>CATKUP010000084.1:0-1200000 GCA_949786385.1 Onychomys leucogaster
TGAGTTCGTGAACGATGTAGTTCGTTTGAGTTGTAAAGTAACTGCCCTTACCTGATTCAAAGTCTTGCTTGTAGGAAGACTCAGAGCCTTGATTTAACTCCATTTCTGAAGAGAAACACACAGCAGAGTTCTCATATATAGATCACACTCTGCTTTAGAGCAAGGAGAACGCTCTTGCATTCTAGATTCTCTAAGACAGCAGGAAACATGAGTGTGCTGAGAATAAAAGAACGGTGTTTCCTACACATACGGACCATCTCTAGTACAACTCTGCTTCTGAATCTGATACAAAGCACTGGTCCTCTAATATAAAATGCTTGTCAGTTAAGATGAGAAACGTGTGAGCTTCGTGAATGATGTAGTTCGTTTGATCTCAAAAGTGACTGCACTTACTGGAAAAGAATTCTTGCTTGTAGGAAGACACAGAGCCTGGAATTTAACTCAATTTCTGAAGGGAAACACACAGCAGAGTTCTCATCCATTGATTACACTCTGCTTTAGGGAAAGAAGCACCATCTAGCTTTCTAGAGTCTCTAAGACAGCAGAAAACGTGAGTGTGCTGAGAACAAAAGAACGGTGTTTCCTACACATATGGACCATATCTAGTCCAACTCTGCCTCTGAAATTGATACAAAGCACTGGTCCTCTAACATCCGATGCTTGTCATTTAAGATGAGAAACGTGTGAGTTCGTGAACGATGTAGTTCGTTTGAGTTGTAAAGTAACTGCCCTTACCTGATTCGAAGTCTTGCTTGTAGGAAGACTCAGAGCCTTGATTTAACTCCATTTCTGAAGAGAAACACACAGCAGAGTTCTCATATATAGATCACACTCTGCTATAGAGCAAGGAGAACGCTCTTGCATTCTTGATTCTCTAAGACAGCAGGAAACATGAGTGTGCTGAGAATAAAAGAACGGTGTTTCCTACACATACGGACCATCTCTAGTCCAACTCTGCTTCTGAATCTGATACAAAGCACTGGTCCTCTAATATAAAATGCTTGTCAGTTAAGATGAGAAACGTCTGAGCTTCGTGAATGATGTAGTTCATTTGATCTCAAAAGTGACTGCACTTACTGGAAAAGAATTCTTGCTTGTAGGAAGACACAGAGCCTGGAATTTAACTCAATTTCTGAAGGGAAACACACAGCAGAGTTCTCATCCATTGATTACACTCTGCTTTAGGGAAAGAAGCACCCTCTAGCTTTCTAGAGTCTCTAAGACAGCAGGAAACTTGAGTGTGCTGAGAACAAAAGAACGGTGTTTCCTACACATATGGACCATATCTAGTCCAACTCTGCCTCTGAAATTGATACAAAGCACAGGTCCTCTAACATGAAATGCTTGTCATTTAAGATGAGAAACGTGTGAGCCTTGTGAACGATGTTGTTCGTTTGAGCTGTAAAGTAACTGCCCTTACCTGAAACGAAGTCTTGTTGTAGGAAGACTCAGAGCCTGGGATTTAACTCCATTTCTGAAGTGAAACCCACAGCAGAGTTCTCATATATAGATCACACTCTGCTTTAGAGCAAGAAGCACGCTCTTGCTTTCTAGATTCTCTAATACAGCAGGAAACTTGAGTGTGCTAAGAACAAATGAACTGTGTTTCCTACACTTACGGACCATATCTAGTCAATTCGGCTTCGGAAACTGATACAAAGCTCTGGTCCTCTAACATGAAATTTTTGTCATTTAAGATGAGAAACGTGTGAACCTTGAGAACGATGGTGTTCGTTTGAGCTGTAAAGTAACTGCCCTTACCTGAAACGAAGTCTTGTTTGTAGGAAGACTCAGAGCCTGGGATTTAACTCCATTTCTGACGTCAACGACACAGCAGAGTTCTCATCCATTGATCACACTCTGCTTTAGAGCAAGAAGCACAATCTAGCTTTCAAGAGTCTCTAAGACAGCAGGAAACGTGAGTGTGCTGAGAACAAAAGAACGGTGTTTCCTACACATACGGACCATATCTAGTCCAACTCTGCTTCTGGAACTGATACAAATCACTGGTCCTCTAATATCAAATGCTTGTCAGTTAAGATGAGAAACGTGTGAGCTTCGTGAACGATGTAGTTCGTTTGATCTCAAAAGTGATTGCCCTTACTTGAAAAGAATTCTTGCTTGTAGGAAGACACAGAGCCTGGAATTTAACTCCATTTCTTAAGGGAAACACACAGCAGAGTTCTCATCCATTGATTACACTCTGCTTTAGAGCAAGAATCACGCTCTAGCTTTCTTGAGTCTTTAAGACAGCAGGAAACGTGAGTGTGCTGAGAACAAAAGAACGGTGTTTCCTACACATACGGACCATATCTAGTCCAACTCTGCTTCTGAAACTGATAAAAAGCACTGGTCCTCTAATATAAAATGCTTGTCAGTTAAGATGAGAAACCTGTGAGCTTCGTGAATGATGTAGTTTGTTTGAGTTGTAAAGTAACTGCCCTTACCTGATTCGAAGTCTTGATTTTAGGAGGAATCATAGCCTGGGATTAACTGCATTTCTGAAGGGAAACACACAGCAGAGTTCTCTTCCATGTATCACACTCTGCTTTAGAGCAAGAGGCACGCTCTTGCTTTCTAGATTCTCTAATACAGCAGGAAACATGGGTGTGCTCAGAACAAATGTATCATGTTTCCTACACATACGGACCATATCTAGTCCAACTCTGCTTCTGAAACTGATACAAAGCACTGGTCCTCTAATATCAAATGCTTGTCAGTTTAGTTTAGAAACGTGTGAGCTTCGTGAATGATGTAGTTCGTTTGATCTCAAAAGTGACTGCCCTTACTTGAAAAGATTTCTTGCTTGTAGGAAGAAAAAGAGCCTGGAATTTAACTCCATTTCTGAAGGGAAACACACAGCAGAGTTCTCATCCATTGATCACACTCTGCTTCAGAGCAAGAAGCACGCTCTAGCTTTCTAGAGTCTCTAAGAAAGCAGGAAACATGAGTGTGCTCAGAACTAAAGAACGGTGTTTCCTACACATACGGACCATATCTATTCCAACTCTGCTTCTTAAACTGATACAAAGCACTGGTCCTCTAACATCCATTGCTTCTCAGTTAAGATGAAAAACGTGTAAGCTTCATGAACTATGTAGTTCATTTGAGGTGTAAAGTAACTGCATTACCTGAAACGAAGTCTTGCATTTAGGAAGACTTAGAGCCTTGGATTCAAGTCCATTTCTGAAGTGAAACACACAGTAGAGATGTCATATATAGATCACACTCTGCTTTAGAGCAAGAAGACAGCAGGAAACATGAGTTTGCTGAGAACAAAGAACGGTGTTTCCTGCAGGTACGGACCATATCTAGTCTAACTCTGCCTCTGAAACTGATACAAAGCACTGGTCCTCTAACATCCAATGCTTGTAAGTTAAGATGAAAAACGTGTGAGCTTCGTGAACGATGTAGTTCATTTTACCTGAAAAGTGACTGTCCTTACCTGAAACAGAGTCTTGAATGTAGGAAGACCCAGAGCCTGGGATTTAACTACATTTCTGAAGGGAAACTCACAGCATAATTTTCATCCATGGAACACACTCTGCTTTAGAGCAAGAACCACACCCTTGCCTTCTAGATTCTCTAATACAGCATGAAACGTGAGTGTGCTCAGAAAAAAAAAATGTGTTTCCTACACATACGGACCATATATACTCCAACGCTGCTTGTGAAACTGAAAAAAACCACAGGTCCACTAACATACAATGCTTGTCAGTTAAGATGAGAAACGTGTGAGCTTCGTGAACGATGTAGTTCTTTTGAGCTGTAAAGTAACTGCCCTTACCAGAAACGAATTCTTGTTTGTAGGAAGACTCAGAGCCTGGGATTTAACTCCATTTCTTAAGTGAAACACACAGCAGAGTTCTCATCCATTGATCACACACTGCTTTAGAGCAAGAAGCACGCACTTGCTTTCTAGACTCTCTAAGACAGCAAGAATCATGAGTGTGCTGAGAACAAAAGAACGGTGTTTCCTACACATCGGACCATATCTAGTCCAACTCTGCCTCTGAAATTGATACAAAGCACAGGTCCTCTAACATCCAATGCTTGTCATTTAAGATGAGAAACGTGTGAGCTTTGTGAACGATGTAGTTCCTTTGAGTTGTAAAGTAACTGCCCTTACCTGATTAGAATTCTTGCTTGTAGGAAGACTCAGAGCCTGGGATTTAACTACATTTCTTAACGGAAACACACAGCATAGTTCTCATCCATGGATCACACTCTGCTTTAGAGCAAGAAGAACACTCTTGCTTTCTAGAATCTCTAATAGAGCAGGAAACATGTATGTGCTCAGAACAAATGAACGGAGTTTCCTACACATATGGACCATATCTACTCCAACTCTGCTTCTGAAACTGATAGAAAGCACTGGTCTTCTAACATCTGATGCTTGTCAGTTAAGATGAGAAACATGTGAGTTCGTGAACAATGTAGTTCGTTTGAGTTGTAAAGTAACTGCCCTTACCTGATTCGAAGTCTTGCTTGAAGGAATACTCAGAGCCTGGGATTAACTCCATTTCTGAAGGGAAACACAGAGCAGAGTTCTCTTCCATGTATCACACTCTGCTTTAGAGCAAGAAGCACGCTCTTGCTTTCTAGATTCTCTAAGACACTAGGAAAGTTTAGTGTGCTAAGAACAAATGAAAGGTGTTTCCTACACATACGGACCAATCTTGTCCAACTCTGCTTCTGAAACTGATACAAAGCACTGGTCCTCTAATATCCAATGCGTGTCAGTTAAGATGAGAAACGTGTGAGCTTCGTGAACGATGTAGTTCGTGTGATCTCAAAAGTGACTGCCCTTACTTGAAAGGAATTCTTGCTTGTAGGAAGACACAGAGCCTGGAATTTAACTCCATTTCTGAAGGGAAACACACAGCTGAGTTCTCATATATAGATCACACTCTGCTTTAGAGCAAGAAGCACGCTCTTGCTTTCTAGACTCTCTAAGACAGCAGGAATCTTGAGTGTGCTGAGAACAAAAGAACGGTGTTTCCTACACATACAGACCATATATAGTTCAACTGTGCTTCTGAAACTGAAACAAACCACAGGTCCTCTAACATCCGATGCTTGTCAGTTAAGATGAGAAACGTGTGAGATTCGTGAAAGCTGTAGTTTGTTTGAGCTGTAAAGTAACGCACTTACCTGAAACGAAGTCTTGTTTTTTAGGAAGACTGAGAGCCTGAGATTTAACTCCATTTCTGAAGTGAAACACACAGCAGAGTTCTCATCCATTGATCACACTCTGCTTTAGAGCAAGAAGCACTCTTTAGCTTTCTAGAGTCTCTAAGACAGCAGGAAAAGTGAGTGTGCTGAGAACAAAAGAACGGTGTTTCCTACACATACTGACCATATCTATTCCAACTCTGCTTCTGAAACTGATACAAATCACTTCTCCTCTAACATCCGATGCTTGTCAGTTAAGATGAGAAACGTGTGAGTTCATGAGCGATGTAGTTCGTTTGAGTTGTAAAGTAACTGCCCTTACCTGATTCGAAGTCTTGCTTGTAGGAAGACTCAGAGCCTGGGATTTAACTCCATTTCTGAAGTGAAACACACAGCAGAGTTCTCATATATAGATCACACTCTGCTTTAGAGCAAGGAGCATGCTCTTGCATTCTAGATCCTCTAAGACAGCAGGAAACGTGAGTGTGCTGAGAACAAAATAACGGTGTTTCCTACACATACGGACCATATCTAGTCCAACTCTGCCTCTGAAATTGATACAAAGCACAGGTCCTCTAACATCCAATGCTTGTCATTTAAGATCTGAAACGTGTGAGCTTCGTGAACGATGTAGTTCGTTTGAGCTGTAAAGTAACTGCCCTTACCTGCAACAAAGTCTTGTTTGTAGGAAGACTCAGAGCCTGGGATTTAACTCCATTTCTGAAGGGAAACACACAGCAGAGTTCTCATCCATTGATGACACTCTGCTATAGAGCAAGAAGCACGCTCTTGCTTTCCAGAGTCACTAAGACAGCAGGAAACGTGGTTGTGCTCAGAACAAAGGAACTGTGTTTCCTACACATAGGGACCATATATACTCCAACTCTACTTGTGAAACTGAAACAAACCACAGGTCCAATAACATACAATGCTTGTCAGTTAAGATGAGAAACGTGTGAGCTTCGTGAACAATGTAGTTCCTTTGAGTTGTAAAGTAACTGCCCTTACCTGAAATGAATTCTTGTTTGTAAGAAGACTCAGAGCCTGGGATTTAACTCCATTTCTGAAGTGAAACACACAGCAGAGTTCTCATCCATTGATCACACACTGCTTTAGAGCAAGAAGCACACTCTAGCTTTCTAGAGTCTCTAAGAGAGCAGGAAAGCTGAGTGTGATGAGAACAAAAGAACGGTGTTTCCTACACATACGGACCATATCTAGTCCAACTCTGCGTCTGAAATTGCAACAAAGCATAGTTCCTCTAACATCCAATGCTTGTCATTTAAGATGAGAAACGTGTGAGCTTCGTGAACGATGTAGTTCCTTTGAGCTCTAAAGTAACTGCCCTTCCAGGAAATGAACTCTTGCTTGTAGGAAGACTCAGAGCCTGGGATTTAACTCCATTTCAGAAAGGAAGCACACAGCGTAGTTCTCATCCATGGATCACGCTCTGCTTTAGAGCAAGAAGCACGCTCTAGCTTTCAAGAGTCTCTATGAGAGCAGGAAACGTGAGTGTGCTGAGAACAAAAGAACGGTGTTTCCTACACATACGGACCATATCTAGTCCAACTCTGCTTCTGAAACTGACAGAAAGCACTGGTCCTCTAACATCCAATGCTTGTCAGTTAAGATGAGAAATGTGTGAGCTTTGTGAACGATGTAGTTCCTTTGATCTCAAAAGTGACTGCCCTTACTTGAAAGGAATTCTTGCTTGTAGGAAGACACAGAGCCTGGAATTTAACTCCATTTCTGAAGGGAAACACACAGCTGAGTTTTCATATATAGATCACACTCTGCTTTACAGCAAGAAGCACGCTCTTGCTTTCTAAACTCTCTAAGACAGCAGGAATCATGAGTGTGCTGAGAAAAAAAGACCAGTGTTTCCTATACATACGGACCATATCTAGTCCAACTCTGCCTCTGAAATTGATACAAAGCACAGTTCCTCTATCATCCAATGCTTGTCATTTAAGATCTGAAACGTGTGAGATTCGTGATCGATGTAGTTCGTTTGAGGTGTAAAGTAACTGCCCTTACCTGAAACGAAGTCTTTTTTGTAGGAAGACTCAGAACCTGGGATTTAACTCCATTTCTGAAGTGAAGCACACAGCAGAGTTCTCATCCATTGATCACACTCTGCTTTAGAGCAAGAAGCACGCTCTAGCTTTCAAGAGTCTCTAAGACAGCAGGAAACGTGAGTGTGCTGAGAACAAAAGAATGGTGTTTCCTACTCATATAGACCATATCTAGTCCATCTCTGCTTCAAAAACTGATAGAAAGCACTGGTCCTCAAACATCCAATGCTTGTCAGTTAAGATGAGAAACGTGTGAGCTTTGTGAACAATGTAGTTCTTTTGATCTCAAAAGTGACTGCACTTACTGGAAAAGAATTCTTGCTTGTAGGAAGACACAGAGCCTGGAATTTAACTCCATTTCTGAAGGGAAACACACAGCAGAGTTCTCTTCCATGTATCACACTCTGCTTTAGAGCAAATAGCACGCTCTTGCTTTCTAGATTCTCTAATACAGCAGGAAACTTGAGTGTGCTAAGAACAAATGAACGGTGTTTCCTACACATACAGACCATATCTAGTCCATCTCTGCTTCTGAAACTGATACAAAGCACTGGTCCTCTAATATCAAATGCTTGTCAGTTAAGATGAGAAACGTTTGAGCTTCGTGAGCAATGTAGTTCGTTTGATCTCAAAAGTGACTGCCCTTACTTGAAAAGAATTCTTGCTTGTAGGAAGACACAGAGCCTGGAATTTAACTCCATTTTTCAAGGGAAGCACCCAGCCGAGTTCTCATCCATTGATTACACTCTGCTTTAGAGCAAGAATCATGCTCTAGCTTTCTAGAGTCTCTAAGACAGCGGAAAACGTGAGTGTGCTGAGAACAAAAGAACGGTGTTTCCTACACATACGGACCATATCTAGTCCAACTCTGATTCTGAAACTGATACAAAGCACTGGTACTCTAATATCAAATGCGTGTCAGTTAAGATGAGAAACGTGTTAGCTTCGTGAACGATGTAGTTCGTTTGAGTTGTAAAGTAACTGCCCTTACCTGATTCGAAGTCTTGCTTGTAGAAGGACTCAGAGCCTGGGATTAACTCCATTTCTGAAGGGAAACACACAGCGGAGTTCTCTTCCATGTATCACACTCTGCTTTACAGCAAGAAGCACGATCTTGCTTTCTAGATTCTCTAATACAGCAGGAAACTTGAGTGTGCTAAGAACAAATGAACGGTGTTTCCTACACATACGGACCATATCTAGTCCAACTCTGCTTCGGAAACTGATAAAAAGCACTGGTCCTCTAACCTCCAATGCTTGTTGTTAAGATGAGAAACTTGTTAGCTTTGTGAACGATGTAGTTCTTTTGAGCTGAAAAGTGACTGCCCTTAGTTGAAACGAAGACTTGCATGTTGGAAGACACAGAGCCTGGGATTTCACTCCATTTCTGAAAGTAAACACACAGAATAGTTCTCAGCCATGGATCAGACTCTGCTTCAGAGCAAGAAGCTCGCTCTTGCTTTCTAGATTCTCTAATACAGCAGGAAACGTGAGTGTGCTAAGAACAAATGAACGGTGTTTCCTACACATACGGACTATATCTAGTCCAACTGTGCTTCGGAAACTGATACAAAGCACTGATCCTCTAACATCCGATGCTTGTCAGTTAAGATGAGAAACGTGTGAGCTTCATGAACGATGTAGTTCGTTTGATCTCAAAAGTGACTGCCCTTACTTGAAATGAAATCTTGCATGTAGGAAGACACAGAGCCTGGAATTTAACTCCATTTCTGAAGGGAAACACACAGCATAGTTCTCATCCATTGATTACACTGTGCTTTAAGCAAGAAGCACGGTCTAGGTTTGTAGAGTCTCTAAGACAGCAGGAAACATGAGTGTGCTGAGAACAAAAGAACGCTGTTTCCTACACATAAGGATCATATGTATTCCAAACCTGCTTCTTAAACTGATACAAAGCACTGATCCTCTAACATCCAATGCTTGTCAGTTACGAAGAGAAACGTGTGAGCTTCGTGAACAATGTAGTTCCTTTGAGCTGAAAAGTGACTGCCCTTACCTGAAACGAAGTAGTGCCTGTAGGAAGACACAGAGCCTGGGATTTAACTCCATTTCAGAAGGGAAACACACAGCAGAGTTCTCATATATAGTTCACACTCTGCTTTAGAGAAAGAAGCACGCTCTTGCTTTCTAGACTCTCTAAGACAGCAGGAATCATGAGAGTGCTGAGAAAAAAAGAACGGTGTTTCCTACACATACGGACCATATCTAGTCCAACTCTGCCTCTGAAATTGATACAAAGCACAGGTCCTCTAACATCCGATGCTTGTCATTTAAGATCTGAAACGAGTGAGCTTCGTGAATGATGTAGTTCGTTTGAGCTGTAAAGTAACTGCCCTTACCTGAAACAAAGTCTTGTTTGTAGGAAGACTAAGAGCCTGGGATTTAACTCCATTTCTGAAGGGAAACACACAGCAGAGTTCTCATCCATTGATCACACTCTGCTTTAGAGCAAGAAGCACAATCTAGCTTTCAAGAGTCTCTAAGACAGCAGGAAACGTGAGTGTGCTGAGAACAAAAGAACGGTGTTTCCTACTCATACGGACCATATCTAGTCCAACTCTGCTTCTGGAACTGATACAAATCACTGGTCCTCTAATATCAAATGCTTGTCAGTTTAGTTTAGAAACGTGTGAGCTTCGTGAATGATGTAGTTCATTTGATCTCAAAAGTGACTGCCCTTACTTGAAAAGAATTCTTGCTTGTAGGAAGACAAAGAGCCTGGAATTTAACTCCATTTCTGAAGGGAAACACACAGCAGAGTTCTCATATATAGTTCACACTCTGCTTTAGAGAAAGAAGCACGCTCTTGCTTTCTAGACTCTCTAAGACAGCAGGAATCATGAGTGTGCTGAGAAAAATAGAACGGTGTTTCCTACACATACAGACCATATCTAGTCCAACTCTGCCTCTGGAATTGATACAAAGCACAGATCCTCTAACATCCAATGCTTGTCATTTAAGATCTGAAACATGTGAGCTTCGTGAATGATGTATTTCGTTTGAGCTGTAATGTAACTGCCCTTACCTGAAACGAAGTCTTGTTTGTAGGAAGACTCAGAGCCTGGGATTTAACTCCATTTCTGAAGTGAAACACACAGCAGTGTTCTCATCCATTGATCACACTCTGCTTTAGAGCAAGAAGCACGCTCTAGCTTTCTAGAGTCTTTAAGACAGCAGGAAACGTGAGTGTGCTGCGAACAAAAGAACGGTGTTTCCTACACATACGGACCATATCTAGTCCAACTCTGCTTCTTAAACTGATACAAAGCACTGGTCCTCTAACATCCGATGCTTGTCATTTAAGATGAGAAACGTGTGAGTTCGTGAACGATGTAGTTCGTTTGAGTTGTAAAGTAACTGCCCTTACCTGATTCGAAGTCTTGCTTGTAGGAAGACTCAGAGCCTTGATTTAACTCCATTTCTGAAGAGAAACACACAGCAGAGTTCTCATATATAGATCACACTCTGCTTTAGAGCAAGGAGAACGCTCTTGCATTCTAGATTCTCTAAGACAGCAGGAAACATGAGTGTGCTGAGAATAAAAGAACGGTGTTTCCTACACATACGGACCATCTCTAGTCCAACTCTGCTTCTGAATCTGATACAAAACACTGGTCCTCTAATATAAAATGCTTGTCAGTTAAGATGAGAAACGTGTGAGCTTCGTGAACGATGTAGTTCGATTGAGTTGTAAACTAACTGCCCTTACCTGATTCGAAGTCTTGCTTTTAGGAGGACTCATAGCCTGGGATTAACTCCATTTCTGAAGGGAAACACACAGCAGAGTTCTCTTCCATGTATCACACTCTGCTTTAGAGCAAGAGGCACGCTCTTGCTTTCTAGATTCTCTAATACAGCAGGAAACTTGAGTGTGCTAAGAACAAATGAACGGTGTTTCCTACACATACGGACCATATCTAGTCCAACTCTGCTTCGGAAACTGATACAAAGCACTGGTCCTCTAATATCCAATGGTTGTCAGTTAGGGTGAGAAACGTGTGAGCTTCGTGAACGATGTAGTTTGTTTGAGCTGAAAAGTGAGTGCCCTTAGCTGAAACGAAGTCTTGCATGTTGGAGGACACAAAGCCTGGTATTTAACTCCATTTCAGAAGGGAAACACACAGCATAGTTCTCAGCCATGGATCACACTCTGCTTTAGGTCAAGAATGACACTCTTGCTTTCTAGAATCTCTAATACAGCAGGAAACATGTGTGTGCTCAGAACTAAAGAACGGTGTTTCCTACACATAAGGACCATATCTAGTCCAACTCTGCTTATGAAACTGATACAAAGCACTGGTCCTCTAATATCCAATGCTTGTCTGTTAAGATGAGAAACCTGTGAGCTTCGTGAATGATGTAGTTCGTTTGATCTCAAAAGTGACTGCACTTACTGGAAAAGAATTCTTGCTTGTAGGAAGACACAGAGCCTGGAATTTAACTCAATTTCTGAAGGGAAACACACAGCAGAGTTCTCATCCATTGATTACACTCTGCTTTAGGGAAAGAAGCACCCTCTAGCTTTCTAGAGTCTCTAAGACAGCAGGAAACGTGAGTGTGCTGAGAACAAAAGAACGGTGTTTCCTACACATATGGACCATATCTAGTCCAACTCTGCCTCTGAAATTGATACAAAGCACTGGTCCTCTAACATCCGATGCTTGTCATTTAAGATGAGAAACGTGTGAGTTCGTGAACGATGTAGTTCGTTTGAGTTGTAAAGTAACTGCCCTTACCTGATTCAAAGTCTTGCTTGTAGGAAGACTCAGAGCCTTGATTTAACTCCATTTCTGAAGAGAAACACACAGCAGAGTTCTCATATATAGATCACACTCTGCTTTAGAGCAAGGAGAACGCTCTTGCATTCTAGATTCTCTAAGACAGCAGGAAACATGAGTGTGCTGAGAATAAAAGAACGGTGTTTCCTACACATACGGACCATCTCTAGTACAACTCTGCTTCTGAATCTGATACAAAGCACTGGTCCTCTAATATAAAATGCTTGTCAGTTAAGATGAGAAACGTGTGAGCTTCGTGAATGATGTAGTTCGTTTGATCTCAAAAGTGACTGCACTTACTGGAAAAGAATTCTTGCTTGTAGGAAGACACAGAGCCTGGAATTTAACTCAATTTCTGAAGGGAAACACACAGCAGAGTTCTCATCCATTGATTACACTCTGCTTTAGGGAAAGAAGCACCATCTAGCTTTCTAGAGTCTCTAAGACAGCAGAAAACGTGAGTGTGCTGAGAACAAAAGAACGGTGTTTCCTACACATATGGACCATATCTAGTCCAACTCTGCCTCTGAAATTGATACAAAGCACTGGTCCTCTAACATCCGATGCTTGTCATTTAAGATGAGAAACGTGTGAGTTCGTGAACGATGTAGTTCGTTTGAGTTGTAAAGTAACTGCCCTTACCTGATTCGAAGTCTTGCTTGTAGGAAGACTCAGAGCCTTGATTTAACTCCATTTCTGAAGAGAAACACACAGCAGAGTTCTCATATATAGATCACACTCTGCTATAGAGCAAGGAGAACGCTCTTGCATTCTTGATTCTCTAAGACAGCAGGAAACATGAGTGTGCTGAGAATAAAAGAACGGTGTTTCCTACACATACGGACCATCTCTAGTCCAACTCTGCTTCTGAATCTGATACAAAGCACTGGTCCTCTAATATAAAATGCTTGTCAGTTAAGATGAGAAACGTCTGAGCTTCGTGAATGATGTAGTTCATTTGATCTCAAAAGTGACTGCACTTACTGGAAAAGAATTCTTGCTTGTAGGAAGACACAGAGCCTGGAATTTAACTCAATTTCTGAAGGGAAACACACAGCAGAGTTCTCATCCATTGATTACACTCTGCTTTAGGGAAAGAAGCACCCTCTAGCTTTCTAGAGTCTCTAAGACAGCAGGAAACTTGAGTGTGCTGAGAACAAAAGAACGGTGTTTCCTACACATATGGACCATATCTAGTCCAACTCTGCCTCTGAAATTGATACAAAGCACAGGTCCTCTAACATGAAATGCTTGTCATTTAAGATGAGAAACGTGTGAGCCTTGTGAACGATGTTGTTCGTTTGAGCTGTAAAGTAACTGCCCTTACCTGAAACGAAGTCTTGTTTGTAGGAAGACTCAGAGCCTGGGATTTAACTCCATTTCTGAAGTGAAACCCACAGCAGAGTTCTCATATATAGATCACACTCTGCTTTAGAGCAAGAAGCACGCTCTTGCTTTCTAGATTCTCTAATACAGCAGGAAACTTGAGTGTGCTAAGAACAAATGAACTGTGTTTCCTACACTTACGGACCATATCTAGTCCAATTCGGCTTCGGAAACTGATACAAAGCTCTGGTCCTCTAACATGAAATTTTTGTCATTTAAGATGAGAAACGTGTGAACCTTGAGAACGATGGTGTTCGTTTGAGCTGTAAAGTAACTGCCCTTACCTGAAACGAAGTCTTGTTTGTAGGAAGACTCAGAGCCTGGGATTTAACTCCATTTCTGACGTCAACGACACAGCAGAGTTCTCATCCATTGATCACACTCTGCTTTAGAGCAAGAAGCACAATCTAGCTTTCAAGAGTCTCTAAGACAGCAGGAAACGTGAGTGTGCTGAGAACAAAAGAACGGTGTTTCCTACACATACGGACCATATCTAGTCCAACTCTGCTTCTGGAACTGATACAAATCACTGGTCCTCTAATATCAAATGCTTGTCAGTTAAGATGAGAAACGTGTGAGCTTCGTGAACGATGTAGTTCGTTTGATCTCAAAAGTGATTGCCCTTACTTGAAAAGAATTCTTGCTTGTAGGAAGACACAGAGCCTGGAATTTAACTCCATTTCTTAAGGGAAACACACAGCAGAGTTCTCATCCATTGATTACACTCTGCTTTAGAGCAAGAATCACGCTCTAGCTTTCTTGAGTCTTTAAGACAGCAGGAAACGTGAGTGTGCTGAGAACAAAAGAACGGTGTTTCCTACACATACGGACCATATCTAGTCCAACTCTGCTTCTGAAACTGATAAAAAGCACTGGTCCTCTAATATAAAATGCTTGTCAGTTAAGATGAGAAACCTGTGAGCTTCGTGAATGATGTAGTTTGTTTGAGTTGTAAAGTAACTGCCCTTACCTGATTCGAAGTCTTGATTTTAGGAGGAATCATAGCCTGGGATTAACTGCATTTCTGAAGGGAAACACACAGCAGAGTTCTCTTCCATGTATCACACTCTGCTTTAGAGCAAGAGGCACGCTCTTGCTTTCTAGATTCTCTAATACAGCAGGAAACATGGGTGTGCTCAGAACAAATGTATCATGTTTCCTACACATACGGACCATATCTAGTCCAACTCTGCTTCTGAAACTGATACAAAGCACTGGTCCTCTAATATCAAATGCTTGTCAGTTTAGTTTAGAAACGTGTGAGCTTCGTGAATGATGTAGTTCGTTTGATCTCAAAAGTGACTGCCCTTACTTGAAAAGATTTCTTGCTTGTAGGAAGAAAAAGAGCCTGGAATTTAACTCCATTTCTGAAGGGAAACACACAGCAGAGTTCTCATCCATTGATCACACTCTGCTTCAGAGCAAGAAGCACGCTCTAGCTTTCTAGAGTCTCTAAGAAAGCAGGAAACATGAGTGTGCTCAGAACTAAAGAACGGTGTTTCCTACACATACGGACCATATCTATTCCAACTCTGCTTCTTAAACTGATACAAAGCACTGGTCCTCTAACATCCATTGCTTCTCAGTTAAGATGAAAAACGTGTAAGCTTCATGAACTATGTAGTTCATTTGAGGTGTAAAGTAACTGCATTACCTGAAACGAAGTCTTGCATTTAGGAAGACTTAGAGCCTTGGATTCAAGTCCATTTCTGAAGTGAAACACACAGTAGAGATGTCATATATAGATCACACTCTGCTTTAGAGCAAGAAGACAGCAGGAAACATGAGTTTGCTGAGAACAAAGAACGGTGTTTCCTGCAGGTACGGACCATATCTAGTCTAACTCTGCCTCTGAAACTGATACAAAGCACTGGTCCTCTAACATCCAATGCTTGTAAGTTAAGATGAAAAACGTGTGAGCTTCGTGAACGATGTAGTTCATTTTACCTGAAAAGTGACTGTCCTTACCTGAAACAGAGTCTTGAATGTAGGAAGACCCAGAGCCTGGGATTTAACTACATTTCTGAAGGGAAACTCACAGCATAATTTTCATCCATGGAACACACTCTGCTTTAGAGCAAGAACCACACCCTTGCCTTCTAGATTCTCTAATACAGCATGAAACGTGAGTGTGCTCAGAAAAAAAAAATGTGTTTCCTACACATACGGACCATATATACTCCAACGCTGCTTGTGAAACTGAAAAAAACCACAGGTCCACTAACATACAATGCTTGTCAGTTAAGATGAGAAACGTGTGAGCTTCGTGAACGATGTAGTTCTTTTGAGCTGTAAAGTAACTGCCCTTACCAGAAACGAATTCTTGTTTGTAGGAAGACTCAGAGCCTGGGATTTAACTCCATTTCTTAAGTGAAACACACAGCAGAGTTCTCATCCATTGATCACACACTGCTTTAGAGCAAGAAGCACGCACTTGCTTTCTAGACTCTCTAAGACAGCAAGAATCATGAGTGTGCTGAGAACAAAAGAACGGTGTTTCCTACACATCGGACCATATCTAGTCCAACTCTGCCTCTGAAATTGATACAAAGCACAGGTCCTCTAACATCCAATGCTTGTCATTTAAGATGAGAAACGTGTGAGCTTTGTGAACGATGTAGTTCCTTTGAGTTGTAAAGTAACTGCCCTTACCTGATTAGAATTCTTGCTTGTAGGAAGACTCAGAGCCTGGGATTTAACTACATTTCTTAACGGAAACACACAGCATAGTTCTCATCCATGGATCACACTCTGCTTTAGAGCAAGAAGAACACTCTTGCTTTCTAGAATCTCTAATAGAGCAGGAAACATGTATGTGCTCAGAACAAATGAACGGAGTTTCCTACACATATGGACCATATCTACTCCAACTCTGCTTCTGAAACTGATAGAAAGCACTGGTCTTCTAACATCTGATGCTTGTCAGTTAAGATGAGAAACATGTGAGTTCGTGAACAATGTAGTTCGTTTGAGTTGTAAAGTAACTGCCCTTACCTGATTCGAAGTCTTGCTTGAAGGAATACTCAGAGCCTGGGATTAACTCCATTTCTGAAGGGAAACACAGAGCAGAGTTCTCTTCCATGTATCACACTCTGCTTTAGAGCAAGAAGCACGCTCTTGCTTTCTAGATTCTCTAAGACACTAGGAAAGTTTAGTGTGCTAAGAACAAATGAAAGGTGTTTCCTACACATACGGACCAATCTTGTCCAACTCTGCTTCTGAAACTGATACAAAGCACTGGTCCTCTAATATCCAATGCGTGTCAGTTAAGATGAGAAACGTGTGAGCTTCGTGAACGATGTAGTTCGTGTGATCTCAAAAGTGACTGCCCTTACTTGAAAGGAATTCTTGCTTGTAGGAAGACACAGAGCCTGGAATTTAACTCCATTTCTGAAGGGAAACACACAGCTGAGTTCTCATATATAGATCACACTCTGCTTTAGAGCAAGAAGCACGCTCTTGCTTTCTAGACTCTCTAAGACAGCAGGAATCTTGAGTGTGCTGAGAACAAAAGAACGGTGTTTCCTACACATACAGACCATATATAGTTCAACTGTGCTTCTGAAACTGAAACAAACCACAGGTCCTCTAACATCCGATGCTTGTCAGTTAAGATGAGAAACGTGTGAGATTCGTGAAAGCTGTAGTTTGTTTGAGCTGTAAAGTAACGCACTTACCTGAAACGAAGTCTTGTTTTTTAGGAAGACTGAGAGCCTGAGATTTAACTCCATTTCTGAAGTGAAACACACAGCAGAGTTCTCATCCATTGATCACACTCTGCTTTAGAGCAAGAAGCACTCTTTAGCTTTCTAGAGTCTCTAAGACAGCAGGAAAAGTGAGTGTGCTGAGAACAAAAGAACGGTGTTTCCTACACATACTGACCATATCTATTCCAACTCTGCTTCTGAAACTGATACAAATCACTTCTCCTCTAACATCCGATGCTTGTCAGTTAAGATGAGAAACGTGTGAGTTCATGAGCGATGTAGTTCGTTTGAGTTGTAAAGTAACTGCCCTTACCTGATTCGAATTCTTGCTTGTAGGAAGACTCAGAGCCTGGGATTTAACTCCATTTCTGAAGTGAAACACACAGCAGAGTTCTCATATATAGATCACACTCTGCTTTAGAGCAAGGAGCATGCTCTTGCATTCTAGATCCTCTAAGACAGCAGGAAACGTGAGTGTGCTGAGAACAAAATAACGGTGTTTCCTACACATACGGACCATATCTAGTCCAACTCTGCCTCTGAAATTGATACAAAGCACAGGTCCTCTAACATCCAATGCTTGTCATTTAAGATCTGAAACGTGTGAGCTTCGTGAACGATGTAGTTCGTTTGAGCTGTAAAGTAACTGCCCTTACCTGCAACAAAGTCTTGTTTGTAGGAAGACTCAGAGCCTGGGATTTAACTCCATTTCTGAAGGGAAACACACAGCAGAGTTCTCATCCATTGATGACACTCTGCTATAGAGCAAGAAGCACGCTCTTGCTTTCCAGAGTCACTAAGACAGCAGGAAACGTGGTTGTGCTCAGAACAAAGGAACTGTGTTTCCTACACATAGGGACCATATATACTCCAACTCTACTTGTGAAACTGAAACAAACCACAGGTCCAATAACATACAATGCTTGTCAGTTAAGATGAGAAACGTGTGAGCTTCGTGAACAATGTAGTTCCTTTGAGTTGTAAAGTAACTGCCCTTACCTGAAATGAATTCTTGTTTGTAAGAAGACTCAGAGCCTGGGATTTAACTCCATTTCTGAAGTGAAACACACAGCAGAGTTCTCATCCATTGATCACACACTGCTTTAGAGCAAGAAGCACACTCTAGCTTTCTAGAGTCTCTAAGAGAGCAGGAAAGCTGAGTGTGATGAGAACAAAAGAACGGTGTTTCCTACACATACGGACCATATCTAGTCCAACTCTGCGTCTGAAATTGCAACAAAGCATAGTTCCTCTAACATCCAATGCTTGTCATTTAAGATGAGAAACGTGTGAGCTTCGTGAACGATGTAGTTCCTTTGAGCTCTAAAGTAACTGCCCTTCCAGGAAATGAACTCTTGCTTGTAGGAAGACTCAGAGCCTGGGATTTAACTCCATTTCAGAAAGGAAGCACACAGCGTAGTTCTCATCCATGGATCACGCTCTGCTTTAGAGCAAGAAGCACGCTCTAGCTTTCAAGAGTCTCTATGAGAGCAGGAAACGTGAGTGTGCTGAGAACAAAACAACGGTGTTTCCTACACATACGGACTATATCTAGTCCAACTCTGCTTCTGAAACTGACAGAAAGCACTGGTCCTCTAACATCCAATGCTTGTCAGTTAAGATGAGAAATGTGTGAGCTTTGTGAACGATGTAGTTCCTTTGATCTCAAAAGTGACTGCCCTTACTTGAAAGGAATTCTTGCTTGTAGGAAGACACAGAGCCTGGAATTTAACTCCATTTCTGAAGGGAAACACACAGCTGAGTTTTCATATATAGATCACACTCTGCTTTACAGCAAGAAGCACGCTCTTGCTTTCTAAACTCTCTAAGACAGCAGGAATCATGAGTGTGCTGAGAAAAAAAGACCAGTGTTTCCTATACATACGGACCATATCTAGTCCAACTCTGCCTCTGAAATTGATACAAAGCACAGTTCCTCTATCATCCAATGCTTGTCATTTAAGATCTGAAACGTGTGAGATTCGTGATCGATGTAGTTCGTTTGAGGTGTAAAGTAACTGCCCTTACCTGAAACGAAGTCTTTTTTGTAGGAAGACTCAGAGCCTGGGATTTAACTCCATTTCTGAAGTGAAGCACACAGCAGAGTTCTCATCCATTGATCACACTCTGCATTAGAGCAAGAAGCACGCTCTAGCTTTCAAGAGTCTCTAAGACAGCAGGAAACGTGAGTGTGCTGAGAACAAAAGAATGGTGTTTCCTACTCATATAGACCATATCTAGTCCATCTCTGCTTCAAAAACTGATAGAAAGCACTGGTCCTCAAACATCCAATGCTTGTCAGTTAAGATGAGAAACGTGTGAGCTTTGTGAACAATGTAGTTCTTTTGATCTCAAAAGTGACTGCCCTTACTTGAAAAGAATTCTTGCATGTAGGAAGACACAGAGCCTGGAATTTAACTCCATTTCTGAAGGGAAACACACAGCAGAGTTCTCTTCCATGTATCACACTCTGCTTTAGAGCAAATAGCACGCTCTTGCTTTCTAGATTCTCTAATACAGCAGGAAACTTGAGTGTGCTAAGAACAAATGAACGGTGTTTCCTACACATACAGACCATATCTAGTCCATCTCTGCTTCTGAAACTGATACAAAGCACTGGTCCTCTAATATCAAATGCTTGTCAGTTAAGATGAGAAAAGTTTGAGCTTCGTGAGCAATGTAGTTCGTTTGATCTCAAAAGTGACTGCCCTTACTTGAAAAGAATTCTTGCTTGTAGGAAGACACAGAGCCTGGAATTTAACTCCATTTTTCAAGGGAAACACCCAGCCGAGTTCTCATCCATTGATTACACTCTGCTTTAGAGCAAGAATCATGCTCTAGCTTTCTAGAGTCTCTAAGACAGCGGAAAACGTGAGTGTGCTGAGAACAAAAGAACGGTGTTTCCTACACATACGGACCATATCTAGTCCAACTCTGATTCTGAAACTGATACAAAGCACTGGTACTCTAATATCAAATGCGTGTCAGTTAAGATGAGAAACGTGTTAGCTTCGTGAACGATGTAGTTCGTTTGAGTTGTAAAGTAACTGCCCTTACCTGATTCGAAGTCTTGCTTGTAGAAGGACTCAGAGCCTGGGATTAACTCCATTTCTGAAGGGAAACACACAGCGGAGTTCTCTTCCATGTATCACACTCTGCTTTACAGCAAGAAGCACGATCTTGCTTTCTAGATTCTCTAATACAGCAGGAAACTTGAGTGTGCTAAGAACAAATGAACGGTGTTTCCTACACATACGGACCATATCTAGTCCAACTCTGCTTCGGAAACTGATAAAAAGCACTGGTCCTCTAACCTCCAATGCTTGTTGTTAAGATGAGAAACTTGTTAGCTTTGTGAACGATGTAGTTCTTTTGAGCTAAAAAGTGACTGCCCTTAGCTGAAACGAAGACTTGCATGTTGGAAGACACAGAGCCTGGGATTTCACTCCATTTCTGAAAGTAAACACACAGAATAGTTCTCAGCCATGGATCAGACTCTGCTTCAGAGCAAGAAGCTCGCTCTTGCTTTCTAGATTCTCTAATACAGCAGGAAACGTGAGTGTGCTAAGAACAAATGAACGGTGTTTCCTACACATACGGACTATATCTAGTCCAACTGTGCTTCGGAAACTGATACAAAGCACTGATCCTCTAACATCCGATGCTTGTCAGTTAAGATGAGAAACGTGTGAGCTTCATGAACGATGTAGTTCGTTTGATCTCAAAAGTGACTGCCCTTACTTGAAATGAATTCTTGCATGTAGGAAGACACAGAGCCTGGAATTTAACTCCATTTCTGAAGGGAAACACACAGCATAGTTCTCATCCATTGATTACACTGTGCTTTAAGCAAGAAGCACGGTCTAGGTTTGTAGAGTCTCTAAGACAGCAGGAAACATGAGTGTGCTGAGAACAAAAGAACGCTGTTTCCTACACATAAGGATCATATGTATTCCAAATCTGCTTCTTAAACTGATACAAAGCACTGATCCTCTAACATCCAATGCTTGTCAGTTACGAAGAGAAACGTGTGAGCTTCGTGAACAATGTAGTTCCTTTGAGCTGAAAAGTGACTGCCCTTACCTGAAACGAAGTAGTGCCTGTAGGAAGACACAGAGCCTGGGATTTAACTCCATTTCAGAAGGGAAACACACAGCAGAGTTCTCATATATAGTTCACTCTCTGCTTTAGAGAAAGAAGCACGCTCTTGCTTTCTAGACTCTCTAAGACAGCAGGAATCATGAGAGTGCTGAGAAAAAAAGAACGGTGTTTCCTACACATACGTACCATATCTAGTCCAACTCTGCCTCTGAAATTGATACAAAGCACAGGTCCTCTAACATCCGATGCTTGTCATTTAAGATCTGAAACGAGTGAGCTTCGTGAATGATGTAGTTCGTTTGAGCTGTAAAGTAACTGCCCTTACCTGAAACAAAGTCTTGTTTGTAGGAAGACTCAGAGCCTGGGATTTAACTCCATTTCTGAAGTGAAACACACAGCAGAGTTCTCATCCATTGATCACACTCTGCTTTAGAGCAAGAAGCACAATCTAGCTTTCAAGAGTCTCTAAGACAGCAGGAAACGTGAGTGTGCTGAGAACAAAAGAACGGTGTTTCCTACTCATACGGACCATATCTAGTCCAACTCTGCTTCTGGAACTGATACAAATCACTGGTCCTCTAATATCAAATGCTTGTCAGTTTAGTTTAGAAACGTGTGAGCTTCGTGAATGATGTAGTTCATTTGATCTCAAAAGTGACTGCCCTTACTTGAAAAGAATTCTTGCTTGTAGGAAGACAAAGAGCCTGGAATTTAACTCCATTTCTGAAGGGAAACACACAGCAGAGTTCTCATATATAGTTCACACTCTGCTTTAGAGAAAGAAGCACGCTCTTGCTTTCTAGACTCTCTAAGACAGTAGGAATCATGAGTGTGCTGAGAAAAATAGAACGGTGTTTCCTACACATACAGACCATATCTAGTCCAACTCTGCCTCTGGAATTGATACAAAGCACAGATCCTCTAACATCCAATGCTTGTCATTTAAGATGAGAAACGTGTGAGCTTTGTGAACGATGTAGTTCCTTTGAGTTGTAAAGTAACTGCCCTTACCTGATTAGAATTCTTGCTTGTAGGAAGACTCAGAGCCTGGGATTTAACTACATTTCTTAACGGAAACACACAGCATAGTTCTCATCCATGGATCACACTCTGCTTTAGAGCAAGAAGAACACTCTTGCTTTCTAGAATCTCTAATAGAGCAGGAAACATGTATGTGCTCAGAACAAATGAACGGAGTTTCCTACACATATGGACCATATCTACTCCAACTCTGCTTCTGAAACTGATAGAAAGCACTGGTCTTCTAACATCTGATGCTTGTCAGTTAAGATGAGAAACATGTGAGTTCGTGAACAATGTAGTTCGTTTGAGTTGTAAAGTAACTGCCCTTACCTGATTCGAAGTCTTGCTTGAAGGAATACTCAGAGCCTGGGATTAACTCCATTTCTGAAGGGAAACACAGAGCAGAGTTCTCATCCATAGATCACACTCTGCTTTAGAGCAAGAAGCACGCTCTTGCTTTCTAGATTCTCTAAGACAGCAGGAAAGTTTAGTGTGCTAAGAACAAATGAAAGGTGTTTCCTACACATACGGACCAATCTTGTCCAACTCTGCTTCTGAAACTGATACAAAGCACTGGTCCTCTAATATCCAATGCGTGTCAGTTAAGATGAGAAACGTGTGAGCTTCGTGAACGATGTAGTTCGTGTGATCTCAAAAGTGACTGCCCTTACTTGAAAGGAATTCTTGCTTGTAGGAAGACACAGAGCCTGGAATTTAACTCCATTTCTGAAGGGAAACACACAGCTGAGTTCTCATATATAGATCACACTCTGCTTTAGAGCAAGAAGCACGCTCTTGCTTTCTAGACTCTCTAAGACAGCAGGAATCTTGAGTGTGCTGAGAACAAAAGAACGGTGTTTCCTACACATACAGACCATATATAGTTCAACTGTGCTTCTGAAACTGAAACAAACCACAGGTCCTCTAACATCCGATGCTTGTCAGTTAAGATGAGAAACGTGTGAGATTCGTGAAAGCTGTAGTTTGTTTGAGCTGTAAAGTAACGCACTTACCTGAAACGAAGTCTTGTTTTTTAGGAAGACTGAGAGCCTGAGATTTAACTCCATTTCTGAAGTGAAACACACAGCAGAGTTCTCATCCATTGATCACACTCTGCTTTAGAGCAAGAAGCACTCTTTAGCTTTCTAGAGTCTCTAAGACAGCAGGAAAAGTGAGTGTGCTGAGAACAAAAGAACGGTGTTTCCTACACATACTGACCATATCTATTCCAACTCTGCTTCTGAAACTGATACAAATCACTTCTCCTCTAACATCCGATGCTTGTCAGTTAAGATGAGAAACGTGTGAGTTCATGAGCGATGTAGTTCGTTTGAGTTGTAAAGTAACTGCCCTTACCTGATTCGAAGTCTTGCTTGTAGGAAGACTCAGAGCCTGGGATTTAACTCCATTTCTGAAGTGAAACACACAGCAGAGTTCTCATATATAGATCACACTCTGCTTTAGAGCAAGGAGCATGCTCTTGCATTCTAGATCCTCTAAGACAGCAGGAAACGTGAGTGTGCTGAGAACAAAATAACGGTGTTTCCTACACATACAGACCATATCTAGTCCAACTCTGCCTCTGAAATTGATACAAAGCACAGGTCCTCTAACATCCAATGCTTGTCATTTAAGATCTGAAACGTGTGAGCTTCGTGAACGATGTAGTTCGTTTGAGCTGTAAAGTAACTGCCCTTACCTGCAACAAAGTCTTGTTTGTAGGAAGACTCAGAGCCTGGGATTTAACTCCATTTCTGAAGGGAAACACACAGCAGAGTTCTCATCCATTGATGACACTCTGCTATAGAGCAAGAAGCACGCTCTTGCTTTCCAGAGTCACTAAGACAGCAGGAAACGTGGTTGTGCTCAGAACAAAGGAACTGTGTTTCCTACACATAGGGACCATATATACTCCAACTCTACTTGTGAAACTGAAACAAACCACAGGTCCAATAACATACAATGCTTGTCAGTTAAGATGAGAAACGTGTGAGCTTCGTGAACAATGTAGTTCCTTTGAGTTGTAAAGTAACTGCCCTTACCTGAAATGAATTCTTGTTTGTAAGAAGACTCAGAGCCTGGGATTTAACTCCATTTCTGAAGTGAAACACACAGCAGAGTTCTCATCCATTGATCACACACTGCTTTAGAGCAAGAAGCACACTCTAGCTTTCTAGAGTCTCTAAGAGAGCAGGAAAGCTGAGTGTGATGAGAACAAAAGAACGGTGTTTCCTACACATACGGACCATATCTAGTCCAACTCTGCATCTGAAATTGCAACAAAGCATAGTTCCTCTAACATCCAATGCTTGTCATTTAAGATGAGAAACGTGTGAGCTTCGTGAACGATGTAGTTCCTTTGAGCTCTAAAGTAACTGCCCTTCCAGGAAATGAACTCTTGCTTGTAGGAAGACTCAGAGCCTGGGATTTAACTCCATTTCAGAAAGGAAGCACACAGCGTAGTTCTCATCCATGGATCACGCTCTGCTTTAGAGCAAGAAGCACGCTCTAGCTTTCAAGAGTCTCTATGAGAGCAGGAAACGTGAGTGTGCTGAGAACAAAACAACGGTGTTTCCTACACATACGGACTATATCTAGTCCAACTCTGCTTCTGAAACTGACAGAAAGCACTGGTCCTCTAAAATCCAATGCTTGTCAGTTAAGATGAGAAATGTGTGAGCTTTGTGAACGATGTAGTTCCTTTGATCTCAAAAGTGACTGCCCTTACTTGAAAGGAATTCTTGCTTGTAGGAAGACACAGAGCCTGGAATTTAACTCCATTTCTGAAGGGAAACACACAGCTGAGTTTTCATATATAGATCACACTCTGCTTTACAGCAAGAAGCACGCTCTTGCTTTCTAAACTCTCTAAGACAGCAGGAATCATGAGTGTGCTGAGAAAAAAAGACCAGTGTTTCCTATACATACGGACCATATCTAGTCCAACTCTGCCTCTGAAATTGATACAAAGCACAGTTCCTCTATCATCCAATGCTTGTCATTTAAGATCTGAAACGTGTGAGATTCGTGATCGATGTAGTTCGTTTGAGGTGTAAAGTAACTGCCCTTACCTGAAACGAAGTCTTTTTTGTAGGAAGACTCAGAGCCTGGGATTTAACTCCATTTCTGAAGTGAAGCACACAGCAGAGTTCTCATCCATTGATCACACTCTGCATTAGAGCAAGAAGCACGCTCTAGCTTTCAAGAGTCTCTAAGACAGCAGGAAACGTGAGTGTGCTGAGAACAAAAGAATGGTGTTTCCTACTCATATAGACCATATCTAGTCCATCTCTGCTTCAAAAACTGATAGAAAGCACTGGTCCTCAAACATCCAATGCTTGTCAGTTAAGATGAGAAACGTGTGAGCTTTGTGAACAATGTAGTTCTTTTGATCTCAAAAGTGACTGCCCTTACTTGAAAAGAATTCTTGCATGTAGGAAGACACAGAGCCTGGAATTTAACTCCATTTCTGAAGGGAAACACACAGCAGAGTTCTCTTCCATGTATCACACTCTGCTTTAGAGCAAATAGCACGCTCTTGCTTTCTAGATTCTCTAATACAGCAGGAAACTTGAGTGTGCTAAGAACAAATGAACGGTGTTTCCTACACATACAGACCATATCTAGTCCATCTCTGCTTCTGAAACTGATACAAAGCACTGGTCCTCTAATATCAAATGCTTGTCAGTTAAGATGAGAAACGTTTGAGCTTCGTGAGCAATGTAGTTCGTTTGATCTCAAAAGTGACTGCCCTTACTTGAAAAGAATTCTTGCTTGTAGGAAGACACAGAGCCTGGAATTTAACTCCATTTTTCAAGGGAAACACCCAGCCGAGTTCTCATCCATTGATTACACTCTGCTTTAGAGCAAGAATCATGCTCTAGCTTTCTAGAGTCTCTAAGACAGCGGAAAACGTGAGTGTGCTGAGAACAAAAGAACGGTGTTTCCTACACATACGGACCATATCTAGTCCAACTCTGATTCTGAAACTGATACAAAGCACTGGTACTCTAATATCAAATGCGTGTCAGTTAAGATGAGAAACGTGTTAGCTTCGTGAACGATGTAGTTCGTTTGAGTTGTAAAGTAACTGCCCTTACCTGATTCGAAGTCTTGCTTGTAGAAGGACTCAGAGCCTGGGATTAACTCCATTTCTGAAGGGAAACACACAGCGGAGTTCTCTTCCATGTATCACACTCTGCTTTACAGCAAGAAGCACGATCTTGCTTTCTAGATTCTCTAATACAGCAGGAAACTTGAGTGTGCTAAGAACAAATGAACGGTGTTTCCTACACATACGGACCATATCTAGTCCAACTCTGCTTCGGAAACTGATAAAAAGCACTGGTCCTCTAACCTCCAATGCTTGTTGTTAAGATGAGAAACTTGTTAGCTTTGTGAACGATGTAGTTCTTTTGAGCTAAAAAGTGACTGCCCTTAGCTGAAACGAAGACTTGCATGTTGGAAGACACAGAGCCTGGGATTTCACTCCATTTCTGAAAGTAAACACACAGAATAGTTCTCAGCCATGGATCAGACTCTGCTTCAGAGCAAGAAGCTCGCTCTTGCTTTCTAGATTCTCTAATACAGCAGGAAACGTGAGTGTGCTAAGAACAAATGAACGGTGTTTCCTACACATACGGACTATATCTAGTCCAACTGTGCTTCGGAAACTGATACAAAGCACTGATCCTCTAACATCCGATGCTTGTCAGTTAAGATGAGAAACGTGTGAGCTTCATGAACGATGTAGTTCGTTTGATCTCAAAAGTGACTGCCCTTACTTGAAATGAATTCTTGCATGTAGGAAGACACAGAGCCTGGAATTTAACTCCATTTCTGAAGGGAAACACACAGCATAGTTCTCATCCATTGATTACACTGTGCTTTAAGCAAGAAGCACGGTCTAGGTTTGTAGAGTCTCTAAGACAGCAGGAAACATGAGTGTGCTGAGAACAAAAGAACGCTGTTTCCTACACATAAGGATCATATGTATTCCAAATCTGCTTCTTAAACTGATACAAAGCACTGATCCTCTAACATCCAATGCTTGTCAGTTACGAAGAGAAACGTGTGAGCTTCGTGAACAATGTAGTTCCTTTGAGCTGAAAAGTGACTGCCCTTACCTGAAACGAAGTAGTGCCTGTAGGAAGACACAGAGCCTGGGATTTAACTCCATTTCAGAAGGGAAACACACAGCAGAGTTCTCATATATAGTTCACTCTCTGCTTTAGAGAAAGAAGCACGCTCTTGCTTTCTAGACTCTCTAAGACAGCAGGAATCATGAGAGTGCTGAGAAAAAAAGAACGGTGTTTCCTACACATACGTACCATATCTAGTCCAACTCTGCCTCTGAAATTGATACAAAGCACAGGTCCTCTAACATCCGATGCTTGTCATTTAAGATCTGAAACGAGTGAGCTTCGTGAATGATGTAGTTCGTTTGAGCTGTAAAGTAACTGCCCTTACCTGAAACAAAGTCTTGTTTGTAGGAAGACTCAGAGCCTGGGATTTAACTCCATTTCTGAAGTGAAACACACAGCAGAGTTCTCATCCATTGATCACACTCTGCTTTAGAGCAAGAAGCACAATCTAGCTTTCAAGAGTCTCTAAGACAGCAGGAAACGTGAGTGTGCTGAGAACAAAAGAACGGTGTTTCCTACTCATACGGACCATATCTAGTCCAACTCTGCTTCTGGAACTGATACAAATCACTGGTCCTCTAATATCAAATGCTTGTCAGTTTAGTTTAGAAACGTGTGAGCTTCGTGAATGATGTAGTTCATTTGATCTCAAAAGTGACTGCCCTTACTTGAAAAGAATTCTTGCTTGTAGGAAGACAAAGAGCCTGGAATTTAACTCCATTTCTGAAGGGAAACACACAGCAGAGTTCTCATATATAGTTCACACTCTGCTTTAGAGAAAGAAGCACGCTCTTGCTTTCTAGACTCTCTAAGACAGTAGGAATCATGAGTGTGCTGAGAAAAATAGAACGGTGTTTCCTACACATACAGACCATATCTAGTCCAACTCTGCCTCTGGAATTGATACAAAGCACAGATCCTCTAACATCCAATGCTTGTCATTTAAGATCTGAAACATGTGAGCTTCGTGAATGATGTATTTCGTTTGAGCTGTAATGTAACTGCCCTTACCTGAAACGAAGTCTTGTTTGTAGGAAGACTCAGAGCCTGGGATTTAACTCCATTTCTGAAGTGAAACACACAGCAGTGTTCTCATCCATTGATCACACTCTGCTTTAGAGCAAGAAGCACGCTCTAGCTTTCTAGAGTCTTTAAGACAGCAGGAAACGTGAGTGTGCTGCGAACAAAAGAACGGTGTTTCCTACACATACGGACCATATCTAGTCCAACTCTGCTTCTTAAACTGATACAAAGCACTGGTCCTCTAACATCCGATGCTTGTCATTTAAGATGAGAAACGTGTGAGTTCGTGAACGATGTAGTTCGTTTGAGTTGTAAAGTAACTGCCCTTACCTGATTCGAAGTCTTGCTTGTAGGAAGACTCAGAGCCTTGATTTAACTCCATTTCTGAAGAGAAAAACACAGCAGAGTTCTCATATATAGATCACACTCTGCTTTAGAGCAAGGAGAACGCTCTTGCATTCTAGATTCTCTAAGACAGCAGGAAACATGAGTGTGCTGAGAATAAAAGAACGGTGTTTCCTACACATACGGACCATCTCTAGTCCAACTCTGCTTCTGAATCTGATACAAAGCACTGGTCCTCTAATATAAAATGCTTGTCAGTTAAGATGAGAAACGTGTGAGCTTCGTGAACGATGTAGTTCGATTGAGTTGTAAAGTAACTGCCCTTACCTGATTCGAAGTCTTGCTTTTAGGAGGACTCATAGCCTGGGATTAACTCCATTTCTGAAGGGAAACACACAGCAGAGTTCTCTTCCATGTATCACACTCTGCTTAAGAGCAAGAGGCACGCTCTTGCTTTCTAGATTCTCTAATACAGCAGGAAACTTGAGTGTGCTAAGAACAAATGAACGGTGTTTCCTACACATACGGACCATATCTAGTCCAACTCTGCTTCTGAAACTGATACAAAGCACTGGTCCTCTAATATCCAATGGTTGTCAGTTAGGGTGAGAAACGTGTGAGCTTCGTGAACGATGTAGTTTGTTTGAGCTGAAAAGTGACTGCCCTTAGCTGAAAGGAAGTCTTGCATGTTGGAGGACACAAAGCCTGGTATTTAACTCCATTTCAGAAGGGAAACACACAGCATAGTTCTCAGCCATGGATCACACTCTGCTTTAGGTCAAGAATGACACTCTTGCTTTCTAGAATCTCTAATACAGCAGGAAACATGTGTGTGCTCAGAACTAATGAACGGTGTTTCCTACACATAAGGACCATATCTAGTCCAACTCTGCTTATGAAACTGATACAAAGCACTGGTCCTCTAATATCCAATGCTTGTCTGTTAAGATGAGAAACCTGTGAGCTTCGTGAATGATGTAGTTCGTTTGATCTCAAAAGTGACTGCACTTACTGGAAAAGAATTCTTGCTTGTAGGAAGACACAGAGCCTGGAATTTAACTCAATTTCTGAAGGGAAACACACAGCAGAGTTCTCATCCATTGATTACACTCTGCTTTAGGGAAAGAAGCACCCTCTAGCTTTCTAGAGTCTCTAAGACAGCAGGAAACGTGAGTGTGCTGAGAACAAAAGAACGGTGTTTCCTACACATATGGACCATATCTAGTCCAACTCTGCCTCTGAAATTGATACAAAGCACTGGTCCTCTAACATCCGATGCTTGTCATTTAAGATGAGAAACGTGTGAGTTCGTGAACGATGTAGTTCGTTTGAGTTGTAAAGTAACTGCCCTTACCTGATTCAAAGTCTTGCTTGTAGGAAGACTCAGAGCCTTGATTTAACTCCATTTCTGAAGAGAAACACACAGCAGAGTTCTCATATATAGATCACACTCTGCTTTAGAGCAAGGTGAACGCTCTTGCATTCTAGATTCTCTAAGACAGCAGGAAACATGAGTGTGCTGAGAATAAAAGAACGGTGTTTCCTACACATACGGACCATCTCTAGTACAACTCTGCTTCTGAATCTGATACAAAGCACTGGTCCTCTAATATAAAATGCTTGCCATTTAAGATGAGAAACGTGTGAGCTTCGTGAATGATGTAGTTCGTTTGATCTCAAAAGTGACTGCACTTACTGGAAAAGAATTCTTGCTTGTAGGAAGACACAGAGCTTGGAATTTAACTCAATTTCTGAAGGGAAACACACAGCAGAGTTCTCATCCATTGATTACACTCTGCTTTAGGGAAAGAAGCACCATCTAGCTTTCTAGAGTCTCTAAGAGAGCAGGAAACGTGAGTGTGCTGAGAACAAAGAACGGTGTTTCCTACACATATGGACCATATCTAGTCCAACTTTGCCTCTGAAATTGATACAAAGCACTGGTCCTCTAACATCCGATGCTTGTCATTTAAGATGAGAAACGTGTGAGTTCGTGAACGATGTAGTTCGTTTGAGTTGTAAAGTAACTGCCCTTACCTGATTCGAAGTCTTGCTTGTAGGAAGACTCAGAGCCTTGATTTAACTCCATTTCTGAAGAGAAACACACAGCTGAGTTCAAATATATAGATCACACTCTGCTTTAGAACAAGAAGCACGCTCTTGCTTTCTAGACTCTCTAAGACAGCAGGAATCATGAGTGTGCTGAGAAAAAAAGAACGGTGTTCCCTACACATACGGACCATATCTAGTCCAACTCTGCCTCTGAAATTGATACAAAGCACAGGTTCTCTAACGTCCAATGCTTGTCATTTGGGATGAAAAACGTGTGAGCCTCGTGAACAATGTAGTTCCTTTGAGTTGTAAAGTAACTGCCCTTACCTGATTCGAAGTCTTGCTTGTAGGAAGACTCAGAGCCTTGATTTAACTCCATTTCTGAAGAGAAACACACAGCAGAGTTCTCATATATAGATCACACTCTGCTTTAGAGCAAGGAGCATGCTCTTGCATTGTAGAGTCTCTAAGACAGCAGGAAACATGAGTGTGCTGAGAACAAAAGAACGGTGTTTCCTACACATACGGACCATATCTAGTCCAACTCTGCTTCTGAAAATTATACAAAGCACTGGTCCTCTAATATAAAATGCTTGTCAGTTAAGATGAGAAACGTGTGAGCTTCGTGAACGATGTAGTTCCTTTGAGTTGTAAAGTAACTGCCCTTACCTGATTCGAAGTCTTGCTTGTAGGAGGACTCAGAGCCTGGGATTAACTCCATTTCTGAAGGGAAACACACAGCAGAGTTCTCTTCCATGTATCACACTCTGCTTTAGAGCAAGAAGCACGCTCTTGCTTTCTAGATTCTCTATTACAGCAGGAAACTTGAGTGTGCTAAGAACAAATGAACGGTGTTTCCTACACATACAGACCATATCTAGTCCTACTCTGCTTCTGAAACTGATACAAAGCACTTGTCCTCTAATATCCAATGCTTGAAAGTTAAGATGAGAAACGTGTGAGCTTCATGAACGATGTAGTTCGTTTGATCTCAAAAGTGACTGCCCTTACTTGAAAGGAATTCTTGCTTGTAGGAAGACACAGAGCCTGGAATTTAACTCCATTTCTGAAGGGAAACACATAGCTGAGTTCGAATATATAGATCACACTCTGCTTTAGAGCCAGACGCACGCTCTTGCTTTCTAGATTCTCTAAGACAGCAGGAATCATGAGTGTGCTGAGGAAAAAAAGAATGGTGTTTCCTACACATACGGACCATATCTAGTCCAACTCTGCCTCTGAAATTGATACAAACCACAGGTCCTCTAACGTCCAATGCTTGTCATTTAAGATGAGAAATGTGTGAGCCTCGTCAACGATGTAGTTCTTTTGAGCTATAAAGTAACTGCCCTTACCTGAAACGAAGTCTTGTTTGTAGGAAGACTCAGAGCCTGGGATTTAACTCCATTTCTGAAGTGAAACACACAGAGAGTTCTCATCCATTGATCACACTCTGCTTTAGAGCAAGAAGCACGCTCTAGATTTCAAGACTCTCTAAGACAGCAGGAAACATGAGTGTGCTGAGAACAAAAGAACGGTGTTACCTACACATACGGACCATATCTAGTCCAACTCTGCTTCTGAAACTGATAGAAAGCACTGGTACTCTAACATCCAATGCTTGTCAGTTAAGATGAGAAACTTGTTAGCTTTTTGAACGATGTAGTTTGTATGAGCTGAAAAGTGACTGCCCTTAGCTGAAACGAAATCTTGCATGTTGGAAGAAACAGAGCCTGGGATTGAACTCCATTTCAGAAGGAAAACATACAGCATAGTTCTCATCCATGGATCACACTCTGCTTTCGAGGAAGAATGATACTCTTGCTTTCTAGAATCTCTAATACAGCAAGAAACATGTGTGTGCTCAGAACAAATGAATGGTGTTTCCTACACATACGGCCATATGTAGTCCAACTCTGCTTCTGAAACTGATACAAAGCACTGGTCCTCTAATATCCAATCCTTGTCAGTTAAGATGAGAAACGTGTGAGCTTCGTGAACGATGTAGTTCGTTTGATCTCAAAAGTGACTGCCTTTACTTGAAAGGAATTCTTGCTTGTAGGAAGACACAGAGCCTGGAATTTAACTCCATTTCTGAAGGGAAACACACAGCTGAGTTCTCATATATAGATCACACTCTGCTTTAGAGCAAGAAGCATGCTAATGCTTTCTAGACTCTCTAAGACAGCAGGAATCATTAGTGTGCTGAGAAAAAAAGAATGGTGTTTCCTAAACATACGGACCATATCTAGTCCAACACTGCCTCTGAAATTGATACAAAGCACAGATCCTCTAACATGAAATGCTTGTCATTTAAGATGAGAAACGTGTGAGCCTTGAGAACGATGTTGTTCGTTTGAGCTGTAAAGTAACTGCCCTTACCTGAAACGAAGTCTTGTTTGTAGGAAGACTCAGAACCTGGGATTTAACTCCATTTCTGAAGTGAAACACACAGCAGAGTTCTCATCCATTGATCACACTCTGCTTTAGAGCAAAATGACACTCTTGCTTTCCAGATTCTCTAATACAGCACGAAACATGTGTGTGCTCTGAACAAATGAACGGTGTTTCCTACACATATGGACCATATCTAGTCCAACTCTGCTCATGGAACTGATACAAAGCACTGGTCCTCTAATATCCAATGCCTGTCATTTAAGATGAGAAACGTGTGATCTTCGTGAATGATGTAGTTCGTTTGATCTCAAAAGTGACTGCCCTTACTTGAAAGGAATTCTTGCTTGTAGGAAGACACAGAGCCTGGAATTTAACTCCATTTCTGAAGGGAAACACACAGCAGAGTTCTCATATATAGATCACACTCTGCTTTAGAGCAAGAAGCACGCTCTTGCTTTCTAGACTCTCTAGGACAGCAGGAATCATGAGTGTGCTGAGAAAAAAAGAATGGTGTTTCCAACATATACAGACCATATCTAGTCAACTCTGCCTGTGAAATTGATACAAAGCACAGGTCCTCTAACATCCAAGCTTGTCATTTAGGTTGAGAAACCTGTGAGCCTCGTGAACGATGTAGTTCGTTTCAGCTCTAAAGTAACTGCCCTTACCTGAAACGAAGTCTTGTTTGTAGGAAGACTCAGAGCCAGGGATTTAACTCCATTTCTGAAGTGAAACACACAGCAGAGTTCTCATTCATTGATCACACACTGCTTTAGAGCAAGAAGCACGCTCTAGCTTTCAAGAGTCTCTAAGACAGCAGGAAACATGATTTTGCTGAGAATAAAAGAACGGTGTTTCCTACACATACAGACCATATCTACTCCAACTCTGCTTGTGAAGCTGATAGAAAGCACTGGTACTCTAACATCCAATGCTTGTCAGTTAAGATGAGAAACCTGTGAGCTTCGTGAACGATGTAGTTCGTTTGAGTTGTAAAGTAACTGCCCTTACCTGATTCGAAGTCTTGCTTTTAGGAGGACTCATAGCCTGGGATTAACTGCATTTCTGAAGGGAAACACACAGCAGAGTTCTCTTCCATGTATCACACTCTGCTTTAGAGCAAGAGGCACGCTCTTGCTTTCTAGATTCTCTAATACAGCAGGAAACATGTGTGTGCTCAGAACAAATGTATCATGTTTCCTACACATACGGACCATATCTAGTCCAACTCTGCTTCTGAAACTGATACAAAGCACTGGTCCTCTAATATCAAATGCTTGTCAGTTTAGTTTAGAAACGTGTGAGCTTCGTGAATGATGTAGTTCGTTTGATCTCAAAAGTGACTGCCCTTACCTGAAACGAAGTCTTGTTTGTAGGAAGACACAGAGCCTGGGATTTAACTCCATTTCTGAAGTGAAACACACAGCAGTGTTCTCATCCATTGATCACACTCTGCTTTAGAGCAAGAAGCACGCTCTAGCTTTCTAGAGTCTTTAAGACAGCAGGAAACGTGAGTGTGCTGAGAACAAAAGAACGGTGTTTCCTACACATACGGACCATATCTAGTCCAACTCTGCTTCTTAAACTGATACAAAGCACTGGTCCTGTAACATCCGATGCTTGTCATTTAAGATGAGAAACGTGTGAGTTCGTGAACGATGTAGTTCGTTTGAGTTGTAAAGTAACTGCCCTTACCTGATTCGAAGTCTTGCTTGTAGGAAGACTCACAGCCTTGATTTAACTCCATTTCTGAAGAATAACACACAGCAGAGTTCTCATATATAGATCACACTCTGCTTTAGAGCAAGGAGAACGCTCTTGCATTCTAGAATCTCTAAGACAGCAGGAAACATGAGTGTGCTGAGAATAAAAGAACGGTGTTTCCTACACATACGGACCATCTCTAGTCCAACTCTGCTTCGGAAACTGATACAAAGCACTGGTCCTCTAATATCCAATGGTTGTCAGTTAGGGTGAGAAACGTGTGAGCTTCGTGAACGATGTAGTTTGTTTGAGCTGAAAAGTGACTGCCCTTAGCTGAAACGAAGTCTTGCATGTTGGAGGACACAAAGCCTGGTATTTAACTCCATTTCAGAAGGGAAACACACAGCATAGTTCTCAGCCATGGATCACACTCTGCTTTAGGTCAAGAATGACACTCTTGCTTTCTAGAATCTCTAATACAGCAGGAAACATGTGTGTGCTCAGAACAAATGAACGGTGTTTCCTACACATATGGACCATATCTAGTCCAACTCTGCTTATGAAACTGATACAAAGCACTGGTCCTCTAATATCCAATGCTTGTCTGTTAAGATGAGAAACCTGTGAGCTTCGTGAATGATGTAGTTCGTTTGATCTCAAAAGTGACTGCATTTACTGGAAAAGAATTCTTGCTTGTAGGAAGACACAGAGCCCGGAATTTAACTCAATTTCATAAGGGAAACACACAGCAGAGTTCTCATCCATTGATTACACTCTGCTTTAGGGAAAGAAGCACCCTCTAGCTTTCTAGAGTCTCTAAGACAGCAGGAAACGTGAGTGTGCTGAGAACAAAAGAACGGTGTTTCCTACACATATGGACCATATCTAGGCCAAATCTGCCTCTGAAATTGATACAAAGCACAGGTCCTCTAACATGAAATTCTTGTCATTTAAGATGAGAAACGTGTGAGCCTTGTGAACGATGTTGTTCGTTTGAGCTGTAAAGTAACTGCCCTTACCTGAAACGAAGTCTTGTTTGTAGGAAGACTCAGAGCCTGGGATTTAACTCCATTTCTGAAGTGAAACCCACAGCAGAGTTCTCATATATAGATCACACTCTGCTTTAGAGCAAGAAGCACGCTCTTGCTTTCTAGATTATCTAATACAGCAGGAAACTTGAGTGTGGTAAGAACAAATGAACTGTGTTTCCTACACATACGGCCCATCTCTAGTCCAATTCGGCTTCGGAAACTGATACAAAGCTCTGGTCCTCTAATATCCAATGCTTGTCAGTTAATATGAGAAAGGTGTGAGCTTCGTGAACGATGTAGTTCGTTTGATCTCAAAAGTGACTGCCTTTACTTGAAAGGAATTCTTGCTTGTAGGAAGACACAGAGCCTGGAATTTAACTCCATTTCTGAAGGGAAACACACAGCTGAGTTCTCATATATAGATCACACTCTGCTTTAGAGCAAGAAGCATGCTAATGCTTTCTAGACTCTCTAAGACAGCAGGAATCATTAGTGTGCTGAGAAAAAAAGAATGGTGTTTCCTAAACATACGGACCATATCTAGTCCAACACTGCCTCTGAAATTGATACAAAGCACAGATCCTCTAACATGAAATGCTTGTCATTTAAGATGAGAAACGTGTGAGCCTTGAGAACGATGTTGTTCGTTTGAGCTGTAAAGTAACTGCCCTTACCTGAAACGAAGTCTTGTTTGTAGGAAGACTCAGAACCTGGGATTTAACTCCATTTCTGAAGTGAACCACACAGCAGAGTTCTCATCCATTGATCACACTCTGCTTTAGAGCAAAATGACACTCTTGCTTTCCAGATTCTCTAATACAGCACGAAACATGTGTGTGCTCTGAACAAATGAACGGTGTTTCCTACACATATGGACCATATCTAGTCCAACTCTGCTCATGGAACTGATACAAAGCACTGGTCCTCTAATATCCAATGCCTGTCATTTAAGATGAGAAACGTGTGATCTTCGTGAATGATGTAGTTCGTTTGATCTCAAAAGTGACTGCCCTTACTTGAAAGGAATTCTTGCTTGTAGGAAGACACAGAGCCTGGAATTTAACTCCATTTCTGAAGGGAAACACACAGCAGAGTTCTCATATATAGATCACACTCTGCTTTAGAGCAAGAAGCACGCTCTTGCTTTCTAGACTCTCTAGGACAGCAGGAATCATGAGTGTGCTGAGAAAAAAAGAATGGTGTTTCCAACATATACAGACCATATCTAGTCAACTCTGCCTGTGAAATTGATACAAAGCACAGGTCCTCTAACATCCAAGCTTGTCATTTAGGTTGAGAAACCTGTGAGCCTCGTGAACGATGTAGTTCGTTTCAGCTCTAAAGTAACTGCCCTTACCTGAAACGAAGTCTTGTTTGTAGGAAGACTCAGAGCCAGGGATTTAACTCCATTTCTGAAGTGAAACACACAGCAGAGTTCTCATTCATTGATCACACACTGCTTTAGAGCAAGAAGCACGCTCTAGCTTTCAAGAGTCTCTAAGACAGCAGGAAACATGATTTTGCTGAGAATAAAAGAACGGTGTTTCCTACACATACAGACCATATCTACTCCAACTCTGCTTGTGAAGCTGATAGAAAGCACTGGTACTCTAACATCCAATGCTTGTCAGTTAAGATGAGAAACTTGTTAGCTTTGTGAACGATGTAGTTCGTTTGAGTTTTAAAGTAACTGCCCTTACCTGATTCGAAGTCTTGCTTGTAGGAGGACTCAGATCCTGGGATTAACTCCATTTCTGAAGGGAAACACACAGCAGAGTTCTCTTCCATTTATCACACTCTGCTTTAGAGCAAGAAGCACGCTCTGGCTTTCTAGATTCTCTAATACAGCAGGAAACTTGAGTGTGCTAAGAACAAATGAACGGTGTTTCCTACACATACGGACCATATCTAGTCCAACACTGCCTCTGAAATTGATACAAAGCACAGGTCCTCTAACATGAAATGCTTGTCATTTAAGATGAGAAACGTGTGAGCCTTGTGAACGATGTTGTTCGTTTGAGCTGTAAAGTAACTGCCCTTACCTGAAACGAAGTCTTGTTTGTAGGAAGACTCAGAGACTGGGATTTAACTCCATTTCTGAAGTGAACCACACAGCAGAGTTCTCAACCATTGATCACACTCTGCTTTAGAGCAAGAATGACACTCTTGCTTTCCAGATTCTCTAATACAGCACGAAACATGTGTGTGCTCTGAACAAATGAACGGTGTTTCCTACACATATGGACCATATCTAGTCCAACTCTGCTCATGGAAATGATACAAAGCACTGGTCCTCTAATATCCAATGCTTGTCAGTTAAGATGAGAAATGTGTGATCTTCGTGAATGATGTAGTTCGTTTGATCTCAAAAGTGACTGCCCTTACTTGAAAGGAATTCTTGCTTGTAGGAAGACACAGAGCCTGGAATTTAACTCCATTTCTGAAGGGAAACACACAGCAGAGTTCTCATCCATTGATCACACACGGCATAGTTCTCATCCATGGCTCACTCTATGCTTTAGAGCAAGAATGACACTCTTGCTTTCTAGAATCTCTAATACAGAAGGAAAACACACAACTGAGTTCTCATATATAGATCACACTCTGCTTTAGAGCAAGAAGCACACTCTTGCTTTCTAGACTCTCTAAGACAGCAGGAATCATGAGTGTGCTGAGAAAAAAAGAATGGTGTTTCCTACACATACGGACCATATCTAGTCCAACTCTGCTCTGAAATTGATACAAAGCACAGGTCCTCTAATATCCAAGCTTGTTCTTTACGTTGAGAAACGTGTGAGCCTCGTGAACGATGTAGTTCTTTTGAGCTCTAAAGTAACTTCCCTTACCTGAAACGAAGTCTTCTTTGTAGGAAGACTCAGAGCCTGGGATTTAACTCCATTTCTGAAGTGAAACACACAGCAGAGTTCTCATCCATTGATCACACACTGCTTTAGAGCAAAAAGCACGCTCTAGCTTTCAAGAGTCTCTAAGACAGCAGGACACGTGATTTTGCTGAGAATAAAAGAACGGTGTTTCCTACACATACCGACCATATCTAGTGCAACTCTGCTTGTGAAACTGATAGAAAGCACTGGTACTCTAACATCCAATGCTTGTCAGTTAAGATGAGAAACTTGTTAGCTTTGTGAACGATGTAGTTCGTTTGAGTTGTAAAGTAACTGCCCTTACCTGAATTGAAGTCTTGCTTGTAGGAGGACTCAGATCCTGGGATTAACACCATTTCTGAAGGGAAACACACAGCAGAGTTCTCTTCCATGTATCACACTCTGCGTTAGAGCAAGAAGCACGCTCTTGCTTTCTAGATTCTCTAATACAGCAGGAAACTTGAGTGTGCTAAGAACAAATGAACGGTATTTCCTACACATACGGACCATATCTAATCCAACTCTGCTTCGGGAACTGATACAAAGCACTGGTCCTCTAATATCCAATGCTTGTCAGTTAAGGTGAGAAACGTGTGAGCTTCGTGAACGATGTACTTCATTTGAGCTGAAAAGTGACTGCCCTTACTTGAAAGAAATTCTTGCTTGTAGGAAGACACAGAGCCTGGAATTTAACTCCATTTCTGAAGGGAAACACACAGCTGAGTTCAAATATATAGATCACACTCTGCTTTAGAACAAGAAGCACGCTCTTGCTTTCTAGACTCTCTAAGACAGCAGGAATCATGAGTGTGCTGAGAAAAAAAGAACGGTGTTCCCTACACATACGGACCATATCTAGTCCAACTCTGCCTCTGAAATTGATACAAAGCACAGGTTCTCTAACGTCCAATGCTTGTCATTTGGGATGAGAAACGTGTGAGCCTCGTGAACAATGTAGTTCCTTTGAGTTGTAAAGTAACTGCCCTTACCTGATTCGAAGTCTTGCTTGTAGGAAGACTCAGAGCCTTGATTTAACTCCATTTCTGAAGAGAAACACACAGCAGAGTTCTCATATATAGATCACACTCTGCTTTACAGCAAGGAGCATGCTCTTGCATTGTAGAGTCTCTAAGACAGCAGGAAACATGAGTGTGCTGAGAACAAAAGAACGGTGTTTCCTACACATACGGACCATATCTAGTCCAACTCTGCTTCTGAAAATTATACAAAGCACTGGTCCTCTAATATAAAATGCTTGTCAGTTAAGATGAGAAACGTGTGAGCTTCGTGAACGATGTAGTTCCTTTGAGTTGTAAAGTAACTGCCCTTACCTGATTCGAAGTCTTGCTTGTAGGAGGACTCAGAGCCTGGGATTAACTCCATTTCTGAAGGGAAACACACAGCAGAGTTCTCTTCCATGTATCACACTCTGCTTTAGAGCAAGAAGCACGCTCTTGCTTTCTAGATTCTCTATTACAGCAGGAAACTTGAGTGTGCTAAGAACAAATGAACGGTGTTTCCTACACATACAGACCATATCTAGTCCTACTCTGCTTCTGAAACTGATACAAAGCACTTGTCCTCTAATATCCAATGCTTGAAAGTTAAGATGAGAAACGTGTGAGCTTCATGAACGATGTAGTTCGTTTGATCTCAAAAGTGACTGCCCTTACTTGAAAGGAATTCGTGCTTGTAGGAAGACACAGAGCCTGGAATTTAACTCCATTTCTGAAGGGAAACACATAGCTGAGTTCGAATATATAGATCACACTCTGCTTTAGAGCCAGACGCACGCTCTTGCTTTCTAGATTCTCTAAGACAGCAGGAATCATGAGTGTGCTGAGGAAAAAAAGAATGGTGTTTCCTACACATACGGACCATATCTAGTCCAACTCTGCCTCTGAAATTGATACAAACCACAGGTCCTCTAACGTCCAATGCTTGTCATTTAAGATGAGAAATGTGTGAGCCTCGTCAACGATGTAGTTCTTTTGAGCTATAAAGTAACTGCCCTTACCTGAAACGAAGTCTTGTTTGTAGGAAGACTCAGAGCCTGGGATTTAACTCCATTTCTGAAGTGAAACACACAGAGAGTTCTCATCCATTGATCACACTCTGCTTTAGAGCAAGAAGCACGCTCTAGATTTCAAGACTCTCTAAGACAGCAGGAAACATGAGTGTGCTGAGAACAAAAGAACGGTGTTACCTACACATACGGACCATATCTAGTCCAACTCTGCTTCTGAAACTGATAGAAAGCACTGGTACTCTAACATCCAATGCTTGTCAGTTAAGATGAGAAACTTGTTAGCTTTTTGAACGATGTAGTTTGTATGAGCTGAAAAGTGACTGCCCTTAGCTGAAACGAAATCTTGCATGTTGGAAGAAACAGAGCCTGGGATTGAACTCCATTTCAGAAGGAAAACATACAGCATAGTTCTCATCCATGGATCACACTCTGCTTTCGAGGAAGAATGATACTCTTGCTTTCTAGAATCTCTAATACAGCAAGAAACATGTGTGTGCTCAGAACAAATGAATGGTGTTTCCTACACATACGGCCATATGTAGTCCAACTCTGCTTCTGAAACTGATACAAAGCACTGGTCCTCTAATATCCAATCCTTGTCAGTTAAGATGAGAAACGTGTGAGCTTCGTGAACGATGTAGTTCGTTTGATCTCAAAAGTGACTGCCCTTACTTGAAAAGAATTCTTGCTTGTAGGAAGACAAAGAGCCTGGAATTTAACTCCATTTCTGAAGGGAAACACACAGCAGAGTTCTCATCCATTGATTGCACTGTGCTTTAGAGGAAGAAGCACGCTCTAGCTTTCTAGAGTCTTTAAGACAGCAGGAAACGTGAGTGTGCTGAGAACAAAAGAATGGTGTTTCCTACACATACGGACCATACCTAGTCCAAATCTGCTTCTTAAACTGATACAAAGCACTGGTCCTCTAACATCCGATGCTTGTCAGTTAAGATGAGAAACGTGTGAGTTCGTGAACGATGTAGTTCTTTTGAGTTGTAAAGTAACTGCCCTTACCTGATTCGAAGTCTTGCTTGTAGGAAGACTCAGAGCCTTGAGTTAACTCCATTTCCGAATAGAAACACACAGCAGAGTTCTCATATATAGATCACACTCTGCTTTAGAGCAAGGAGCACGCTCTTGCATTCTAGAGTCTCTAAGACAGCAGGAAACATGAGTGTGCTGAGAACAAAAGAACGGTGTTTCCTACACATACCGACCATACCTAGTCCAACTCTGCTTCTGAAACTGATACAAAGCACTGGTCCTATAATATCAAATGCATGTCAGTTAAGATGAGAAACCCTTGAGCTTCGTGAACGATGTAGTTCGTTTGATCTCAAAAGTGACTGCATTTACTTGAAAAGAATTCTTGCTTTTAGGAAGACACAGAGCCTGGAATTTAACTCCATTTCTGAAGGGAAACACACAGCAGAGTTCTCATCCATTGATTGCACTCCTCTTTAGAGCAAGAAGCACGCTCTAGCTTTCTAGAGTCTCTAAGACAGCAGGAAACGTGAGTGTGCTGAGAACAAAAGAACGGTGTTTCCTACACATACGGACCATATCTATTCCAACTCTGCTTCTTAAACTGATACAAAGCACTGGTCCTCTAACATCCAATGCTTGTCAGTTAAGATGAGAAACTTGTGAGCTTCGTGAACGATGTTGTTCGTTTGATCTCAAAAGTGACTGCCCTTACTTGAAAGGATTTCTTGCTTGTAGGAAGTCACAGAGCCTGGAATTTAACTACATTTCTGAATTGAAACACACAGCAGAGTTCTCATATATAGATCACACTCTGCTTTAGAGCAAGAAGCATGCTCTTGCTTCTAGACTCTCTAAGACAGCAGGAATCATGAGTGTGCTGAGAAAAAAAGAACGGTGTTATCTACACATACGGACCATATCTAGTCGAACTCTGCCTCTGAAATTGATACAAAGCACAGGTCCTTTAACATCCAATGCTTGTCATTTAAGATGAGGAACGTGTGAGCCTCATGAATTATGTAGTTCATTTGAGCTGTAGAGTAACTGCCCTTACCTGAAAGGAAGTCTTGTTTGTAGGAAAACTCAGAGCCTGGGATTTAACTCCATTTCTGAAGTAAAACACAAAGCATAGTTCTCATCCATGGATCACACTCTGCTTTAGAGCAAGAATGATATCTTGCTTTCTAGAATCTCTAATACAGCAGGAAACATGTGTGTGCTCAGAACAAATGAACGGTGTTTCCTACACATACGGACCATAACTAGTCCAACTCTGCTTCTGCAACATACAAAGCACTGGGCCTCTAATATCAAATGCTTGTCAGTTAAGATGAGAAACGTGTGAGTTCGTGAACGATGTATTTCGTTTGATCTCAAAAGTGACTGCATTTACTTGAAAAGAATTCTTGCTTGTAGGAAGACACAGAGCCTGGAATTTAACTCCATTTCTGAAGGAAAACACACAGCAGAGTTCTCATCCATTGATTACACTCTGCGTTAGAGGAAGAAGCACGCTCTAGCTTTCTAGAGTCTTTAAGACAGCAGGAAATGTGAGTGTGCTGAGAAAAAAAGAACGGTGTTTCCTACACATACGGACCATATCTAGTCCAACTCTGCCTCTGAAATTGATACAAAGCACAGGTCCTCTAACATCCAATGCTTGTCATTTGGGATGAGAAACGTGTGAGCCTCGTGAACGATGTAGTTCGTTTGAGCTGTAAAGTAACTGCCCTTACCTGAAACGAAGTCTTGTTTGTAGGAAGACCCAGAGCCTGGAATTTAACTCCATTTCTGAAGTGAAACACACAGCAGAGTTCTCATCCAAGGATCACACTCTGCTTTAGAGCAAGAAGCATGCTCTAGATTTCAAGAGTCTCTAAGACAGCAGGAAACATGAGTGTGCTGAGAAGAAAAGAACGGTGTTTCCTACACATACGGACCATATCTAGTCCAACTCTGCTTATGAAACTGATAGAAAGCACTGGTACTCTACCATCCAATGCTTGTCAGTTAAGATGAGAAACTTGTTAGCTTTGTTAAGGATGTAGTTCGTTTGAGCTGAAAAGTGACTGCCCTTAGCTGAAACGAAGTCTTGCATGTTGGAAGACACAGAGCCTGGAATTTAACTCCATTTCAGAAGGGAAACACACAGCATAGTTCTCTGCCATGGATCGCACTCTGCTTTAGAGCAAGAATGACACTCTTGCTTTCTAGAATCTCTAATACAGCAGGAAATATGTGTGTGCTCAGATCAAATGAACAGTGTTTCCTACACATATGGACCATATCTAGTCCAACTCTGCATATGAAACTGAAACAAAGCACTGGTCCTATAATATCAAATGCATGTCAGTTAAGATGAGAAACCCTTGAGCTTCGTGAACGATGTAGTTCGTTTGATCTCAAAAGTGACTGCATTTACTTGAAAAGAATTCTTGCTTGTAGGAAGACACAGAGCCTGGAATTTAACTCCATTTCTGAAGGGAGACACACAGCAGAGTTCTCATCCATTGATTGCACTCCTCTTTAGAGCAAGAAGCACGCTCTAGCTTTCTAGAGTCTCTAAGACAGCAGGAAACGTGAGTGTGCTGAGAAAAAAAAACACGGTGTTTCCTACACATACGGACCATATCTATTCCAACTCTGCTTCTTAAACTGATACATAGCACTGGTCCTCTAACATCCGATGCTTGTCAGTTAAGATGAGAAACGTGTGAGTTCGTGAACGATGTATTTCGTTTGATCTCAAAAGTGACTGCATTTACTTGAAAAGAATTCTTGCTTGTAGGAAGACACAGAGCCTGGAATTTAACTCCATTTCTGAATGAAAACACACAGCAGAGTTCTCATCCATTGATTACACTCTGCTTTAGAGGAAGAAGCACGCTCTAGCTTTCTAGATTCTTTAAGACAGCAGGAAACGTGAGTGTGCTGAGAACAAAAGAACGGTGTTTCCTACACATACGGACCATATCTATTCCAACTCTGCTTCTTAAACTGATACAAAGCACTGGTCCTCTAATATCCAATGCTTGTCAGTTAAGATAGAAAAGTGTGAGCTTCGTGAACGATGTAGTTCATTTGATATCAAAAGTGACTGCACTTACTTGAAAAGAATTCTTGCTTTTAGGAAGACACAGAGCCTGGAATTTAACTCCATTTCTGAAGGGAAACACACAGCAGAGTTCTCATCCATTGATTACACTCTCCTTTAGAGCAAGAAGCACGCTCTAGCTGTCTAGAATCTCTAAGACAGCAGGAAACGTGAGTGTGCTGAGAACAAACGAACTGTTTTTCCTACACATACGGACCATATCTATTCCAACTCTGCTTCTTAAACTGATACAAAGTACTGGTCCTCTATCATCTGATGCTTGTCAGTTAAGATGAGAAACGTGTGAGTTCATGAACGATGTAGTTCGTTTGAGTTGTAAAGTAACTGCGCTTACCTGATTCGAAATCTTGCTTGTAGGAGGACTCGGAGCCTGGCATTTACTCCATTAATGAAGGGAAACACACAGCAGAGTTCTCTTCCATGTATCACACTCAGCTTTAGAGCAAGAAGCACGCTCTTGCTTTCTAGATTCTCTAATACAGCAGGAAACTTGAGTGTGCTAAGAACAAATGAACGGTGTTTCCTACACATACGGACCATATCTAGTCCAACTCTGCTTCGGAAACTGATACAAAGCACTGGTCCTCTAATATCCAATGCTTGTCAGTTAAGATGAGAAACGTGTGAGCTTCGTGAACGATGTAGTTCATTTGATCTCAAAAGTGACAGCCCTTACTTGAAAGGTAGTCTTACTTGTAGGAAGACACATAGCCTGGAATTTAACTCCATTTCTGAAGAGAAACACACAGCAGAGTTCTTATATATAGATCACACTCTGCTTTAGAGCAAGGAGCACGCTCTTGCATTCTAGAGTCTCTAAGACAGCAGGAAATATGAGTGTGCTGAGAAAAAAAGAACGGTGTTTCCTACACATACGGACCATATCTAGTCCAACTCTGCTTCTGAAACTGATACAAAGCACTGGTCCTCTAATATCAAATGCTTGTCAGTTAAGATGAGAAACGTGTGAGCTTCCTGAACGATGTAGTTCGTTTGATCTCAAAAGTGACCGCACTTAATTGAAAAGAATTCTTGCTTGTAGGAAGACACAGAGCCTGGGATTTAACTCCATTTCAGAAGGGAAACAAACAGCATAGTTCTCATCCATGGATCACACTCTACTTTAGAGCAAGAATGACACTCTTGCTTTCTAGAATCTCTGATACAGCAGGAAACATGTGTGTGCTCAGAACAAATGAATGGTGTTTCCTACACATATGGACCATATCTAGTCCAACTCGGCTTCTGAAACTGATAGAAAGCACTGGTCCTCTAACATCCAATGCTTGTCAGTTAAGATGAGAAATTTGTTAGCTTTGTGAACGATGTAGTTCGTTGGGGCTGAAAAGTGACTGCCCTTAGCTGAAACGAAGTCTTGTTTGTAGGAAGACTCAGAGCCTGGGATTTAACTCCATTTCAGAATGGAAACACACAGCATAGTTCTCATCCATGGATCACACTCTGCTTTAGAGCAAGAATGACACTCTTGCTTTCTAGAATCTCTAATACAGCAGGAAAAATGTGTGTGCTCAGAAGAAATGAACTGTGTTTTCTACACATACGGACCATACCTAGTCCAAATCTGCGTCTGAAACTGATACAAAGCACTGGTCCTCTAATATCAAATGCTTGTCAGTTAAGATGAGAAACGTGTGAGCTTCGTGAACGATGTAGTTCGTTTGATCTCAAAAGTGACTGCCCTTACTTGAAAAGAATTCTTGCTTGTAGGAAGACACAGAGCCTGGAATTTAACCCCATTTCTGAAGGGAAACACACAGCAGAGTTCTCATCCATTGATTACACTCTGCTTTAGAGGAAGAAGCACGCTCTAGCTTTCTACAGTCTCTAAGACAGCAGGAAGCTTGAGTGTGCTCAGAACAAAAGAACTGTGTTTCCTACACATACGGACCATATCTATTCCAACTCTGCTTCTTAAACTGATAGAAAGCACTAGTCCTCTATCATCCCATGCTTGTCAGTTAAGATGAGAAACGAGTGAGTTCATGAACGATGTGGTTCGTTTCAGTTGTAAAGTAACTGCCCTTACCTGATTCGAAGTCTTGCTTGTAGGAAGACTCAGAGCCTGGGATTTCACTCCATTTCTGAAGAGAAAACCACAGAAGAGTTCTCATATATAGATCACACTCTGCTTTAGAGCAAGGAGCACGCTCTTGCATTCTAGAGTCTCTAAGACAGCAGGAAACATGAGTGTGCTGAGACAAAAAGAACGGTGTTTCCTACACATACAGACCATATCTAGTCCAACTCTGCTTCTGAAACTGATACAAAGCACTGGTCCTCTAATATCAAATGCTTGTCAGTTAAGAAGAGAAACGTGTGAGCTTCGTGAACAATGTAGTTCGTTTTAGTTGTGAAGTAACTGCCCTTACCTGATTCGATGTCTTGCTTGTAGGAGGACTCAGAGCCTGGGATTAACTCCATTTCTGAAGGGAAACACACAGCAGAGTTCTCTTCCATGTATCACACTCAGCTTTAGAGCAAGAAGCACGCTCTTGCTTTCTAGATTCTCTAATACAGCAGGAAACTTGAGTGTGCTAAAAACAAATGAACGGTGTTTCCTACACATACGGACCATATCTAGTCCAACTCTGCTTCAGAAACTGATACAAAGCACTGGTCCTCTAATATCCAATGTTTGTCAGTTAAGATGAGAAATTTGTTAGCTTTGTGAACGATGTAGTACGTTTGAGCTAAAAAGTGACTGCCCTTAGCTGAAATGAAGTCTTGTTTGTAGGAAGACTCAGAGCCTGGGATTTAACTCCATTTCAGAATGGAAACACACAGCATAGTTCTCATCCATGGATCACACTCTGCTTTAGAGCAAGAATGACACACTTGCTTTCTAGAATCTCTAATACAGCAGAAAAAAGGTGTGTGCTCAGAAGAAATGAACTGTGTTTTCTACACATACGGACCATATCTAGTCCAAATCTGCTTCTGAAACTGATAAAAAGCACTGGTCCTCTAATATCAAATGCTTGTCAGTTAAGATGAGAAACGTGTGAGCTTCGTGAACGATGTAGTTCGTTTCAGTTGTAAAGTAACTGCCCTTACCTGATTTGAAGTCTTGCTTGTAGGAGGACTCAGAGCCTGGACTTAACTCCATTTCTGAAGGGAAACACACAGCAGAGCTCTCTTCCATGTATCACACTGTGCTTTAGAGCAAGAAGCATGCTCTTGCTTTCAAGAGTCTCTAAGACAGCAGGAAACGTGAGTTTGCTGAGAACAAAAGAACGGTGTTTCCTACACATTCGGACCATATCTAGTCCATCTCTGCTTGTGAAACTGATAGAAAGCATTGGCCCTCTAACATCCAATGCTTGTCAGTTAAGACGAGAATCTTGTTAGCTTTGTGAACGATGTAGTTCGTTTGAGCTGAAAAGTGACTGCCCTTAGCTGAAACGAAGTCTTGCATTTTGGAAGACACAGAGCCTGGGATTTAACTCCATTTCAGAAGGGAAACACACAGCATAGTTCTCATCCATGGATCACACTCTGCTTTAGAGCAAGAATGACACTCTTGCTTTCTAGAATCTCTAATACATCAGGAAACGTGAGTGTGCTGAGAACAAAAGAAAGGTGTTTCCTACACATACGGACCATATCTATTCCAACTCTGCCTCTTAAAGTGATACAAAGCACTGGTCCTCTAATATCAAATGCTTGTCAGTTAAGATGAGGAACGTGTGAGTTCGTGAACGATGTAGTTCGTTTGAGTTGTAAAGTAACTGCCCTCACCTGATTCGAAGTCTTGCTTGTAGGAAGACACAGAGCCTAGGATTTAACTCCATTTCTGAAGAGAAACACACAGCAGAGTTCTCATATATAGATCACACTCTGCTTTAGAGCAAGGAGCACGCTCTTGCATTCTAGAATCTCTAAGACAGCAGGAAACATGAGTGTGCTGAGAAAAAAAGAACGGTGTTTCCTACACATACGGACCATATCTCGTCCAACTCTGCTTGTGAAACTGATACAAAGCACTGCTCCTCTAATATCAAATGCTTGTCAGTTAAGATGAGAAACGTGTGAGCTTCGTGAACGATGTAGTTCGTTTGATCTCAAAAGTGACCGCACTTACTTGAAAAGAATTCTTGCTTGTAGGAAGACACAGAGCCTGGAATTTAACTCCATTTCTGAAGGGAAACACACAGCAGAGTTCTCATCCATTGATTACACTCTGCTTTAGAGGAAGAAGCACGCTCTACCTTTCTAGAGTCTCTAAGACAGCAGGAAACGTGAGTGTGCTGAGAACAAAAGAACCGTGTTTCCTACACATACAGACCATATCTATTCCAACTCTGCTTCTTAAACTGATAGAAAGCACTGGTCCTCTAACATCAAATGCTTGTCAGTTAAGACCAGAATCTTGTTAGCTTTGTGAACGATGTAGTTCGTTTGAGCTGAAAAGTGACTGCCCTTAGCTGAAACGAAGTCTTGCATGTTGGAAGACACAGAGCCTGTGATTTAACTCCATTTCAGAAGGGAAACACACAGCATAGTTCTTATCCATGGATCACACTCTACTTTAGAGCAAGAATGACACTCTTGCTTTCTAGAATCTCTAATACAGCAGGAAACATGTGTGTGCTCAGAACAAATGAACGGTGTTTCCTACACATATGGACCATATCTAGTCCAACTCTGCTTATGAAACTGATACAAAGCACTGCTCCTCTAATATCAAATGCTTGTCAGTTAAGATAGAAAAGTGTGAGCTTCGTGAACGATGTAGTTCATTTGATATCAAAAGTGACTGCACTTACTTGAAAAGAATTCTTGCTTTTAGGAAGACACAGAGCCTGGAATTTAACTCCATTTCTGAAGGGAAACACACAGCAGAGTTCTCATCCATTGATTACACTCTCCTTTAGAGCAAGAAGCACGCTCTAGCTTTCTAGAATCTCTAAGACAGCAGGAAACGTGAGTGTGCTGAGAACAAACGAACTGTTTTTCCTACACATACGGACCATATCTATTCCAACTCTGCTTCTTAAACTGATACAAAGTACTGGTCCTCTATCATCTGATGCTTGTCAGTTAAGATGAGAAACGTGTGAGTTCATGAACGATGTAGTTCGTTTGAGTTGTAAAGTAACTGCGCTTACCTGATTCGAAATCTTGCTTGTAGGAGGACTCAGAGCCTGGCATTTACTCCATTAATGAAGGGAAACACACAGCAGATTTCTCTTCCATGTATCACACTCAGCTTTAGAGCAAGAAGCACGCTCTTGCTTTCTAGATTCTCTAATACAGCAGGAAACTTGAGTGTGCTAAGAACAAATGAACGGTGTTTCCTACACATACGGACCATATCTAGTCCAACTCTGCTTCGGAAACTGATACAAAGCACTGGTCCTCTAATATCCAATGCTTGTCAGTTAAGATGAGAAACGTGTGAGCTTCCTGAACGATGTAGTTCGTTTGATCTCAAAAGTGACCGCACTTAATTGAAAAGAATTCTTGCTTGTAGGAAGACACAGAGCCTGGGATTTAACTCCATTTCAGAAGGGAAACAAACAGCATAGTTCTCATCCATGGATCACACTCTACTTTAGAGCAAGAATGACACTCTTGCTTTCTAGAATCTCTAATACAGCAGGAAACATGTGTGTGCTCAGAACAAATGAATGGTGTTTCCTACACATATGGACCATATCTAGTCCAACTCGGCTTCTGAAACTGATAGAAAGCACTGGTCCTCTAACATCCAATGCTTGTCAGTTAAGATGAGAAATTTGTTAGCTTTGTGAACGATGTAGTTCGTTGGGGCTGAAAAGTGACTGCCCTTAGCTGAAACGAAGTCTTGTTTGTAGGAAGACTCAGAGCCTGGGATTTAACTCCATTTCAGAATGGAAACACACAGCATAGTTCTCATCCATGGATCACACTCTGCTTTAGAGCAAGAATGACACTCTTGCTTTCTAGAATCTCTAATACAGCAGGAAAAATGTGTGTGCTCAGAAGAAATGAACTGTGTTTTCTACACATACGGACCATACCTAGTCCAAATCTGCTTCTGAAACTGATACAAAGCACTGGTCCTCTAATATCAAATGCTTGTCAGTTAAGATGAGAAACGTGTGAGCTTCGTGAACGATGTTGTTCGTTTGATCTCAAAAGTGACTGCCCTTACTTGAAAAGAATTCTTTCTTGTAGGAAGACACAGAGCCTGGAATTTAACCCCATTTCTGAAGGGAAACACACAGCAGAGTTCTCATCCATTGATTACACTCTGCTTTAGAGGAAGAAGCACGCTCTAGCTTTCTAGAGTCTCTAAGACAGCAGGAAACTTGAGTGTGCTCAGAACAAAAGAACTGTGTTTCCTACACATACGGACCATATCTATTCCAACTCTGCTTCTTAAACTGATAGAAAGCACTAGTCCTCTATCATCCCATGCTTGTCAGTTAAGATGAGAAACGAGTGAGTTCATGAACGATGTGGTTCGTTTCAGTTGTAAAGTAACTGCCCTTACCTGATTCGAAGTCTTGCTTGTAGGAAGACTCAGAGCCTGGGATTTCACTCCATTTCTGAAGAGAAAACCACAGCAGAGTTCTCATATATAGATCACACTCTGCTTTAGAGCAAGGAGCACGCTCTTGCATTCTAGAGTCTCTAAGACAGCAGGAAACATGAGTGTGCTGAGACAAAAAGAACGGTGTTTCCTACACATACAGACCATATCTAGTCCAACTCTGCTTCTGAAACTGATACAAAGCACTGGTCCTCTAATATCAAATGCTTGTCAGTTAAGAAGAGAAACGTGTGAGCTTCGTGAACAATGTAGTTCGTTTTAGTTGTGAAGTAACTGCCCTTACCTGATTCGATGTCTTGCTTGTAGGAGGACTCAGAGCCTGGGATTAACTCCATTTCTGAAGGGAAACACACAGCAGAGTTCTCTTCCATGTATCACACTCAGCTTTAGAGCAAGAAGCACGCTCTTGCTTTCTAGATTCTCTAATACAGCAGGAAACTTGAGTGTGCTAAAAACAAATGAACGGTGTTTCCTACACATACGGACCATATCTAGTCCAACTCTGCTTGTGAAACTGATACAAAGCACTGCTCCTCTAATATCAAATGCTTGTCAGTTAAGATGAGAAACGTGTGAGCTTCGTGAACGATGTAGTTCGTTTGATCTCAAAAGTGACCGCACTTACTTGAAAAGAATTCTTGCTTGTAGGAAGACACAGAGCCTGGAATTTAACTCCATTTCTGAATGGAAACACACAGCAGAGTTCTCATCCATTGATTACACTCTGCTTTAGAGGAAGAAGCACGCTCTACCTTTCTAGAGTCTCTAAGACAGCAGGAAACGTGAGTGTGCTGAGAACAAAAGAACCGTGTTTCCTACACATACAGACCATATCTATTCCAACTCTGCTTCTTAAACTGATAGAAAGCACTGGTCCTCTAACATCAAATGCTTGTCAGTTAAGACCAGAATCTTGTTAGCTTTGTGAACGATGTAGTTCGTTTGAGCTGAAAAGTGACTGCCCTTAGCTGAAACGAAGTCTTGCATATTGGAAGACACAGAGCCTGTGATTTAACTCCATTTCAGAAGGGAAACACACAGCATAGTTCTTATCCATGGATCACACTCTACTTTAGAGCAAGAATGACACTCTTGCTTTCTAGAATCTCTAATACAGCAGGAAACATGTGTGTGCTCAGAACAAATGAACGGTGTTTCCTACACATATGGACCATATCTAGTCCAACTCTGCTTATGAAACTGATACAAAGCACTGGTCCTCTAATATCAAATGCTTGTCAGTTAAGATAGAAAAGTGTGAGCTTCGTGAACGATGTAGTTCATTTGATATCAAAAGTGACTGCACTTACTTGAAAAGAATTCTTGCTTTTAGGAAGACACAGAGCCTGGAATTTAACTCCATTTCTGAAGGGAAACACACAGCAGAGTTCTCATCCATTGATTACACTCTCCTTTAGAGCAAGAAGCACGCTCTAGCTTTCTAGAATCTCTAAGACAGCAGGAAACGTGAGTGTGCTGAGAACAAACGAACTGTTTTTCCTACACATACGGACCATATCTATTCCAACTCTGCTTCTTAAACTGATACAAAGTACTGGTCCTCTATCATCTGATGCTTGTCAGTTAAGATGAGAAACGTGTGAGTTCATGAACGATGTAGTTCGTTTGAGTTGTAAAGTAACTGCGCTTACCTGATTCGAAATCTTGCTTGTAGGAGGACTCAGAGCCTGGCATTTACTCCATTAATGAAGGGAAACACACAGCAGATTTCTCTTCCATGTATCACACTCAGCTTTAGAGCAAGAAGCACGCTCTTGCTTTCTAGATTCTCTAATACAGCAGGAAACTTGAGTGTGCTAAGAACAAATGAACGGTGTTTCCTACACATACGGACCATATCTAGTCCAACTCTGCTTATGAAACTGATACAAAGCACTGGTCCTCTAATATCCAATGCTTGTCAGTTAAGATGAGAAACGTGTGAGCTTCCTGAACGATGTAGTTCGTTTGATCTCAAAAGTGACCGCACTTAATTGAAAAGAATTCTTGCTTGTAGGAAGACACAGAGCCTGGGATTTAACTCCATTTCAGAAGGGAAACAAACAGCATAGTTCTCATCCATGGATCACACTCTACTTTAGAGCAAGAATGACACTCTTGCTTTCTAGAATCTCTAATACAGCAGGAAACATGTGTGTGCTCAGAACAAATGAATGGTGTTTCCTACACATATGGACCATATCTAGTCCAACTCGGCTTCTGAAACTGATAGAAAGCACTGGTCCTCTAACATCCAATGCTTGTCAGTTAAGATGAGAAATTTGTTAGCTTTGTGAACGATGTAGTTCGTTGGGGCTGAAAAGTGACTGCCCTTAGCTGAAACGAAGTCTTGTTTGTAGGAAGACTCAGAGCCTGGGATTTAACTCCATTTCAGAATGGAAACACACAGCATAGTTCTCATCCATGGATCACACTCTGCTTTAGAGCAAGAATGACACTCTTGCTTTCTAGAATCTCTAATACAGCAGGAAAAATGTGTGTGCTCAGAAGAAATGAACTGTGTTTTCTACACATACGGACCATACCTAGTCCAAATCTGCTTCTGAAACTGATACAAAGCACTGGTCCTCTAATATCAAATGCTTGTCAGTTAAGATGAGAAACGTGTGAGCTTCGTGAACGATGTTGTTCGTTTGATCTCAAAAGTGACTGCCCTTACTTGAAAAGAATTCTTTCTTGTAGGAAGACACAGAGCCTGGAATTTAACCCCATTTCTGAAGGGAAACACACAGCAGAGTTCTCATCCATTGATTACACTCTGCTTTAGAGGAAGAAGCACGCTCTAGCTTTCTAGAGTCTCTAAGACAGCAGGAAACTTGAGTGTGCTCAGAACAAAAGAACTGTGTTTCCTACACATACGGACCATATCTATTCCAACTCTGCTTCTTAAACTGATAGAAAGCACTAGTCCTCTATCATCCCATGCTTGTCAGTTAAGATGAGAAACGAGTGAGTTCATGAACGATGTGGTTCGTTTCAGTTGTAAAGTAACTGCCCTTACCTGATTCGAAGTCTTGCTTGTAGGAAGACTCAGAGCCTGGGATTTCACTCCATTTCTGAAGAGAAAACCACAGCAGAGTTCTCATATATAGATCACACTCTGCTTTAGAGCAAGGAGCACGCTCTTGCATTCTAGAGTCTCTAAGACAGCAGGAAACATGAGTGTGCTGAGACAAAAAGAACGGTGTTTCCTACACATACAGACCATATCTAGTCCAACTCTGCTTCTGAAACTGATACAAAGCACTGGTCCTCTAATATCAAATGCTTGTCAGTTAAGAAGAGAAACGTGTGAGCTTCGTGAACAATGTAGTTCGTTTTAGTTGTGAAGTAACTGCCCTTACCTGATTCGATGTCTTGCTTGTAGGAGGACTCAGAGCCTGGGATTAACTCCATTTCTGAAGGGAAACACACAGCAGAGTTCTCTTCCATGTATCACACTCAGCTTTAGAGCAAGAAGCACGCTCTTGCTTTCTAGATTCTCTAATACAGCAGGAAACTTGAGTGTGCTAAAAACAAATGAACGGTGTTTCCTACACATACGGACCATATCTAGTCCAACTCTGCTTCAGAAACTGATACAAAGCACTGGTCCTCTAATATCCAATGTTTGTCAGTTAAGATGAGAAATTTGTTAGCTTTGTGAACGATGTAGTACGTTTGAGCTAAAAAGTGACTGCCCTTAGCTGAAACGAAGTCTTGTTTGTAGGAAGACTCAGAGCCTGGGATTTAACTCCATTTCAGAATGGAAACACACAGCATAGTTCTCATCCATGGATCACACTCTGCTTTAGAGCAAGAGTGACACACTTGCTTTCTAGAATCTCTAATACAGCAGAAAAAAGGTGTGTGCTCAGAAGAAATGAACTGTGTTTTCTACACATACGGACCATATCTAGTACAAATCTGCTTCTGAAACTGATAAAAAGCACTGGTCCTCTAATATCAAATGCTTGTCAGTTAAGATGAGAAACGTGTGAGCTTCGTGAACGATGTAGTTCGTTTCAGTTGTAAAGTAACTGCCCTTACCTGATTTGAAGTCTTGCTTGTAGGAGGACTCAGAGCCTGGACTTAACTCCATTTCTGAAGGGAAACACACAGCAGAGTTCTCTTCCATGTATCACACTGTGCTTTAGAGCAAGAAGCATGCTCTTGCTTTCAAGAGTCTCTAAGACAGCAGGAAACGTGAGTTTGCTGAGAACAAAAGAACGGTGTTTCCTACACATTCGGACCATATCTAGTCCATCTCTGCTTGTGAAACTGATAGAAAGCATTGGCCCTCTAACATCCAATGCTTGTCAGTTAAGACGAGAATCTTGTTAGCTTTGTGAACGATGTAGTTCGTTTGAGCTGAAAAGTGACTGCCCTTAGATGAAACGAAGTCTTGCATTTTGGAAGACACAGAGCCTGGGATTTAACTCCATTTCAGAAGGGAAACACACAGCATAGTTCTCATCCATGGATCACACTCTGCGTTAGAGCAAGAATGACACTCTTGCTTTCTAGAATCTCTAATACATCAGGAAACGTGAGTGTGCTGAGAACAAAAGAAAGGTGTTTCCTACACATACGGACCATATCTATTCCAACTCTGCCTCTTAAAGTGATACAAAGCACTGGTCCTATAATATCAAATGCTTGTCAGTTAAGATGAGGAACGTGTGAGTTCGTGAACGATGTAGTTCGTTTGAGTTGTAAAGTAACTGCCCTCACCTGATTCGAAGTCTTGCTTGTAGGAAGACACAGAGCCTAGGATTTAACTCCATTTCTGAAGAGAAACACACAGCAGAGTTCTCATATATAGATCACACTCTGCTTTAGAGCAAGGAGCACGCTCTTGCATTCTAGAGTCTCTAAGACAGCAGGAAACATGAGTGTGCTGAGAAAAAAAGAACGGTGTTTCCTACACATACGGACCATATCTCGTCCAACTCTGCTTGTGAAACTGATACAAAGCACTGCTCCTCTAATATCAAATGCTTGTCAGTTAAGATGAGAAACGTGTGAGCTTCGTGAACGATGTAGTTCGTTTGATCTCAAAAGTGACCGCACTTACTTGAAAAGAATTCTTGCTTGTAGGAAGACACAGAGCCTGGAATTTAACTCCATTTCTGAAGGGAAACACACAGCAGAGTTCTCATCCATTGATTACACTCTGCTTTAGAGGAAGAAGCACGCTCTACCTTTCTAGAGTCTCTAAGACAGCAGGAAACCTAAGTGTGCTGAGAACAAAAGAACTGTGTTTCCTACACATACAGACCATATCTATTCCAACTCTGCTTCTTAAACTGATAGAAAGCACTGGTCCTCTAACATCCAATGCTTGTCAGTTAAGACCAGAATCTTGTTAGCTTTGTGAACGATGTAGTTCTTTTTAGCTGAAAAGTGACTGCCCTTAGCTGAAACGAAGTCTTGCATGTTGGAAGACACAGAGCCTGTGATTTAACTCCATTTCAGAAGGGAAACACACAGCATAGTTCTTATCCATGGATCACACTCTACTTTAGAGCAAGAATGACACTCTTGCTTTCTAGAATCTCTAATACAGCAGGAAACATGTGTGTGCTCAGAACAAATGAACGGTGTTTCCTACACATATGGACCATATCTAGTCCAACTCTGCTTATAAAACTGATACAAAGCACTGGTCCTCTAATATCAAATGCTTGTCAGTTAAGATAGAAACGTGTGAGCTTCGTGAACGATGTAGTTCATTTGATATCAAAAGTGACTGCACTTACTTGAAAAGAATTCTTGCTTTTAGGAAGACACAGAGCCTGGAATTTAACTCCATTTCTGAAGGGAAACACACAGCAGAGTTCTCATCCATTGATTACACTCTCCTTTAGAGCAAGAAGCACGCTCTAGCTTTCTAGAATCTCTAAGACAGCAGGAAACGTGAGTGTGCTGAGAACAAACGAACTGTTTTTCCTACACATACGGACCATATCTATTCCAACTCTGCTTCTTAAACTGATACAAAGTACTGGTCCTCTATCATCTGATGCTTGTCAGTTAAGATGAGAAACGTGTGAGTTCATGAACGATGTAGTTCGTTTGAGTTGTAAAGTAACTGCGCTTACCTGATTCGAAATCTTGCTTGTAGGAGGACTCAGAGCCTGGCATTTACTCCATTAATGAAGGGAAACACACAGCAGAGTTCTCTTCCATGTATCACACTCAGCTTTAGAGCAAGAAGCACGCTCTTGCTTTCTAGATTCTCTAATACAGCAGGAAACTTGAGTGTGCTAAGAACAAATGAACGGTGTTTCCTACACATACGGACCATATCTAGTCCAACTCTGCTTCGGAAACTGATACAAAGCACTGGTCCTCTAATATCCAATGCTTGTCAGTTAAGATGAGAAACGTGTGAGCTTCGTGAACGATGTAGTTCATTTGATCTCAAAAGTGACAGCCCTTACTTGAAAGGTAGTCTTACTTGTAGGAAGACACAGAGCCTGGAATTTAACTCCATTTCTGAAGAGAAACACACAGCAGAGTTCTTATATATAGATCACACTCTGCTTTAGAGCAAGGAGCACGCTCTTGCATTCTAGAGTCTCTAAGACAGCAGGAAATATGAGTGTGCTGAGAAAAAAAGAACGGTGTTTCCTACACATACGGACCATATCTAGTCCAACTCTGCTTCTGAAACTGATACAAAGCACTGGTCCTCTAATATCAAATGCTTGTCAGTTAAGATGAGAAACGTGTGAGCTTCCTGAACGATGTAGTTCGTTTGATCTCAAAAGTGACCGCACTTAATTGAAAAGAATTCTTGCTTGTAGGAAGACACAGAGCCTGGGATTTAACTCCATTTCAGAAGGGAAACAAACAGCATAGTTCTCATCCATGGATCACACTCTAATTTAGAGCAAGAATGACACTCTTGCTTTCTAGAATCTCTAATACAGCAGGAAACATGTGTGTGCTCAGAACAAATGAATGGTGTTTCCTACACATATGGACCATATCTAGTCCAACTCGGCTTCTGAAACTGATAGAAAGCACTGGTCCTCTAACATCCAATGCTTGTCAGTTAAGATGAGAAATTTGTTAGCTTTGTGAACGATGTAGTTCGTTGGGGCTGAAAAGTGACTGCCCTTAGCTGAAACGAAGTCTTGTTTGTAGGAAGACTCAGAGCCTGGGATTTAACTCCATTTCAGAATGGAAACACACAGCATAGTTCTCATCCATGGATCACACTCTGCTTTAGAGCAAGAATGACACTCTTGCTTTCTAGAATCTCTAATACAGCAGGAAAAATGTGTGTGCTCAGAAGAAATGAACTGTGTTTTCTACACATACGGACCATACCTAGTCCAAATCTGCTTCTGAAACTGATACAAAGCTCTGGTCCTCTAATATCAAATGCTTGTCAGTTAAGATGAGAAACGTGTGAGCTTCGTGAACGATGTAGTTCGTTTGATCTCAAAAGTGACTGCCCTTACTTGAAAAGAATTCTTGCTTGTAGGAAGACACAGAGCCTGGAATTTAACCCCATTTCTGAAGGGAAACACACAGCAGAGTTCTCATCCATTGATTACACTCTGCTTTAGAGGAAGAAGCACGCTCTAGCTTTCTAGAGTCTCTAAGACAGCAGGAAACTTGAGTGTGCTCAGAACAAAAGAACTGTGTTTCCTACACATACGGACCATATCTATTCCAACTCTGCTTCTTAAACTGATAGAAAGCACTAGTCCTCTATCATCCCATGCTTGTCAGTTAAGATGAGAAACGAGTGAGTTCATGAACGATGTGGTTCGTTTCAGTTGTAAAGTAACTGCCCTTACCTGATTCGAAGTCTTGCTTGTAGGAAGACTCAGAGCCTGGGATTTCACTCCATTTCTGAAGAGAAAACCACAGCAGAGTTCTCATATATAGATCACACTCTGCTTTAGAGCAAGGAGCACGCTCTACCTTTCTAGAGTCTCTAAGACAGCAGGAAACCTAAGTGTGCTGAGAACAAAAGAACTGTGTTTCCTACACATACAGACCATATCTATTCCAACTCTGCTTCTTAAACTGATAGAAAGCACTGGTCCTCTAACATCCAATGCTTGTCAGTTAAGACCAGAATCTTGTTAGCTTTGTGAACGATGTAGTTCTTTTTAGCTGAAAAGTGACTGCCCTTAGCTGAAACGAAGTCTTGCATGTTGGAAGACACAGAGCCTGTGATTTAACTCCATTTCAGAAGGGAAACACACAGCATAGTTCTTATCCATGGATCACACTCTACTTTAGAGCAAGAATGACACTCTTGCTTTCTAGAATCTCTAATACAGCAGGAAACATGTGTGTGCTCAGAACAAATGAACGGTGTTTCCTACACATATGGACCATATCTAGTCCAACTCTGCTTATAAAACTGATACAAAGCACTGGTCCTCTAATATCAAATGCTTGTCAGTTAAGATAGAAACGTGTGAGCTTCGTGAACGATGTAGTTCATTTGATATCAAAAGTGACTGCACTTACTTGAAAAGAATTCTTGCTTTTAGGAAGACACAGAGCCTGGAATTTAACTCCATTTCTGAAGGGAAACACACAGCAGAGTTCTCATCCATTGATTACACTCTCCTTTAGAGCAAGAAGCACGCTCTAGCTTTCTAGAATCTCTAAGACAGCAGGAAACGTGAGTGTGCTGAGAACAAACGAACTGTTTTTCCTACACATACGGACCATATCTATTCCAACTCTGCTTCTTAAACTGATACAAAGTACTGGTCCTCTATCATCTGATGCTTGTCAGTTAAGATGAGAAACGTGTGAGTTCATGAACGATGTAGTTCGTTTGAGTTGTAAAGTAACTGCGCTTACCTGATTCGAAATCTTGCTTGTAGGAGGACTCAGAGCCTGGCATTTACTCCATTAATGAAGGGAAACACACAGCAGAGTTCTCTTCCATGTATCACACTCAGCTTTAGAGCAAGAAGCACGCTCTTGCTTTCTAGATTCTCTAATACAGCAGGAAACTTGAGTGTGCTAAGAACAAATGAACGGTGTTTCCTACACATACGGACCATATCTAGTCCAACTCTGCTTCGGAAACTGATACAAAGCACTGGTCCTCTAATATCCAATGCTTGTCAGTTAAGATGAGAAACGTGTGAGCTTCGTGAACGATGTAGTTCATTTGATCTCAAAAGTGACAGCCCTTACTTGAAAGGTAGTCTTACTTGTAGGAAGACACAGAGCCTGGAATTTAACTCCATTTCTGAAGAGAAACACACAGCAGAGTTCTTATATATAGATCACACTCTGCTTTAGAGCAAGGAGCACGCTCTTGCATTCTAGAGTCTCTAAGACAGCAGGAAATATGAGTGTGCTGAGAAAAAAAGAACGGTGTTTCCTACACATACGGACCATATCTAGTCCAACTCTGCTTCTGAAACTGATACAAAGCACTGGTCCTCTAATATCAAATGCTTGTCAGTTAAGATGAGAAACGTGTGAGCTTCCTGAACGATGTAGTTCGTTTGATCTCAAAAGTGACCGCACTTAATTGAAAAGAATTCTTGCTTGTAGGAAGACACAGAGCCTGGGATTTAACTCCATTTCAGAAGGGAAACAAACAGCATAGTTCTCATCCATGGATCACACTCTAATTTAGAGCAAGAATGACACTCTTGCTTTCTAGAATCTCTAATACAGCAGGAAACATGTGTGTGCTCAGAACAAATGAATGGTGTTTCCTACACATATGGACCATATCTAGTCCAACTCGGCTTCTGAAACTGATAGAAAGCACTGGTCCTCTAACATCCAATGCTTGTCAGTTAAGATGAGAAATTTGTTAGCTTTGTGAACGATGTAGTTCGTTGGGGCTGAAAAGTGACTGCCCTTAGCTGAAACGAAGTCTTGTTTGTAGGAAGACTCAGAGCCTGGGATTTAACTCCATTTCAGAATGGAAACACACAGCATAGTTCTCATCCATGGATCACACTCTGCTTTAGAGCAAGAATGACACTCTTGCTTTCTAGAATCTCTAATACAGCAGGAAAAATGTGTGTGCTCAGAAGAAATGAACTGTGTTTTCTACACATACGGACCATACCTAGTCCAAATCTGCTTCTGAAACTGATACAAAGCTCTGGTCCTCTAATATCAAATGCTTGTCAGTTAAGATGAGAAACGTGTGAGCTTCGTGAACGATGTAGTTCGTTTGATCTCAAAAGTGACTGCCCTTACTTGAAAAGAATTCTTGCTTGTAGGAAGACACAGAGCCTGGAATTTAACCCCATTTCTGAAGGGAAACACACAGCAGAGTTCTCATCCATTGATTACACTCTGCTTTAGAGGAAGAAGCACGCTCTAGCTTTCTAGAGTCTCTAAGACAGCAGGAAACTTGAGTGTGCTCAGAACAAAAGAACTGTGTTTCCTACACATACGGACCATATCTATTCCAACTCTGCTTCTTAAACTGATACAAAGTACTGGTCCTCTATCATCTGATGCTTGTCAGTTAAGATGAGAAACGTGTGAGTTCATGAACGATGTAGTTCGTTTGAGTTGTAAAGTAACTGCGCTTACCTGATTCGAAATCTTGCTTGTAGGAGGACTCAGAGCCTGGCATTTACTCCATTAATGAAGGGAAACACACAGCAGAGTTCTCTTCCATGTATCACACTCAGCTTTAGAGCAAGAAGCACGCTCTTGCTTTCTAGATTCTCTAATACAGCAGGAAACTTGAGTGTGCTCAGAACAAAAGAACTGTGTTTCCTACACATACGGACCATATCTATTCCAACTCTGCTTCTTAAACTGATAGAAAGCACTAGTCCTCTATCATCCCATGCTTGTCAGTTAAGATGAGAAACGAGTGAGTTCATGAACGATGTGGTTCGTTTCAGTTGTAAAGTAACTGCCCTTACCTGATTCGAAGTCTTGCTTGTAGGAAGACTCAGAGCCTGGGATTTCACTCCATTTCTGAAGAGAAAACCACAGCAGAGTTCTCATATATAGATCACACTCTGCTTTAGAGCAAGGAGCACGCTCTACCTTTCTAGAGTCTCTAAGACAGCAGGAAACCTAAGTGTGCTGAGAACAAAAGAACTGTGTTTCCTACACATACAGACCATATCTATTCCAACTCTGCTTCTTAAACTGATAGAAAGCACTGGTCCTCTAACATCCAATGCTTGTCAGTTAAGACCAGAATCTTGTTAGCTTTGTGAACGATGTAGTTCTTTTTAGCTGAAAAGTGACTGCCCTTAGCTGAAACGAAGTCTTGCATGTTGGAAGACACAGAGCCTGGGATTTAACTCCATTTCAGAAGGGAAACACACAGCATAGTTCTTATCCATGGATCACACTCTACTTTAGAGCAAGAATGACACTCTTGCTTTCTAGAATCTCTAATACAGCAGGAAACATGTGTGTGCTCAGAACAAATGAACGGTGTTTCCTACACATATGGACCATATCTAGTCCAACTCTGCTTATAAAACTGATACAAAGCACTGGTCCTCTAATATCAAATGCTTGTCAGTTAAGATAGAAACGTGTGAGCTTCGTGAACGATGTAGTTCATTTGATATCAAAAGTGACTGCACTTACTTGAAAAGAATTCTTGCTTTTAGGAAGACACAGAGCCTGGAATTTAACTCCATTTCTGAAGGGAAACACACAGCAGAGTTCTCATCCATTGATTACACTCTCCTTTAGAGCAAGAAGCACGCTCTAGCTTTCTAGAATCTCTAAGACAGCAGGAAACGTGAGTGTGCTGAGAACAAACGAACTGTTTTTCCTACACATACGGACCATATCTATTCCAACTCTGCTTCTTAAACTGATACAAAGTACTGGTCCTCTATCATCTGATGCTTGTCAGTTAAGATGAGAAACGTGTGAGTTCATGAACGATGTAGTTCGTTTGAGTTGTAAAGTAACTGCGCTTACCTGATTCGAAATCTTGCTTGTAGGAGGACTCAGAGCCTGGCATTTACTCCATTAATGAAGGGAAACACACAGCAGAGTTCTCTTCCATGTATCACACTCAGCTTTAGAGCAAGAAGCACGCTCTTGCTTTCTAGATTCTCTAATACAGCAGGAAACTTGAGTGTGCTAAGAACAAATGAACGGTGTTTCCTACACATACGGACCATATCTAGTCCAACTCTGCTTCGGAAACTGATACAAAGCACTGGTCCTCTAATATCCAATGCTTGTCAGTTAAGATGAGAAACGTGTGAGCTTCGTGAACGATGTAGTTCATTTGATCTCAAAAGTGACAGCCCTTACTTGAAAGGTAGTCTTACTTGTAGGAAGACACAGAGCCTGGAATTTAACTCCATTTCTGAAGAGAAACACACAGCAGAGTTCTTATATATAGATCACACTCTGCTTTAGAGCAAGGAGCACGCTCTTGCATTCTAGAGTCTCTAAGACAGCAGGAAATATGAGTGTGCTGAGAAAAAAAGAACGGTGTTTCCTACACATACGGACCATATCTAGTCCAACTCTGCTTCTGAAACTGATACAAAGCACTGGTCCTCTAATATCAAATGCTTGTCAGTTAAGATGAGAAACGTGTGAGCTTCCTGAACGATGTAGTTCGTTTGATCTCAAAAGTGACCGCACTTAATTGAAAAGAATTCTTGCTTGTAGGAAGACACAGAGCCTGGGATTTAACTCCATTTCAGAAGGGAAACAAACAGCATAGTTCTCATCCATGGATCACACTCTAATTTAGAGCAAGAATGACACTCTTGCTTTCTAGAATCTCTAATACAGCAGGAAACATGTGTGTGCTCAGAACAAATGAATGGTGTTTCCTACACATATGGACCATATCTAGTCCAACTCGGCTTCTGAAACTGATAGAAAGCACTGGTCCTCTAACATCCAATGCTTGTCAGTTAAGATGAGAAATTTGTTAGCTTTGTGAACGATGTAGTTCGTTGGGGCTTAAAAGTGACTGCCCTTAGCTGAAACGAAGTCTTGTTTGTAGGAAGACTCAGAGCCTGGGATTTAACTCCATTTCAGAATGGAAACACACAGCATAGTTCTCATCCATGGATCACACTCTGCTTTAGAGCAAGAATGACACTCTTGCTTTCTAGAATCTCTAATACAGCAGGAAAAATGTGTGTGCTCAGAAGAAATGAACTGTGTTTTCTACACATACGGACCATACCTAGTCCAAATCTGCTTCTGAAACTGATACAAAGCTCTGGTCCTCTAATATCAAATGCTTGTCAGTTAAGATGAGAAACGTGTGAGCTTCGTGAACGATGTAGTTCGTTTGATCTCAAAAGTGACTGCCCTTACTTGAAAAGAATTCTTGCTTGTAGGAAGACACAGAGCCTGGAATTTAACCCCATTTCTGAAGGGAAACACACAGCAGAGTTCTCATCCATTGATTACACTCTGCTTTAGAGGAAGAAGCACGCTCTAGCTTTCTAGAGTCTCTAAGACAGCAGGAAACTTGAGTGTGCTCAGAACAAAAGAACTGTGTTTCCTACACATACGGACCATATCTATTCCAACTCTGCTTCTTAAACTGATAGAAAGCACTAGTCCTCTATCATCCCATGCTTGTCAGTTAAGATGAGAAACGAGTGAGTTCATGAACGATGTGGTTCGTTTCAGTTGTAAAGTAACTGCCCTTACCTGATTCGAAGTCTTGCTTGTAGGAAGACTCAGAGCCTGGGATTTCACTCCATTTCTGAAGAGAAAACCACAGCAGAGTTCTCATATATAGATCACACTCTGCTTTAGAGCAAGGAGCACGCTCTACCTTTCTAGAGTCTCTAAGACAGCAGGAAACCTAAGTGTGCTGAGAACAAAAGAACTGTGTTTCCTACACATACAGACCATATCTATTCCAACTCTGCTTCTTAAACTGATAGAAAGCACTGGTCCTCTAACATCCAATGCTTGTCAGTTAAGACCAGAATCTTGTTAGCTTTGTGAACGATGTAGTTCTTTTTAGCTGAAAAGTGACTGCCCTTAGCTGAAACGAAGTCTTGCATGTTGGAAGACACAGAGCCTGGGATTTAACTCCATTTCAGAAGGGAAACACACAGCATAGTTCTTATCCATGGATCACACTCTACTTTAGAGCAAGAATGACACTCTTGCTTTCTAGAATCTCTAATACAGCAGGAAACATGTGTGTGCTCAGAACAAATGAACGGTGTTTCCTACACATATGGACCATATCTAGTCCAACTCTGCTTATAAAACTGATACAAAGCACTGGTCCTCTAATATCAAATGCTTGTCAGTTAAGATAGAAACGTGTGAGCTTCGTGAACGATGTAGTTCATTTGATATCAAAAGTGACTGCACTTACTTGAAAAGAATTCTTGCTTTTAGGAAGACACAGAGCCTGGAATTTAACTCCATTTCTGAAGGGAAACACACAGCAGAGTTCTCATCCATTGATTACACTCTCCTTTAGAGCAAGGAGCACGCTCTTGCATTCTAGAGTCTCTAAGACAGCAGGAAATATGAGTGTGCTGAGAAAAAAAGAACGGTGTTTCCTACACATACGGACCATATCTAGTCCAACTCTGCTTCTGAAACTGATACAAAGCACTGGTCCTCTAATATCAAATGCTTGTCAGTTAAGATGAGAAACGTGTGAGCTTCCTGAACGATGTAGTTCGTTTGATCTCAAAAGTGACCGCACTTAATTGAAAAGAATTCTTGCTTGTAGGAAGACACAGAGCCTGGGATTTAACTCCATTTCAGAAGGGAAACAAACAGCATAGTTCTCATCCATGGATCACACTCTAATTTAGAGCAAGAATGACACTCTTGCTTTCTAGAATCTCTAATACAGCAGGAAACATGTGTGTGCTCAGAACAAATGAATGGTGTTTCCTACACATATGGACCATATCTAGTCCAACTCGGCTTCTGAAACTGATAGAAAGCACTGGTCCTCTAACATCCAATGCTTGTCAGTTAAGATGAGAAATTTGTTAGCTTTGTGAACGATGTAGTTCGTTGGGGCTTAAAAGTGACTGCCCTTAGCTGAAACGAAGTCTTGTTTGTAGGAAGACTCAGAGCCTGGGATTTAACTCCATTTCAGAATGGAAACACACAGCATAGTTCTCATCCATGGATCACACTCTGCTTTAGAGCAAGAATGACACTCTTGCTTTCTAGAATCTCTAATACAGCAGGAAAAATGTGTGTGCTCAGAAGAAATGAACTGTGTTTTCTACACATACGGACCATACCTAGTCCAAATCTGCTTCTGAAACTGATACAAAGCTCTGGTCCTCTAATATCAAATGCTTGTCAGTTAAGATGAGAAACGTGTGAGCTTCGTGAACGATGTAGTTCGTTTGATCTCAAAAGTGACTGCCCTTACTTGAAAAGAATTCTTGCTTGTAGGAAGACACAGAGCCTGGAATTTAACCCCATTTCTGAAGGGAAACACACAGCAGAGTTCTCATCCATTGATTACACTCTGCTTTAGAGGAAGAAGCACGCTCTAGCTTTCTAGAGTCTCTAAGACAGCAGGAAACTTGAGTGTGCTCAGAACAAAAGAACTGTGTTTCCTACACATACGGACCATATCTATTCCAACTCTGCTTCTTAAACTGATAGAAAGCACTAGTCCTCTATCATCCCATGCTTGTCAGTTAAGATGAGAAACGAGTGAGTTCATGAACGATGTGGTTCGTTTCAGTTGTAAAGTAACTGCCCTTACCTGATTCGAAGTCTTGCTTGTAGGAAGACTCAGAGCCTGGGATTTCACTCCATTTCTGAAGAGAAAACCACAGCAGAGTTCTCATATATAGATCACACTCTGCTTTAGAGCAAGGAGCACGCTCTACCTTTCTAGAGTCTCTAAGACAGCAGGAAACCTAAGTGTGCTGAGAACAAAAGAACTGTGTTTCCTACACATACAGACCATATCTATTCCAACTCTGCTTCTTAAACTGATAGAAAGCACTGGTCCTCTAACATCCAATGCTTGTCAGTTAAGACCAGAATCTTGTTAGCTTTGTGAACGATGTAGTTCTTTTTAGCTGAAAAGTGACTGCCCTTAGCTGAAACGAAGTCTTGCATGTTGGAAGACACAGAGCCTGGGATTTAACTCCATTTCAGAAGGGAAACACACAGCATAGTTCTTATCCATGGATCACACTCTACTTTAGAGCAAGAATGACACTCTTGCTTTCTAGAATCTCTAATACAGCAGGAAACATGTGTGTGCTCAGAACAAATGAACGGTGTTTCCTACACATATGGACCATATCTAGTCCAACTCTGCTTATAAAACTGATACAAAGCACTGGTCCTCTAATATCAAATGCTTGTCAGTTAAGATAGAAACGTGTGAGCTTCGTGAACGATGTAGTTCATTTGATATCAAAAGTGACTGCACTTACTTGAAAAGAATTCTTGCTTTTAGGAAGACACAGAGCCTGGAATTTAACTCCATTTCTGAAGGGAAACACACAGCAGAGTTCTCATCCATTGATTACACTCTCCTTTAGAGCAAGAAGCACGCTCTAGCTTTCTAGAATCTCTAAGACAGCAGGAAACGTGAGTGTGCTGAGAACAAACGAACTGTTTTTCCTACACATACGGACCATATCTATTCCAACTCTGCTTCTTAAACTGATACAAAGTACTGGTCCTCTATCATCTGATGCTTGTCAGTTAAGATGAGAAACGTGTGAGTTCATGAACGATGTAGTTCGTTTGAGTTGTAAAGTAACTGCGCTTACCTGATTCGAAATCTTGCTTGTAGGAGGACTCAGAGCCTGGCATTTACTCCATTAATGAAGGGAAACACACAGCAGAGTTCTCTTCCATGTATCACACTCAGCTTTAGAGCAAGAAGCACGCTCTTGCTTTCTAGATTCTCTAATACAGCAGGAAACTTGAGTGTGCTAAGAACAAATGAACGGTGTTTCCTACACATACGGACCATATCTAGTCCAACTCTGCTTCGGAAACTGATACAAAGCACTGGTCCTCTAATATCCAATGCTTGTCAGTTAAGATGAGAAACGTGTGAGCTTCGTGAACGATGTAGTTCATTTGATCTCAAAAGTGACAGCCCTTACTTGAAAGGTAGTCTTACTTGTAGGAAGACACAGAGCCTGGAATTTAACTCCATTTCTGAAGAGAAACACACAGCAGAGTTCTTATATATAGATCACACTCTGCTTTAGAGCAAGGAGCACGCTCTTGCATTCTAGAGTCTCTAAGACAGCAGGAAATATGAGTGTGCTGAGAAAAAAAGAACGGTGTTTCCTACACATACGGACCATATCTAGTCCAACTCTGCTTCTGAAACTGATACAAAGCACTGGTCCTCTAATATCAAATGCTTGTCAGTTAAGATGAGAAACGTGTGAGCTTCCTGAACGATGTAGTTCGTTTGATCTCAAAAGTGACCGCACTTAATTGAAAAGAATTCTTGCTTGTAGGAAGACACAGAGCCTGGGATTTAACTCCATTTCAGAAGGGAAACAAACAGCATAGTTCTCATCCATGGATCACACTCTAATTTAGAGCAAGAATGACACTCTTGCTTTCTAGAATCTCTAATACAGCAGGAAACATGTGTGTGCTCAGAACAAATGAATGGTGTTTCCTACACATATGGACCATATCTAGTCCAACTCGGCTTCTGAAACTGATAGAAAGCACTGGTCCTCTAACATCCAATGCTTGTCAGTTAAGATGAGAAATTTGTTAGCTTTGTGAACGATGTAGTTCGTTGGGGCTGAAAAGTGACTGCCCTTAGCTGAAACGAAGTCTTGTTTGTAGGAAGACTCAGAGCCTGGGATTTAACTCCATTTCAGAATGGAAACACACAGCATAGTTCTCATCCATGGATCACACTCTGCTTTAGAGCAAGAATGACACTCTTGCTTTCTAGAATCTCTAATACAGCAGGAAAAATGTGTGTGCTCAGAAGAAATGAACTGTGTTTTCTACACATACGGACCATACCTAGTCCAAATCTGCTTCTGAAACTGATACAAAGCTCTGGTCCTCTAATATCAAATGCTTGTCAGTTAAGATGAGAAACGTGTGAGCTTCGTGAATGATGTAGTTCGTTTGATCTCAAAAGTGACTGCCCATACTTGAAAAGAATTCTTGCTTGTAGGAAGACACAGAGCCTGGAATTTAACCCCATTTCTGAAGGGAAACACACAGCAGAGTTCTCATCCATTGATTACACTCTGCTTTAGAGGAAGAAGCACGCTCTAGCTTTCTAGAGTCTCTAAGACAGCAGGAAACTTGAGTGTGCTCAGAACAAAAGAACTGTGTTTCCTACACATACGGACCATATCTATTCCAACTCTGCTTCTTAAACTGATAGAAAGCACTAGTCCTCTATCATCCCATGCTTGTCAGTTAAGATGAGAAACGAGTGAGTTCATGAACGATGTGGTTCGTTTCAGTTGTAAAGTAACTGCCCTTACCTGATTCGAAGTCTTGCTTGTAGGAAGACTCAGAGCCTGGGATTTCACTCCATTTCTGAAGAGAAAACCACAGCAGAGTTCTCATATATAGATCACACTCTGCTTTAGAGCAAGGAGCACGCTCTTGCATTCTAGAGTCTCTAAGACAGCAGGAAACATGAGTGTGCTGAGACAAAAAGAACGGTGTTTCCTACACATACAGACCATATCTAGTCCAACTCTGCTTCTGAAACTGATACAAAGCACTGGTCCTCTAATATCCAATGTTTGTCAGTTAAGATGAGAAATTTGTTAGCTTTGTGAACGATGTAGTACGTTTGAGCTAAAAAGTGACTGCCCTTAGCTGAAACGAAGTCTTGTTTGTAGGAAGACTCAGAGCCTGGGATTTAACTCCATTTCAGAATGGAAACACACAGCATAGTTCTCATCCATGGATCACACTCTGCTTTAGAGCAAGAATGACACACTTGCTTTCTAGAATCTCTAATACAGCAGAAAAAAGGTGTGTGCTCAGAAGAAATGAACTGTGTTTTCTACACATACGGACCATATCTAGTCCAAATCTGCTTCTGAAACTGATAAAAAGCACTGGTCCTCTAATATCAAATGCTTGTCAGTTAAGATGAGAAACGTGTGAGCTTCGTGAACGATGTAGATCGTTTCAGTTGTAAAGTAACTGCCCTTACCTGATTTGAAGTCTTGCTTGTAGGAGGACTCAGAGCCTGGACTAAACTCCATTTCTGAAGGGAAACACACAGCAGAGTTCTCTTCCATGTATCACACTGTGCTTTAGAGCAAGAAGCATGCTCTTGCTTTCAAGAGTCTCTAAGACAGCAGGAAACGTGAGTGTGCTGAGAACAAAAGAACGGTGTTTCCTACACATTCGGACCATATCTAGTCCATCTCTGCTTGTGAAACTGATAGAAAGCATTGGCCCTCTAACATCCAATGCTTGTCAGTTAAGACGAGAATCTTGTTAGCTTTGTGAACGATGTAGTTCGTTTGAGCTGAAAAGTGACTGCCCTTAGCTGAAATGAAGTCTTGCATTTTGGAAGACACAGAGCCTGGGATTTAACTCCATTTCAGAAGGGAAACACACAGCATAGTTCTCATCCATGGATCACACTCTGCTTTAGAGCAAGAATGACACTCTTGCTTTCTAGAATCTCTAATACATCAGGAAACGTGAGTGTGCTGAGAACAAAAGAAAGGTGTTTCCTACACATACGGACCATATCTATTCCAACTCTGCCTCTTAAAGTGATACAAAGCACTGGTCCTCTAATATCAAATGCTTGTCAGTTAAGATGAGGAACGTGTGAGTTCGTGAACGATGTAGTTCGTTTGAGTTGTAAAGTAACTGCCCTCACCTGATTCGAAGTCTTGCTTGTAGGAAGACACAGAGCCTAGGATTTAACTCCATTTCTGAAGAGAAACACACAGCAGAGTTCTCATATATAGATCACACTCTGCTTTAGAGCAAGGAGCACGCTCTTGCATTCTAGAGTCTCTAAGACAGCAGGAAACATGAGTGTGCTGAGAAAAAAAGAACGGTGTTTCCTACACATACGGACCATATCTCGTCCAACTCTGCTTGTGAAACTGATACAAAGCACTGCTCCTCTAATATCAAATGCTTGTCAGTTAAGATGAGAAACGTGTGAGCTTCGTGAACGATGTAGTTCGTTTGATCTCAAAAGTGACCGCACTTAATTGAAAAGAATTCTTGCTTGTAGGAAGACACAGAGCCTGGAATTTAACTCCATTTCTGAAGGGAAACACACAGCAGAGTTCTCATCCATTGATTACACTCTGCTTTAGAGGAAGAAGCACGCTCTACCTTTCTAGAGTCTCTAAGACAGCAGGAAACGTGAGTGTGCTGAGAACAAAAGAACCGTGTTTCCTACACATACAGACCATATCTATTCCAACTCTGCTTCTTAAACTGATAGAAAGCACTGGTCCTCTAACATCAAATGCTTGTCAGTTAAGACCAGAATCTTGTTAGCTTTGTGAACGATGTAGTTCGTTTGAGCTGAAAAGTGACTGCCCTTAGCTGAAACGAAGTCTTGCATGTTGGAAGACACAGAGCCTGTGATTTAACTCCATTTCAGAAGGGAAACACACAGCATAGTTCTTATCCATGGATCACACTCTACTTTAGAGCAAGAATGACACTCTTGCTTTCTAGAATCTCTAATACAGCAGGAAACATGTGTGTGCTCAGAACAAATGAACGGTGTTTCCTACACATATGGACCATATCTAGTCCAACTCTGCTTATGAAACTGATACAAAGCACTGCTCCTCTAATATCAAATGCTTGTCAGTTAAGATAGAAAAGTGTGAGCTTCGTGAATGATGTAGTTCATTTGATATCAAAAGTGACTGCACTTACTTGAAAAGAATTCTTGCTTTTAGGAAGACACAGAGCCTGGAATTTAACTCCATTTCTGAAGGGAAACACACAGCAGAGTTCTCATCCATTGATTACACTCTCCTTTAGAGCAAGAAGCACGCTCTAGCTTTCTAGAATCTCTAAGACAGCAGGAAACGTGAGTGTGCTGAGAACAAACGAACTGTTTTTCCTACACATACGGACCATATCTATTCCAACTCTGCTTCTTAAACTGATACAAAGTACTGGTCCTCTATCATCTGATGCTTGTCAGTTAAGATGAGAAACGTGTGAGTTCATGAACGATGTAGTTCGTTTGAGTTGTAAAGTAACTGCGCTTACCTGATTCGAAATCTTGCTTGTAGGAGGACTCAGAGCCTGGCATTTACTCCATTAATGAAGGGAAACACACAGCAGAGTTCTCTTCCATGTATCACACTCAGCTTTAGAGCAAGAAGCACGCTCTTGCTTTCTAGATTCTCTAATACAGCAGGAAACTTGAGTGTGCTAAGAACAAATGAACGGTGTTTCCTACACATACGGACCATATCTAGTCCAACTCTGCTTCGGAAACTGATACAAAGCACTGGTCCTCTAATATCCAATGCTTGTCAGTTAAGATGAGAAACGTGTGAGCTTCGTGAACGATGTAGTTCATTTGATCTCAAAAGTGACAGCCCTTACTTGAAAGGTAGTCTTACTTGTAGGAAGACACAGAGCCTGGAATTTAACTCCATTTCTGAAGAGAAACACACAGCAGAGTTCTTATATATAGATCACACTCTGCTTTAGAGCAAGGAGCACGCTCTTGCATTCTAGAGTCTCTAAGACAGCAGGAAATATGAGTGTGCTGAGAAAAAAAGAACGGTGTTTCCTACACATACGGACCATATCTAGTCCAACTCTGCTTCTGAAACTGATACAAAGCACTGGTCCTCTAATATCAAATGCTTGTCAGTTAAGATGAGAAACGTGTGAGCTTCCTGAACGATGTAGTTCGTTTGATCTCAAAAGTGACCGCACTTAATTGAAAAGAATTCTTGCTTGTAGGAAGACACAGAGCCTGGGATTTAACTCCATTTCAGAAGGGAAACAAACAGCATAGTTCTCATCCATGGATCACACTCTAATTTAGAGCAAGAATGACACTCTTGCTTTCTAGAATCTCTAATACAGCAGGAAACATGTGTGTGCTCAGAACAAATGAATGGTGTTTCCTACACATATGGACCATATCTAGTCCAACTCGGCTTCTGAAACTGATAGAAAGCACTGGTCCTCTAACATCCAATGCTTGTCAGTTAAGATGAGAAATTTGTTAGCTTTGTGAACGATGTAGTTCGTTGGGGCTGAAAAGTGACTGCCCTTAGCTGAAACGAAGTCTTGTTTGTAGGAAGAGTCAGAGCCTGGGATTTAACTCCATTTCAGAATGGAAACACACAGCATAGTTCTCATCCATGGATCACACTCTGCTTTAGAGCAAGAATGACACTCTTGCTTTCTAGAATCTCTAATACAGCAGGAAAAATGTGTGTGCTCAGAAGAAATGAACTGTGTTTTCTACACATACGGACCATACCTAGTCCAAATCTGATTCTGAAACTGATACAAAGCACTGGTCCTCTAATATCAAATGCTTGTCAGTTAAGATGAGAAACGTGTGAGCTTCGTGAACGATGTAGTTCGTTTGATCTCAAAAGTGACTGCCCTTACTTGAAAAGAATTCTTGCTTGTAGGAAGACACAGAGCCTGGAATTTAACCCCATTTCTGAAGGGAAACACACAGCAGAGTTCTCATCCATTGATTACACTCTGCTTTATAGGAAGAAGCACGCTCTAGCTTTCTAGAGTCTCTAAGACAGCAGGAAACTTGAGTGTGCTCAGAACAAAAGAACTGTGTTTCCTACACATACGGACCATATCTATTCCAACTCTGCTTCTTAAACTGATAGAAAGCACTAGTCCTCTATCATCCCATGCTTGTCAGTTAAGATGAGAAACGAGTGAGTTCATGAACGATGTGGTTCGTTTCAGTTGTAAAGTAACTGCCCTTACCTGATTCGAAGTCTTGCTTGTAGGAAGACTCAGAGCCTGGGATTTCACTCCATTTCTGAAGAGAAAACCACAGCAGAGTTCTCATATATAGATCACACTCTGCTTTAGAGCAAGGAGCACGCTCTTGCATTCTAGAGTCTCTAAGACAGCAGGAAACATGAGTGTGCTGAGACAAAAAGAACGGTGTTTCCTACACATACAGACCATATCTAGTCCAACTCTGCTTCTGAAACTGATACAAAGCACTGGTCCTCTAATATCAAATGCTTGTCAGTTAAGAAGAGAAACGTGTGAGCTTCGTGAACAATGTAGTTCGTTTTAGTTGTGAAGTAACTGCCCTTACCTGATTCGATGTCTTGCTTGTAGGAGGACTCAGAACCTGGGATTAACTCCATTTCTGAAGGGAAACACACAGCAGAGTTCTCTTCCATGTATCACACTCAGCTTTAGAGCAAGAAGCACGCTCTTGCTTTCTAGATTCTCTAATACAGCAGGAAACTTGAGTGTGCTAAAAACAAATGAACGGTGTTTCCTACACATACGGACCATTTCTAGTCCAACTCTGCTTCAGAAACTGATACAAAGCACTGGTCCTCTAATATCCAATGTTTGTCAGTTAAGATGAGAAATTTGTTAGCTTTGTGAACGATGTAGTACGTTTGAGCTAAAAAGTGACTGCCCTTAGCTGAAACGAAGTCTTGTTTGTAGGAAGACTCAGAGCCTGGGATTTAACTCCATTTCAGAATGGAAACACACAGCATAGTTCTCATCCATGGATCACACTCTGCTTTAGAGCAAGAGTGACACACTGGCTTTCTAGAATCTCTAATACAGCAGAAAAAAGGTGTGTGCTCAGAAGAAATGAACTGTGTTTTCTACACATACGGACCATATCTAGTCCAAATCTGCTTCTGAAACTGACAAAAAGCACTGGTCCTCTAATATCAAATGCTTGTCAGTTAAGATGAGAAACGTGTGAGCTTCGTGAACGATGTAGTTCGTTTCAGTTGTAAAGTAACTGCCCTTACCTGATTTGAAGTCTTGCTTGTAGGAGGACTCAGAGCCTGGACTTAACTCCATTTCTGAAGGGAAACACACAGCAGAGTTCTCTTCCATGTATCACACTGTGCTTTAGAGCAAGAACCATGCTCTTGCTTTCAAGAGTCTCTAAGACAGCAGGAAACGTGAGTGTGCTGAGAACAAATGAACGGTGTTTCCTACACATTCGGACCATATCTAGTCCATCTCTGCTTGTGAAACTGATAGAAAGCATTGGCCCTCTAACATCCAATGCTTGTCAGTTAAGACGAGAATCTTGTTAGCTTTGTGAACGATGTAGTTCGTTTGAGCTGAAAAGTGACTGCGCTTAGCTGAAACGAAGTCTTGCATTTTGGAAGACACAGAGCCTGGGATTTAACTCCATTTCAGAAGGGAAACACACAGCATAGTTCTCATCCATGGATCACACTCTGCTTTAGAGCAAGAATGACACTCTTGCTTTCTAGAATCTCTAATACATCAGGAAACGTGAGTGTGCTGAGAACAAAAGAAAGGTGTTTCCTACACATACGGACCATATCTATTCCAACTCTGCCTCTTAAAGTGATACAAAGCACTGGTCCTCTAATATCAAATGCTTGTCAGTTAAGATGAGGAACGTGTGAGTTCGTGAACGATGTAGTTCGTTTGAGTTGTAAAGTAACTGCCCTCACCTGATTCGAAGTCTTGCTTGTAGGAAGACACAGAGCCTAGGATTTAACTCCATTTCTGAAGAGAAACACACAGCAGAGTTCTCATATATAGATCACACTCTGCTTTAGAGCAAGGAGCACGCTCTTGCATTCTAGAGTCTCTAAGACAGCAGGAAACATGAGTGTGCTGAGAAAAAAAGAACGGTGTTTCCTACACATACGGACCATATCTCGTCCAACTCTGCTTGTGAAACTGATACAAAGCACTGCTCCTCTAATATCAAATGCTTGTCAGTTAAGATGAGAAACGTGTGAGCTTCGTGAACGATGTAGTTCGTTTCAGTTGTAAAGTAACTGCCCTTACCTGATTTGAAGTCTTGCTTGTAGGAGGACTCAGAGCCTGGACTTAACTCCATTTCTGAAGGGAAACACACAGCAGAGTTCTCTTCCATGTATCACACTGTGCTTTAGAGCAAGAACCATGCTCTTGCTTTCAAGAGTCTCTAAGACAGCAGGAAACGTGAGTGTGCTGAGAACAAATGAACGGTGTTTCCTACACATTCGGACCATATCTAGTCCATCTCTGCTTGTGAAACTGATAGAAAGCATTGGCCCTCTAACATCCAATGCTTGTCATTTAAGACGAGAATCTTGTTAGCTTTGTGAACGATGTAGTTCGTTTGAGCTGAAAAGTGACTGCCCTTAGCTGAAATGAAGTCTTGCATTTTGGAAGACACAGAGCCTGGGATTTAACTCCATTTCAGAAGGGAAACACACAGCATAGTTCTCATCCATGGATCACACTCTGCTTTAGAGCAAGAATGACACTCTTGCTTTCTAGAATCTCTAATACATCAGGAAACGTGAGTGTGCTGAGAACAAAAGAAAGGTGTTTCCTACACATACGGACCATATCTATTCCAACTCTGCCTCTTAAAGTGATACAAAGCACTGGTCCTCTAATATCAAATGCTTGTCAGTTAAGATGAGGAACGTGTGAGTTCGTGAACGATGTAGTTCGTTTGAGTTGTAAAGTAACTGCCCTCACCTGATTCGAAGTCTTGCTTGTAGGAAGACACAGAGCCTAGGATTTAACTCCATTTCTGAAGAGAAACACACAGCAGAGTTCTCATATATAGATCACACTCTGCTTTAGAGCAAGGAGCACGCTCTTGCATTCTAGAGTCTCTAAGACAGCAGGAAACATGAGTGTGCTGAGAAAAAAAGAACGGTGTTTCCTACACATACGGACCATATCTCGTCCAACTCTGCTTGTGAAACTGATACAAAGCACTGCTCCTCTAATATCAAATGCTTGTCAGTTAAGATGAGAAACGTGTGAGCTTCGTGAACGATGTAGTTCGTTTCAGTTGTAAAGTAACTGCCCTTACCTGATTTGAAGTCTTGCTTGTAGGAGGACTCAGAGCCTGGACTTAACTCCATTTCTGAAGGGAAACACACAGCAGAGTTCTCTTCCATGTATCACACTGTGCTTTAGAGCAAGAACCATGCTCTTGCTTTCAAGAGTCTCTAAGACAGCAGGAAACGTGAGTGTGCTGAGAACAAATGAACGGTGTTTCCTACACATTCGGACCATATCTAGTCCATCTCTGCTTGTGAAACTGATAGAAAGCATTGGCCCTCTAACATCCAATGCTTGTCAGTTAAGACGAGCATCTTGTTAGCTTTGTGAACGATGTAGTTCGTTTGAGCTGAAAAGTGACTGCCCTTAGCTGAAACGAAGTCTTGCATTTTGGAAGACACAGAGCCTGGGATTTAACTCCATTTCAGAAGGGAAACACACAGCATAGTTCTCATCCATGGATCACACTCTGCTTTAGAGCAAGAATGACACTCTTGCTTTCTAGAATCTCTAATACATCAGGAAACGTGAGTGTGCTGAGAACAAAAGAAAGGTGTTTCCTACACATACGGACCATATCTATTCCAACTCTGCCTCTTAAAGTGATACAAAGCACTGGTCCTCTAATATCAAATGCTTGTCAGTTAAGATGAGGAACGTGTGAGTTCGTGAACGATGTAGTTCGTTTGAGTTGTAAAGTAACTGCCCTCACCTGATTCGAAGTCTTGCTTGTAGGAAGACACAGAGCCTAGGATTTAACTCCATTTCTGAAGAGAAACACACAGCAGAGTTCTCATATATAGATCACACTCTGCTTTAGAGCAAGGAGCACGCTCTTGCATTCTAGAGTCTCTAAGACAGCAGGAAACATGAGTGTGCTGAGAAAAAAAGAACGGTGTTTCCTACACATACGGACCATATCTCGTCCAACTCTGCTTGTGAAACTGATACAAAGCACTGCTCCTCTAATATCAAATGCTTGTCAGTTAAGATGAGAAACGTGTGAGCTTCGTGAACGATGTAGTTCGTTTCAGTTGTAAAGTAACTGCCCTTACCTGATTTGAAGTCTTGCTTGTAGGAGGACTCAGAGCCTGGACTTAACTCCATTTCTGAAGGGAAACACACAGCAGAGTTCTCTTCCATGTATCACACTGTGCTTTAGAGCAAGAACCATGCTCTTGCTTTCAAGAGTCTCTAAGACAGCAGGAAACGTGAGTGTGCTGAGAACAAATGAACGGTGTTTCCTACACATTCGGACCATATCTAGTCCATCTCTGCTTGTGAAACTGATAGAAAGCATTGGCCCTCTAACATCCAATGCTTGTCAGTTAAGACGAGAATCTTGTTAGCTTTGTGAACGATGTAGTTCGTTTGAGCTGAAAAGTGACTGCCCTTAGCTGAAACGAAGTCTTGCATTTTGGAAGACACAGAGCCTGGGATTTAACTCCATTTCAGAAGGGAAACACACAGCATAGTTCTCATCCATGGATCACACTCTGCTTTAGAGCAAGAATGACACTCTTGCTTTCTAGAATCTCTAATACATCAGGAAACGTGAGTGTGCTGAGAACAAAAGAAAGGTGTTTCCTACACATACGGACCATATCTATTCCAACTCTGCCTCTTAAAGTGATACAAAGCACTGGTCCTCTAATATCAAATGCTTGTCAGTTAAGATGAGGAACGTGTGAGTTCGTGAACGATGTAGTTCGTTTGAGTTGTAAAGTAACTGCCCTCACCTGATTCGAAGTCTTGCTTGTAGGAAGACACAGAGCCTAGGATTTAACTCCATTTCTGAAGAGAAACACACAGCAGAGTTCTCATATATAGATCACACTCTGCTTTAGAGCAAGGAGCACGCTCTTGCATTCTAGAGTCTCTAAGACAGCAGGAAACATGAGTGTGCTGAGAAAAAAAGAACGGTGTTTCCTACACATACGGACCATATCTCGTCCAACTCTGCTTGTGAAACTGATACAAAGCACTGCTCCTCTAATATCAAATGCTTGTCAGTTAAGATGAGAAACGTGTGAGCTTCGTGAACGATGTAGTTCGTTTGATCTCAAAAGTGACCGCACTTACTTGAAAAGAATTCTTGCTTGTAGGAAGACACAGAGCCTGGAATTTAACTCCATTTCTGAAGGGAAACACACAGCAGAGTTCTCATCCATTGATTACACTCTGCTTTAGAGGAAGAAGCACGCTCTACCTTTCTAGAGTCTCTAAGACAGCAGGAAACGTAAGTGTGCTGAGAACAAAAGAACTGTGTTTCCTACACATACAGACCATATCTATTCCAACTCTGCTTCTTAAACTGATAGAAAGCACTGGTCCTCTAACATCCAATGCTTGTCAGTTAAGACCAGAATCTTGTTAGCTTTGTGAACGATGTAGTTCGTTTTAGCTGAAAAGTGACTGCCCTTAGCTGAAACAAAGTCTTGCATGTTGGAAGACACAGAGCCTGGGATTTAATTCCATTTCAGAAGGGAAACACACAGCATAGTTCTTATCCATGGATCACACTCTACTTTAGAGCAAGAATGGCACTCTTGCTTTCTAGAATCTCTAATACAGCAGGAAACATGTGTGTGCTCAGAACAAATGAACGGTGTTTCCTACACATATGGACCATATCTAGTCCAACTCTGCTTATAAAACTGATACAAAGCACTGGTCCTCTAATATCAAATGCTTGTCAGTTAAGATAGAAACGTGTGAGCTTCGTGAACGATGTAGTTCATTTGATATCAAAAGTGACTGCACTTACTTGAAAAGAATTCTTGCTTTTAGGAAGACACAGAGCCTGGAATTTAACCCCATTTCTGAAGGGAAACACACAGCAGAGTTCTCATCCATTGATTACACTCTCCTTTAGAGCAAGAAGCACGCTCTAGCTTTCTAGAATCTCTAAGACAGCAGGAAACGTGAGTGTGCTGAGAACAAACGAACTGTGTTTCCTACACATACGGACCATATCTATTCCAACTCTGCTTCTTAAACTGATACAAAGTACTGGTCCTCTATCATCTGATGCTTGTCAGTTAAGATGAGAAACGTGTGAGTTCATGAATGATGTAGTTCGTTTGAGTTGTAAAGTAACTGCGCTTACCTGATTCGAAGTCTTGCTTGTAGGAGGACTCAGAGCCTGGGATTAACTCCATTTCTGAAGGGAAACACACAGCTGAGTTCTCTTCCATGTATCACACTCTGTTTTAGAGCAAGAAGCACGCTCTTGCTTTCAAGAGTCTCTAAGACAGCAGGAAACGTGACTGTGCTGAGAACAAAAGAACGGTGTTTTCTACACATACGGACCATATCTAGTCCAACTCTGCTTCTGAAACTGATAGAAAGCACTGGTCCTCTAACCTCCAATGCTTGTCAGTTAAGATGAGAAATTTGTTAGCTTTGTGAACGATGTAGATCGTTTGAGCTGAAAAGTCACTGCCCTTTTCTGAAACGAAGTCTTGTTTGTAGGAAGACTCAGAGCCTGGGATATAACTATATTTCAGAATGGAAACACACAGCATAGTTCTCATCCATGGATCACACTCTGCTTTAGAGCAAGAATGACACTCTTGCTTTCTAGAATCTCTAATACAGCAGGAAAAATGTGTGTGCTCAGAAGAAATGAACTGTGTTTTCTACACATACGGACCATACCTAGTCCAAATCTGCTTCTGAAACTGATACAAAGCACTGGTCCTCTAATATCAAATGCTTGTCAGTTAAGATGAGAAACGTGTGAGCTTCGTGAACGATGTAGTTCGTTTGATCTCAAAAGTGACTGCCCTTACTTGAAAAGAATTCTTGCTTGTAGGAAGACACAGAGCCTGGAATTTAACTCCATTTCTGAAGGGAAACACACAGCAGAGTTCTCATCCATTGATTACACTCTGCTTTAGAGCAAGAAGCACGCCCTAGCTTTCTAGAGTCTTTAAGACACAAGGAAACGTGAGTGTGCTGAGAACAAAAGAAAGGTGTTTCCTACACATACGGACCATATCTATTCCAACTCTGCCTCTTAAAGTGATACAAAGCACTGGTCCTCTAACATCCCATGCTTGTCAGTTAAGATGAGGAACGTGTAAGTTTGTGAACGATGTAGTTAGTTTGAGTTGTAAAGTAACTGCCCTCACCTGATTCGAAGTCTTGCTTGTAGGAAGACTCAGAGCCTAGGATTTAACTCCATTTCTGAAGAGAAACACACAGCAGTGTTCTCATATATAGATCACACTCTGCTTTAGAGCAAGGAGCACGGTCTTGAATTCTAGAGTCTCTAAGACAGCAGGAAACATGAGTGTGCTGAGAAAAAAGAACGGTGTTTCCTACACATACGGACCATATCACATCCAACTCTGCTAGTGAAACTGATACAAAGCACTGGTCCTCTAATATCAAATGCTTGTCAGTTAAGATGAGAAACGTGTGAGCTTCGTGAACGATGTAGTTCGTTTGAGTTGTAAAGTAACTGCCCTTACCTGATTCGAAGTCTTGCTTGTAGGAGGACTCAGAGCCAGGGATTATCTCCATTTCTGAATGGAAACACACAGCAGAGTTCTCTTCCATGTATCACACTCTGCTTTAGAGCAAGAAGCACGCTCTTGCTTTCAAGAGTCTCTAAGACAGCAGGAAACGTGAGTGTGCTGAGAACAAAAGAACGGTGTTTTCTACACATACGGACCATATCTAGTCCATCTCTGCTTCTGAAACTGATAAAAAGCAGTGGTCCTCTAACATCCAATGCTTGTCAGTTAAGACCAGAATCTTGTTAGCTTTGTGAACGATGTAGTTCGTTTGAGCTGAAAAGTGACTGCCCTTAGCTGAAACGAAGTCTTGCATGTTGGAAGACACAGAGCCTGGGATTTAACTCCATTTCAGAAGGGAAACACACAGCATAGTTCTCATCCATGGATCACACTCTACTTTAGAGCAAGAATGACACTCTTGCTTTCTAGAATCTCTAATACAGCAGGAAACATGTGTGTGCTCAGAACAAATGAACGGTGTTTCCTACACAAATGGACCATATCTAGTCCAACTCTGCTTATGAAACTGACACAAAGCACTGGTCCTCTAATATCAAATGATTGTCAGTTAAGATAGAAACGTGTGAGCTTCGTGAACGATGTAGTTCGTTTGATTTCAAAAGTGACTGCACTTACTTGAAAAGAATTCTTGCTTGTAGGAAGACACAGAGCCTGGGATTTAACTCCATTTCAGAATGGAAACACACAGCATAGTTCTCATCCATGGATCACACTCTGCTTTAGAGCAAGAATGACACTCTTGCTTTCTAGAATCTCTAATACAGCAGAAAAAAGGTGTGTGCTCAGAAGAAATGAACTGTGTTTTCTTCACATACGGACCATATCTAGTCCAAATCTGCTTCTGAAACTGATACAAAGCACTGGTCCTCTAATATCAAATGCTTGTCAGTTAAGATGAGAAACGTGTGAGCTTCGTGAAAGATGTAGTTCGTTTGAGTTGTAAAGTAACTGCCCTTACCTGATTTGAAGTCTTGCTTGTAGGAGGACTCAGAGCCTGGACTTAACTCCATTTCTGAAGGGGAACACAAAGCAGAGTTTCTTCCATGTATCACACTGTGCTTTAGAGCAAGAAGCATGCTCTTGCTTTCAAGAGTCTCTAAGACAGCAGGAAACGTGAGTGTGCTGAGAACAAAATAACGGTGTTTCCTACACATTCGGACCATATCTAGTCCATCTCTGCTTGTGAAACTCATAGAAAGCATTGGTCCTCTAACATCCAATGCTTGTCAGTTAAGATGAGAATCTTGTTAGCTTTGTGAACGATGTAGTTCGTTTGAGCTGAAAAGTGAATGCCCATAGCTGAAACGAAGTCTTGCATTTTGGAAGACACAGAGCCTGGGATTTAACTCCATTTCAGAAGGGAAACACACAGCATAGTTCTCATCCATGGATCACACTCTGCTTTAGAGCAAGAATGACACTCTTGCTTTCTAGAATCTCTAATACATCAGGAAACGTGAGTGTGCTGAGAACAAAAGAAAGGTGTTTCCTACACATACGGACCATATCTATTCCAACTCTGCCTCTTAAAGTGATACAAAGCACTGGTCCTCTAATATCAAATGCTTGTCAGTTAAGATGAGGAACGTGTGAGTTCGTGAACGATGTAGTTCGTTTGAGTTGTAAAGTAACTGCCCTCACCTGATTCGAAGTCTTGCTTGTAGGAAGACTCAGAGCCTAGGATTTAACTCCATTTCTGAAGAGAAACACACAGCAGAGTTCTCATATATAGATCACACTCTGCTTTAGAGCAAGGAGCACGCTCTTGCATTCTAGAGTGTCTAAGACAGCAAGAAACATGAGTGTGCTGAGAAAAAAAGAACGGTGTTTCCTACACATACGGACCATATCTCGTCCAACTCTGCTTGTGAAACTGATACAAAGCACTGCTCCTCTAATATCAAATGCTTGTCAGTTAAGATGAGAAACGTGTGAGCTTCGTGAACGATGTAGTTCGTTTGAGTTGTAAAGTAACTGCCCTTACCTGATTCGAAGTCTTGCTTGTAGGAGGACTCAGAGCCTGGGATTAACTCCATTTCTGAAGGGAAACACAAAGCAGAGTTCTCATCCATGGATCACACTCTGCTTTAGAGCAAGAAGCACGCTCTTGCTTTCAAGAGTCTCTAAGACAGCAGGAAACGTGAGTGTGCTGAGAACAAAAGAACGGTGTTTTCTACACATACGGACCATATCTAGTCCAACTCTGCTTCTGAAACTGAAACAAACCACAGGTCCTCTAACATGCAATGCTTCTCATTTAAGATGAGAAACTTGTGAGCTTCTTTAACGATGTAGTTCGTTTGAGCTGTAAAGTAACTGCCCTTAACCGACACGAAGTCTTTATTGTAGGGAGACTCAGAGCCTGGGATTTAACTCCAGTTCTGAAGTGAAACACACAGCACAGTTCTTATATATAGATCACACTCTGCTTTAGAGCAAGAAGCACGCTCTTGCTTTCTTGAGTCTCTAATAGAGCAGGAAAATTGAGTGAGCTCAGAACAAAAGAATGGAGTTTCCTACACATACGGACCATATCTAGTCCAACTCTGCCACTGAAATTGATACAAAGAACAGGTCCTCCAATATCCAATGCTTGTCATTATGATGAGAAACGTGTGAGATTCATGAACGATGTAGTTCCTTAGAGCTGAAAAGTGACTGCCCATACTTGAAACAAAGTCTTGGTTGTGGAAGAAACAGAGCCTGGAATTTAACTCCATTTCTGAAGGGAAACACAGCATAGTTCTCATCAATGGATCACGCTCTGCTTTAGAGCAAGAAGAACGCTCTTGCTTTCTAGAATCTCTAATAGAGCAGAAAACTTGAGTGTGCTCAGAAAAATAGGACAGTGTTTCCTTCACATACGGATCATATCTTGTTCAAATCTGCTTCTGAAACTGAAAGAAACCACAGGTCCTCTAACATCCAATGCTTGTCAGTTAAGATGAGACACGTGTGCGCCTCTTGAAAGATGGAGTTCGTTTGAGCTGTAAAGTAACTGCCCTTACCTAAAATGAAGTCTTGCTTGTAGGATGACTCACACGCTGGGGTTTAACACCATTTCAGAAGGGAAACACAAAGCACAGTTCTCATCCATTTGTCACTCTCTGCTTTAGAGCAAAAAGCACGCTCTTGATTTCTAGAATCTCTAATACAGCAGGAAACTTGAGTGTGCTCAGAACAAAAGAACGGTGTTTCCTACACATACAAACCATGTCTACTTCAAATCTGCTTCAGAAACTGAAACAAACCGCAGGTATCTAACCTGCAATGCTAGTCAATTAAGATGAGAAACATGTGAGCTTCTTGAACGATATAGTTCGTTTGAGCTGTAAAGTAACTGCCCTTACCTGAAACGATTTCTTGTTTGTATAAAGGCTCAGAGACTGGGATTTAATTCCATTTCTCAAGTGAAACACACAGCACAGTTCTCATATGTAGATCACACTCTGCTTTAGAGCAAGAAGCATGCTCTTGCTTTAGATATTCTCTAAGACAGCAGGAAACATGAGTGTGCTGAGAACAAAAGAACCGTGTTTCCTACACATACAGACCATATCTCGTCCAACTCTGCCTCTGAAATTGATAAAAAGCACAGGGCCTCTAACATCCAATGCTTGTCATTTAAGATGAGAATCGTGTGAGCTTCGTGAACGATGTAGTTCGTTAGAGCTGAAAGTGACTGCCCTTACCTGAAACGAAGTAGTGCTTGTAGAAAGACACAGAGACTTGGATTTAACTCCATTTCTGATGGGAAACAAACAGCATAGTTCTCATCCATTGATCACACTCTGCTTTAGAGCAAGAAGAACGCTCTTGCTTTCGAGAATCTCTAATAGAGCAGGAAACTTGAGTGTGCTCAGAACTAAAGTACGGTGTTTCCTACACATACAGAATATATCTAGTTCAACTCTGCTTCTGAAACTGAATCAAACCACAGGTCCTCTAACATCCAATGCTTGTCAGTTAAGATGAGAAACATGTGAGCTTCGTGAACGAAGTAGTTCGTTTGAGCAGAAAAGTGACTGCCCTTACCTGAAACGAAGTCTTGATTGTAGGAAGACACAGAGCCTGGAATTTAACTCCCTTTCAGAAGGGAAACACACAGCATAGTTCTCATCCATGGATTACACTCTGCTTTGGAGCAAGAATGACACTCTTGCTTTCTAGAATCTCTAATACAGCAGGAAACCTGTGTGTGCTCAGAACAAATGAACGGTGTTTCCTACACAAATGGACCATATCTAGTCCAACTCTGCTTATGAAACTGACACAAAGCACTGGTCCTCTAATATCAAATGATTGTCAGTTAAGATAGAAACGTGTGAGCTTCGCGAACGATGTATTTCGTTTGATCTCAAAAGTGACTGCCCTTACTTGAAAAGAATTCTTGCATGTAGGAAGACACAGAGCCTGGAATTTAACTCCATTTCTGAAGGGAAACACACAGCAGAGTTCTCATCCATTGATTACACTCTGCTTTAGAGCAAGAAGCACGCTCTAGCTTTCTAGCGTCTCTAAGACAGCAGGAAACGTGAGTGTGCTGAGAACAAAAGAACTGTGTTTCCTACACATACGGACCATATCTATTCCAACTCTGCTTCTTAAACTGATACAAAGCATTGGTCCTCTATCATCCGATGCTTGTCAGTTAAGATGAGAAACATGTGAGTTCATGAACAATGTGGTTCATTTCAGTTGTAAAGTAACTGCCCTTACCTGATTCGAAGTCTTGCTTGTAGGAAGACTCAGAGCCTGGGATATAACTCCATTTCTGAAGAGAAAACCACAGCAGAGTTCTCATATATAGATCACACTCTGCTTTAGAGCAAGGAGCACGCTCTTGCATTCTAGAGTCTCTAAGACAGCAGGAAACATGAGTGTGCTGAGAAAAAAAGAACGGTGTTTCCTACACATCCAGACCATATCTAGTCCAACTCTGCTTCTGAAACTGATACAAAGCACTGGTCCTCTAATATCAAATGCTTGTCAGTTAAGATGAGAAACGTGTGAGCTTCGTGAACAATGTAGTTCATTTGAGGTGTGAAGTAACTGCCCTTACCTGATTCGATGTCATGCTTGTAGGAGGACTCACAGCCTGGGATTAACTCCATTTCTGAAGGGAAACACACAGCAGAGTTCTCTTCCATGTATCACATTCAGCTTTAGAGCAAGAAGCACGCTCTTGCTTTCTAGATTCTCTAATACAGCAGGAAACTTGAGTGTGCTAAAAACAAATGAACGGTGTTTCCTACAAATACGGACCATATCTAGTCCAACTCTGCTTCAGAAACTGATACAAAGCACTGGTCCTCTAATATCCAATGTTTGTCAGTTAAGATGAGAAATTTGTTAGCTTTGTGAACTATGTAGTTCGTTTGAGCTAAAAAGTGACTGCCCTTAGCTGAAACGAAGTCTTGTTTGTAGGAAGACTCAGAGCCTGGGATTTAACTCCATTTCAGAAGGGAAACACACAGCATAGTTCTCATCCATGGATCACACTCTGCTTTAGAGCAAGTATGACACTCTTGCTTTCTAGAATCTCTAATACAGCAGAAAAAAGTTGTGTGCTCAGAAGAAATGAACTGTGTTTTCTACACATACGGAGCATATCTATTCCAAATCTGCTTCTGAAACTGATACAAAGCACTGGTCCTCTAATATCAAATGCTTGTCAGTTAAGATGAGAAACGTGTGAGCTTCGTGAACGATGTAGTTCGTTTGATCTCAAAAGTGACTGCCCTTACTTGAAAAGAATTCTTGCTTGTAGGAAGACACAGAGCCTGGAATTTAACTCCATTTCTGAAGGGAAACACACAGCAGAGTTCTCATATATAGATCACACTCTGCTTTAGAGCAAGGAGCACGCTCTTGCATTCTAGAGTCTCTAAGACAGCAAGAAACATGAGTGTGCTGAGAAAAAAAGAACGGTGTTTCCTACACATACGGACCATATCTCGTCCAACTCTGCTTGTGAAACTGATACAAAGCACTGCTCCTCTAATATCAAATGCTTGTCAGTTAAGATGAGAAACGTGTGAGCTTCGTGAACGATGTAGTTCGTTTGAGTTTTAAAGTAACTGCCCTTACCTGATTCGAAGTCTTGCTTGTAGGAGGACTCAGAGCCTGGGATTAACTCCATTTCTGAAGGGAAACACACAGCTGAGTTCTCTTCCATGTATCACACTCTGCTTTAGAGCAAGAAGCACGCTCTTGCTTTCAAGAGTCTCTAAGACAGCAGGAAACGTGAGTGTGCTGAGAACAAAAGAACGGTGTTTTCTACACATACGGACCATATCTAGTCCAACTCTGCTTCTGAAACTGAAACAAACCACAGGTCCTCTAACATGCAATGCTTCTCATTTAAGATGAGAAACGTGTGAGCTTCTTTAACGATGTAGTTCGTTTGAGCTGTAAAGTAACTGCCCTTAACCGACACGAAGTCTTTATTGTAGGGAGACTCAGAGCCTGGGATTTAACTCCAGTTCTGAAGTGAAACACACAGCACAGTTCTTATATATAGATCACACTCTGCTTTAGAGCAAGAAGCACGCTCTTGCTTTCTTGAGTCTCTAATAGAGCAGGAAAATTGAGTGAGCTCAGAACAAAAGAACGGAGTTTCCTACACATACGGACCATATCTAGTCCAACTCTGCCACTGAAATTGATACAAAGAACAGGTCCCCTAATATCCAATGCTTGTCATTATGATGAGAAACGTGTGAGATTCATGAACGATGTAGTTCCTTAGAGCTGAAAAGTTACTGCCCATACTTGAAACAAAGTCTTGCCTGTGGAAGAAACAGAGCCTGGAATTTAACTCCATTTCTGAAGGGAAACACAGCATAGTTCTCATCAATGGATCATGCTCTGCTTTAGAGCAAGAAGAACGCTCTTGCTTTCTAGAATCTCTAATAGAGCAGAAAACTTGAGTGTGCTCAGAAAAATAGGACAGTGTTTCCTTCACATACGGACCATATCTTGTTCAAATCTGCTTCTGAAACTGAAAGAAACCACAGGTCCTCTAACATCCAATGCTTGTCAGTTAAGATGAGACATGTGTGCGCCTCTTGAAAGATGGAGTTCGTTTGAGCTGTAAAGTAACTGCCCTTACCTAAAACGAAGTCTTGCTTGTAGGATGACTCACACGCTGGGGTTTAACTCCATTTCTGAAGGGAAACACAAAGCACAGTTCTCATCCATTTGTCACTCTCTGCTTTAGAGCAAAAAGCACGCTCTTGATTTCTAGAATCTCTAATACAGCAGGAAACTTGAGTGTGCTCAGAACAAAAGAACGGTGTTTCCTACACATACAGACCATGTCTGCTTCAAATCTGCTTCTGAAACTGAAACAAACCACAGGTATCTAACATGCAATGCTAGTCAATTAAGATGAGAAACATGTGAGCTTCTTGAACGATATAGTTCGTTTGAGCTGTAAAGTAACTGCCCTTACCTGAAATGATTTCTTGTTTGTAGAAAGACTCAGAGACGGTGATTTAACTCCATTTCTCAAGTGAAACACACAGCACAGTTCTCATATGTAGATCACACTCTGCTTTAGAGCAAGAAGCATGCTCTTGCTTTAGATATTCTCTAAGACAGCAGGAAACATGAGTGTGCTGAGAACAAAAGAACCGTGTTTCCTACACATACAGACCATATCTCGTCCAACTCTGATTCTGAAATTGATACAAAGCACAGGGCCTCTAACATCCAATGCTTGTCATTTAAGATGAGAATCGTGTGAGCTTCGTGAACGATGTAGTTCGTTAGAGCTGAAAGTGACTGCCCTTACCTGAAACGAAGTAGTGCTTGTAGAAAGACACAGAGACTTGGATTTAACTCCATTTCTGAAGTGAAACACACAGCAGAGTTCTCATCCATTGATCACACTCTGCTTTAGAGCAAGAACCACGCACTTCCTTTCAAGAGTCTCTAAGACAGCAGGAAACGTGAGTGTGCTAAGAACAAAAGAACGGTTTTTTGTACACATACAGACCATATCTAATCCAACTCTGCTTCTGAAACTGATACAAAGCACTGGTCCTCTTACATCCAATGCTTGTCAGTTAAGATGAGAAACGTGTTAGCTTCAAGAACGATGTAGTTCATTTGAGCTGAAAAGTGACTGCCCTTACCTGAAACGAAATCTTGCTTGTAGGAAGACTCAGAGCCTGGGATTTAACTCCTTTTCTGAAGTGAATCACACAGCAGAGTTCTCATCCATAGATCACACTCTGCTTAGAGCAAGAAGCACGCTCTTGCTTTCTAGATTCTCTACGACAGCAGGAAATGTGAGTGTGCTGAGAACAAAAGAATGGTGTTTCCTACACAAACGGACCATATCTAGTCCAACTCTGCTTCTAAAACTGATACAATCCCCAGGTCTTCAAACATCCAATGCTTCTCAGTTTAGATGAGAAACGTGTGACCTTCGTAAACGATGTAGTTCATTAGAGCTGAAAAGTGACTGCCCTTACCTGAAATGAAGTCTTGCTTGTAGGAAGACACAGAGCCTGGGATTTAACTCCATTTCTGAAGGGAAACACACAGCACACTTCTCATCCATGAATCACACACTGCTTTAGAGCAAGAACCACGCTCTTCCTTTCTAGAGTCTCTAATACAGCAGGAAACATGATTGTGCTCATAACATTAGAATTGTGTTTCCTAAAAATACGGACCATATCTAGTTTAACACTACTTCTGAAAGAGAAACAAACCAAAGGTCCTCTAACATCCAATGCTTGTCAGTTAAGATGAGAAACGTGTGAGCTTTGTGAACGATGTAGTTGGTTTGAGCTGAAAAGTTACTGCCCTTACCTGAAATGAAGTCTTGCTTGTAGGAAGACACAGAGCCTGGGATTTAACTCCATTTCTGAAGGGAAACACACACCACAGTTCTCATCCATGAATCACACTCTGCTTTAGAGCAAGAGCCACGCTCTTCCTTTCTAGAGTCTCTAATACATCAGGAAACATGATTGTGCTCATAACAAAAGAACTGTGTTTCCTAAACATACGGACCATATCTAGTTTAACATTTCTTCTGAAAGAGAAGCGAACCACAGGTCCTCGAACATCCAATGCTTGTCAGTTAAGATGAGAAACGTGTGAGCTTCGTGAACAATGTATTTCGATTGAGCTGTAAAGTAACTGCCCTTACCTGAAACGAAGTCTTGCTTGTAGGAAGACTCAGAGCCTGGGATTTAACTCCACTTCTGAAGTGAAACACACAGCAGAGTTCTCATCCATAGATAACACTCTGCTTTAGAGCAAGAACCACGCTCTTCCTTTCTAGAGTCTCTAATACATCAGGAAACATGATTGTGCTCATAACAAAAGAACTGTTTTTCCTAAACATACGGACCATATCTAGTTCAACAGTTCTTCTAATAGAGAAACAAACCACAGGTCCTCTAACATCCAATGTTTGTCAGTTAAGATTAGAAACGTGTGAGCTTCGTGAACGATGTAGTTCGTTTGAGCTGTAAAGTAACTGCCCTTACTTGAAACGAAGTCTTGCTTGTAGGAAGACTCAGAGCCTGGGATTTAACTCCATTTCTGAAGTGAAACACACAGCAGAGTTCTCATCCATAGATCACACTCTGCTGTAGAGCAAGAAGCACGCTCTTGCTTTCTAGAGTCTCTAAGACAGCAGGAAACGTGAGTGTGCTTAGAACAAAAGAACGGTGTTTCCTACACATACGGTCCATATCTAGTTCAACTCTTATTCTGAAACTGACACAAAGCACAGGTCCTGTAACATCCAATGCTTTTCAATAAAGACCGAGAAACGTGTGAGCTTAGTGTACGATGTAGTTCGTTTGAGCTGTAAAGTAACTGCCCTTGCCTGAAGTGAAGTCTTGCTTGTAGGAAGACTCAGATCCAGGGATTTAACTCCATTTCTGAAGTGAAACACACAGCAGAGTTCTCATCCATAGATCACACTCTGCAGTAGAGCAAGAAGCACGCTCTTCCATTATAGAGTCTCTAATACAGCAGGAAATATGATTGTCCTCATAACAAAGAATTGTGTTTCCTAAAAATACGGACCATATCTAGTTTAACATTTCTTCTGAAAGAGAAGCAAACCACAGGTCCTCGAACATCCAATGCTTGTCAGTTAAGATGAGAAACGTGTGAGCTTCGTGAACGATGTAGTTCGTTTGAGCTGTAAAGTAACTGCCCTTACCTGAAACGAACTCTTGCTTGTAGGAATACTCAGAGCCTGGGATTTAACTCCATTTCTGAAGTGAAACACACAGCAGAGTTCTCATCCATAGATCACACTCTGCTCTAGTGCAAGAAGCACGCTCTTGTTTTCTAGATTCTCTACGACAGCAGGAAATGTGAGTGTGCTCAGAACAAAACAATGGTGTTTCCTACACATACGGACCATATCTAGTCCAACTCTGCTTCTGAAACTGATACAATCCACAGGTCTTCAAACATCCAATGCTTGTCAGTTTAGATGAGAAACGTGTGACCTTCGTAAACGATGTAGTTCATTAGAGCTGAAAAGTGACTGCCCTTACCTGAAATGAAGTCTTGCTTGTACGAAGACACAGAGCCTGGGATTTAACTCCATTTCTGAAGGGAAACACACAGCACACTTCTCATCCATGAATCACACACTGCTTTAGAGCAAGAACCACGCTCTTCCTTTCTAGAGTCTCTAATACAGCAGGAAACATGATTGTGCTCATAACATTAGAATTGTGTTTCCTAAAAATACGGACCATATCTAGTTTAACACTACTTCTGAAAGAGAAACAAACCAAAGGTCCTCTAACATCCAATGCTTGTCAGTTAAGATGAGAAACGTGTGAGCTTTGTGAACGATGTAGTTGGTTTGAGCTGAAAAGTTACTGCCCTTACCTGAAATGAAGTCTTGCTTGTAGGAAGACACAGAGCCTGGGATTTAACTCCATTTCTGAAGGGAAACACACACCACAGTTCTCATCCATGAATCACACTCTGCTTTAGAGCAAGAGCCACGCTCTTCCTTTCTAGAGTCTCTAATACATCAGGAAACATGATTGTGCTCATAACAAAAGAACTGTGTTTCCTAAACATACGGACCATATCTAGTTTAACATTTCTTCTGAAAGAGAAGCGAACCACAGGTCCTCGAACATCCAATGCTTGTCAGTTAAGATGAGAAACGTGTGAGCTTCGTGAACAATGTATTTCGATTGAGCTGTAAAGTAACTGCCCTTACCTGAAACGAAGTCTTGCTTGTAGGAAGACTCAGAGCCTGGGATTTAACTCCACTTCTGAAGTGAAACACACAGCAGAGTTCTCATCCATAGATAACACTCTGCTTTAGAGCAAGAACCACGCTCTTCCTTTCTAGAGTCTCTAATACATCAGGAAACATGATTGTGCTCATAACAAAAGAACTGTTTTTCCTAAACACACAGACCATATCTAGTTCAACAGTTCTTCTAATAGAGAAACAAACCACAGGTCCTCTAACATCCAATGTTTGTCAGTTAAGATTAGAAACGTGTGAGCTTCGTGAACGATGTAGTTCGTTTGAGCTGTAAAGTAACTACCCTTACTTGAAACGAAGTCTTGCTTGTAGGAAGACTCAGAGCCTGGGATTTAACTCCATTTCTGAAGTGAAACACACAGCAGAGTTCTCATCCATAGATCACACTCTGCTTTAGAGCAAGAACCATGCACTTCCTTTCTAGAGTCTCTAAGACAGCAGGAAACGTGAGTGTGCTAAGAACAAAAGAACGGTTTTTTGTACACATGCGGACCATATCTAATCCAACTCTGCTTCTGAAACTGATACAAAGCACTGGTCCTCTTACATCCAATGCTTGTCAGTTAAGATGAGAAACGTGTTAGCTTCATGAACGATGTAGTTCATTTGAGCTGAAAAGTGACTGCCCTTACCTGAAACGAAATCTTGCTTGTAGGAAGACTCAGAGCCTGGGATTTAACTCCTTTTCTGAAGTGAATCACACAGCAGAGTTCTCATCCATAGATCACACTCTGCTTTAGAGCAAGAACCACGCTCTGGCTTTCTAGAGTCTCTAAGACAGCAGGAAACGTGAGTGTGCTGAGAACAAAAGAATGTTGTTTCCTACGCATACGGACCATATCTAGTCCAACTCTGCTTCTGAAACTGATACAAACCACAGGTCCTCTAACATCCACTGCTTGTCAGTTTAGAGGACAAACGTGTGAGCTTCATGAATGATGTAGTTCGTTTGAGGTGTAAAGTAACTGCCCTTGCCTGAAGTGAAGACTTGCTTGTAGGAAGACTCAGAGCCTGGGATTTAACTCCATTTCTGAAGTGAAACACACAGCAGAGTTCTCATCCATAGATAACACTCTGCTTTAGAGCAAGAACCACGCTCTTGCTTTCTAGATTCTCTAAAAGAGCAGGAAATGTGAGTGTGCTGAGAACAAAAGAAAGGTGTTTCCTACACATACGGACCGTATCTAGTCCAACTCTGCTTCTGAAACTGATACAAAGCACTGTTCCTCTAACATCCAATGCTTGTCAGTTAATTTGAGAAACGTGTTAGCTTCATGAACGATGTAGTTCATTTGATCTGGAAAGTGACTGCCCTTACCTGAAACAAAGTCTTGCTTGTAGGAAGACTCAGAGCCTGGGATTTAACTCCATTTCTGAAGGGAAACACACAGCACAGTTCTCATCCATGAATCAAACTCTGCTTTTGAGCAAGAAGCACGCTCTTCCTTTATAGAGTCTCTAATACAGAAGGAAACATGATAGTCCTCATAACAAAAGAATTGTGTTTCCTAAAAATACGGACCATATCTAGTTTAACATTTCTTCTGAAAGAGAAGCAAACCACAGGTCCTCGAACATCCAATGCTTGTCAGTTAAGATGAGAAACGTGTGAGCTTCGTGAACAATGTAGTTCGTTTGAGCTGTAAAGTAACTGCCCTTACCTGAAACGAAGTCTTGCTTGTAGGAAGACTCAGAGCCTGGGATTTAACTCCATTTCTGAAGTGAAACACACAGCAGAGTTCTCATCCATAGATCACACTCTGCTTTAGAGCAAGAAGCACGCTCTTGCTTTCTAGAGTCTCTAAGACAGCAGGAAACGTGAGTGTGCTTAGAACAAAAGAACGGTGTTTCCTACACATATGGTCCATATCTAGTTCAACTCTTATTCTGAAACTGACACAAAGCACAGGTCCTGTAACATCCAATGCTTTTCAATTAAGACCGAGAAACGTGTGAGCTTCGTGTACGATTTAGTTCGTTTGAGCTGTAAAGTAACTGCATTTACCTGAAACGATGTTTTGCTTATAGGAAGACTCAGAGCCTGGGATTTAACTCCATTTCTGAAGGGAAACACACAGCACAGTTCTCATCCATGAATCACACTCTGCTTTAGAGCAAGAAGCACGCTCATCCATTATAGAGTCTCTAATACAGCAGGAAACATGATTGTCCTCATAACAAAGAATTGTGTTTCCTAAAAATACGGACCATATCTAGTTTAATATTTCTTCTGAAAGAGAAGCAAACCACAGGTCCTCGAACATCCAATGCTTGTCAGTTAAGATGAGAAACGTGTGAGCTTCGTGAACGATGTAGTTCGTTTGAGCTGAAAAGTAACTGCCCTTACCTGAAACGAACTCTTGCTTGTAGGAATACTCAGAGCCTGGAATTTAACTCCATATCTGAAGTGAAACACACAGCAGAGTTCTCATCCATAGATCACACTCTGCTCTAGTGCAAGAAGAACGCTCTTGTTTTCTAGATTCTCTACGACAGCAGGAAATGTGAGTGTGCTCAGAACAAAAGAATGGTGTTTCCTACACATACGGACCATATCTAGTCCAACTCTGCTTCTGAAACTGATACAATCCACAGGTCTTCAAACATCCAATGCTTGTCAGTTTAGATGAGAAACGTGTGACCTTCGTAAACGATGTAGTTCGTTAGAGCTGAAAAGTGACTGCCCTTACCTGAAACGAAGTCTTGCTTGTACGAAGACACAGAGCCTGGGATTTAACTCCATTTCTGAAGGGAAACACACAGCACACTTCTCATCCATGAATCACACTCTGCTTTAGAGCAAGAACCATGCTCTTCCTTTCTAGAGTCTCTAATACAGCAGGAAACGTGATTGTGCTCCGAACAAAAGAACTGTGTTTCCTACACATACGGACCATATGTAGGTCAACTCTTATTCGGAAACTGACACAAAGCACAGGTCCTGAAACATTCAATGCTTTTCAATTAAGCCGGAGAAATGAGTGAGCTTCGTGAACGATGTAGTTAGTTTGAGCTGTAAAGTAACTGCCTTTACCTGAAATGAAGTGTCACTTGTAGGAAGACTCCGAGCCTGGGATTTAACTCCATTTCTGAAGTGAAACACACAGCAGAGTTCTCATCCATTGATCACACTCTGCTTTAGAGCAAGAACCACACTCTTCCTTTCTAGAGTCTCTAATACATCAGGAAACATGATTGTGCTCATAACAAAAGAACTGTGTTTCCTAAACATACGGACCATATCTAGTTCAACAGTTCTTCTAAAAGAGAAACAAACCACAGGTCCTCTAACATCCAATGCTTGTCAGTTAAGATGAGAAACGTGTGAGCTTCGTGAACAATGTAGTTCGTTTGAGCTGTAAAGTAACTGCCCTTACCTGAAACGAAGTCTTGCTTGTAGGAAGACTCAGAGCCTGGGATTTAACTCCATTTCTGAAGTGAAACACACAGCAGAGTTCTCATCCATAGATAACACTCTGCTTTAGAGCAAGAACCACGCTCTTGCTTTCTAGATTCTCTAAGAGAGCAGGAAATGTGTGTGTGCTGAGAACAAAAGAACGGTGTTTCCTACACATACGGACCGTATCTAGTCCAACTCTGCTTCTGAAACTCATACAAAGCACTGTTGCTCTAACATCCAATGCTTGGCAGGTAAGATGGGAAACGTGTTAGCTTCGTGAACAATGTAGTTCGTTTGAGCTGAAAAGTGACTGCCCTTACCTGAAACGAAGTTTTGCTTGTAGGAAGACACAGAGCCTGGGATTTAACTCCATTTCTGAAGGGAAACACACAGCACAGTTCTCATCCATGAATCACACTCTGCTTTAGAGCAAGAAGCACGCTCTTCCTTTACAGAGTCTCTAATACAGCAGGAAACATGATTGTCCTCATAACAAAAGAATTGTGTTTCCTAAAAATACAGACCATATCTAGTTTAACATTTCTTCTGAAAGAGAAGCAAACCACAGGTCCTCGAACATCCAATGCTTGTCACTTAAGATGAGAAACGTGTGAGTTTCGTGAATGATGTAGTTCCTTTGAGCTGTAAAGTAACTGCCCTTACCTGAAACGAAGTCTTGCTTGTACGAAGACACAGAGCCTGGGATTTAACTCCATTTCTGAAGTGAAACACACAGCTGAGTTCTCATCCATAGATAACACTCTGCTTTAGAGCAAGAACCACGCTCTTCCTTTCTAGAGTCTCTAATATATCAGGAAACATGATTGTCCTCATAACAAAAGAACTGTGTTTCCTAAACATACGGACCATATCTAGTTCAACACTTCTTCTAAAAGAGAAACAAACCACAGGTCCTCTAACATCCAATGCTTGTCAGTTAAGATGAGAAACGTGTGAGTTTCGTGAACGATGTAGTTAGTTTGAGCTGTAAAGTAACTGCCCTTACCTGAAACGAAGTCTTGCTTGTAGGAAGACTCAGAGCCTGGGATTTAACTCCATTTCTGAAGTGAAACACACAGCAGAGTTCTCATCCATAGATCACACTCTGCTTTAGAGCAAGAAGCACGCTCTTGCTTTCTAGAGTCTCTAAGACAGCAGGAAACGTGAGTGTGCTTAGAACAAAAGAACGGTGATTCCTACACATACGGTCCATATCTAGTTCAACTCTGCTTCTGAAACTGAAACCAACTACAGGTCCTCTAACATCCAATGCTTGTCAGTTAAGATGAGAAACGTGTTAGCTTCATGAACGATGTAGTTCATTTGAGCTGAAAAGTGATTGCCCTTACCTGAAAAGAAATCTTGCTTGTAGGAAGACTCAGAGCCTGGGATTTAACTCCTTTTCTGAAGTGAATCACACAGCAGAGTTCTCATCCATAGATCACACTCTGCTTTAGAGCAAGAAGCACGCTCTTGCTTTCTAGAGTCTCTAAGACAGCAGGAAACTTGAGTGTGCTGAGAACAAAAGAATGACGTTTCCTACGCATACGTACCATATCTAGTCCAACTCTGCTTCTGAAACTGATAGAAAACACAGGTCCTCTAAGATCCACTGCTTGTCAGTTTAGAGGAGAAACGTGTGAGCTTCATGAATGATGTAGTTTGTTTGAGCTGTAAAGTAACTGCCCTTGCCTGAAGTGAAGTCTTGCTTGTAGGAAGACTCAGAGCCTGGGATTTAACTCCATTTCTGAAGTGAAACACACAGCAGAGTTCTCATCCATTGATCACACTGTGCTTTAGAGCAAGAAGCACGCTCTTGCTTTCTAGATTCTCTAAGAGAGCAGGAAATGTGTGTGTGCTGAGAACAAAAGAACGGTGTTTCCTACACATACGGACCGTATCTAGTCCAACTCTGCTTCTGAAACTGATACAAAGCACTGTTGCTCTAACATCCAATGCTTGGCAGGTAAGATGGGAAACGTGTTAGCTTCGTGAACAATGTAGTTCGTTTGAGCTGAAAAGTGACTGCCCTTACCTGAAACGAAGTTTTGCTTGTAGGAAGACACAGAGCCTGGGATTTAACTCCATTTCTGACGGGAAACACACAGCACAGTTCTCATCCATGAATCATACTCTGCTTTAGAGCAAGAAGCACGCTCTTCCTTTATAGAGTCTCTAATACAGCAGGAAACATGATTGTCCTCATAACCAAAGAATTGTGTTTCCTAAAAATACAGACCATATCTAGTTTAACATTTCTTCTGAAAGAGAAGCAAACCACAGGTCCTCGAACGTCCAATGCTTGTCACTTAAGATGAGAAACGTGTGAGTTTCGTGAATGATGTAGTTCCTTTGAGCTGTAAAGTAACTGCCCTTACCTGAAACGAAGTCTTGCTTGTAGGAAGACTCAGAGCCTGGGATTTAACTCCATTTCTGAAGTGAAACACACAGCAGAGTTCTCATCCATAGATAACACTCTGCTTTAGAGCAAGAACCACGCTCTTCCTTTCTAGAGTCTCTAATATATCAGGAAACATGATTTTGCTCATAACAAAAGAACTGTGTTTCCTACACATACGGTCCATATCTAGTTCAACTCTTATTCTGAAACTGACACAAAGCACAGGTCCTGTAACATCCAATGCTTTTCAATAAAGACCGAGAAACGTGTGAGCTTAGTGTACGATGTAGTTCGTTTGAGCTGTAAAGTAACTGCCCTTGCCTGAAGTGAAGTCTTGCTTGTAGGAAGACTCAGATCCAGGGATTTAACTCCATTTCTGAAGTGAAACACACAGCAGAGTTCTCATCCATAGATCACACTCTGCTGTAGAGCAAGAAGCACGCTCTTGCTTTCTAGAGTCTCTAAGACAGCAGGAAACGTGAGTGTGCTTAGAACAAAAGAACGGTGATTCCTACACATACGGTCCATATCTAGTTCAACTCTGCTTCTGAAACTGAAACCAACTACAGGTCCTCTAACATCCAATGCTTGTCAGTTAAGATGAGAAACGTGTTAGCTTCATGAACGATGTAGTTCATTTGAGCTGAAAAGTGATTGCCCTTACCTGAAAAGAAATCTTGCTTGTAGGAAGACTCAGAGCCTGGGATTTAACTCCTTTTCTGAAGTGAATCACACAGCAGAGTTCTCATCCATAGATCACACTCTGCTTTAGAGCAAGAAGCACGCTCTTGCTTTCTAGAGTCTCTAAGACAGCAGGAAACTTGAGTGTGCTGAGAACAAAAGAATGACGTTTCCTACGCATACGTACCATATCTAGTCCAACTCTGCTTCTGAAACTGATAGAAAACACAGGTCCTCTAAGATCCACTGCTTGTCAGTTTAGAGGAGAAACGTGTGAGCTTCATGAATGATGTAGTTTGTTTGAGCTGTAAAGTAACTGCCCTTGCCTGAAGTGAAGTCTTGCTTGTAGGAAGACTCAGAGCCTGGGATTTAACTCCATTTCTGAAGTGAAACACACAGCAGAGTTCTCATCCATTGATCACACTGTGCTTTAGAGCAAGAAGCACACTCTTGCTTTCTAGATTCTCTAAGAGAGCAGGAAATGTGTGTGTGCTGAGAACAAAAGAACGGTGTTTCCTACACATACGGACCGTATCTAGTCCAACTCTGCTTCTGAAACTGATACAAAGCACTGTTGCTCTAACATCCAATGCTTGGCAGGTAAGATGGGAAACGTGTTAGCTTCGTGAACAATGTAGTTCGTTTGAGCTGAAAAGTGACTGCCCTTACCTGAAACGAAGTTTTGCTTGTAGGAAGACACAGAGCCTGGGATTTAACTCCATTTCTGACGGGAAACACACAGCACAGTTCTCATCCATGAATCACACTCTGCTTTAGAGCAAGAAGCACGCTCTTCCTTTATAGAGTCTCTAATACTGCAGGAAACATGATTGTCCTCATAACAAAAGAATTGTGTTTCCTAAAAATACAGACCATATCTAGTTTAACATTTCTTCTGAAAGAGAAGCAAACCACAGGTCCTCGAACATCCAATGCTTGTCACTTAAGATGAGAAACGTGTGAGTTTCGTGAATGATGTAGTTCCTTTGAGCTGTAAAGTAACTGCCCTTACCTGAAACGAAGTCTTGCTTGTAGGAAGACTCAGAGCCTGGGATTTAACACCATTTCTGAAGTGAAACACACAGCAGAGTTCTCATCCATAGATAACACTCTGCTTTAGAGCAAGAACCACGCTCTTCCTTTCTAGAGTCTCTAATATATCAGGAAACATGATATTGCTCATCACAAAAGAACTGTGTTTCCTAAACATACGGACCATATCTAGTTCAACACTTCTTCTAAAAGAGAAACAAACCACAGGTCCTCTAACATCCAATGCTTGTCAGTTAAGATGAGAAACGTGTGAGTTTCGTGAACGATGTAGTTAGTTTGAGGTGTAAAGTAACTGCCCTTACCTGAAACGAAGTCTTGCTTGTAGGAAGACTCAGAGCCTGGGATTTAACTCCATTTCTGAAGTGAAACACACAGCAGAGTTCTCATCCATAGATCACACTCTGCTTTAGAGCAAGAAGCACGCTCTTGCTTTCTAGAGTCTCTAAGACAGCAGGAAACGTGAGTGTGCTTAGAACAAAAGAACGGTGATTCCTACCCATACGGTCCATATCTAGTTCAACTCTGCTTCTGAAACTGAAACCAACTACAGGTCCTCTAACATCCAATGCTTGTCAGTTAAGATGAGAAACGTGTTAGCTTCATGAACGATGTAGTTCATTTGAGCTGAAAAGTGATTGCCCTTACCTGAAAAGAAATCTTGCTTGTAGGAAGACTCAGAGCCTGGGATTTAACTCCTTTTCTGAAGTGAATCACACAGCAGAGTTCTCATCCATAGATCACACTCTGCTTTAGAGCAAGAAGCACGCTCTTGCTTTCTAGAGTCTCTAAGACAGCAGGAAACTTGAGTGTGCTGAGAACAAAAGAATGACGTTTCCTACGCATACGTACCATATCTAGTCCAACTCTGCTTCTGAAACTGATAGAAAACACAGGTCCGCTAAGATCCACTGCTTGTCAGTTTAGAGGAGAAACGTGTGAGCTTCATGAATGATGTAGTTTGTTTGAGCTGTAAAGTAACTGCCCTTGCCTGAAGTGAAGTCTTGCTTGTAGGAAGACTCAGAGCCTGGGATTTAACTCCATTTCTGAAGTGAAACACACAGCAGAGTTCTCATCCATTGATCACACTGTGCTTTAGAGCAAGAAGCACGCTCTTGCTTTCTAGATTCTCTAAGAGAGCAGGAAATGTGTGTGTGCTGAGAACAAAAGAACGGTGTTTCCTACACATACGGACCGTATCTAGTCCAACTCTGCTTCTGAAACTGATACAAAGCACTGTTGCTCTAACATCCAATGCTTGGCAGGTAAGATGGGAAACGTGTTAGCTTCGTGAACAATGTAGTTCGTTTGAGCTGAAAAGTGACTGCCCTTACCTGAAACGAAGTTTTGCTTGTAGGAAGACACAGAGCCTGGGATTTAACTCCATTTCTGATGGGAAACACACACCACAGTTCTCATCCATGAATCACACTCTGCTTTAGAGCAAGAAGCACGCTCTTCCTTTATAGAGTCTCTAATACAGCAGGAAACATGATTGTCCTCATAACAAAAGAATTGTGTTTCCTAAAAATACAGACCATATCTAGTTTAACATTTCTTCTGAAAGAGAAGCAAACCACAGGTCCTCGAACATCCAATGCTTGTCACTTAAGATGAGAAACGTGTGAGTTTCGTGAATGATGTAGTTCCTTTGAGCTGTAAAGTAACTGCCCTTACCTGAAACGAAGTCTTGCTTGTAGGAAGACTCAGAGCCTGGGATTTAACTCCATTTCTGAAGTGAAACACACAGCAGAGTTCTCATCCATAGATAACACTCTGCTTTAGAGCAAGAACCACGCTCTTCCTTTCTAGAGTCTCTAATATATCAGGAAACATGATTGTGCTCATAACAAAAGAACTGTGTTTCCTAAACATACGGACCATATCTAGTTCAACACTTCTTCTAAAAGAGAAACAAACCACAGGTCCTCTAACATCCAATGCTTGTCAGTTAAGATGAGAAACGTGTGAGTTTCGTGAACGATGTAGTTATTTTGAGCTGTAAAGTAACTGCCCTTACCTGAAACGAAGTCTTGCTTGTAGGAAGACTCAGAGCCTGGGATTTAACTCCATTTCTGAAGTGAAACACACAGCAGAGTTCTCATCCATAGATCACACTCTGCTTTAGAGCAAGAAGCACGCTCTTGCTTTCTAGAGTCTCTAAGACAGCAGGAAACGTGAGTGTGCTTAGAACAAAAGAACGGTGATTCCTACACATACGGTCCATATCTAGTTCAACTCTTATTCTGAAACTGACACAAAGCACAGGTCCTGTAACATCCAATGCTTTTCAATTAAGACCGAGAAACGTGTGAGCTCGTGTACGATGTAGTTCGTTTGAGTTGTAAAGTAACTGCCCTTACCTGAAACGATGTTTTGCTAGTAGGAAGACTCAGAGCCTGGGATTTAACTCCATTTCTGAAGGGAACACACAGCACAGTTCTCATCAATGAATCACACTCTGCTTTACAGCAAGAAGCATGCTCTTCCTTTATAGAGTCTCTAATATAGCAGGAAACATGATTGTCCTCATAACAAAAGAATTGTGTTTCCGAAAAATACGGACCATATCTAGTTTAACATTTCTTCTGAAAGAGAAGCAAACCACAGGTCCTCGAACATCCAATACTTGTCAGTTAAGATGAGAAACATGTGAGCTTCGTGAATGATGTAGTTCCTTTGAGCTGTAAAGTAACTGCCCTTACCTGAAACGAAGTCTTGCTTGTAGGAAGACTCAGAGCCTGGGATTTAACTCCATTTCTGAAGTGAAACACACAGCAGAGTTCTCATCCATAGATCACACTCTGCTGTAGAGCAAGAAGCACGCTCTTGCTTTCTAGATTCTCTACTACAGCAGGAAACGTGAGTGTGCTCAGAACAAAAGAATGGTGTTTCCTACGCATACGGACCATATCTAGTCCAACTATGCTTCTGAAACTGATACAAACCACAAGTCCTCTAACATCCACTGCTTGTCAGTTTAGTGGAGAAACGTGTGACCTTCGTAAACGATGTAGTTCGTTTGAGCTGTAAAGTAACTGCCCTTACCTGAAGTGAAGTCTTGCTTGTAGGAAGACACAGAGCCTGGGATTTAACTCGATTTCTGAAGTGAAACACACAGCAGAGTTCTCATCCATTGATCACACTCTGCTTTAGAGCAAGAAGCACGCTCTTGCTTTCTAGATTCTCTAAGAGAGCAGGAAATGTGAGTGTGCTGAGAACACAAGAACGGTGTTTCCTACACAGACGGACTGTATCTAGTCCAACTCTGCTTCTGAAAATGATACAAAGCACTGTTTCTCTAACATCCAATGCTTGGCAGGTAAGATGGGAAACGTGTTAGCTTTGTGAACGATGTAGTTCGTTTGAGCTGAAAAGTGACTGCCCTTACCTGAAACGAAGGTTTGCTTGTAGGAAGACACAGAGCCTGGGATTTAACTCCATTTCTGAAGGGAAACACACAGCACAGTTCTCATCCAAGAATCACACTCTGCTTTTGAGCAAGAAGCACGCTCTTCCTTTATAGAGTCTCTAATACAGAAGGAAACATGATTGTCCTCATAACAAAAGAATTGTGTTTCCTAAAAATACGGACCATATCTAGTTTAACATTTCTTCTGAAAGAGAAGCAAACCACAGGTCCTCGAACATCCAATGCTTGTCAGTTAAGATGAGAAACGTGTGAGCTTCGTGAACAATTTAGTTCGTTTGAGCTGTAAAGTAACTGTCCTTACCTGAAACGAAGTCTTGCTTGTAGGAAGACTCAGAGCCTGGGATTTAACTCCATTTCTGAAGTGAAACACAGAGCTGAGTTCTCATCCATAGATCACACTCTGCTTTAGAGCAAGAACCACGCTCTTCCTTTCTAGAGTCTCTAATATATCAGGAAACATGATTGTGCTCATAACAAAAGAACTGTGTTTCCTAAACATACGGACCATATCTAGTTCAACACTTCTTCTAAAAGAGAAACAAACCACAGGTCCTCTAACATCCAATGCTTGTCAGTTAAGATGAGAAACGTGTGAGCTTCGTGAACGATGTAGTTAGTTTGAGCTGTAAAGTAACTGCCCTTGCCTGAAGTGAAGTCTTGCTTGTAGGAAGACTCAGAGCCTGGGATTTAACTCCATTTCTGAAGGGAAACACACAGCACAGTTCTCATCCATGAATCACACTCTGCTTTAGAGCAAGAAGCACGCTATTCCTTTATAGAGTCTCTAATACAGCAGGAAACATGATTGTCCTCATAACAAAAGAATTGTGTTTCCTAAACATACGGACCATATCTAGTTTAATATTTCTTCTGAAAGAGAAGCAAACCACAGGTCCTCTAACATCCAATGCCTGTCAGTTAAGATGAGAAACGTGTTAGCTTCATGAACGATGTAGTTCATTTGAGCTGAAAAGTGACTGCCCTTACCTGAAACGAAATCTTGCTTGTAGGAAGACTCAGAGCCTGGGATTTAACTCCTTTTCTGAAGTGAATCACACAGCAGAGTTCTCATCCATAGATCACACTCTGCTTTAGAGCAAGAACCACGCTCTGGCTTTCTAGAGTCTCTAAGACAGCAGGAAACGTGAGTGTGCTGAGAACAAAAGAATGTTGTTTCCTACGCATACGGACCATATCTAGTCCAACTCTGCTTCTGAAACTGATACAAACCACAGGTCCTCTAACATCCACTGCTTGTCAGTTTAGAGGACAAACGTGTGAGCTTCATGAATGATGTAGTTCGTTTGAGGTGTAAAGTAACTGCCCTTGCCTGAAGTTTAGACTTGCTTGTAGGAAGACTCAGAGCCTGGGATTTAACTCCATTTCTGAAGTGAAACACACAGCAGAGTTCTCATCCATTTATCAAACTCTGCTTTAGAGCAAGAAGCACGCTCTTGCTTCCTAGATTCTCTAAAAGAGCAGGAAATGTGAGTGTGCTGAGAACAAAAGAAAGGTGTTTCCTACACATACGGACCGTATCTAGTCCAACTCTGCTTCTGAAACTGATACAAAGCACAGGTCCTGTAACATCCAATGCTTTTCAATTAAGACCGAGAACCGTGTGAGCTTCGTGTACGATGTAGTTCGTTTGAGCTGTAAAGTAACTGCATTTACCTGAAACGATGTTTTGCTTGTAGGAAGACTCAGAGCCTGGGATTTAACTCCATTTCTGAAGGGAAACACACAGCACAGTTCTCATCCATGAATCACACTCTGCTTTAGAGCAAGAAGCACGCTCTTCCATTATAGAGTCTCTAATACAGCAGGAAACATGATTGTCCTCATAACAAAGAATTGTGTTTCCTAAAAATACGGACCATATCTAGTTTAATATTTCTTCTGAAAGAGAAGCAAACCACAGGTCCTCGAACATCCAATGCTTGTCAGTTAAGATGAGAAACGTGTGAGCTTCGTGAACGATGTAGTTCGTTTGAGCTGAAAAGTAACTGCCCTTACCTGAAACGAACTCTTGCTTGTAGGAATACTCAGAGCCTGGAATTTAACTCCATATCTGAAGTGAAACACACAGCAGAGTTCTCATCCATAGATCACACTCTGCTCTAGTGCAAGAAGCACGCTCTTGTTTTCTAGATTCTCTACGACAGCAGGAAATGTGAGTGTGCTCAGAACAAAAGAATGGTGTTTCCTACACATACGGACCATATCTAGTCCAACTCTGCTTCTGAAACTGATACAATCCACAGGTCTTCAAACATCCAATGCTTGTCAGTTTAGATGAGAAACGTGTGAGTTTCGTGAACGATGTAGTTAGTTTGAGCTGTAAAGTAACTGCCCTTACCTGAAACGAAGTCTTGCTTGTAGGAAGACTCAGAGCCTGGGATTTAACTCCATTTCTGAAGTGAAACACACAGCAGAGTTCTCATCCATAGATCACACTCTGCTTTAGAGCAAGAAGCACGCTCTTGCTTTCTAGAGTCTCTAAGACAGCAGGAAACGTGAGTGTGCTTAGAACAAAAGAACGGTGATTCCTACACATACGGTCCATATCTAGTTCAACTCTGCTTCTGAAACTGAAACCAACTACAGGTCCTCTAACATCCAATGCTTGTCAGTTAAGATGAGAAACGTGTTAGCTTCATGAACGATGTAGTTCATTTGAGCTGAAAAGTGATTGCCCTTACCTGAAAAGAAATCTTGCTTGTAGGAAGACTCAGAGCCTGGGATTTAACTCCTTTTCTGAAGTGAATCACACAGCAGAGTTCTCATCCATAGATCACACTCTGCTTTAGAGCAAGAAGCACGCTCTTGCTTTCTAGAGTCTCTAAGACAGCAGGAAACTTGAGTGTGCTGAGAACAAAAGAATGACGATTCCTACGCATACGTACCATATCTAGTCCAACTCTGCTTCTGAAACTGATAGAAAACACAGGTCCGCTAAGATCCACTGCTTGCCAGTTTAGAGGAGAAACGTGTGTGCTTCATGAATGATGTAGTTTGTTTGAGCTGTAAAGTAACTGCCCTTGCCTGAAGTGAAGTCTTGCTTGTAGGAAGACTCAGAGCCTGGGATTTAACTCCATTTCTGAAGTGAAACACACAGCAGAGTTCTCATCCATTGATCACACTGTGCTTTAGAGCAAGAAGCACGCTCTTGCTTTCTAGATTGTCTAAGAGAGCAGGAAATGTGTGTGTGCTGAGAACAAAAGAACGGTGTTTCCTACACATACGGACCGTATCTAGTCCAACTCTGCTTCTGAAACGGATACAAAGCACTGTTGCTCTAACATCCAATGCTTGGCAGGTAAGATGGGAAACGTGTTAGCTTCGTGAACAATGTAGTTCGTTTGAGCTGAAAAGTGACTGCCCTTACCTGAAACGAAGTTTTGCTTGTAGGAAGACACAGAGCCTGGGATTTAACTCCATTTCTGACGGGAAACACACAGCACAGTTCTCATCCATGAATCACACTCTGCTTTAGAGCAAGAAGCACACTCTTCCTTTATAGAGTCTCTAATACAGCAGGAAACATGATTGTCCTCATAACAAAAGAATTGTGTTTCCTAAAAATACAGACCATATCTAGTTTAACATTTCTTCTGAAAGAGAAGCAAACCACAGGTCCTCGAACATCCAATGCTTGTCACTTAAGATGAGAAACGTGTGAGCTTCGTGAACAATTTAGTTCGTTTGAGCTGTAAAGTAACTGTCCTTACCTGAAACGAAGTCTTGCTTGTAGGAAGACTCAGAGCCTGGGATTTAACTCCATTTCTGAAGTGAAACACAGAGCTGAGTTCTCATCCATAGATCACACTCTGCTTTAGAGCAAGAACCACGCTCTTCCTTTCTAGAGTCTCTAATATATCAGGAAACATGATTGTGCTCATAACAAAAGAACTGTGTTTCCTAAACATACGGACCATATCTAGTTCAACACTTCTTCTAAAAGAGAAACAAACCACAGGTCCTCTAACATCCAATGCTTGTCAGTTAAGATGAGAAACGTGTGAGCTTCGTGAACGATGTAGTTAGTTTGAGCTGTAAAGTAACTGCCCTTGCCTGAAGTGAAGTCTTGCTTGTAGGAAGACTCAGAGCCTGGGATTTAACTCCATTTCTGAAGGGAAACACACAGCACAGTTCTCATCCATGAATCACACTCTGCTTTAGAGCAAGAAGCACGCTATTCCTTTATAGAGTCTCTAATACAGCAGGAAACATGATTGTCCTCATAACAAAAGAATTGTGTTTCCTAAAAATACGGACCATATCTAGTTTAATATTTCTTCTGAAAGAGAAGCAAACCACAGGTCCTCTAACATCCAATGCTTGTCAGTTAAGATGAGAAACGTGTTAGCTTCATGAACGATGTAGTTCATTTGAGCTGAAAAGTGACTGCCCTTACCTGAAACGAAATCTTGCTTGTAGGAAGACTCAGAGCCTGGGATTTAACTCCTTTTCTGAAGTGAATCACACAGCAGAGTTCTCATCCATAGATCACACTCTGCTTTAGAGCAAGAACCACGCTCTGGCTTTCTAGAGTCTCTAAGACAGCAGGAAACGTGAGTGTGCTGAGAACAAAAGAATGTTGTTTCCTACGCATACGGACCATATCTAGTCCAACTCTGCTTCTGAAACTGATACAAACCACAGGTCCTCTAACATCCACTGCTTGTCAGTTTAGAGGACAAACGTGTGAGCTTCATGAATGATGTAGTTCGTTTGAGGTGTAAAGTAACTGCCCTTGCCTGAAGTTTAGACTTGCTTGTAGGAAGACTCAGAGCCTGGGATTTAACTCCATTTCTGAAGTGAAACACACAGCAGAGTTCTCATCCATTGATCAAACTCTGCTTTAGAGCAAGAAGCACGCTCTTGCTTTCTAGATTCTCTAAAAGAGCAGGAAATGTGAGTGTGCTGAGAACAAAAGAAAGGTGTTTCCTACACATACGGACCGTATCTAGTCCAACTCTGCTTCTGAAACTGATACAATCCACAGGTCTTCAAACATCCAATGCTTGTCAGTTTAGATGAGAAACGTGTGACCTTCGTAAACGATGTAGTTCATTAGAGCTGAAAAGTGACTGCCCTTACCTGAAACGAAGTCTTGGTTGTACGAAGACACAAAGCCTGGGATTTAACTCCATTTCTGAAGGGAAACACACAGCACACTTCTCATCCATGAATCACACTCTGCTTTAGAGCAAGAACCATGCTCTTCCTTTCTAGAGTCTCTAATACAGCAGGAAACGTGATTGTGCTCCGAACAAAAGAACTGTGTTTCCTACACATACGGACCATATGTAGGTCAACTCTTATTCGGAAACTGACACAAAGCACAGGTCCTGAAACATTCAATGCTTTTCAATTAAGCCGGAGAAATGAGTGAGCTTCGTGAACGATGTAGTTAGTTTGAGCTGTAAAGTAACTGCCTTTACCTGAAATGAAGTGTCACTTGTAGGAAGACTCCGAGGCTGGGATTTAACTCCATTTCTGAAGTGAAACACACAGCAGAGTTCTCATCCATTGATCACACTCTGCTTTAGAGCAAGAACCACGCTCTTCCTTTCTAGAGTCTCTAATACATCAGGAAACATGATTGTGCTCATAACAAAAGAACTGTGTTTCCTAAACATACGGACCATATCTAGTTCAACAGTTCTTCTAAAAGAGAAACAAACCACAGGTCCTCTAACATCCAATGCTTGTCAGTTAAGATGAGAAACGTGTGAGCTTCGTGAACAATGTAGTTCGTTTGAGCTGTAAAGTAACTGCCCTTACCTGAAACGAAGTCTTGCTTGTAGGAAGACTCAGAGCCTGGGATTTAACTCCATTTCTGAAGTGAAACACACAGCAGAGTTCTCATCCATAGATAACACTCTGCTTTAGAGCAAGAACCACGCTCTTGCTTTCTAGATTCTCTAAGAGAGCAGGAAATGTGTGTGTGCTGAGAACAAAAGAACGGTGTTTCCTACACATACGGACCGTATCTAGTCCAACTCTGCTTCTGAAACTGATACAAAGCACTGTTGCTCTAACATCCAATGCTTGGCAGGTAAGATGGGAAACGTGTTAGCTTCGTGAACAATGTAGTTCGTTTGAGCTGAAAAGTGACTGCCCTTACCTGAAACGAAGTTTTGCTTGTAGGAAGACACAGAGCCTGGGATTTAACTCCATTTCTGACGGGAAACACACAGCACAGTTCTCATCCATGAATCACACTCTGCTTTAGAGCAAGAAGCAAGCTCTTCCTTTACAGAGTCTCTAATACAGCAGGAAACATGATTGTCCTCATAACAAAAGAATTGTGTTTCCTAAAAATACAGACCATATCTAGTTTAACATTTCTTCTGAAAGAGAAGCAAACCACAGGTCCTCGAACATCCAATGCTTGTCACTTAAGATGAGAAACGTGTGAGTTTCGTGAATGATGTAGTTCCTTTGAGCTGTAAAGTAACTGCCCTTACCTGAAACGAAGTCTTGCTTGTACGAAGACACAGAGCCTGGGATTTAACTCCATTTCTGAAGTGAAACACACAGCTGAGTTCTCATCCATAGATAACACTCTGCTTTAGAGCAAGAACCACGCTCTTCCTTTCTAGAGTCTCTAATATATCAGGAAACATGATTTTGCTCATAACAAAAGAACTGTGTTTCCTAAACATACGGACCATATCTAGTTCAACACTTCTTCTAAAAGAGAAACAAACCACAGGTCCTCTAACATCCAATGCTTGTCAGTTAAGATGAGAAACGTGTGAGTTTCGTGAACGATGTAGTTAGTTTGAGCTGTAAAGTAACTGCCCTTACCTGAAACGAAGTCTTGCTTGTAGGAAGACTCAGAGCCTGGGATTTAACTCCATTTCTGAAGTGAAACACACAGCAGAGTTCTCATCCATAGATCACACTCTGCTTTAGAGCAAGAAGCACGCTCTTGCTTTCTAGAGTCTCTAAGACAGCAGGAAACGTGAGTGTGCTTAGAACAAAAGAACGGTGATTCCTACCCATACGGTCCATATCTAGTTCAACTCTGCTTCTGAAACTGAAACCAACTACAGGTCCTCTAACATCCAATGCTTGTCAGTTAAGATGAGAAACATGTTAGCTTCATGAACGATGTAGTTCATTTGAGCTGAAAAGTGATTGCCCTTACCTGAAAAGAAATCTTGCTTGTAGGAAGACTCAGAGCCTGGGATTTAACTCCTTTTCTGAAGTGAATCACACAGCAGAGTTCTCATCCATAGATCACACTCTGCTTTAGAGCAAGAAGCACGCTCTTGCTTTCTAGAGTCTCTAAGACAGCAGGAAACTTGAGTGTGCTGAGAACAAAAGAATGACGTTTCCTACGCATACGTACCATATCTAGTCCAACTCTGCTTCTGAAACTGATAGAAAACACAGGTCCTCTAAGATCCACTGCTTGTCAGTTTAGAGGAGAAACGTGTGAGCTTCATGAATGATGTAGTTTGTTTGAGCTGTAAAGTAACTGCCCTTGCCTGAAGTGAAGTCTTGCTTGTAGGAAGACTCAGAGCCTGGGATTTAACTCCATTTCTGAAGTGAAACACACAGCAGAGTTCTCATCCATTGATCACACTGTGCTTTAGAGCAAGAAGCACGCTCTTGCTTTCTAGATTCTCTAAGAGAGCAGGAAATGTGTGTGTGCTGAGAACAAAAGAACGGTGTTTCCTACACATACAGACCGTATCTAGTCCAACTCTGCTTCTGAAACTGATACAAAGCACTGTTGCTCTAACATCCAATGCTTGGCAGGTAAGATGGGAAACGTGTTAGCTTCGTGAACAATGTAGTTCGTTTGAGCTGAAAAGTGACTGCCCTTACCTGAAACGAAGTTTTGCTTGTAGGAAGACACAGAGCCTGGGATTTAACTCCATTTCTGACGGGAAACACACAGCACAGTTCTCATCCATGAATCACACTCTGCTTTAGAGCAAGAAGCACGCTCTTCCTTTATAGAGTCTCTAATACAGCAGGAAACATGATTGTCCTCATAACAAAAGAATTGTGTTTCCTAAAAATACAGACCATATCTAGTTTAATATTTCTTCTGAAAGAGAAGCAAACCACAGGTCCTCGAACATCCAATGCTTGTCACTTAAGATGAGAAACGTGTGAGTTTCGTGAATGATGTAGTTCCTTTGAGCTGTAAAGTAACTGCCCTTACCTGAAACGAAGTCTTGCTTGTAGGAAGACTCAGAGCCTGGGATTTAACTCCATTTCTGAAGTGAAACACACAGCAGAGTTCTCATCCATTGATCACACTGTGCTTTAGAGCAAGAAGCACGCTCTTGCTTTCTAGATTGTCTAAGAGAGCAGGAAATGTGTGTGTGCTGAGAACAAAAGAACGGTGTTTCCTACACATACGGACCGTATCTAGTCCAACTCTGCTTCTGAAACTGATACAAAGCACTGTTGCTCTAACATCCAATGCTTGGCAGGTAAGATGGGAAACGTGTTAGCTTCGTGAACAATGTAGTTCGTTTGAGCTGAAAAGTGACTGCCCTTACCTGAAACGAAGTTTTGCTTGTAGGAAGACACAGAGCCTGGGATTTAACTCCATTTCTGACGGGAAACACACAGCACAGTTCTCATCCATGAATCACACTCTGCTTTAGAGCAAGAAGCACGCTCTTCCTTTATAGAGTCTCTAATACAGCAGGAAACATGATTGTCCTCATAACAAAAGAATTGTGTTTCCTAAAAATACAGACCATATCTAGTTTAACATTTCTTCTGAAAGAGAAGCAAACCACAGGTCCTCGAACATCCAATGCTTGTCACTTAAGATGAGAAACGTGTGAGTTTCGTGAATGATGTAGTCCCTTTTAGCTGTAAAGTAACTGCCCTTACCTGAAACGAAGTCTTGCTTGTAGGAAGACTCAGAGCCTGGGATTTAACTCCATTGCTGAAGTGAAACACACAGCAGAGTTCTCATCCATAGATAACACTCTGCTTTAGAGCAAGAACCACGCTCTTCCTTTCTAGAGTCTCTAATATATCAGGAAACATGATATTGCTCATAACAAAAGAACTGTGTTTCCTAAACATACGGACCATATCTAGTTCAACACTTCTTCTAAAAGAGAAACAAACCACAGGTCCTCTAACATCCAATGCTTGTCAGTTAAGATGAGAAACGTGTGAGTTTCGTGAACGATGTAGTTAGTTTGAGCTGTAAAGTAACTGCCCTTACCTGAAACGAAGTCTTGCTTGTAGGAAGACTCAGAGCCTGGGATTTAACTCCATTTCTGAAGTGAAACACACAGCAGAGTTCTCATCCATAGATCACACTCTGCTTTAGAGCAAGAAGCACGCTCTTGCTTTCTAGAGTCTCTAAGACAGCAGGAAACGTGAGTGTGCTTAGAACAAAAGAACGGTGATTCCTACACATACGGTCCATATCTAGTTCAACTCTGCTTCTGAAACTGAAACCAACTACAGGTCCTCTAACATCCAATGCTTGTCAGTTAAGATGAGAAACGTGTTAGCTTCATGAACGATGTAGTTCATTTGAGCTGAAAAGTGATTGCCCTTACCTGAAAAGAAATCTTGCTTGTAGGAAGACTCAGAGCCTGGGATTTAACTCCTTTTCTGAAGTGAATCACACAGCAGAGTTCTCATCCATAGATCACACTCTGCTTTAGAGCAAGAAGCACGCTCTTGCTTTCTAGAGTCTCTAAGACAGCAGGAAACTTGAGTGTGCTGAGAACAAAAGAATGACGATTCCTACGCATACGTACCATATCTAGTCCAACTCTGCTTCTGAAACTGATAGAAAACACAGGTCCGCTAAGATCCACTGCTTGTCAGTTTAGAGGAGAAACGTGTGTGCTTCATGAATGATGTAGTTTGTTTGAGCTGTAAAGTAACTGCCCTTGCCTGAAGTGAAGTCTTGCTTGTAGGAAGACTCAGAGCCTGGGATTTAACTCCATTTCTGAAGTGAAACACACAGCAGAGTTCTCATCCATTGATCACACTGTGCTTTAGAGCAAGAAGCACGCTCTTGCTTTCTAGATTGTCTAAGAGAGCAGGAAATGTGTGTGTGCTGAGAACAAAAGAACGGTGTTTCCTACACATACGGACCGTATCTAGTCCAACTCTGCTTCTGAAACTGATACAAAGCACTGTTGCTCTAACATCCAATGCTTGGCAGGTAAGATGGGAAACGTGTTAGCTTCGTGAACAATGTAGTTCGTTTGAGCTGAAAAGTGACTGCCCTTACCTGAAACGAAGTTTTGCTTGTAGGAAGACACAGAGCCTGGGATTTAACTCCATTTCTGACGGGAAACACACAGCACAGTTCTCATCCATGAATCACACTCTGCTTTAGAGCAAGAAGCACGCTCTTCCTTTATAGAGTCTCTAATACAGCAGGAAACATGATTGTCCTCATAACAAAACAATTGTGTTTCCTAAAAATACAGACCATATCTAGTTTAACATTTCTTCTGAAAGAGAAGCAAACCACAGGTCCTCGAACATCCAATGCTTGTCAGTTAAGATGAGAAACGTGTGAGCTTCGTGAACAATTTAGTTCGTTTGAGCTGTAAAGTAACTGTCCTTACCTGAAACGAAGTCTTGCTTGTAGGAAGACTCAGAGCCTGGGATTTAACTCCATTTCTGAAGTGAAACACAGAGCTGAGTTCTCATCCATAGATCACACTCTGCTTTAGAGCAAGAACCACGCTCTTCCTTTCTAGAGTCTCTAATATATCAGGAAACATGATTGTGCTCATAACAAAAGAACTGTGTTTCCTAAACATACGGACCATATCTAGTTCAACACTTCTTCTAAAAGAGAAACAAACCACAGGTCCTCTAACATCCAATGCTTGTCAGTTAAGATGAGAAACGTGTGAGCTTCGTGAACGATGTAGTTAGTTTGAGCTGTAAAGTAACTGCCCTTGCCTGAAGTGAAGTCTTGCTTGTAGGAAGACTCAGAGCCTGGGATTTAACTCCATTTCTGAAGGGAAACACACAGCACAGTTCTCATCCATGAATCACACTCTGCTTTAGAGCAAGAAGCACGCTATTCCTTTATAGAGTCTCTAATACAGCAGGAAACATGATTGTCCTCATAACAAAAGAATTGTGTTTCCTAAAAATACGGACCATATCTAGTTTAATATTTCTTCTGAAAGAGAAGCAAACCACAGGTCCTCGAACATCCAATGCTTGTCAGTTAAGATGAGAAACGTGTTAGCTTCATGAACGATGTAGTTCATTTGAGCTGAAAAGTGACTGCCCTTACCTGAAACGAAATCTTGCTTGTAGGAAGACTCAGAGCCTGGGATTTAACTCCTTTTCTGAAGTGAATCACACAGCAGAGTTCTCATCCATAGATCACACTCTGCTTTAGAGCAAGAACCAAGCTCTGGCTTTCTAGAGTCTCTAAGACAGCAGGAAACGTGAGTGTGCTGAGAACAAAAGAATGTTGTTTCCTACGCATACGGACCATATCTAGTCCAACTCTGCTTCTGAAACTGATACAAACCACAGGTCCTCTAACATCCACTGCTTGTCAGTTTAGAGGACAAACGTGTGAGCTTCATGAATGATGTAGTTCGTTTGAGGTGTAAAGTAACTGCCCTTGCCTGAAGTTTAGACTTGCTTGTAGGAAGACTCAGAGCCTGGGATTTAACTCCATTTCTGAAGTGAAACACACAGCAGAGTTCTCATCCATTGATCAAACTCTGCTTTAGAGCAAGAAGCACGCTCTTGCTTTCTAGATTCTCTAAAAGAGCAGGAAATGTGAGTGTGCTGAGAACAAAAGAAAGGTGTTTCCTACACATACGGACCGTATCTAGTCCAACTCTGCTTCTGAAACTGATACAAAGCACAGGTCCTGTAACATCCAATGCTTTTCAATTAAGACCGAGAAACGTGTGAGCTTCGTGTACGATTTAGTTCGTTTGAGCTGTAAAGTAACTGCATTTACCTGAAACGATGTTTTGCTTGTAGGAATACTCAGAGCCTGGAATTTAACTCCATTTCTGAAGGGAAACACACAGCACAGTTCTCATCCATGAATCACACTCTGCTTTAGAGCAAGAAGCAAGCTCTTCCATTATAGAGTCTCTAATACAGCAGGAAACATGATTGTCCTCATAACAAAAGAATTGTGTTTCCTAAAAATACAGACCATATCTAGTTTAACATTTCTTCTGAAAGAGAAGCAAACCACAGGTCCTCGAACATCCAATGCTTGTCACTTAAGATGAGAAACGTGTGAGTTTCGTGAACGATGTAGTTAGTTTGAGCTGTAAAGTAACTGCCCTTACCTGAAACGAAGTCTTGCTTGTAGGAAGACTCAGAGCCTGGGATTTAACTCCATTTCTGAAGTGAAACACACAGCAGAGTTCTCATCCATAGATCACACTCTGCTTTAGAGCAAGAAGCACGCTCTTGCTTTCTAGAGTCTCTAAGACAGCAGGAAACGTGAGTGTGCTTAGAACAAAAGAACGGTGATTCCTACCCATACGGTCCATATCTAGTTCAACTCTGCTTCTGAAACTGAAACCAACTACAGGTCCTCTAACATCCAATGCTTGTCAGTTAAGATGAGAAACGTGTTAGCTTCATGAACGATGTAGTTCATTTGAGCTGAAAAGTGATTGCCCTTACCTGAAAAGAAATCTTGCTTGTAGGAAGACTCAGAGCCTGGGATTTAACTCCTTTTCTGAAGTGAATCACACAGCAGAGTTCTCATCCATAGATCACACTCTGCTTTAGAGCAAGAACCACGCTCTGGCTTTCTAGAGTCTCTAAGACAGCAGGAAACTTGAGTGTGCTGAGAACAAAAGAATGACGTTTCCTACGCATACGTACCATATCTAGTCCAACTCTGCTTCTGAAACTGATAGAAAACACAGGTCCTCTAAGATCCACTGCTTGTCAGTTTAGAGGAGAAACGTGTGAGCTTCATGAATGATGTAGTTTGTTTGAGCTGTAAAGTAACTGCCCTTGCCTGAAGTGAAGTCTTGCTTGTAGGAAGACTCAGAGCCTGGGATTTAACTCCATTTCTGAAGTGAAACACACAGCAGAGTTCTCATCCATTGATCACACTGTGCTTTAGAGCAAGAAGAACGCTCTTGCTTTCTAGATTCTCTAAGAGAGCAGGAAATATGTGTGTGCTGAGAACAAAAGAACGGTGTTTCCTACACATACGGACCGTATCTAGTCCAACTCTGCTTCTGAAACTGATACAAAGCACTGTTGCTCTAACATCCAATGCTTGGCAGGTAAGATGGGAAACGTGTTAGCTTCGTGAACAATGTAGTTCGTTTGAGCTGAAAAGTGACTGCCCTTACCTGAAACGAAGTTTTGCTTGTAGGAAGACACAGAGCCTGGGATTTAACTCCATTTCTGACGGGAAACACACAGCACAGTTCTCATCCATGAATCACACTCTGCTTTAGAGCAAGAAGCACGCTCTTCCTTTATAGAGTCTCTAATACAGCAGGAAACATGATTGTCCTCATAACAAAAGAATTGTGTTTCCTAAAAATACAGACCATATCTAGTTTAACATTTCTTCTGAAAGAGAAGCAAACCACAGGTCCTCGAACATCCAATGCTTGTCACTTAAGATGAGAAACGTGTGAGTTTCGTGAATGATGTAGTTCCTTTGAGCTGTAAAGTAACTGCCCTTACCTGAAACGAAGTCTTGCTTGTAGGAAGACTCAGAGCCTGGGATTTAACTCCATTTCTGAAGTGAAACACACAGCAGAGTTCTCATCCATAGATAACACTCTGCTTTAGAGCAAGAACCACGCTCTTCCTTTCTAGAGTCTCTAATATATCAGGAAACATGATATTGCTCATAACAAAAGAACTGTGTTTCCTAAACATACGGACCATATCTAGTTCAACACTTCTTCTAAAAGAGAAACAAACCACAGGTCCTCTAACATCCAATGCTTGTCAGTTAAGATGAGAAACGTGTGAGTTTCGTGAACGATGTAGTTAGTTTGAGCTGTAAAGTAACTGCCCTTACCTGAAACGAAGTCTTGCTTGTAGGAAGACTCAGAGCCTGGGATTTAACTCCATTTCTGAAGTGAAACACACAGCAGAGTTCTCATCCATAGATCACACTCTGCTTTAGAGCAAGAAGCACGCTCTTGCTTTCTAGAGTCTCTAAGACAGCAGGAAACGTGAGTGTGCTTAGAACAAAAGAACGGTGATTCCTACACATACGGTCCATATCTAGTTCAACTCTGCTTCTGAAACTGAAACCAACTACAGGTCCTCTAACATCCAATGCTTGTCAGTTAAGATGAGAAACGTGTTAGCTTCATGAACGATGTAGTTCATTTGAGCTGAAAAGTGATTGCCCTTACCTGAAAAGAAATCTTGCTTGTAGGAAGACTCAGAGCCTGGGATTTAACTCCTTTTCTGAAGTGAATCACACAGCAGAGTTCTCATCCATAGATCACACTCTGCTTTAGAGCAAGAAGCACGCTCTTGCTTTCTAGAGTCTCTAAGACAGCAGGAAACTTGAGTGTGCTGAGAACAAAAGAATGACGTTTCCTACGCATACGTACCATATCTAGTCCAACTCTGCTTCTGAAACTGATAGAAAACACAGGTCCGCTAAGATCCACTGCTTGTCAGTTTAGAGGAGAAACGTGTGTGCTTCATGAATGATGTAGTTTGTTTGAGCTGTAAAGTAACTGCCCTTGCCTGAAGTGAAGTCTTGCTTGTAGGAAGACTCAGAGCCTGGGATTTAACTCCATTTCTGAAGTGAAACACACAGCAGAGTTCTCATCCATTGATCACACTGTGCTTTAGAGCAAGAAGCACGCTCTTGCTTTCTAGATTGTCTAAGAGAGCAGGAAATGTGTGTGTGCTGAGAACAAAAGAACGGTGTTTCCTACACATACGGACCGTATCTAGTCCAACTCTGCTTCTGAAACTGATACAAAGCACTGTTGCTCTAACATCCAATGCTTGGCAGGTAAGATGGGAAACGTGTTAGCTTCGTGAACAATGTAGTTCGTTTGAGCTGAAAAGTGACTGCCCTTACCTGAAACGAAGTTTTGCTTGTAGGAAGACACAGAGCCTGGGATTTAACTCCATTTCTGACGGGAAACACACAGCACAGTTCTCATCCATGAATCACACTCTGCTTTAGAGCAAGAAGCACGCTCTTCCTTTATAGAGTCTCTAATACAGCAGGAAACATGATTGTCCTCATAACAAAAGAATTGTGTTTCCTAAAAATACAGACCATATCTAGTTTAACATTTCTTCTGAAAGAGAAGCAAACCACAGGTCCTCGAACATCCAATGCTTGTCACTTAAGATGAGAAACGTGTGAGTTTCGTGAATTATGTAGTTCCTTTGAGCTGTAAAGTAACTGCCCTTACCTGAAACGAAGTCTTGCTTGTAGGAAGACTCAGAGCCTGGGATTTAACTCCATTTCTGAAGTGAAACACACAGCAGAGTTCTCATCCATAGATAACACTCTGCTTTAGAGCAAGAACCACGCTCTTCCTTTCTAGAGTCTCTAATATATCAGGAAACATGATATTGCTCATAACAAAAGAACTGTGTTTCCTAAACATACGGACCATATCTAGTTCAACACTTCTTCTAAAAGAGAAACAAACCACAGGTCCTCTAACATCCAATGCTTGTCAGTTAAGATGAGAAACGTGTGAGTTTCGTGAACGATGTAGTTAGTTTGAGCTGTAAAGTAACTGCCCTTACCTGAAACGAAGTCTTGCTTGTAGGAAGACTCAGAGCCTGGGATTTAACTCCATTTCTGAAGTGAAACACACAGCAGAGTTCTCATCCATAGATCACACTCTGCTTTAGAGCAAGAAGCACGCTCTTGCTTTCTAGAGTCTCTAAGACAGCAGGAAACGTGAGTGTGCTTAGAACAAAAGAACGGTGATTCCTACACATACGGTCCATATCTAGTTCAACTCTGCTTCTGAAACTGAAACCAACTACAGGTCCTCTAACATCCAATGCTTGTCAGTTAAGATGAGAAACGTGTTAGCTTCATGAACGATGTAGTTCATTTGAGCTGAAAAGTGATTGCCCTTACCTGAAAAGAAATCTTGCTTGTAGGAAGACTCAGAGCCTGGGATTTAACTCCTTTTCTGAAGTGAATCACACAGCAGAGTTCTCATCCATAGATCACACTCTGCTTTAGAGCAAGAAGCACGCTCTTGCTTTCTAGAGTCTCTAAGACAGCAGGAAACTTGAGTGTGCTGAGAACAAAAGAATGACGTTTCCTACGCATACGTACCATATCTAGTCCAACTCTGCTTCTGAAACTGATAGAAAACACAGGTCCTCTAAGATCCACTGCTTGTCAGTTTAGAGGAGAAACGTGTGAGCTTCATGAATGATGTAGTTTGTTTGAGCTGTAAAGTAACTGCCCTTGCCTGAAGTGAAGTCTTGCTTGTAGGAAGACTCAGAGCCTGGGATTTAACTCCATTTCTGAAGTGAAACACACAGCAGAGTTCTCATCCATTGATCACACTGTGCTTTAGAGCAAGAAGCACGCTCTTGCTTTCTAGATTCTCTAAGAGAGCAGGAAATGTGTGTGTGCTGAGAACAAAAGTACGGTGTTTCCTACACATACGGACCGTATCTAGTCCAACTCTGCTTCTGAAACTGATACAAAGCACTGTTGCTCTAACATCCAATGCTTGGCAGGTAAGATGGGAAACGTGTTAGCTTCGTGAACAATGTAGTTCGTTTGAGCTGAAAAGTGACTGCCCTTACCTGAAACGAAGTTTTGCTTGTAGGAAGACACAGAGCCTGGGATTTAACTCCATTTCTGACGGGAAACACACAGCACAGTTCTCATCCATGAATCACACTCTGCTTTAGAGCAAGAAGCACGCTCTTCCTTTATAGTGTCTCTAATACAGCAGGAAACATGATTGCCTCATAACAAAAGAATTGTGTTTCCTAAAAATACAGACCATATCTAGTTTAACATTTCTTCTGAAAGAGAAGCAAACCACAGGTCCTCGAACATCCAATGCTTGTCACTTAAGATGAGAAACGTGTGAGTTTCGTGAATGATGTAGTTCCTTTGAGCTGTAAAGTAACTGCCCTTACCTGAAACGAAGTCTTGCTTGTAGGAAGACTCAGAGCCTGGGATTTAACTCCATTTCTGAAGTGAAACACACAGCAGAGTTCTCATCCATAGATAACACTCTGCTTTAGAGCAAGAACCACGCTCTTCCTTTCTAGAGTCTCTAATATATCAGGAAACATGATATTGCTCATAACAAAAGAACTGTGTTTCCTAAACATACGGACCATATCTAGTTCAACACTTCTTCTAAAAGAGAAACAAACCACAGGTCCTCTAACATCCAATGCTTGTCAGTTAAGATGAGAAACGTGTGAGTTTCGTGAACGATGTAGTTAGTTTGAGCTGTAAAGTAACTGCCCTTACCTGAAACGAAGTCTTGCTTGTAGGAAGACTCAGAGCCTGGGATTTAACTCCATTTCTGAAGTGAAACACACAGCAGAGTTCTCATCCATAGATCACACTCTGCTTTAGAGCAAGAAGCACGCTCTTGCTTTCTAGAGTCTCTAAGACAGCAGGAAACGTGAGTGTGCTTAGAACAAAAGAACGGTGATTCCTACACATACGGTCCATATCTAGTTCAACTCTTATTCTGAAACTGACACAAAGCACAGGTCCTGTAACATCCAATGCTTTTCAATTAAGACCGAGAAACGTGTGAGCTCGTGTACGATGTAGTTCGTTTGAGGTGTAAAGTAACTGCCCTTACCTGAAACGGTGTTTTGCTAGTAGGAAGACTCAGAGCCTGGGATTTAACTCCATTTCTGAAGGGAACACACAGCACAGTTCTCATCCATGAATCACACTCTGCTTTACAGCAAGAAGCACGCTCTTCCTTTATAGAGTCTCTAATATAGCAGGAAACATGATTGTCCTCATAACAAAAGAATTGTGTTTCCGAAAAATACGGACCATATCTAGTTTAACATTTCTTCTGAAAGAGAAGCAAACCACAGGTCCTCGAACATCCAATACTTGTCAGTTAAGATGAGAAACGTGTGAGCTTCGTGAATGATGTAGTTCCTTTGAGCTGTAAAGTAACTGCCCTTACCTGAAACGAAGTCTTGCTTGTAGGAAGACTCAGAGCCTGGGATTTAACTCCATTTCTGAAGTGAAACACACAGCAGAGTTCTCATCCATAGATCACACTCTGCTGTAGAGCAAGAAGCACGCTCTTGCTTTCTAGATTCTCTACTACAGCAGGAAACGTGAGTGTGCTGAGAACAAAAGAATGGTGTTTCCTACGCATACGGACCATATCTAGTCCAACTCTGCTTCTGAAACTGATACAAACCACAAGTCCTCTAACATCCACTGCTTGTCAGTTTAGTGGAGAAACGTGTGACCTTCGTAAACGATGTAGTTCGTTTGAGCTGTAAAGTAACTGCCCTTACCTGAAGTGAAGTCTTGCTTGTAGGAAGACACAGAGCCTGGGATTTAACTCGATTTCTGAAGTGAAACACACAGCAGAGTTCTCATCCATTGATCACACTCTGGTTTAGAGCAAGAAGCACGCTCTTGCTTTCTAGATTCTCTAAGAGAGCAGGAAATGTGAGTGTGCTGAGAACAAAAGAACGGTGTTTCCTACACAGACGGACTGTATCTAGTCCAACTCTGCTTCTGAAAATGATACAAAGCACTGTTTCTCTAACATCCAATGCTTGGCAAGTAAGATGGGAAACGTGTTAGCTTTGTGAACGATGTAGTTCGTTTGAGCTGAAAAGTGACTGCCCTTACCTGAAACGAAGGTTTGCTTGTAGGAAGACACAGAGCCTGGGATTTAACTCCATTTCTGAAGGGAAACACACAGCACAGTTCTCATCCAAGAATCACACTCTGCTTTTGAGCAAGAAGCACGCTCTTCCTTTATAGAGTCTCTAATACAGAAGGAAACATGATTGTCCTCATAACAAAAGAATTGTGTTTCCTAAAAATACGGACCATATCTAGTTTAACATTTCTTCTGAAAGAGAAGCAAACCACAGGTCCTCGAACATCCAATGCTTGTCAGTTAAGATGAGAAACATGTGAGCTTCGTGAACAATTTAGTTCGTTTGAGCTGTAAAGTAACTGTCCTTACCTGAAACGAAGTCTTGCTTGTAGGAAGACTCAGAGCCTGGGATTTAACTCCATTTCTGAAGTGAAACACAGAGCTGAGTTCTCATCCATAGATCACACTCTGCTTTAGAGCAAGAACCACGCTCTTCCTTTCTAGAGTCTCTAATATATCAGGAAACATGATTGTGCTCATAACAAAAGAACTGTGTTTCCTAAACATACGGACCATATCTAGTTCAACACTTCTTCTAAAAGAGAAACAAACCACAGGTCCTCTAACATCCAATGCTTGTCAGTTAAGATGAGAAACGTGTGAGCTTCGTGAACGATGTAGTTAGTTTGAGCTGTAAAGTAACTGCCCTTGCCTGAAGTGAAGTCTTGCTTGTAGGAAGACTCAGAGCCTGGGATTTAACTCCATTTCTGAAGGGAAACACACAGCACAGTTCTCATCCATGAATCACACTCTGCTTTAGAGCAAGAAGCACGCTATTCCTTTATAGAGTCTCTAATACAGCAGGAAACATGATTGTCCTCATAACAAAAGAATTGTGTTTCCTAAAAATACAGACCATATCTAGTTTAATATTTCTTCTGAAAGAGAAGCAAACCACAGGTCCTCGAACATCCACTGCTTGTCAGTTTAGAGGAGAAACGTGTGAGCTTCATGAATGATGTAGTTCGTTTGAGCTGTAAAGTAACTGCCCTTGCCTGAAGTGAAGTCTTGCTTGTAGGAAGACTCAGAGCCTGGGATTTAACTCCATTTCTGAAGTGAAACACACAGCAGAGTTCTCATCCATAGATCACACTCTGTTGTAGAGCAAGAAGCACGCTCTTGCTTTCTAGATTCTCTACGACAGCAGGAAATGTGAGTGTGCTGAGAACAAAAGAATGGTGTTTCCTACACATACGGACCATATCTAGTCCAACTCTGCTTCTGAAACTGATACAATCCACAGGTCTTCAAATATCGAGTGCTTGTCAGTTTAGATGAGAAACGTGTGACCTTCGTAAACGATTTAGTTCGTTTGAGCTGAAAAGTGACTGCCCTTACCTGAAACGAAGTCTTGCTTGTACGAAGACACAGAGCCTGGGATTTAACTCCATTTCTGAAGGGAAACACACAGCACACTTCTCATCCATGAATCACACTCTGCTTTAGAGCAAGAACCACGCTCTTCCTTTATAGAGTCTCTAATACAGCAGGAAACATGATTGTGCTCATAACATTAGAATTGTGTTTCCTAAGAATACGGACCATATCTAGTTTAACACTACTTCTGAAAGAGAAACAAACCAAAGGTACTCTAACATCCAATGCTTTTGAGTTAAGATGAGAAACGTGTGAGCTTCGTGAACGATGTAGCTCGTTTGAGCTGAAAAGTAACTGCCCTTACCTGAAACAAACTCTTGCTTGTAGGAAGACTCAGAGCCTGGGATTTAACTCCATTTCTGAAGTGAAACACACAGCAGAGTTCTCATCCATAGATCACACTCTGCTGTAGAGCAAGAAGCACGCTCTTGCTTTCTAGATTCTCTACGACAGCAGGAAACGTGAGTGTGCTGAGAACAAAAGAATGGTGTTTCCTACACATAGGGACCATATGTAGGTCAACTCTTATTCTGAAACTGACACAAAGCACAGGCCTGAAACATTCAATGCTTTTCAATTAAGACGGAGAAATGAGTGAGCTTCGTGAACGATGTAGTTAGTTTGAGCTGTAAAGTAACTGCCTTTACCTGAAATGAAGTTTCCCTTGTAGGAAGACTCAGAGCCAGGGATTTAACTCCATTTCTGAAGTGAAACACACAGCAGAGTTCTCAGCCATAGATCACACTCTGCTCTAGTGCAAGAAGCACGCTCTTGTTTTCTAGATTCTCTGCGACAGCAGGAAATTTGAGTGTGCTCAGAACAAAAGAATGGTGTTTCCTACACATACGGACCATATCTAGTCGAACTCTGCTTCTGAAACTGATACAATCCACAGGTCTTCAAACATCCAATGCTTGTCAGTTTAGATGAGAAACGTGTGACCTTCGTAAAGGATGTAGTTCGTTCGAGCTGAAAAGTGACTGCCCTTACCTGAAACGAAGTCTTGCTTGTACGAAGACACAGAGCCTGGGATTTAACTCCATTACTGAAGGGAAACACACAGCACACTTCTCATCCATGAATCACACACTGCTTTAGAGCAAGAACCACGCTCTTCCTTTATAGAGTCTCTAATACAGCAGGAAACATGATTGTGCTCATAACATTAGAATTGTGTTTCCTAAAAATACGGACCATATCTAGTTTAACACTACTTCTGAAAGAGAAACAAACCAAAGGTCCTCTAACATCCAATGCTTGTCTGTTAAGATGAGAAACGTGTGAGCTTCGTGAACGATGTAGTTCGTTTGAGCTGAAAAGTGACTGCCCTTACCTGAAACGAAGTCTTGCTTTTAGGAAGACACAGAGCCTGGGATTTAACTCCATTTCTGAAGGGAAACACACAGCATAGTTCTCATCCATGGATCACACTCTGCTTTAGAGCAATAAGCACGCACTTGCTTTCTATAGTCTCTAATACAGCAGGTAACCTGAGTGTGCTCAGAACAAAAGAAAGGTGTTTCCTAAACATACGGACAATATTTGGTTCAACTCTGCTTCTGAAACTGAAACAAACCACAGGTCCTCTAACATCCAATGCTTGTCAGGTAAGATCCGATAAGTGTGAGCTTTGTGAATGATGTAGTTCGTTTGAGCTGTAAAGTAACTGCCCTTACCTGAATCGAAGTCTTGCTCGTAGGAAGACTCAGAGCCTGGCATTTAACTCCATTTCTGAAGTAAAACACACAGCAGAGTTCTCATCTATTGATCACACTCTACTTTAGAGCAAGAAGCACGCTCTTGCTTTCTAGAGGCTCTAAGACAACATGAAACGTTATTTGCTGAGAACAAAAGAACGGTGTTTCCTACACATACGGATCATAACTAGTCCAACTCAGCTTCTGAAACTGATAAAAAGCACTGGTCCTCTAACATCCAATGCTTGTCAGTTAAGATGAGAAACGTGTGAGGTTCGTGAACGATGTAGTTCATTTGAGCTGAAAAGTGACTGCCCTTATTTGAAAGGAAGTCTTGCTTGTAGTAAGACACAGAGCCTGGGATTTAACTCCATTTCTGAAGGAAAACACACAGCATAGTTCTCATCCATGTATCACACTCTGCTTTAGAGCGGGAAGCAAGCTCTTGCTTTCTAGATTCTCTAATACAGAAGGAAACCTGATTTTTCTCAGAACAAAAGAACGGTGTTTCCTACACATACGGACCATATGTAGTCCAAATCTGCTTCTGAAACTGATACAAAGCACTGGACCTCTAACATCTAATGCTTGTCAGTTAAGATGAGAAACGTGTGAGCTTCATGAACGATGTAGTTCGTTTGAGCAGAAAAGTGACTGCCCTTACCTAAAATGAAGTCTTGCTTTTAGGAAGACTCAGAGCCTGGGACTTAACACCATTTCTGAAGTGAAACACACAGCAGTGTTCTCATCCATTGATCAAACTCTGCTTTAGAACAAGAAGCACGCTCTTGCTTTCTAGAGTCTCTAAGATAGCAGGAAGGTTAGTGTGCTGAGAACAAAAGAACGGTGTTTCCTACACATACGGACCATATCTAGTCCAACTCTGCTTCTGAATCTGGTACAAAGCACTGGTCCTCTAACATCCAATGCTTGTCTTTTAAGATGAGTAACGTGTGAGCTTCGTGAACGATGTAGTTCGTTTGAGCTGAAAAGTGACTGCCCTTACCTGAAACGAAGTCTTGCTTTTAGGAAGACACAGAGCCTGGGATTTAACTCCATTTCTGAAGGGAAACACACAGCATAGTTCTCATCCATGGATCACACTCTGGTTTAGAGCGATAAGCACGCACTTGCTTTCTATAGTCTCTAATACAGCAGGAAACCTGAGTGTGCTCAGAACAAAAGAACGGTGTTTCCTAAACATACGGACCATATTTGGTTCAACTCTGCTTCTGAATCTGAAACAAACCGCAGGTCCTCTAACATCCAATGCTTGTCAGGTAAGATCCGATAAGTGTGAGCTTCGTGAATGATGTAGTTCGTTTGAGCTAGAAAGAAACTGCCGTTACCTTAAAGGAAGTCTTGCTTGTAGGAAGACTCAGAGCCTGGGATTTAACTCCATTTCTGAAGTGAAACACACAGCATAGTTCTCATACATGTATCACACTCTGCTTTAGAGCGAGAAGCAAGCTCTTGCTTTCTAGATTCTCTAATACAGCAGGAAACCTGAGTGTGCTCAGAACAAAAGAACGGTGTTTCCTACACATACGGACCATAACTAGTCCAACTCTGCTTCTGAAACTGATACAAAGCACTGGTCCTCTAACATCCAATGCTTGTCATTTAAGATGAGAAACGTGTGAGATTCGTGAACGATGTAGTTCGTTTGATCTGAAAAGTGACTGCCCTTACTTGAAAGGAAGTCTTGCTTGTAGTAAGAAACAGAGCCTGGGATTTAACTCCATTTCTGAAGGAAAACACACAGCATAGTTCTCATCCATGTATCACACTCTGCTTTAGAGCGAGAAGCAAGCTCTTGCTTTCTAGATTCTCTAATACAGAAGGAAACCTGATTTTGCTCAGAACAAAAGAACGGTGTTTCCTACACATACGGACCATTTGTAGTCCAAATCTGCTTCTGAAACTGATACAAAGCACTGGACCTCTAACATCTAATGCTTGTCAGTTAAGATGAGAAACCTGTGAGCTTCGTGAACGATGTAGATCGTTTGAGCTGAAAAGTGACTGCCCTTACCTGAAACGAAATCTTGCTTGTAGAAAGACTCAGAGCCTGGGATTTAACTCCTTTTCTGAAGTGAATCATACAGCAGAGTTCTCATCCATAGATCACACTCTGCTCTAGTGCAAGAAGCACGCTCTTGTTTTCTAGATTCTCTGCGACAGCAGGAAATCTGAGTGTGCTCAGAACAAAACAATGGTGTTTCCTACACATACGGACCATATCTAGTCCAACTCTGCTTCTGAAACTGATACAATCCACAGGTCTTCAAACATCCAATGCTTGTCAGTTTAGATGAGAAACGTGTGACCTTCGTAAAGGATGTAGTTGGTTCGAGCTGAAAAGTGACTGCCCTTACCTGAAACGAAGTCTTGCTTGTACGAAGACACAGAGCCTGGGATTTAACTCCATTACTGAAGGGAAACACACAGCACACTTCTCATCCATGAATCACACACTGCTTTACAGCAAGAACCACGCTCTTCCTTTATAGAGTCTCTAATACAGCAGGAAACATGATTGTGCTCATAACATTAGAATTGTGTTTCCTAAAAATACGGACCATATCTAGTTTAACACTACTTCTGAAATAGAAACAAACCAAAGGTCCTCTAACATCCAATGCTTGTCAGTTAAGATGAGAAACGTGTTAGCTTCATGAACGATGTAGTTCATTTGAGCTGAAAAGTGACTGCCCTTACCTGAAACGAAATCTTGCTTGTAGAAAGACTCAGAGCCTGGGATTTAACTCCTTTTCTGAAGTGAATCATACAGCAGAGTTCTCATCCATAGATCACACTCTGCTTTAGAGCAAGAACCACGCTCTTCCTTTCTAGAGTCTCTAAGACAGCAGGAAACGTGAGTGTGCTGAGAACAAAAGAATGGTGTTTCCTACGCATTCGGACCATATATAGTCCAACTCTGCTTCTGAAACTGATACAAACCACAGGCCCTCTAACATCCAATGCTTGTCATTTAAGATGAGAAACGTGTGAGCTTCGTGAATGATGTAGTTCGTTTGAGCTGTAAAGTAACTTCCCTTACCTGAAACGAAGTCTTGCTTGTAGGAAGACTGAGAGCCTGGGATTTAACTCCATTTCTGAAGTGAAACACACAGCAGAGTTCTCATCCATAGATCACACTCTGCTGTAGAGCAAGAAGCACGCTCTTGCTTTCTAGATTCTCTACGACAGCAGGAAACATGAGTGTGCTGAGAACAAAAGAATGGTGTTTCCTACACATAGGGACCATATGTAGGTCAACTCTTATTCTGAAACTGACACAAAGCACAGGCCTGAAACATTCAATGCTTTTCAATTAAGACGGAGAAATGAGTGAGCTTCGTGAACGATGTAGTTAGTTTGAGCTGTAAAGTAACTGCCTTTACCTGAAATGAAGTGTCACTTGTAGGAAGACTCCGAGCCTGGGATTTAACTCCATTTCTGAAGTGAAACACACAGCAGAGTTCTCATCCATTGATCACACTGTGCTTTAGAGCAAGAACCACGCTCTTCCTTTCTAGAGTCTCTAAGTCAGCAGGAAACGTGAGTGTGCTAAGAACAAAAGAACAGTGTTTCGTACACATACGGACCATATCTAATCCAACACTGCTTCTGACACTGATACAAAGCACTGGTCCTCTAACATCCAATGCTTGTCAGTTAAGATGAGAAACGTGTTAGCTTCATGAACGATGTAGTTCATTTGAGCTGAAAAGTGACTGCCCTTACCTGAAACAAATCTTGCTTGTAGGAAGACTCAGAGCCTGGGATTTAACTCCTTTTCTGAAGTGAATCATACAGCAGAGTTCTCATCTATAGATCACACTCTGCTTTAGAGCAAGAACCATGCTCTTCCTTTCTAGAGTCTCTAAGACAGCAGGAAACGTGAGTGTGCTGAGAACAAAAGAATGGTGTTTCCTACGCATACGGACCATATCTAGTCCAAATCTGCTTCTGAAACTGATACAAACCACAGGTCCTGTAACATCCACTGCTTGTCAGTTTAGAGGAGAAACGTGTGAGCTTCATGAATGATGTAGTTCGTTTGAGCTATAAAGTAACTGCCCTTGCCTGAAGTGAAGTCTTGCTTGTTGGAAGACTCAGAGCCTGGGATTTAACTCCATTTCTAAAGTGAAACACACAGCAGAGTTCTCATCCATAGATCACACTCGGCTGTAGAGCAAGAAGCATGCTCTTGCTTTCTAGATTCTCTACGACAGCAGGAAATGTGAGTGTGCTGAGAACAAAACAATGGTGTTTCCTACACATACGGACCATATCTAGTCCAACTCTGCTTCTGAAACTGATACAATCCACAGGTCTTCAAACATCCAATGCTTGTCAGTTTAGATGAGAAACGTGTGACCTTCGTAAAGGATGTAGTTCGTTCGAGCTGAAAAGTGACTGCCCTTACCTGAAACGAAGTCTTGCTTGTACGAAGACACAGAGCCTGGGATTTAACTCCATTACTGAAGGGAAACACACAGCACACTTCTCATCCATGAATCACACACTGCTTTACAGCAAGAACCACGCTCTTCCTTTATAGAGTCTCTAATACAGCAGGAAACATGATTGTGCTCATAACATTAGAATTGTGTTTCCTAAAAATACGGACCATATCTAGTTTAACACTACTTCTGAAATAGAAACAAACCAAAGGTCCTCTAACATCCAATGCTTGTCAGTTAAGATGAGAAACGTGTTAGCTTCATGAACGATGTAGTTCATTTGAGCTGAAAAGTGACTGCCCTTACCTGAAACGAAATCTTGCTTGTAGAAAGACTCAGAGCCTGGGATTTAACTCCTTTTCTGAAGTGAATCATACAGCAGAGTTCTCATCCATAGATCACACTCTGCTTTAGAGCAAGAACCACGCTCTTCCTTTCTAGAGTCTCTAAGACAGCAGGAAACGTGAGTGTGCTGAGAACAAAAGAATGGTGTTTCCTACGCATTCGGACCATATATAGTCCAACTCTGCTTCTGAAACTGATACAAACCACAGGCCCTCTAACATCCAATGCTTGTCATTTAAGATGAGAAACGTGTGAGCTTCGTGAATGATGTAGTTCGTTTGAGCTGTAAAGTAACTTCCCTTACCTGAAACGAAGTCTTGCTTGTAGGAAGACTGAGAGCCTGGGATTTAACTCCATTTCTGAAGTGAAACACACAGCAGAGTTCTCATCCATAGATCACACTCTGCTGTAGAGCAAGAAGCACGCTCTTGCTTTCTAGATTCTCTACGACAGCAGGAAACATGAGTGTGCTGAGAACAAAAGAATGGTGTTTCCTACACATAGGGACCATATGTAGGTCAACTCTTATTCTGAAACTGACACAAAGCACAGGCCTGAAACATTCAATGCTTTTCAATTAAGACGGAGAAATGAGTGAGCTTCGTGAACGATGTAGTTAGTTTGAGCTGTAAAGTAACTGCCTTTACCTGAAATGAAGTGTCACTTGTAGGAAGACTCCGAGCCTGGGATTTAACTCCATTTCTGAAGTGAAACACACAGCAGAGTTCTCATCCATTGATCACACTGTGCTTTAGAGCAAGAACCACGCTCTTCCTTTCTAGAGTCTCTAAGTCAGCAGGAAACGTGAGTGTGCTAAGAACAAAAGAACAGTGTTTCGTACACATACGGACCATATCTAATCCAACACTGCTTCTGACACTGATACAAAGCACTGGTCCTCTAACATCCAATGCTTGTCAGTTAAGATGAGAAACGTGTTAGCTTCATGAACGATGTAGTTCATTTGAGCTGAAAAGTGACTGCCCTTACCTGAAACAAATCTTGCTTGTAGGAAGACTCAGAGCCTGGGATTTAACTCCTTTTCTGAAGTGAATCATACAGCAGAGTTCTCATCTATAGATCACACTCTGCTTTAGAGCAAGAACCATGCTCTTCCTTTCTAGAGTCTCTAAGACAGCAGGAAACGTGAGTGTGCTGAGAACAAAAGAATGGTGTTTCCTACGCATACGGACCATATCTAGTCCAAATCTGCTTCTGAAACTGATACAAACCACAGGTCCTGTAACATCCACTGCTTGTCAGTTTAGAGGAGAAACGTGTGAGCTTCATGAATGATGTAGTTCGTTTGAGCTATAAAGTAACTGCCCTTGCCTGAAGTGAAGTCTTGCTTGTTGGAAGACTCAGAGCCTGGGATTTAACTCCATTTCTAAAGTGAAACACACAGCAGAGTTCTCATCCATAGATCACACTCTGCTGTAGAGCAAGAAGCATGCTCTTGCTTTCTAGATTCTCTACGACAGCAGGAAATGTGAGTGTGCTGAGAACAAAAGAATGGTGTTTCCTACACATACAGACCATATCTAGTCCAACTCTGCTTCTGAAACTGATACAATCCACAGGTCTTCAAACATCCAGTGCTTGTCAGTTTAGATGAGAAACGTGTTAGCTTCGTGAACGATGTAGTTTGTTTGAGCTGAAAAGTGACTGCCCTTACCTGAAACGAAGTCTTGCTTGTAGGAAGACACAGAGCCTGGGATTTAACTCCATTTCTGAAGGGAAACACACAGCACACTTCTCATCCATGAATCACACTCTGCTTTAGAGCAAGAACCACGCTCTTCCTTTATAGAGTCTCTAATACAGCAGGAAACATGATTGTGCTCATAACATTAGAATTGTGTTTCCTAAAAATACAGACCATATCTAGTTTAACACTACTTCTGAAAGAGAAACAAACCAAAGGTCCTCTAACATCCAATGCTTGTCAGTTAAGAAGAGAAACGTGTGAGCTTTGTGAACGATGTAGTTGGTTTGAACTGAAAAGTTACTGCCCTTACCTGAAATGAACTCTTGCTTGAAGGAATCACAGAGCCTGGGATTTAACTCCATTTCTGAAGTGAAACACACAGCAGAGTTCTCATCCATAGATCACACTCTGCTGTAGAGCAAGAAGCACGCTCTTGCTTTCTAGATTCTCTACGACAGCAGGAAACGTGAGTGTGCTGAGAACAAAAGAACTGTGTTTCCTACACATAGGGACCATATGTAGGTCAACTCTTATTCTGAAACTGACACAAAGCACAGGCCTGAAACATTCAATGCTTTTCAATTAAGACGGAGAAATGAGTGAGCTTCGTGAACGATGTAGTTAGTTTGAGCTGTAAAGTAACTGCCTTTACCTGAAATGAAGTGTCACTTGTAGGAAGACTCCGAGCCTGGGATTTAACTCCATTTCTGAAGTGAAACACACAGCAGAGTTCTCATCCATTGATCACACTGTGCTTTAGAGCAAGAACCACGCTCTTCCTTTCTAGAGTCTCTAAGTCAGCAGGAAACGTGAGTGTGCTAAGAACAAAAGAACAGTGTTTCGTACACATACGGACCATATCTAATCCAACACTGCTTCTGACACTGATACAAAGCACTGGTCCTCTAACATCCAATGCTTGTCAGTTAAGATGAGAAACGTGTTAGCTTCATGAACGATGTAGTTCATTTGAGCTGAAAAGTGACTGCCCTTACCTGAAACAAATCTTGCTTGTAGGAAGACTCAGAGCCTGGGATTTCACTCCTTTTCTGAAGTGAATCATACAGCAGAGTTCTCATCTATAGATCACACTATGCTTTAGAGCAAGAACCATGCTCTTCCTTTCTAGAGTCTCTAAGACAGCAGGTAACGTGAGTGTGCTGAGAACAAAAGAATGGTGTTTCCTACGCATACGGACCATATCTAGTCCAACTCTGCTTCTGAAACTGATACAATCCACAGGTCTTCAAACATCCAGTGCTTGTCAGTTTAGATGAGAAACGTGTGACCTTCGTAAACGATGTAGTTCGTTTGAGCTGAAAAGTGACTGCCCTTACCTGAAACGAAGTCTTGCTTGTACGAAGACACAGAGCCTGGGATTTAACTCCATTTCTGAAGGGAAACACACAGCACACTTCTCATCCATGAATCACACTCTGCTTTAGAGCAAGAACCACGCTCTTCCTTTATAGAGTCTCTAATACAGCAGGAAACATGATTGTGCTCATAACATTAGAATTGTGTTTCCTAAAAATACGGACCATATCTAGTTTAACACTACTTCTGAAAGAGAAACAAACCAAAGGTCCTCTAACATCCAATGCTTGTCAGTTAAGAAGAGAAACGTGTGAGCTTTGTGAACGATGTAGTTGGTTTGAACTGAAAAGTTACTGCCCTTACCTGAAATGAAGACTTGCTTGAAGGAATCACAGAGCCTGGGATTTAACTCCATTTCTGAAGGGAAACACACACCACAGTTCTCATCCATGAATCACACTCTGCTTTAGAGCAAGAACCATGCTCTTCCTTTCTAGAGTCTCTAATACAGCAGGAAACGTGATTGTGCTCCGAACAAAAGAACTGTGTTTCCTACACATAGGGACCATATGTAGGTCAACTCTTATTCTGAAACTGAGACAAAGCACAGGTCCTGAAACATTCAATGCTTTTCAATTAAGCCGGGGAAATGAGTGAGCTTCGTGAATGATGTAGTTAGTTTGAGCTGTAAAGTAACTGCCTTTACCTGAAATGAAGTGTCACTTGTAGGAAGACTCTGAGCCTGGGATTTAACCCCATTTCTGAAGTGAAACACACAGCAGAGTTCTCATCCATAGATCACACTCTGCTGTATACCAAGAAGCACGCTCTTGCTTTCTAGATTCTCTACGACAGCAGGAAACGTGAGTGTGCTGAGAACAAAAGAATGGTGTTTCATGCGCATACGGACCATATCTAGTCCAACTCTGCTTTTGAAACTGATACAAACCACAGGTCCTCTAACATCCACTGCTTGTCAGTTTAGAGGAGAAACGTGTGAGCTTCATGAATGATGTAGTTCGTTTGAGCTGTAAAGTAACTGCCCTTACCTGAAACGAAATCTTGATTGTAGGAAGACTCAGAGCCTGGGATTTAACTCCATTTCTGAAGTGAAACACACAGCAGAGTTCTCATCCATAGATAACACTCTGCTTTAGAGCAAGAACCCCGCTCTTCCTTTCTAGAGTCTCTAATATATCAGGAAACATGATTGTGCTCATAACAAAAGAACTGTGTTTCCTAAACATACGGACCATATCTAGTTCAACACTTCTTCTAAAAGAGAAACAAACCACAGGTCCTCTAACATCCAATGCTTGTCAGTTAAGATGAGAAACGTGTGAGTTTCGTGAACGATGTAGTTAGTTTGAGCTGTAAAGTAACTGCCCTTACCTGAAAGGAAGTCTTGCTTGTAGGAAGACTCAGAGCCTGGGATTTAACTCCATTTCTGAAGTGAAACACACAGCAAAGTTCTCATCCATAGATCACACTCTGCTGTATAGCAAGAAGCACGCTCTTGCTTTCTAGATTCTCTACGACAGCAGGAAACGTGAGTGTGCTGAGAACAAAAGAATGGTGTTTCCTACACATAGGGACCATATGTAGGTCAACTCTTATTCTGAAACTGACACGAAGCACAGGCCTGAAACATTCAATGCTTTTCAATTAAGACGGAGAAATGAGTGAGCTTCGTGAACGATGTAGTTAGTTTGAGCTGTAAAGTAACTGCCTTTACCTGAAATGAAGTGTCACTTGTAGGAAGACTCCGAGCCTGGGATTTAACTCCATTTCTGAAGTGAAACACACAGCAGAGTTCTCATCCATTGATCACACTGTGCTTTAGAGCAAGAACCACGCTCTTCCTTTCTAGAGTCTCTAAGTCAGCAGGAAACGTGAGTGTGCTAAGAACAAAAGAACAGTGTTTCGTACACATACGGACCATATCTAATCCAACACTGCTTCTGACACTGATACAAACCACAGGTCCTCTAACATCCACTGCTTGTCAGTTTAGAGGAGAACGTGTGAGCTTCATGAATGATGTAGTTCGTTTGAGCTGTAAAGTAACTGCCCTTACCTGAAACGATGTTTTGCTTGTAGGAAGACTCAGAGCCTGGGATTTAACTCCATTTCTGAAGGGAAACACACAGCACAGTTCTCACCCATGAATCACACTCTGCTTTAGAGCAAGAAGCAGGCTCTTCCTTTATAGAGTCTCTAATACAGCAGGAAACATGATTGTCCTCATAACAAAAGAATTGTGTTTCCTAAAAATACGGACCATATCTAGTTTAACATTTCTTCTGAAAGAGAAGCAAACCACAGGTCCTCGAACATCCAATGCTTGTCAGTTAAGATGAGAAACGTGTGAGCTTCGTGAATGATGTAGTTCCTTTGAGCTGTAAAGTAACTGCCCTTACCTGAAACGATGTATTGCTTGTAGGAAGACTCAGAGCCTGGGATTTAACTCCATTTCTGAAGTGAAACACACAGCAGAGTTCTCATCCATAGATCACACTCTGCTGTAGAGCAAGAAGCATGCACTTCCTTTCTAGAGTCTCTACGACAGCAGGAAACGTGAGTGTGCTGAGAACAAAAGAATGGTGTTTCCTACGCATACGGACCATATCTAGTCCAACTCTACTTCTGAAACTGATACAAACCACAGGTCCTCTAACATCCACTTCTTCTCAGTTTAGAGGAGAACGTGTGAGCTTCATGAATGATGTAGTTTGTTTGAGCTGTAAAGTGACTACCCTTACCTGAAGTGAAGTCTTGCTTGTAGGAAGACTCAGAGCCTGGGATTTAACTCCATTTCTGAAGTGAAACACACAGCATAGTTCTCATCCATTGATCACACTCTGCTTTAGAGCAAGAAGCACGCTCTTACTTTCTAGATTCTCTAAGAGAGCAGGAAATGTGAGTGTGCAGAGAACAAAAGAACGGTGTTTCCTACACATACGGACCGTATCTAGTCCAACTCTGCTTCTGAAACTGATACAAAGCACTGTTCCTCTAACATCCAATGCTTGGCAGGTAAGATGGGAAACGTGTTAGCTTCGTGAACAATGTAGTTCGTTTGAGCTGAAAAGTGACTGCCCTTACCTGAAACGAAGTTTTGCTTGTAGGAAGACACAAAGCCTGGTATTTAACTCCATTTCTGAAGGGAAACACACAGCACAGTTCTCATCCATGAATCACACTCTGCTTTAGAGCAAGAAGCACACTCTTCCTTTATAGAGTCTCTAATACAGAAGGAAACATGATTGTCCTCATAACAAAAGAATTGTGTTTCCTAAAAATACGGACCATATCTAGTTTAACATTTCTTCTGAAAGAGAAGCAAACCACAGGTCCTCGAACATCCAATGCTTGTCAGTTAAGATGAGAAATGTGTGAGCTTCGTGAATGATGTAGTTCGTTTGAGCTGTAAAGTAACTGCCCTTACCTGAAACGAAGTCTTGCTTGTAGGAAGACTCAGAGCCTGGGATTTAACTCCATTTCTGAAGTTAAACACACAGCAGAGTTCTCATCCATAGATCACACTCTGCTGTAGAGCAAGAAGCACGCTCTTGCTTTCTAGATTCTCTACGACACCAGGAAACGTGAGTGTGCTGAGAACAAAAGAATGGTGTTTCCTACGCATACGGACCATATCTAGTCCAACTCTGCTTCTGAAACTGATACAAACCACAGGTCCTCTTACATCCACTGCTTGTCAGTTTAGAGGAGAAACGTGTGAGCTTCATGAATGATGTAGTTCGTTTGAGCTGTAAAGCAACTGCCCTTGCCTGAAGTGCTGTCTTGCTTGTAGGAAGACTCAGAGCCTGGGATTTAACTCCATTTCTGAAGTGAAACACACAGCAGAGTTCTCATCCATAGATCACACTCTGCTGTAGAGCAAGAAGCACGCTCTTGCTTTCTAGATTCTCTAGGACATCAGGAAACGTGAGTGTGCTGAGAACAAAAGAATGGTGTTTCCTACGCATACGGACCATATCTTGTCCAACTCTGCTTCTGAAACTGATACAAACCACAGGTCCTCTAACATCCACTGCTTGTCAGTTTAGAGGAGAACGTGTGAGCTTCATGAATGATGTAGTTCGTTAGAGCTGTAAAGTAACTGCCCTTACCTGAAGTGAAGTCTTGCTTATAGGAAGACTCAGAGCCTGGGATTTAACTCCATTTCTGAAGGGAAACACACAGCACAGTTCTCACCCATGAATCACACTCTGCTTTAGAGCAAGAAGCACGCTCTTCCTTTATAGAGTCTCTAATACAGCAGGAAACATGATTGTCCTCATAACAAAAGAATTGTGTTTCCTAAAAATACGGACCATATCTAGTTTAACATTTCTTCTGAAAGAGAAGCAAACCACAGGTCCTCTAACATCCAATGCTTGTCAGTTAAGATGAGAAACGTGTGAGTTTCGTGAACGATGTAGTTAGTTTGAGCTGTAAAGTAACTGCCCTTACATGAAAGGAAGTCTTGTTTGTAGGAAGACTCAGAGCCTGGGATTTAACTCCATTTCTGAAGTGAAACACACAGCAGAGTTCTCATCCATAGATCACACTCTGCTTTAGAGCAAGAAGCACGCTCTTGCTTTCTAGAGTCTCTAAGACAGCAGAAAACGTGAGTGTGCTTAGAACAAAAGAACGGTGATTCCTACACATACGGTCCATATCTAGTTCAACTCTTATTCTGAAACTGACACAAAGCACAAGTCCTGTAACATCCAATGCTTTTCAATTAAGACCGAGAAACGTGTGAGCTTCGTGTACGATGTAGGTCGTTTGAGGTGTAAAGTAACTGCCCTTACCTGAAACGATGTTTTGCTTGTAGGAAGACTCAGAGCCTGGGATTTAACTCCATTTCTGAAGGGAAACACACAGCACAGTTCTCACCCATGAATCACACTCTGCTTTAGAGCAAGAAGCAGGCTCTTCCTTTATAGAGTCTCTAATACAGCAGGAAACATGATTGTCCTCATAACAAAAGAATTGTGTTTCCTAAAAATACGGACCATATCTAGTTTAACATTTCTTCTGAAAGAGAAGCAAACCACAGGTCCTCGAACATCCAATGCTTGTCAGTTAAGATGAGAAACGTGTGAGCTTCGTGAATGATGTAGTTCGTTTGAGCTGTAAAGTAACTGCCCTTACCTGAAACGATGTCTTGCTTGTAGGAAGACTCAGAGCCTGGGATTTAACTCCATTTCTGAAGTGAAACACACAGCAGAGTTCTCATCCATAGATCACACTCTGCTGTAGAGCAAGAAGCATGCACTTCCTTTCTAGAGTCTCTACGACAGCAGGAAACGTGAGTGTGCTGAGAACAAAAGAATGGTGTTTCCTACGCATACGGACCATATCTAGTCCAAATCTGCTTCTGAAACTGATACAAACCACAGGTCCTCTAACATCCACTGCTTGTCAGTTTAGAGGAGAAACGTGTGAGCTTCATGAATGATGTAGTTCGTTTGAGCTGTAAAGTAACTGCCCTTGCCTGAAGTGAAGTCTTGCTTGTAGGAAGACTCAGAGCCTGGGATTTAACTCCATTTCTGAAGGGAAACACACAGCAGAGTTCTCATCCATAGATCACACTCTGCTGTAGAGCAAGAAGCACGCTCATGCTTTCTAGATTCTCTACGACACCAGGAAACGTGAGTGTGCTGAGAACAAAAGAATGGTGTTTCCTATGCATACGGACCATATCTTTTCCAACTCTGCTTCTGAAACTGATACAAACCACAGGTCCTCTAACATCCACTGCTTGTCAGTTTAGAGGAGAACGTGTGAGCTTCATGAATGATGTAGTTCATTAGAGCTGTAAAGTAACTGCCCTTACCTGAAGTGAAGTCTTGCTTGTAGGAAGACTCAGAGCCTGGGATTTAACTCCATTTCTGAAGTGAAACACACAGCATAGTTCTCATCCATTAATCACACTCTGCTTTAGAGCAAGAAGCACGCTCTTGCTTTCTAGATTCTCTAAGAGAGCAGGAAATGTGAGTGTGCTGAGAACAAAAGAACGGTGTTTCCTACACATACAGACCGTATCTAGTCCAACTCTGCTTCTGAAACTGATACAAAGCACTGTTCCTCTAACATCCAATGCTTGGCAGGTAAGATGGGAAACGTGTTAGCTTCCTGAACAATGTAGTTCGTTTGAGCTAAAAAGTGACTGCCCTTACCTGAAACGAAGTTTTGCTTGTAGGAAGACACAGAGCCTGGTATTTAACTCCATTTCTGAAGGGAAACACACAGCACAGTTCTCATCCATGAATCACACTCTGCCTTAGAGCAAGAAGCACGCTCTTCCTTTATAGAATCTCTAATACAGCAGGAAACATGATTGTCCTCATAACAAAAGAATTGTGTTTCCTAAAAATACGGACCATATCTAGTTTAACATTTCTTCTGAAAGAGAAGCAAACCACAGGTCCTCGAACATCCAATGCTTGTCAGTTAAGATGAGAAACGTGTGAGCTTCGTGAATGATGTAGTTCGTTTGAGCTGTAAAGTAACTGCCCTTACCTGAAACGAAGTCTTGCTTGAAGGAAGACTCAGAGCCTGGGATTTAACTCCATTTCTGAAGTGAAACACACAGCAGAGTTCTCATCCATAGATCACACTCTGCTGTAGAGCAAGAAGCACGCTCTTGTTTCTAGATTCTCTACGACACCAGGAAACGTGAGTGTGCTGAGAACAAAAGAATGGTGTTTCCTACGCATACGGACCATATCTAGTCCAACTCTGCTTCTGAAACTGATAGAAACCACAGGTCCTCTTACATCCACTGCTGGTCAGTTTAGAGGAGAAACGTGTGAGCTTCATGAATGATGTAGTTCGTTTGAGCTGTAAAGTAACTGCCCTTGCCTGAAGTGAAGTCTTGCTTGTAGGAAGACTCAGAGCCTGGGATTTAACTCCATTTCTGAAGTGAAACACACAGCAGAGTTCTCATCCATAGATCACACTCTGCTGTAGAGCAAGAAGCACGCTCTTGCTTTCTAGATTCTCTAGGACAGCAGGAAACGTGAGTGTGCTGAGAACAAAAGAATGGTGTTTCCTACGCATACGGACCATATCTTGTCCAACTCTGCTTCTGAAACTGATACAAACCACAGGTCCTCTAACATCCACTGCTTGTCAGTTTAGAGGAGAACGTGTGAGCTTCATGAATGATGTAGTTCGTTAGAGCTGTAAAGTCACTGCCCTTACCTGAAGTGAAGTCTTGCTTGTAGGAAGACTCAGAGCCTGGGATTTAACTCCATTTCTGAAGTGAAACACACAGCATAGTTCTCATCCATTGATCACACTCTGCTTTAGAGCAAGAAGCACGCACTTGCTTTCTAGATTCTCTAAGAGAGCAGGATATGTGAGTGTGCTGAGAACAAAAGAACGGTGTTTCCTACACATACGGACCGTATCTAGTCCAACTCTGCTTCTGAAACTGATACAAAGCACTGTTCCTCTAACATCCAATGCTTGGCAGGTAAGATGGGAAACGTGTTAGCTTCGTGAACAATGTAGTTCGTTTGAGCTGAAAAGTGACTGCCCTTACCTGAAACGAAGTTTTGCTTGTAGGAAAACACAGAGCCTGGGATTTACCTCCATTTCAGAAGGGAAACACACAGCACAGTTCTCATCCATGAATCACACTCTGCTTTTGAGCAAGAAGCACGCTCTTCCTTTATAGAGTCTCTAATACAGAAGGAAACATGATTGTCCTCATAACAAAAGAATTGTGTTTCCTAAAAATACGGACCATATGTAGTTTAACATTTCTTCTGAAAGAGAAGCAAACCACAGGTCCTCGAACATCCAATGCTTGTCAGTTAAGATGAGAAACGTGTGAGCTTCGTGAACAATGTAGGTCGTTTGAGCTGTAAAGTAACGGCCCTTACCTGAAACGAAGTCTTGCTTGTAGGAAGACTCAGAGCCTGGGATTTAACTCCATTTCTGAAGTGAAACACACAGCAGAGTTCTCATCCATAGATCACACTCTGCTGTAGAGCAAGAACCATGCTCTTCCTTTCTAGAGTCTCTAATACAGCAGGAAACGTGATTGTGCTCCGAACATAAGAACTGTGTTTCCTACACATAGGGACCATATGTAGGTCAACTCTTATTCTGAAACTGACGCAAAGCACAGGTCCTGAAACATTCAATGCTTTTCAATTAAGCCGGAGAAATGAGTGAGCTTCGTGAACGATGTAGTTAGTTTGAGCTGTAAAGTAACTGCCTTTACCTGAAATGAAGTGTCACTTGTAGGAAGACTCCGAGCCTGGGATTTAACTCCATTTCTGAAGTGAAACACACAGCAGAGTTCTCATCCATTGATCACACTGTGCTTTAGAGCAAGAACCACGCTCTTCCTTTGTAGAGTCTCTAAGACAGCAGGAAACGTGAGTGTGCTAAGAACAAAAGAACAGTGTTTCGTACACATACGGCCCATATCTAATCCAACTCTGCTTCTGACACTGATACAAAGCACTGGTCCTCTAACATCCAATGCTTGTCAGTTAAGATGAGAAACGTGTTAGCTTCATGAAAGATGGAGTTCATTTGAGCTGAAAAGTGACTGCCCTTACATGAAACGAAATCTTGCTTGTAGGAAGACTCAGAGCCTGGGATTTAACTCCTTTTCTGAAGTGAATCACACAGCAGAGTTCTCATCCATAGATCACACTATGCTTTAGAGCAAGAACCACGCTCTGGCTGTCTAGAGTCTCTAAGACAGCAGGAAACGTGAGTGTGCTGAGAACAAAAGAATGGTGTTTCCTACGCATACGGACCATATCTAGTCCAACTCTGCTTCTGAAACTGATACAAACCACAGGTCCTCTAACATCCACTGCTTGTCAGTTTAGAGGAGAAACGTGTGAGTTTCATGAATGATGTAGTTCGTTTGAGCTGTAAAGTAACTGCCCTTACCTGAAGTGAAGTTTTGCTTGTAGGAAGACTCAGAGCCTGGGATTTAACTCCATTTCTGAAGTGAAACACACAGCATAGTTCTCATCCATTGATCACACTCTGCTTTAGAGCAAGAAGCACGCTCTTGCTTTCTAGATTCTCTAAGAGAGCAGGAAATGTGAGTGTGCTGAGAACAAAAGAACGGTGTTTCCTACACATACCGACCGTATCTAGTCCAAATCTGCTTCTGAAACTGATACAAAGCACTGTTCCTCTAACATCCAATGCTTGGCAGGTATGATGGGAAACGTGTTAGCTTCGTGAACAATGTAGTTCGTTTGAGCTGAAAAGGGACTGCCCTTACCTGAAACGAAGTTTTGCTTGTAGGAAAACACAGAGCCTGGGATTTAACTCCATTTCTGAAGGGAAACACACAGCACAGTTCTCATCCATGAATCACACTCTGCTTTTGAGCAAGAAGCACGCTCTTCCTTTATAGAGTCTCTAATACAGAAGGAAACATGATTGTCCTCATAACAAAAGAATTGTGTTTCCTAAAAATACGGACCATATCTAGTTTAACATTTCTTCTGAAAGAGAAGCAAACCACAGGTCCTCGAACATCCAATGCTTGTCAGTTAAGATGAGAAACGTGTGAGCTTCGTGTACGATGTAGGTCATTTGAGGTGTAAAGTAACTGCCCTTACCTGAAAGGAAGTCTTGCTTGTAGGAAGACTCAGAGCCTGGGATTTAACTCCATTTCTGAAGTGAAACACACAGCAGAGTTCTCATCCATAGATCACACTCTGCTTTAGAGCAAGAAGCACGCTCTTGCTTTCTAGAGTCTCTAAGACAGCAGGAAACGTGAGTGTGCTTAGAACAAAAGAACGGTGATTCCTACACATACGGTCCATATCTAGTTCAACTCTTATTCTGAAACTGACACAAAGCACAGGTCCTGTAACATCCAATGCTTTTCAATTAAGACCGAGAAACGTGTGAGCTTCGTGTACGATGTAGGTCATTTGAGGTGTAAAGTAACTGCCCTTACCTGAAACGATGTTTTGCTTGTAGGAAGACTCAGACCCTGGGATTTAACTCCATTTCTGAAGTGAAACACACAGCAGAGTTCTCATCCATAGATCACACTCTGCTTTAGAGCAAGAACCACGCTCTTCCTTTCTAGAGTCTCTAATATATCAGGAAACATGATTGTGCTCATAACAAAAGAACTGTGTTTCCTAAACATACGGACCATATCTAGTTCAACACTTCTTCTAAAAGAGAAACAAACCACAGGTCCTCGAACATCCAATGCTTGTCAGTTAAGATGAGAAACGTGTGAGCTTCGTGAACAATGTAGTTCGTTTGAGCTGTAAAGTAACTGGCCTTACCTGAAACGAAATCTTGATTGCAGGAAGACTCAGAGCCTGGGATTTAACTCCTTTTCTGAAGTGAAACACACAGCAGAGTTCTCATCCATAGATAACACTCTGCTTTAGAGCAAGAACCACGCTCTTCCTTTCTAGAGTCTCTAATATATCAGGAAACATGATTGTGCTCATAACAAAAGAACTGTGTTTCCTAAACATACGGACCATATCTAGTTCAACACTTCTTCTAAAAGAGAAACAAACCACAGGTCCTCTAACATCCAATGCTTGTCAGTTAAGATGAGAAACGTGTGAGTTTCGTGAACGATGTAGTTAGTTTGAGCTGTAAAGAAACTGCCCTTACCTGAAAGGAAGTCTTGCTTGTAGGAAGACTCAGAGCCTGGGATTTAACTCCATTTCTGAAGTGAAACACACAGCAGAGTTCTCATCCATAGATCACACTCTGCTTTAGAGAAAGAAGCACGCTCTTGCTTTCTAGAGTCTCTAAGACAGCAGGAAACGTGAGTGTGCTTAGAACAAAAGAACGGTGATTCCTACACATACGGTCCATATCTAGTTCAACTCTTATTCTGAAACTGACACAAAGCACAGGTCCTGTAACATCCAATGCTTTTCAATTAAGACCGAGAAACGTGTGAGCTTCGTGTACGATGTAGGTCATTTGAGGTGTAAAGTAACTGCCCTTACCTGAAACGATGTTTTGCTTCTAGGAAGACTTAGAGCCTGGGATTTAACTCCATTTCTGAAGTGAAACACACAGCAGAGTTCTCATCCATAGATAACACTCTGCTTTAGAGCAAGAACCACGCTCTTCCTTTCTAGAGTCTCTAATATATCAGGAAACATGATTGTGCTCATAACAAAAGAACTGTGTTTCCTAAACATACGGACCATATCTAGTTCAACACTTCTTCTAAAAGAGAAACAAACCACAGGTCCTCTAACATCCAATGCTTGTCAGTTAAGATGAGAAACGTGTGAGTTTCGTGAACGATGTAGTTAGTTTGAGCTGTAAAGAAACTGCCCTTACCTGAAAGGAAGTCTTGCTTGTAGGAAGACTCAGAGCCTGGGATTTAACTCCATTTCTGAAGTGAAACACACAGCAGAGTTCTCATCCATAGATCACACTCTGCTTTAGAGCAAGAAGCACGCTCTTGCTTTCTAGAGTCTCTAAGACAGCAGGAAACGTGAGTGTGCTTAGAACAAAAGAACGGTGATTCCTACACATACGGTCCATATCTAGTTCAACTCTTATTCTGAAACTGACACAAAGCACAGGTCCTGTAACATCCAATGCTTTTCAATTAAGACCGAGAAACGTGTGAGCTTCGTGTACGATGTAGGTCATTTGAGGTGTAAAGTAACTGCCCTTACCTGAAACGATGTTTTGCTTGTAGGAAGACTCAGAGCCTGGGATTTAACTCCATTTCTGAAGGGAAACACACAGCACAGTTCTCATGCATGAATCACACTCTGCTTTAGAGCAAGAAGCACGCTCTTCCTTTATAAAGTCTCTAATACAGCAGGAAACATGATTGTCCTCATAACAAAAGAATTGTGTTTCCTAAAAATACGGACCATATCTAGTTTAACATTTCTTCTGAAAGAGAAGCAAACCACAGGTCCTCGAACATCCAATGCTTGTCAGTTAAGATGAGAAACGTGTGAGCTTCGTGAATGATGTAGTTCGTTTGAGCTGTAAAGTAACTGCCCTTACCTGAAACGAAGTCTTGCTTGTAGGAAGACTCAGAGCCTGGGATTTAACTCCATTTCTGAAGTGAAACACACAGCAGAGTTCTCATCCATAGATCACACTCTGTTGTAGAGCAAGAAGCACGCTCTTGCTTTCTAGATTCTCTACGACACCAGGAAACGTGAGTGTGCTGAGAACAAAAGAATGGTGTTTCCTACGCATACGGACCATATCTAGTCCAACTCTGCTTCTGAAACTGATACAAACCACAGGTCCTCTAACATCCACTGCTTGTCAGTTTAGAGGAGAAACGTGTGAGCTTCATGAATGATGTAGTTCGTTTGAGCTGTAAAGTCACTGCCCTTGCCTGAAGTGAAGTCTTGCTTGTAGGAAGACTCAGAGCCTGGGATTTAACTCCATTTCTGAAGTGAAACACACAACAGAGTTCTCATCCATAGATCACACTCTGCTGTAGAGCAAGAAGCACGCCCTTGCTTTCTAGATTCTCTATGACAGCAGGAAATGTGAGTGTGCTCAGAACAAAAGAATGGTGTTTCCTACACATACAGACCATATCTAGTCCAACTCTGCTTCTGAAACTGATACAATCCACAGGTCTTCAAACCTCGAGTGCTTGTCAGTTTAGATGAGAAACGTGTGACCTTCGTAAACGATGTAGTTCTTTTGAGCTGAAAAGTTACTGCCCTTACCTGAAATGAAGTCTTGCTTGTAGGAAGACACAGATCCTGGGTTTTAACTCCATTTCTGAAGGGAAACACACACCACAGTTCTCATCCATGAATCACACTCTGCTTTAGAGCAAGAACCATGCTCTTCCTTTCTAGAGTCTCTAAGACAGCAGGAAACGTGAGTGTGCTAAGAACAAAAGAACAGTGTTTCGTACACCTACGGCCCATATCTAATCCAACTCTGCTTCTGACACTGATACAAAGCACTGGTCCTCTAACATCCAATGCTTGTCAGTTAAGATGAGAAACGTGTGAGCTTCGTGAACAATGTAGTTCGTTTGAGCTGTAAAGTAACTGCCCTTACCTGAAACGAAATCTTGATTGTAGGAAGACTCAGAGCCTGGGATTTAACTCCTTTTCTGAAGTGAAACACACAGCAGAGTTCTCATCCATAGATAACACTCTGCTTTAGAGCAAGAACCACGCTCTTCCTTTCTAGAGTCTCTAATATATCAGGAAACATGATTGTGCTCATAACAAAAGAACTGTGTTTCCTAAACATACGGACCATATCTAGTTCAACACTTCTTCTAAAAGAGAAACAAACCACAGGTCCTCTAACATCCAATGCTTGTCAGTTAAGATGAGAAACGTGTGAGTTTCGTGAACGATGTAGTTAGTTTGAGCTGTAAAGAAACTGCCCTTACCTGAAAGGAAGTCTTGCTTGTAGGAAGACTCAGAGCCTGGGATTTAACTCCATTTCTGAAGTGAAACACACAGCAGAGTTCTCATCCATAGATCACACTCTGCTTTAGAGCAAGAAGCACGCTCTTGCTTTCTAGAGTCTCTAAGACAGCAGGAAACGTGAGTGTGCTTAGAACAAAAGAACGGTGATTCCTACACATACGGTCCATATCTAGTTCAACTCTTATTCTGAAACTGACACAAAGCACAGGTCCTGTAACATCCAATGCTTTTCAATTAAGACCGAGAAACGTGTGAGCTTCGTGTACGATGTAGGTCATTTGAGGTGTAAAGTAACTGCCCTTACCTGAAACGATGTTTTGCTTGTAGGAAGACTCAGAGCCTGGGATTTAACTCCATTTCTGAAGGGAAACACACAGCACAGTTCTCATGCATGAATCACACTCTGCTTTAGAGCAAGAAGCACGCTCTTCCTTTATAAAGTCTCTAATACAGCAGGAAACATGATTGTCCTCATAACAAAAGAATTGTGTTTCAGAAAAATACGGACCATATCTAGTTTATCATTTCTTCTGAAAGAGAAGCAAACCACAGGTCCTCGAACATCCAATGCTTGTCAGTTAAGATGAGAAACGTGTGAGCTTCGTGAATGATGTAGTTCGTTTGAGCTGTAAAGTAACTGCCCTTACCTGAAACGAAGTCTTGCTTGTAGGAAGACTCAGAGCCTGGGATTTAACTCCATTTCTGAAGTGAAACACACAGCAGAGTTCTCATCCATAGATCACACTCTGTTGTAGAGCAAGAAGCACGCTCTTGCTTTCTAGATTCTCTACAACAGCAGGAAACGTGAGTGTGCTGAGAACAAAAGAATGGTGTTTCCTACGCATACGGACCATATCTAGTCCAACTCTGCTTCTGAAACTGATACAAACCACAGGTCCTCTAACATCCACTGCTTGTCAGTTTAGAGGAGAAACGTGTGAGCTTCATGAATGATGTAGTTCGTTTGAGCTTTAAAGTCACTGCCCTTGCCTGAAGTGAAGTCTTGCTTGTAGGAAGACTCAGAGCCTGGGATTTAACTCCATTTCTGAAGTGAAACACACAGCAGAGTTCTCATCCATAGATCACACTCTGCTGTAGAGCAAGAAGCACGCCCTTGCTTTCTAGATTCTCTATGACAGCAGGAAATGTGAGTGTGCTCAGAACAAAAGAATGGTGTTTCCTACACATACAGACCATATCTAGTCCAACTCTGCTTCTGAAACTGATACAATCCACAGGTCTTCAAACCTCGAGTGCTTGTCAGTTTAGATGAGAAACGTGTGACCTTCGTAAACGATGTAGTTCTTTTGAGCTGAAAAGTTACTGCCCTTACCTGAAATGAAGTCTTGCTTGTAGGAAGACACAGATCCTGGTTTTTAACTCCATTTCTGAAGGGAAACACACACCACAGTTCTCATCCATGAATCACACTCTGCTTTAGAGCAAGAACCATGCTCTTCCTTTCTAGAGTCTCTAAGACAGCAGGAAACGTGAGTGTGCTAAGAACAAAAGAACAGTGTTTCGTACACCTACGGCCCATATCTAATCCAACTCTGCTTCTGACACTGATACAAAGCACTGGTCCTCTAACATCCAATGCTTGTCAGTTAAGATGAGAAACGTGTTAGCTTCATGAACGATGTAGTTCATTTGAGCTGAAAAGTGACTGCCCTTACATGAAATGAAATCTTGCTTGTAGGAAGACTCAGAGCCTGGGATTTAACTCCTTTTCTGAAGTGAATCACACAGCAGAGTTCTCATCCATAGATCACACTATGCTTTAGAGCAAGAACCACGCTCTGGCTGTCTAGAGTCTCTAAGACAGCAGGAAACGTGAGTGTGCTGAGAACAAAAGAATGGTGTTTCCTACGCATACGGACCATATCTAGTCCAATTCTGCTTCTGAAACTGATACAAACCACAGGTCCTCTAACATCCACTGCTTGTCAGTTTAGAGGAGAAACGTGTGAGCTTCATGAATGATGTAGTTTGTTTGAGCTGTAAAGTAACTGCCCTTACCTGAAATGAAGTTTTGCTTGTAGGAAGACTCAGAGCCTGGGATTTAACTCCATTTCTGAAGTGAAACACACAGCATAGTTCTCATCTATTGATCACACTCTGCTTTAGAGCAAGAAGCACGCTCTTGCTTTCTAGATTCCCTAAGAGAGCAGGAAATGTGAGTGTGCTGAGAACAAAAGAACGGTGTTTCCTACACATACCGACCGTATCTAGTCCAACTCTACTTCTGATACTGATACAAAGCACTGTTCCTCTAACATCCAATGCTTGGCAGGTAAGATGGGAAACGTGTTAGCTTCATGAACGATGTAGTTCGTTTGAGCTGAAAAGTGACTGCCCTTACCTGAAACGAAGTTTTGCTTGTAGGAAGACACAGAGTCTGGGATTTAACTCCATTTCTGAAGGGAAACACACAGCACAGTTCTCATCCATGAATCACACTCTGCTTTTGAGCAAGAAGCACGCTCTTCCTTTATAGAGTCTCTAATACAGAAGGAAACATGATTGTCCTCATAACAAAAGAATTGTGTTTCCTAAAAATACGGACCATATCTAGTTTAACATTTCTTCTGAAAGAGAAACAAACCACAGGTCCTCTAACATCCAATGCTTGTCAGTTAAGATGAGAAACGTGTGAGCTTTGTGAACGATGTAGTTGGTTTGAGCTGAAAAGTTACTGCTCTTACCTGAAATGAAGTCTTGCTTGTAGGAAGACACAGAGCCTGGGATTTAACTCCATTTCTGAAGTGAAACACACAGCAGAGTTCTCATCCATTGATCACACTCTGCTTTAGAGCAAGAAGCATGCTCTTGCTTTCTAGATTCTCTAAGAGAGCAAGAAATGTGAGTGTGCTGAGAACAAAAGAACGGTGTTTCCTACACATACGGACCGTATCTAGTCCAACTCTGCTTCTGAAACTGATACAAAGCACTGCTCCTCTAACATCCAATGCTTGGCAGGTAAGATGGGAAACGTGTTAGCTTCGTGAACAATGTAGTTCGTTTGAGCTGAAAAGTGACTGCCCTTACCTGAAACGAAGTTTTGCTTGTAGGAAGACACAGAGCCTGGGATTTAACTCCATTTCTGAAGGGAAACACACAGCACAGTTCTCATCCATGAATCACACTCTGCTTTTGAGCAAGAAGCACGCTCTTCCTTTATAGAGTCTCTAATACAGAAGGAAACATGATTGTCCTCATAACAAAAGAATTGTGTTTCCTAAAAATACGGACCATATCTAGTTTAATATTTCTTCTGAAAGAGAAGCAAACCACAGGTCCTCGAACATCCAATGCTTGTCAGTTAAGATGAGAAACGTGTGAGCTTCGTGAATGATGTAGTTCGTTTGAGCTGTAAAGTAACTGCCCTTACCTGAAACGAAGTCTTGCTTGTAGGAAGAATCAGAGCCTGGGATTTAACTCCATTTCTGAAGTGAAACAAACAGCAGAGTTCTCATCCATAGATCACACTCTGCTGTAGAGCAAGAAGCACGCTCTTGCTTTCTAGATTCTCTAGGACAGCAGGAAACGTGAGTGTGCTGAGAACAAAAGAATGGTGTTTCCTACGCTATCGGACCATATCTAGTCCAACTCTGCTTCTGAAACTGATACAAACCACAGGTCCTCTAACATCCACTGCTTGTCAGTTTAGAGGAGAAACGTGTGAGCTTCATGAATGATGTAGTTCGTTTGAGCTGTAAAGTAACTGCCCTTGCCTGAAGTGAAGTCTTGCTTGTAGGAAGACTCAGAGCCTGGGATTTAACTCCATTTCTGAAGTGAAACACACAGCAGAGTTCTCATCCATAGATCACACTCTGCTGTAGAGCAAGAAGCACGCTCTTGCTTTCTAGATTCTCTAGGACAGCAGGAAACGTGAGTGTGCTGAGAACAAAAGAATGGTGTTTCCTACGCATACGGACCATATCTAGTCCAACTCTGCTTCTGAAACTGATACAAACCACAGGTCCTCTAACATCCACTGCTTGTCAGTTTAGAGGAGAACGTGTGAGCTTCATGAATGATGTAGTTCGTTTGAGCTGTAAAGTAACTGCCCTTACCTGAAGTGAAGTCTTGCTTGTAGGAAGACTCAGAGCCTGTGATTTAACTCCATTTCTGAAGTGAAACACACAGCATAGTTCTCATCCATTGATCACACTCTGCTTTAGAGCAAGAAGCACGCTCTTGCTTTCTAGATTCTCTAAGAGAGCAGGAAATGTGTGTGTGCTGAGAACAAAAGAACGGTGTTTCCTACACATACAGACCGTATCTAGTCCAACTCTGCTTCTGAAACTGATACAAAGCACTGTTCCTCTAACATCCAATTCTTGGCAGGTAAGATGGGAAACGTGATAGCTTCGTGAACAATGTAGTTCGTTTGAGCTGAAAAGTGACTGCCCTTACCTGGAACGAAGTTTTGCTTGTAGGAAAACACAGAGCCTGGGATTTAACAACATTTATGAAGGGAAACACACAGCACAGTTCTCATCCATGAATCACACTCTGCTTTTGAGCAAGAAGCACGCTCTTCCTTTATAGAGTCTCTAATATATCAGGAAACATGATTGTGCTCATAACAAAAGAACTGTGTTTCCTAAACATACGGACCATATCTAGTTCAACACTTCTTCTAAAAGAGAAACAAACCACAGGTCCTCTAACATCCAATGCTTGTCAGTTAAGATGAGAAATTTGTGAGTTTCGTGAACGATGTAGTTAGTTTGAGCTGTAAAGTAACTGCCCTTACCTGAAAGGAAGTCTTGCTTGTAGGAAGACTCAGAGCCTGGGATTTAACTCCATTTCTGAAGTGAAACACACAGCAGAGTTCTCATCCATAGATCACACTCTGCTTTAGAGCAAGAAGCACGCTCTTGCTTTCTAGAGTCTCTAAGACAGCAGGAAACGTGAGTGTGCTTAGAACAAAAGAACGGTGATTCCTACACATACGGTCCATATCTAGTTCAACTCTTATTCTGAAACTGACACAAAGCACAGGTCCTGTAACATCCAATGCTTTTCAATTAAGACCGAGAAACGTGTGAGCTTCGTGTACGATGTAGGTCATTTGAGGTGTAAAGTAACTGCCCTTACCTGAAACGATGTTTTGCTTGTAGGAAGACTCAGAGCCTGGGATTTAACTCCATTTCTGAAGGGAAACACACAGCACAGTTCTCATGCATGAATCACACTCTGCTTTAGAGCAAGAAGCACGCTCTTCCTTTATAGAGTCTCTAATACAGCAGGAAACATGATTGTCCTCATAACAAAAGAATTGTGTTTCCTAAAAATACGGACCATATCTAGTTTAACATTTCTTCTGAAAGAGAAGCAAACCACTGGTCCTCGAACATCCAATGCTTGTCAGTTAAGATGAGAAACGTGTGAGCTTCGTGAATGATGTAGTTCGTTTGAGCTGTAAAGTAACTGCCCTTACCTGAAACGAAGTCTTGCTTGTAGGAAGACTCAGAGCCTGGGATTTAACTCCATTTCTGAAGTGAAACACACAGCAGAGTTCTCATCCATAGATCACACTCTGTTTTAGAGCAAGAAGCACGCTCTTGCTTTCTAGATTCTCTACGACACCAGGAAACGTGAGTGTGCTGAGAACAAAAGAATGGTGTTTCCTACGCATACGGACCATATCTAGTCCAACTCTGCTTCTGAAACTGATACAAACCACAGGTCCTCTAACATGCACTGCTTGTCAGTTTAGAGGAGAAACGTGTGAGCTTCATGAATGATGTAGTTCGTTTGAGCTGTAAAGTAACTGCCCTTGCCTGAAGTGAAGTCTTGCTTGTAGGAAGACTCAGAGCCTGGGATTTAACTCCATTTCTGAAGTGAAACACACAGCAGAGTTCTCATCCATAGATCACACTCTGCTGTAGAGCAAGAAGTACGCCCTTGCTTTCTAGATTCTCTATGACAGCAGGAAATGTGAGTGTGCTCAGAACAAAAGAATGGTGTTTCCTACACATACAGACCATATCTAGTCCAACTCTGCTTCTGAAACTGATACAATCCACAGGTCTTCAAACATCGAGTGCTTGTCAGTTTAGATGAGAAACGTGTGACCTTCGTAAACGATGTAGTTGGTTTGAGCTGAAAAGTTACTGCCCTTACCTGAAATGAAGTCTTGCTTGTAGGAAGACACAGAGCCTGGGATTTAACTCCATTTATGAAGGGAAACACACACCACGGTTCTCATCCATGAATCACACTCAAATCACACTCCGCTTTAGAGCAAGAAGCACACTCTTGCTTTCTAGATTCTCTAAGAGAGCAGGAAATGTGAGTGTGCTGAGAACAAAAGAACGGTGTTTCCTACACATACCGACCGTATCTAGTCCAACTCTGCTTCTGATACTGATACAAAGCACTGTTCCTCTAACATCCAATGCTTGGCAGGTAAGATGGGAAACGTGTTAGCGTCGTGAACGATGTAGTTCGTTTGAGCTGAAAAGTGACTGCCCCTACCTGAAACGAAGTTTTGCTTGTAGGAAGACACAGAGCCTGGGATTTAACTCCATTTCTGAAGGGAAACACACAGCACAGTTCTCGTCCATGAATCGCACTCTGCTTTTGAGGAAGAAGCACGCTCTTCCTTTATAGAGTCTCTAATACAGAAGGAAACATGATTGTCCTCATAACAAAAGAATTGTGTTTCCTAAAAATACGGACCATATCTAGTTTAACATTTCTTCTGAAAGAGAAACAAACCACAGGTCCTCTAACATCCAATGCTTGTGAGTTAAGATGAGAAACGTGTGAGCTTTGTGAACAATGTAGTTGGTTTGAGCTGAAAAGTTACTGCCCTTACCTGAAATGAAGTCTTGCTTTTAGGAAGACACAGAGCCTGGGATTTAACTCCATTTCTGAAGTGAAACACACAGCAGAGTTCTCATCCATTGATCACACTCTGCTTTAGAGCAAGAAGCACGCTCTTGCTTTCTAGATTCTCTAAGAAAGCAGGAAATGTGAGTGTGCTGAGAACAAAAGAACGGTGTTTCCTACACATACGGACCGTATCTAGTCCAACTCTGCTTCTGAAACTGATACAAAGCACTGTTCCTCTAACATCCAATGCTTGGCAGGTAAGATGGGAAACGTGTTAGCTTCGTGAACAATGTAGTTCGTTTGAGCTGAAAAGTGACTGCCCTTACCTGAAACGAAGTTTTGATTGTAGGAAGACACAGAGCCTGGGATTTACCTCCATTTCTGAAGGGAAACACACAGCACAGTTCTCATCCATGAATCACACTCTGCTTTTGAGCAAGAAGCACGCTTTTCCTTTATTGAGTCTCTAATACAGAAGGAAACATGATTGTCCTCATAACAAAAGAATTGTGTTTCCTAAAAATACGGACCATATCTAGTTTAACATTTCTTCTGAAAGAGAAACAAACCACAGGTCCTCTAACATCCAATGCTTGTCAGTTAAGATGAGAAACGTGTGAGCTTTGTGAACGATGTAGTTGGTTTGAGCTGAAAAGTTACTGCCCTTACCTGAAATGAAGTCTTGCTTGTAGGAAGACACACAGCCTGGGATTTAACTCCATTTCTGAAGGGAAACACACACCACAGTTCTCATCCATTGATCACACTCTGCTTTAGAGCAAGAAGCACGCTCTTGCTTTCTAGATTCTCTAAGAGAGCAGGAAATGTGAGTGTGCTGAGAAGAAAAGAACGGTGTTTCCTACACATACGGACCGTATGTAGTCCAACTCTGCTTCTGAAACTGATACAAAGCACTGTTCCTCTAACATCCAATGCTTGGCAGGTAAGATGGGAAAGGTGTGAGCTTCGTGTACGATGTAGTTCGTGTGAGGTGTAAAGTAACTGCCCTTACCTGAAACGATGTTTTGGTTGTAGGAAGACTCAGAGCCTGGGATTTAAATCCATTTATAAAGGGAAACACACACCACAGTTCTCATCCATGAATCACACTCTGCTTTAGAGCAAGAACCATGCTCTTCCTTTCTAGAGTCTCTAATACAGCAGGAAACGTGATTGTGCTCCGAACAAAAGAACTCTGTTTCCTACACATATGGACCATATGTAGGTCAACACTTATTCTGAAACTGTTACAAACCACTGGTCCTCTAACATCCACTGCTTGTCAGTTTAGAGGAGAAACGTGTGAGCTTCATGAATGATGTAGTTCGTTTGAGCTGTAAAGTATCTACCCTTGCCTGAAGTGAAGTCTTGCTTTTAGGAAGACTCAGAGCCTGGGATTTAACTCCATTTCTGAAGTGAAACACACAGCAGAGTTCTCATCCATGGATCACACTCTGCTTTAGAGCAAGAAGCATGCTCTTGCTTTCTAGAGTCTCTAAGACAGCAGGAAACGTGAGTGTGCTCAGAACAAAAGAATGGTGTTTCCTACACATACGGACAATATCTAGTCCATCTCTGCTTCTGAAACTGAAACAAACCACAGGTCCTCTAACATCCAATGCTTGTCAGTTAAGATGAGAAACGTGTGACCTTCGTAAACGATGTAGTTCGTTTGAGCTGAAAAGTGACTGCCCTTACCTGAAACGAAGTCTTGCTTGTACGAAGACACAGAGCCAGGGATTTAACTCCATTTCTGAAGGGAAACACACAGCACACTTCTCATCCATGAATCACACTCTGCTTTAGAGCAAGAACCACGCTCTTCCTTTATAGAGTCTCTAATACAGCAGGAAACATGATTGTGCTCATAACATTAGAATTGTGTTTCCTAAAATTACGGACCATATCTAGTTTAACACTACTTCTGAAAGAGAAACAAACCAAAGGTCCTCTAACATCCAATGCTTGTCAGTTAAGATGAGAAACGTGTGAGCTTTGTGAACGCTGTAGTTGGTTTGAGCTTAAAAGTTCCCGCCCTTACCTGAAATGAAGTCTTGCTTGTAGGAAGACACACAGCCTGGGATTTAACTCCATTTCTGAAGGGAAACACACACCACAGTTCTCATCCATGAATCACACTCTGCTTTAGAGCAAGAACCATGCTCTTCCTTTCTAGAGTCTCTAATACAGCAGGAAACGTGATTGTGCTCCGAACAAAAGAACTGTTTTTCCTACCCATACAGACCATATGTAGGTCAACTCTTTTTCTGAAACTGACACAAAGCACAGGTCCTGAAACATTCAATGCTTTTCAATTAAGACGGAGAAATGAGTGAGCTTCGTGAACGATGTAGTTAGTTTGAGCTGTAAAGTAACTGCCTTTACCTGAAATGAAGTGTCACTTGTAGGAAGACTCCGAGCCTGGGATTTAACTCCATTTCTGAAGTGAAACACACAGCAGAGTTCTCATCCATAGATAACACTCTGCTTTAGAGCAAGAACCATGCTCTTCCTTACTAGAGTCTCTAATATATCAGGAAACATGATTGTGCTCATAACAAAAGAACTGTGTTTCCTAAACATACGGACCATATCTAGTTCAACACTTCTTCTAAAAGAGAAACAAACCACACGTCCTCTAACATCCAATGCTTGTCAGTTAAGATGAGAAACGTGTGAGTTTCGTGAACGATGTAGTTAGTTTGAGCTGTAAAGTAACTGCCCTTACCTGAAAGGAAGTCTTGCTTGTAGGAAGACTCAGAGCCTGGGATTTAACTCCATTTCTGAAGTGAAACACACAGCAGAGTTCTCATCCATAGATCACACTCTGCTGTAGAGCAAGAAGCACGCTCTTGCTTTATAGATTCTCTAGGACAGCAAGAAACGTGAGTGTGCTGAGAACAAAAGAATGGTGTTTCCTACGCATACGGACCAAATCTATTCCAACTCTGCTTCTGAAACTGATACAAACCACAGGTCCTCTAACATCCACTGCTTGTCAGTTTAGAGGAGAACGTGTGAGCTTCATGAACGATGTAGTTCGTTTGAGCTGTAAAGTAACTGCCCTTACCTGAAACGAAGTCTTGCTTGTAGGAAGACTCAGAGCCTGGGATTTAACTCCATTTCTGAAGTGAAACACACAGCAGAGTTCTCATCCATAGATCACACTCTGCTTTAGAGCAAGAAGCACGCTCTTGCTTTCTAGAGTCTCTAAGACAGCAGGAAACGTGAGTGTGCTTAGAACAAAATAACGGTGTTTCCTACACATACAGACCATATCTAGTTTAACTCTTATTCTGAAACTGACACAAAGCACAGGTCCTGTATCATCCAATGCTTTTCAAGTAAGACCGAGAAACGTGTGAGCTTCGTGTATGATTTAGTTAGTTTGAGCTGTAAAGTAACTGCCCTTACCTGAAACGAAGTTTTGCTTTTAGGAAGACTCAGAGCCTGGGATTTAACTCCATTTCTGAAGGGAAACACACACCACAGTTCTCATCCATGAATCACACTCTGCTTTAGAGCAAGATCCATGCTCTTCCTTTCTAGAGTCTCTAATCCAGCAGGAAACGTGATTGTGCTCCAAACAAAAGAACTGTGTTTCCTACAATATGGACCATATGTAGGTCAACTCTTATTCTGAAACTGACACAAAGCACAGGTCCTGAAACATTCAATGCTTTTCAATTAAGACGGGGAAACGTGCGTGCTTCGTGAACGATGTAGTTAGTTTGAGCTGTAAAGTAACTGCCCTTACCTGAAACGAAGTCTTGCTTGTAGGAAGACTCAGAGTCTGGGATTTAACTCCTTTTCTGAAGTGAATCACACAACAGAGTTCTCATCCATAGATCACACTCTGCTTTAGAGCAAGAACCACGCTCTTCCTTTCTAGAGTCTCTAAGACAGCAGGAAACGTGAGTGTGCTGAGAACAAAAGAATGGTGTTTCCTACGCATACGGACCATATCTAGTCCAACTCTGCTTCTGAAACTGATACAAACCAGAGGTCCTCTAACATCCAATGCTTGTCAGATTAGAGGAGAAAGGTGTGAGCTTCATGAATGATGTAGTTCGTTTGAGCTGTAAAGTAACTGCCCTTGCCTGAAACGAAGTCTTGCTTGTAGGAAGACTCAGAGCCTGCGATTTAACTCCATTTCTGAAGTGAAACACACAGCAGAGTTCTCATTCATAGATCACACTCTGCTTTAGAGCAAGAAGCACGCTCTTGCTTTCTAGATTCTCCTAGACAGCAGGAAACTTGAGTGTGCTGAGAACAAAAGAACGGTGTTTCCTACACATAGGGACCATATCTAGTCCAACACTGCTTCTGGTATTGACACAAGCACAGGTCCTCTAACATCCAATGCTTGTCATTTAAGATGAGAAACGAGTGATCTTCGTGAACGATGTAGTTAGTATGAGCTGAAAAGTGACTGCCCTAACCTGAAATGAAGTCTTGCTTGTCCAAAGACTCAGAGCCTGGGATTTAACTCCATTTCTGAAGTGAAACACACAGCAGAGTTCTCATCCATAGATAACACTCTGCTTTAGAGCAAGAAACACGTTCTTCCTTTCTAGAGACTTTAATACAGCAGGAAACATCATTGTGCTCATAACAAAAGAACTGATTTTCCTAAACATACGGACCCTATCTAGTCCAACTCTGCTTCTGAAACTGATACAAATCACTGTTCCTCTAACATCCAATGCTTGTCAGTTAAGATGAGAAATATTTGAGCTTCGTGAACGACGTAGTTCGTTTGAGCTGTAAAGTAACTGCCCTTACCTGAAACGAAGTCTTGCTTGTAAGAAGACTCAGAGCCTGTGATTTAACACCATTTCAGAAGTGAAACACACAGCAGAGTTCTCATTCATACATCAGACTCTGCTTTAGAGCAAGAAGCACGCTCTTGCTTTCTAGATCCTCTAAGAGAGCAGGAAACTTGAGTGTGCTGAGAACAAAAAAACGGTGTTTCCTAAACATACGGACCATATCTAGTCCAACTCTGCTTCTGGTATTGATACAAGCAAAGGTCCTCTAACATCCAATGCTTGTCATTTAAGATGAGAAACGAGTGAGCTTCGTGAACGATGTAGTTAGTATGAGCTGAAAAGTGACTGCCCTAACCTGAAATGAAGTCTTGCTTGTAGGAAGACTCAGAGCGTGGGATTTAACTCCATTTCTGAAGGGAAACACACAGCAGCGTTCTAATCCATAGATCACACTGTGCTTTAGTGCAAGAAGCACGCTCTTGCTTTCTAGAGTCTCTAATATAGCAGGAAACATGAGTGTGCTGAGAACAAAAGAACGGTGTTTCCTACACATACGGACCATATCTAGTCCAGCTCTGCTTCTGGTATTGATACAAGCACAGGTCCTCTAACATCCAAAGCTTGTCAATTAAGATGAAAAACGTGGGAGCTTCGTGAAAGATTTAGTTCTTTTGAGCTGTAAAGTAACTGCCATTACCTGAAATGAAGTGTCACTTTTAGGAAGACATAGAGCCTGGGATTTAACTCCATTTCTGAAGTGAAACACACAGCAGAGTTCTCATCCATAGATCACACTCTGCTGTAGAGCAAGAAGCATGCTCTTGCTTTCTAGATTCTTTACGACAGCAGGAAATGTGAGTGTGCTGAGAAAAAAAGAATGGTGTTTCCTACACATACGGACCATATCTAGTCCAACACTGCTTCTGAATCTGATACAATCCACAGGTCTTCAAACACCCAATGCTTGTCAGTTTAGATGAGAAACGTGTGACCTTCGTAAACGATGTAGTTCGTTTGAGGTGAAAAGTGACTGCCCTTACCTGAAACGAAGTCTTGCTTGTCCAAAGACACAGAGCCTGGGATTTAACTCCATTTCTGAAGGGAAACACACAGCACACTTCTCATCCATGAATCACACTCTGCTTTAGAGCAAGAACCACGCTCTTCCTTTATAGAGTCTCTAATACAGCAGGAAACATGATTGTGCTTATCACATTAGAATTGTGTTTCCTAAAAATACGGACCATATCTAGTTTAACACTATTTCTGAAAGAGAAACAAACCAAAGGTCCTCTAACATCCAATGCTTGTCAGTTAAGATGAGAAACGTGTGAGCTTTGTGAACGATGTAGTTGGTTTGAGCTGAAAAGTTACTGCCCTTACCTGAAATGAAGTCTTGCTTGTAGGAAGACACAGAGCATGGAATTTAACTCCATTTCTGAAGGGAAAGAAACACCACAGTTCTCATCCATGAATCACACTCTACTTTAGAGCAAGAACCATGCTCTTCCTTTCTAGAGTCTGTAATACAGCAGGAAACGTGATTGTGCTCCGAACAAAAGAACTGTGTTTCCTACACATACGGACCATATGTAGGTCAACTCTTATTCTGAAACTGACACAAAGCACAGGTCCTGAAACATTCAATGCTTTTCAATTAAGACGGAGAAATGAGTGAGCTTCATGAACGATGTTGTTAGTTTGAGCTGTAAAGTAACTGCCTTTACCTGAAATGAAGTGTCACTTGTAGGAAGACTCCGAGCGTGGGATTTAACTCCATTTCTGAAGTGAAACACACAGCAGAGTTCTCGTCCATTGATCACACTCTGCTTTAGCCAAGAAGCACGCTCTTGCTTTCTAGATTCTATAAGACATTGGAAACTTGAGTGTGCTAGGAACAAAAGAACGGGGTTTCCTACACATACGGACCATATCTAGGCCAACTCTGCCTCTGAAATTGGTACAAAGCACAGGTCCTCTAACATCCAAAGCTTGTCATTTAAGATGAGAAACGTGGGAGCTTCATGAACGATGTAGTTCGTTTGAGCTATAAAGTAACTGCCCTTACTTGAAATGAAGTGTCACTTGTAGGAAGACTCAGAGCCTGGGATTTAACTCCATTTCTGAAGTGAAACACACAGCAGAGTTCTCATCCATAGATTACACTCTGCTTTAGAGCAAGAAGCACGCACTTGCTTTCTAGATTCTCTAAGACAGCAGGATACATGAGTGTGCTCAGAACAAAAGAACGGTGTTTCCTAGACAAAGGGAGCATATCTAGTCCAACCCTGCTTCTGAAAATGATACAAAGCACTGGTCCTCTAACATCCAATGATTGTCAGGTAAGATGGGGAATCGTGTTAGCTTCATGAACGATGTAGTTCGTTTGAGCTGAAAAGTGACTGTCCTTACCTGAAATGAAGTCTTGCTTGTACGAAGACTCAGAGCCTCGGATTTAACTCCATTTCTGAAGGGAAACACACAGCACACTTCTCATCCATGAATCACCCTCTGCTTTAGAGTAAGAACCACGCTCTTCCTTTCTAGAGTCTCTAATAAAGCAGGAAACATGATTGTCCTCATAACAAAAGAATTGTGTTTCTTAAAAATACGGACCATATCTAGTTTAACACTTCTTCTGAAAGAGAAAAAACCACAGGTCCTCTAACATCCAATGCTTGTCAGTTAAGATGAGAAACGTATGAGCCTCGTGAACGATGTAGTTCCTTTGAGCTGAAAAGTTACTGCCCTAAACTGAAAAGAAGTATTGCTTGAAGGAAGACACAGAGCCTGGGATTCAACTCCATTTCTGAAGGGAAACACATAGCACAGTTCTCATCCATGAATCACACTCTCCTTTAGAGCAAGAACCATGCTCTTCCTTTCTAGAGTCTCTAATACAGCAGAAAACGTGATTGTGCTCAGAACAAAAGAACTGTGTTTCCTACACATACAGACCATATCTAGTTCAACTCTGCTTCTGAAAGAGAAACAAACACAGGTCTTCTAACATCCAATGATTGTCACTTAAAAGGAGAAACGTGTGAGCTTCGTGAACGATGTAGTTCGTTTGAGCTGTAAAGTAACTTCCCTTACCTGAAGTGAAGTCCTGCTTGTAGGAAGACACAGAGCCTGGGATTTAACTCCATATCTGAAGGGAAACACACAGCATAGTTCCCATCCATGGATCCCATTCTGCTTAGAGCAAGAAGCATGCTCTTGCTTTCTAGAGTCTCCCTTACAGCAGGAAACATCATTGTACTCATAACAAAAGAATTGTGTTTCCTAAAAATACGGACCATATCTAGTTTAACATTTCTTCTGAAAGAGAAACAAACCACAGGTCCTCTAACATCCAATGCTTGTCATTTAAGATGAGAAACGAGTGAGCTTCGTGAACGATGTAGTTATTATGAGCTGAAAAGTGACTGCCCTTTCCTGAAATGAAGTCTTGCTTGTAGGAAGACTCAGAGCCTGGGATTTAACTCCATTTCTGAAGTGAAACACACAGCAGAGTTCTCATCCATAGATCACACTGTGCTTTAGAGCAAGAAGCACGCTCTTGCTTACTAGAGTCTCTAATACAGCAGGAAACATGAGTGTGCTGAGAACAAGAGAACGGTGTTCCCTACACATACGGACCATATCTAGTCCAGCTCTGCTTCTGGTATTGATACAAGCACAGGTCCTCTAACATCCAAAGCTTGTCATTTAAGATGAGAAACGAGTGAGCTTCGTGAACGATGTAGTTATTATGAGCTGAAAAGTGACTCTCCGTACCTGAAATGAAGTCTTGCTTGTAGGAAGACTCAGAGCCTGGGATTTTACTCCATTTCTGAAGGGAAACACACAGCACAGTTCTCATCCATAGATCCCATTCTGCTATAGAGCAAGAAGCACGCTCTGGCTTTCTAGAGTCTCTAATAAAGCAGGAAACATGATTGTGCTCACAACAAAAGAATTGTGTTTCCTAAAAATACGGACCATATCTAGTTTAACACTTCTTCTGAAAGAGAAACAAACCACAGGTCCTCTAACATCCAATGCTTGTCAGTTAAGATGAGAAACGTGTGAGCTTCGTGAACAATGTAGTTCGTTTGAGCTGAAAAGTGACTGCCCTTACCTGAAAAGAAGTCTTTCTTTTAGGAAGACACAGAGCCTGGGATTCAACTCCATTTCTGAAGGGAAACACACAGCACAGTTCTCATCCATGAATCACACTCTCCTTTAGAGCAAGAACCATGCTCTTCCTTTCTAGAGTCTATAATAAAGCAGGAAACGTGATTGTTCTCAGAAAAAAGAACTGTTTTTCTACACATACGGACCATACCTAGTTCAACACTTATCCTGAAACTGACACAAACCACAGGTCCTGAAACATCCAATGCTTTTCAATTAAAACCGAGAATCATGTGAGCTTCATGAATGATGTAGTTCGTTTGAGCTGTAAAGTAACTGCCCTTACCTGAAGTGAAGTCTTGTTTGTAGGAGGAGTCAGAGCCTGGGATTTAACTCCATTTCTGAAGTGAAACACACAGCAGAGTTCTCATTCATTGATCACACTCTGCTTTAGAGCAAGAAGCACGCTCTTGCTTTCTAGATTCTCTAAGACAGCATGAAACGTGAGTGTGCTAAGAAAAAAAGAACGGTGTTTCCTACATATACGGACGATATCTAGTCCAACTCTGCTTCTGAAACTGATACAAAGCACTGTTCCACTAACATCCAATGCTTGTCAGGTAAGATGGGAAACGTGTTAGCTTCGTGAACGATGAACTTCATTTGAGCTGAAAAGTGACTGCCCTTACCTGAAACGAAGTCTTGCTTGTAGGAAGACACAGAGCCTGGGATGTAACTCCATTTCTGAAGGGAAACACACAGCACAGTTCTATTCCATGAATCACACTCTGCTTTAGAGCAAGAAGCACCCTCTTCCTTTCTAGAGTCTCTAATACAGCAGGAAACATGAGTGTGCTCAGAGCAAAAGAATTGTGTTTCCTAACAATACGGACCATATCTAGTTCAACACTTCTTCTGAAAGAGAAACAAACCACAAGTACTCTAACATACAATGCTTGTCAGTTAAGATGAGAAACGTGTGAGCTTCGTGAACGATGTAGTTCGTTTGAGCTGAAAAGTGACTGCCCTTACCTGAAATGATGTCTTGCTTGTAGGAAGACTCAGAGCCTGGGATTTAACTCCATTTCTAAGTGAAACACACAGCAGTGTTCTCATCCATAGATCACACTCTGGTTTAGAGCAAGAAGCACGCTCTTGCTTTCTAGATTCTGTAAGACATCAGGAAACATGAGTGTGCTCAGAACAAAAGAACTGTGTTTCCTACACAAAGGGAGCATATCTAGGACAACTCTGCTTCTGAAACTGATACTCTAACATCCAATGCTTGTCAGGTGAGATGGGGAATGGTGTTAGCTTCGTGAACGATGTAGTTCATTTGAGCTGAAAATTGACTGGCCTTACCTGAAACGATGTCTTGCTTGTAGGAAGACTCAGACCCTGGGATTTTACTCCATTTCTGAAGGGAAACACACAGCACACTTCTCATCCATGTATCACACTCTGCTTTAGAGTAAGTACAACGCTCTTCCTTTCTAGAGTCTCTAATAAAGCAGGAAACATGATTGTGCTGAGAACAAAAGAACGGTGTTTCCTAAACAAAGGGAGCATATCTAGTCAAACTCTGCTTCTGAAACTGATACAAAGCAGTTGTCCTCTAACATCCAATGCTTGTCAGGTAAGATGGGGAATTGTGTTAGCTTCGTGAACGATGTAGTTCGTTTGAGCTGAAAAGTGACTTCCCTTACCTGAAACGAAATCTTGCTTGTAAGAAGACACAGAGCCTGGGATTTAACTCCATTTCTGAAGGGAAACACACAGCACACTTCTCATCCATGAATCACACTCTGCTTTAGAGTAAGAACCACGCTCTTCCTTTCTAGAGTCTCTAATAAAGCAGGAAACATGATTGTGCTCATAACAAAAGAATTTTGTTTCCTAAAAATATGGACCATATCTAGTTTAACACTTCTTCTGAAAGAGAAATAAACCACAGGTCCTCTAACATCCAATGCTTGTCAGTTAAGATGAGAAACGTGTGAGCATCGTGAACGATGTAGTTCGTTTGAGCTGAAAAGTGACTGCCCTTACCTGAAAAGAAGTCTTGCTTGTAGGAAGACACAGAGCCTGGGATTCAATTCCATTTCTGAAGGGAAACACACAGCACAGTTCTCATCCATGAATCACACTCTCCTTTAGAGCAAGAACCATGCTCTTCCTTTCTAGAGTCTCTAATACAGCAGGAAACGTGATTGTGCTCAGAACAAAAGAACTGTGTTTCCTACACATACAGACCATATCTAGTTCAACTCTGCTTCTGAAAGAGAAACAACACAGGTCCTCTAACATCCAATGATTGTCACTTAAAATGAGAAACGTGTGAGGTTCGTGAACGATGTAGTTCGTTTGAGCTGTCATGTAACTTCCCTTACCTGAAGTGAAGTCTTGCTTGTAGGAAGACACAGAGCCTGGGTTTTAACTCCATTTCTGAAGGGAAACACACAGCACAGTTCTCATCAATGAATCACACTCTGCTTTAGAGCAAGAAGCACGCACTTGCTTTCTAGAGTCTCTAATAAAGCAGGAAACATGAGTGTGCTGAGAACAAGAGAACGGTGTTCCCTACACATACGGACCATATCTAGGCCAACTCTGCCTCTGAAATTGTTACAAAGCACAGGTCCTCTAACATCCAAAGCTTGTCATTTAAGATGAGAAACGTGGGAGCTTTGTGAACGATTTAGTTTGTTTGAGCTGTAAAGTAACTGCCCTTACCTGAAATGAAATGTCACTTGTAGGAAGACTCAAAGCCTGGGATTTAACTCCATTTCTGAAGTGAAACACACAGCAGAGTTCTCATCTATAGATAACACTCTGCTTTAGAGCAAGAACCACGCTCTTTCTTTCTACAGTCTCTAATACAGCAGGAAACATGATTGAGCTCCTAACAAAAGAACTGTGTTTCCTAAACATACGGACCATGTCTAGTTCAACACCTCTTCTAAAAGAGAAACAAACCACAGGTACTCTAACATCCAGTGCTTGCCAGTTAAGATGAGAAACGTGTGAGCGTCGTGAACGATGTAGTTAGTTTGAGCTGTAAAGTAACTGCCCTTACCTGAAACGAAGTCTTTCTTGTAGGAAGACTCAGAGCCTGGGATTTAACTCCATTTCTGAAGTGAAACACACAGCAGAGTTCTCATCCATAGATCACACTCTGCTTTAGAGCAAGAAGCACGTTCTTGCTTTCTAGAGTCTCTAAGACAGCAGGAAACGTGTGTGTGCTCAGAACAAAAGAACTGTGTTTCCTAAACATACGGACCATGTCTAGTTCAACACCTCTTCTAAAAGAGAAACAAACCACAGGTACTCAAACATCCAAGGCTTGCCAGTTAAGATGAGAAACGTGTGAGCGTCGTGAACGATGTAGTTAGTTTGAGCTGTAAAGTAACTGCCCTTACCTGAAACGAAGTCTTTCTTGTAGGAAGACTCAGAGCCTGGGATTTAACTCCATTTCTGAAGTGAAACACACAGCAGAGTTCTCATCCATAGATCACACTCTGCTTTAGAGCAAGAAGCTCGTTCTTGCTTTCTAGAGTCTCTAAGACAGCAGGAAACTTGACTGTGCTGAGAACAAAAGAACGGTGTTTCCTACACAAAGGGAGCATACCTAGTCAAACTCTGCTTCTGAAACTGATACAAAGCACTTGTCCTCTAACATCCAATGCTTGTCAGGTAAGATGGGAAATCGTGTTAGCTTCGTGAACGATGTAGTTCGTTTGAGCTGAAAAGTGACTGCCCTTACCTGAAATGATGTCTTGCTTGTAGGAAGACTCAGAGCCTGGGATTTAACTCCATTTCTAAGTGAAACACACAGCAGTGTTCTCATCCATAGATCACACTCTGGTTTAGAGCAAGAAGCACGCTCTTGCTTTCTAGATTCTGTAAGACATCAGGAAACATGAGTGTGCTCAGAACAAAAGAACTGTGTTTCCTACACAAAGGGAGCATATCTAGGACAACTCTGCTTCTGAAACTGATACTCTAACATCCAATGCTTGTCAGGTGAGATGGGGAATGGTGTTAGCTTCGTGAACGATGTAGTTCATTTGAGCTGAAAATTGACTGGCCTTACCTGAAACGATGTCTTGCTTGTAGGAAGACTCAGACCCTGGGATTTTACTCCATTTCTGAAGGGAAACACACAGCACACTTCTCATCCATGTATCACACTCTGCTTTAGAGTAAGTACAACGCTCTTCCTTTCTAGAGTCTCTAATAAAGCAGGAAACATGATTGTGCTGAGAACAAAAGAACGGTGTTTCCTAAACAAAGGGAGCATATCTAGTCAAACTCTGCTTCTGAAACTGATACAAAGCAGTTGTCCTCTAACATCCAATGCTTGTCAGGTAAGATGGGGAATTGTGTTAGCTTCGTGAACGATGTAGTTCGTTTGAGCTGAAAAGTGACTTCCCTTACCTGAAACGAAATCTTGCTTGTAAGAAGACACAGAGCCTGGGATTTAACTCCATTTCTGAAGGGAAACACACAGCACACTTCTCATCCATGAATCACACTCTGCTTTAGAGTAAGAACCACGCTCTTCCTTTCTAGAGTCTCTAATAAAGCAGGAAACATGATTGTGCTCATAACAAAAGAATTTTGTTTCCTAAAAATATGGACCATATCTAGTTTAACACTTCTTCTGAAAGAGAAATAAACCACAGGTCCTCTAACATCCAATGCTTGTCAGTTAAGATGAGAAACGTGTGAGCATCGTGAACGATGTAGTTCGTTTGAGCTGAAAAGTGACTGCCCTTACCTGAAAAGAAGTCTTGCTTGTAGGAAGACACAGAGCCTGGGATTCAATTCCATTTCTGAAGGGAAACACACAGCACAGTTCTCATCCATGAATCACACTCTCCTTTAGAGCAAGAACCATGCTCTTCCTTTCTAGAGTCTCTAATACAGCAGGAAACGTGATTGTGCTCAGAACAAAAGAACTGTGTTTCCTACACATACAGACCATATCTAGTTCAACTCTGCTTCTGAAAGAGAAACAACACAGGTCCTCTAACATCCAATGATTGTCACTTAAAATGAGAAACGTGTGAGGTTCGTGAACGATGTAGTTCGTTTGAGCTGTCATGTAACTTCCCTTACCTGAAGTGAAGTCTTGCTTGTAGGAAGACACAGAGCCTGGGTTTTAACTCCATTTCTGAAGGGAAACACACAGCACAGTTCTCATCAATGAATCACACTCTGCTTTAGAGCAAGAAGCACGCACTTGCTTTCTAGAGTCTCTAATAAAGCAGGAAACATGAGTGTGCTGAGAACAAGAGAACGGTGTTCCCTACACATACGGACCATATCTAGGCCAACTCTGCCTCTGAAATTGTTACAAAGCACAGGTCCTCTAACATCCAAAGCTTGTCATTTAAGATGAGAAACGTGGGAGCTTTGTGAACGATTTAGTTTGTTTGAGCTGTAAAGTAACTGCCCTTACCTGAAATGAAATGTCACTTGTAGGAAGACTCAAAGCCTGGGATTTAACTCCATTTCTGAAGTGAAACACACAGCAGAGTTCTCATCTATAGATAACACTCTGCTTTAGAGCAAGAACCACGCTCTTTCTTTCTACAGTCTCTAATACAGCAGGAAACATGATTGAGCTCCTAACAAAAGAACTGTGTTTCCTAAACATACGGACCATGTCTAGTTCAACACCTCTTCTAAAAGAGAAACAAACCACAGGTACTCTAACATCCAGTGCTTGCCAGTTAAGATGAGAAACGTGTGAGCGTCGTGAACGATGTAGTTAGTTTGAGCTGTAAAGTAACTGCCCTTACCTGAAACGAAGTCTTTCTTGTAGGAAGACTCAGAGCCTGGGATTTAACTCCATTTCTGAAGTGAAACACACAGCAGAGTTCTCATCCATAGATCACACTCTGCTTTAGAGCAAGAAGCACGTTCTTGCTTTCTAGAGTCTCTAAGACAGCAGGAAACGTGTGTGTGCTCAGAACAAAAGAACTGTGTTTCCTAAACATACGGACCATGTCTAGTTCAACACCTCTTCTAAAAGAGAAACAAACCACAGGTACTCAAACATCCAAGGCTTGCCAGTTAAGATGAGAAACGTGTGAGCGTCGTGAACGATGTAGTTAGTTTGAGCTGTAAAGTAACTGCCCTTACCTGAAACGAAGTCTTTCTTGTAGGAAGACTCAGAGCCTGGGATTTAACTCCATTTCTGAAGTGAAACACACAGCAGAGTTCTCATCCATAGATCACACTCTGCTTTAGAGCAAGAAGCTCGTTCTTGCTTTCTAGAGTCTCTAAGACAGCAGGAAACTTGACTGTGCTGAGAACAAAAGAACGGTGTTTCCTACACAAAGGGAGCATACCTAGTCAAACTCTGCTTCTGAAACTGATACAAAGCACTTGTCCTCTAACATCCAATGCTTGTCAGGTAAGATGGGAAATCGTGTTAGCTTCGTGAACGATGTAGTTCCTTTGAGCTGAAAAGTGACTGCCCTCACCTGAAACGAAATCTTGCTTGTACGAAGACACAGAGCCTGGGATTTAACTCCATTCCTGAAGGGAAACACACAGCACACTTCTCATCCATGAATCACACTCTGCTTTAGAGTAAGAACCACGCTCTTCCTTTCTAGAGTCTCTAATAAAGCAGGAAACATGATTGTGCTCATAACAAAAGAATTGTGTTTCCTTAAAATATGGACCATATCTAGTTTAACACTTCTTCTGAAAGAGAAATAAACCACAGGTCCTCTAACATCCAATGCTTGTCAGTTAAGATGAGAAACGTGTGAGCAACGTGAACGATGTAGTTCGTTTGAGCTGAAAAGTGACTGCCCTTACCTGAAAAGAAGTCTTGCTTGTAGGAAGACTCAGAGGCTGGGATTTCACTCCATTTCTGAAGTGAAACACACAGCAGAGTTCTCATTCATAGATCACACTCTGCTTTAGAGCAAGAAGCACGCTCTTGCTTTCTATATTCTCTAAGACAGCAGGAAACGTGATTGTGCTCAGAACAAAAGAACGGTGTTTCCTACACATACGGACCATATCTAGTCCAACTCTGCTTCTAGGTATTGATAAAACCACAGGTCCTCTAACATCCAATGCTTGTCGTTTAAGATGAGAAATGAGTGAGCTTCGTGAACGATGTAGTTAGTATGAGCTGAAAAGTGACTGCCCTTACCTGAAATGAAGTCTTGCTTGTAGGAAGACTCAGAGCCTGGGATTCAATTCCATTTCTGAAGGGAAACACACAGCACAGTTCTCATCCATGAATCACACTCTGCTTTAGAGCAAGAAGCACACTCTTGCTTTCTAGAGTCTCTAATAAAGCAGGAAACATGAGTGTGCTGAGAACAAGAGAACGGTGTTCCCTACACATACGGACCATATCTAGGCCAACTCTGCCTCTGAAATTGTTACAAAGCACAGGTCCTCTAACATCCAAAGCTTGTCATTTAAGATGAGAAACGTGGGAGCTTTGTGAACGATTTAGTTTGTTTGAGCTGTAAAGTAACTGCCCTTACCTGAAATGAAATGTCACTTGTAGGAAGACTCAGAGCCTGGGATTTAACTCCATTTCTGAAGTGAAACACACAGCAGACTTCTCATCTATAGATAACACTCTGCTTTAGAGCAAGAACCACGCTCTTTATTTCTACAGTCTCTAATACAGCAGGAAACATGATTGAGCTCCTAACAAAAGAACTGTGTTTCCTAAACATACGGACCATGTCTAGTTCAACACCTCTTCTAAAAGAGAAACAAACCACAGGTACTCTAACATCCAATGCTTGCCAGTTAAGATGAGAAACGTGTGAGCGTCGTGAACGATGTAGTTAGTTTGAGCTGTAAAGTAACTGCCCTTACCTGAAACGAAGTCTTTCTTGTAGGAAGACTCAGAGCCTGGGATTTAACTCCATTTCTGAAGTGAAACACACAGCAGAGTTCTCATCCATAGATCACACTCTGCTTTAGAGCAAGAAGCACGTTCTTGCTTTCTAGAGTCTCTAAGACAGCAGGAAACTTGAGTGTGCTGAAAACAAAAGAACGGTGTTTCCTACACATACGGACCATATCTAATCGAAATCTGCTTCTGAAACTGATAAAAAGCACTGGTACTCTAACATCCAATGCTTGTCAGTTAAGATGAGAAACGCTTTAGCTTCGTGAATGATGTAGTTCATTTGAGCTGAAAAGTGACTGCCCTTACCTGAAACGAAATCTTGCTTGTAGGAAGACTCAGAGCCAGGGATTTAACTCCATTTCTGAAGGGAAACACACAGCAGTGTTCTCATCCATAGATCACACTCTGCTTTAGAGCAAGAAGCACGCTCTTGCTTTCTAGATTCTCTAAGACAGCAGGAAACGTGAGTGTGCTAAGAACAAAAGAACGATGTTTCCTACACAAAGGGAGCATATATAGTACAACTCTGCTTCTGAAAATGATACAAAGCACTGGTCCTCTAACATCCAATGCTTGTCAGGTAAGATGGGAATCGTGTTAGCTTCGTGAACGATGTAGTTCATTTGAGCAGAAAAGTGACTGCCCTTACAGGAAACGAAGTCTTGCTTGTACGAAGACACAGAACCTGGGATTTAACTCCATTTCTGAAGGGAAACACACAGCACACTTCTCATCCATGAATCACACTCTGCTTTAGAGTAAGAACCACGCTCTTCCTTTCTAGAGTCTCTAATAAAGCAGGAAACATGATTGTGCTCATAACAAAAGAATTGTGTTTCCTAAAAATATGGACCACATCTAGTTTAACACTTCTTCTGAAAGAGAAATAAACCACAGGTCCTCTAACATCCAATGCTTGTCAGTTAAGATGAGAAACGTGTGAGCAACGTGAACGATGTAGTTCGTTTTAGCTGAAAAGTGACTGCCCTTACCTGAAAAGAAGTCTTGCTTGTAGGAAGACTCAGAGGCTGGGATTTCACTCTATTTCTGAAGTGAAACACACAGCAGAGTTCTCATTCATAGATCACACTCTGCTTTAGAGCAAGAAGCACGCTCTTGCTTTCTATATTCTCTAAGACAGCAGGAAACGTGATTGTGCTCAGAACAAAAGAACGGTGTTTCCTACACATACGGACCATATCTAGTCCAACTCTGCTTCTAGGTATTGATAAAACCACAGGTCCTCTAACATCCCATGCTTGTCGTTTAAGATGAGAAATGAGTGAGCTTCGTGAACGATGTAGTTAGTATGAGCTGAAAAGTGACTGCCCTTACCTGAAATGAAGTCTTGCTTGTAGGAAGACTCAGAGCCTGGGATTTAACTCCATTTCTGAAGTGAAACACATAGCAGAGTTCTCATCCATAGATCACACTGTGCTTTAGAGCAAGAAGCACGCTCTTGCTTTCAAGAGTCTCTAATACAGCAGGAAACATGAGTGTGCTGAGAACAATAGAACGGTGTTCCCTACACATACAGACCATATCTAGGCCAACTCTGCCTCTGAAATTGTTACAAAGCACAGGTCCTCTAACATCCAAAGCTTGTCATTTAAGATGAGAAACGTGGGAGCTTCGTGAACGATTTAGTTCGTTTGAGCTGCAAAGTAACTGCCCTTACCTGAAATGAAGTGTCACTTGTAGGAAGACTCAGAGCCTGGGATTTAACTCCATTTCTGAAGTGAAACACACAGCAGAGTTCTCATCCATAGATAACACTCTGCTTTAGAGCAAGAACCACGCTCTTTATTTCTACAGTCTCTAATACAGCAGGAAACATGATTGTGCTCCTAACAAAAGAACTGTGTTTCCTAAACATACGGACCATGTCTAGTTCAACACCTCTTCTAAAAGAGAAACAAACCACAGGTACTCAAACATCCAATGCTTGCCAGTTAAGATGAGAAACGTGTGAGCGTCGTGAACGATGTAGTTAGTTTGAGCTGTAAAGTAACTGCCCTTACCTGAAACGAAGTCTTTCTTGTAGGAAGACTCAGAGCATGGGATTTAACTCCATTTCTGAAGTGAAACACACAGCAGAGTTCTCATCCATAGATCACACTCTGCTTTAGAGCAAGAAGCACGTTCTTGCTTTCTAGAGTCTCTAAGACAGCAGGAAACTTGACTGTGCTGAGAACAAAAGAACGGTGTTTCCTACACAAAGGGAGCATATCTAGTCAAACTCTGCTTCTGAAACTGATACAAAGCACTTGTCCTCTAACATCCAATGCTTGTCAGGTAAGATGGGGAATCGTGTTAGCTTCGTGAACGATGTAGTTCGTTTGAGCTGAAAAGTGACTGCCCTTACCTGAAACGAAATCTTGCTTGTACGAAGACACAGAGCCTGGGATTTAACTCCATTTCTGAAGGGAAACACACAGCACACTTCTCATCCATGAATCACACTCTGCTTTAGAGTAAGAACCACGCTCTTCCTTTCTAGAGTCTCTAATAAAGCAGGAAACATGATTGTGCTCATAACAAAAGAATTGTGTTTCCTAAAAATACGGACCATATCTAGTTTAACACTTCTTCTGAAAGAGAAATAAACCACAGGTCCTCTAACATCCAATGCTTGTCAGTTAAGATGAGAAACGTGTGAGCATCGTGAACGATGTAGTTCGTTTGAGCTGAAAAGTGACTGCCCTTACCTGAAAAGAAGTCTTGCTTGTAGGAAGACACAGAGCCTGGGATTTAACTCCATTTCTGAAGGGAAACACAAAGCACAGTTCTCAACCATGAATCACACTCTGCTTTAGAGCAAGAACCACGCTCTTCCTTTCTAGAGTCTATAATACAGCAGGAAACGTGATTGTGCTCAGAACAAAAGAACTGTGTTTCCAACACATACGGACAATATCTAGTTAAACTCTTATTCTGAAACTGACACAAAGCACAGTTCTTGTAACATCCAAAGCTTTTCAATTAAGACTGAGAAACGTGTGAGCTTCGTGTACAATGTAGTTCGTTTGAGGTGTAAAGTAACTGCCCTTACCTGAAACGAAGACTTGCTTGTAGGAAAACTCAGAGCCTGGGATTTAACACCATTTCTGAAGTGGAACACACAGCAGAGTTCTCATCCATTGATCACACTCTGCTTTAGAGCAAGCAGAAAGCTCTTGCTTTCTAGAGTCTCTAAGACATCAGGAAAAGAGAGTGTGCTGAGAACAAAAGAACGGTGTTTCCTACACATATGAACCATATCTAGTCCATCTCTGCTTCTGAAACTGATACAACGCACTGGTCCTCTAACATCCAATGCTTGTCAGTTAAGATGAGAAACGCTTTAGCTTCGTGAATGATGTAGTTCATTTGAGCTGAAAAGTAACTGCCCTTACCTGAAATGAAGTCGTGCTTGTAGGAACACACAGAGCCTGGAATTTAACTCCATTTCTGAAGGGAAACAAACAGCATAGTTCGCATCGATGGATCACACTCTGCTTTAGAGCAAGTAGCATGCTCTTGCTTTCTAGAGTCTCTAATACCGCAGAAAACGTGAGTGTGCTCAGAATAAAAGAACGGTGTTTCCTACACATACGGACCATATCTAGTTCAACTCTGCTTCTGAAACTGAAACAAACCAGAGGTCCTCTAACATCCAATGCTTCTCAGTTAAGATGGGAAACATGTGAGCTTCGTGAACGATGGAGTTCGTTTGAGCTGTAAAGTAACTGCCCTTACCTGAAACGAAGTCTTTCTTGTAGGAAGACTCAGAGCCTGGGATTTAACTCCATTTCTCAAGAGAAACACACAACAGAGTTCTCATCCATTGATCACACTATGCTTTAGAGCAAGAACCACGCCCTAACTTTCTAGAGTCTCTAAGACAGCAAGAAACATGAGTTTGCTGAGAACAAATGAACGTTGTTTCCTGCACATAGGGACCATATCTAGTCCAAATCTGCTTCTGAAACTGATACAAAGCACTGGTCCTCTAACATTCCAGGCTTGTCAGTTAAGATGAGAAACGTGTGATCTTCGTGAACGATGTAGTTCTTTTGATCTGAAAAATGACTGCACTTACTTGAAATGAAGTCTTGCTTGTAGGAAGACACAGAGCCTGGAATTTAACTCCATTTCTGAAGGGAAACACACAGCATAGTTCTCTTCGATGGATCACACTCTGCTTTAGAGCAAGAAGCACGCTCTAGCTTTCTAGAGTCTCTAATACAGCCGGAAACATGAGTGTGCTCAGAACAAAAGAACGGTGTTTCCTACACATACGGGCCATATCTCGTTCATCTCTGCTTCTGAAACTGAAAGAAACCTCAGGTCTTCTAACATCCAATGCTTGTCAGTTAAGATGAGAAACGTGTGAGCTTCGTGAACGATGTAGTTCGTTTGAGCAGTAAAGTAACTGCCCTTACCTGAAACGAAGTCTTGCTTGTAGGAAGACTCAGAGCATGGGATTTAACTCCATTTCTGAAGTGAAACACACAGCAGAGTTCTCATCCATTGATCACATTCTGCTGCAGTGCCAGAAGCACGCTCTGGCTTTCCAGGTTCTCTAAGACAGCAGGAAATGTGAGTGTGATGAGAACAAAAGAAGGGTGTTCCCTACACATACAGACCATATCTAGTACAACTCTGCCTCTGAAATTGATACAAAGCACAGGTCCTCTAACATCCAATGCTTGTCAGTTAAGATGAGAAAAGTGTGAGCTTCGTGAACGATGTAGATCGTTTCAGCTGAAAAGTGACTGCCCTTACTTGGAACGAAGTCTGGCTTGTAGGAAGACACAGACCCTGGAATACCACTCCATTTCTGTAGGGAAACATACAGCATAGTTCTCATCGATGGATCACACTCTGCTTTAGAGCAAGTAGCATGCTCTAGCTTTCTAGAGTCTCTAATAGAGAAGGAAACTTGAGTGTGCTCAGAATAAAAGAACTGTGTTTCCTACACATATGGGCCATATCTAGTTCAACTCTGCTTCTGAAACTGAAACAAACCAGAGATCCTCTAACATCCAATTCTTCTCAGTTAAGATGAGAAACGTGTGAGCTTCGTGAACGATGTAGTTCGTTTGAGGTGAAAAGTGACTGCCCTTACCTGAAACGAAGTCGTGCTTGTAGGAACACACAGAGCCTGGAATTTAACTCCATTTCTGAAGGGAAACACACAGCATAGTTCTCTTTGATGGGTCACACTCTGCTTTAGAGCAAGAAGCACGCTGTTGCTTTCTAGAATCTCTAATACAGCCTGAAACATGAGTGTGCTCAGAACAAAAGAACGGTGTTTCCTACACATACGGGCCATATCTCCTTCAACTCTGCTTCTGAAACTGAAAGACACCTCAGGTCTTCTAACATCCAATGCTTGTCAGTTAAGATGAGAAACGTGTGAGCTTCGTGAACTATGTAGTTCGTTTGAGCTGAAAAGTGACTGCCCTTACCTGAAACGAAGTCGTGCTTGTAGGAACACACAGAGCCTGGAATTTAACCCATTTCTGAACGGAAACACACAGCATTGTTCTCATTGATGGATCACACTCTGCTTTAGAGCCAGAAGCACGCTCTTGCTTTCCAGGGTCTCTAAGACAGCAGGAAATGTGAGTGTGATGAGAACAAAAGAACGGTGCTCCCTACACATACGGACCATATCTAGTACAACTCTGCCTCTGAAATTGATACAAAGCACAGGTCCTCTAAGATCCAATGCTTGTAGGTTAAGATGAGAAACGTGGGAGCTTAGTGAACGATGTAGATCGTTTGAGCTGAAAAGTGACTGCCCTTACTTGAAACGAAGTCTTACTTGTAGGAACACACAGAGCCTGGAATTTAACCCATTTCTGAAGGAAACACAGAGCATTGTTCTCATCGATTGATCACACTCTGCTTTAGAGCAAGAAGCACGCACTTGCTTTCTAGAGTCTCTAATACAGCAGGAAACTTGAGTGTGCTCAGAACAAAAGAACTGTGTCTCCTACACATATGGGCCATATCTAGTTCAACTCTGCTTCTGAAACTGAAACAAACCACAGGTCCTGTAACATCCAATGCTTGTCAGTTAAGATGAGAAACGTGTGAGCTTCGTGAACGATGTAGTTCATTTGATCTGTATAGTAACTGCCCTTACCTGAAACGAAGTCTTGCTTGTAGGAAGACTCAGAGCCTGGGATTTAACTCCATTTCTGAAGTGAAACGCACAACAGATTTCTTATCCATTGAACACACTCTGCTTTAGAGCATGAAGCAGGCCCTAACTTTCTAGAGTCTCTAAGAAAGCAAGAAACATGAGTTTGCTGAGAACAAATGAACGGTGTTTCCTACACATACGGACCATATCTAGTCCAACACTGCTTCTGAAACTGATACAAAGCACTGGTCCTCTAACATTCAAGGCTTGTCAGTTAAGATGAGAAACCTGTGAGCTTCGTGAACGATGTAGTTCTTTTGATCTGAAAAATGACTGCACTTACTTGAAACGAAGTCTTGCTTGTAGGAAGACACAGAGCCTGGAATTTAACTCCATTTCTGAAGGGAAACACACAGCATAGTTCTCTTCGATGGGTCACACTCTGCTTTAGAACAAGAAGCACGCTCTTGCTTTCTAGAGTCTCTAATACAGCCGGAACCTTGAGTGTGCTCAGAATAAAAGAACGGTGTTTCCTACACATACGGACCATATCTAGTTCAACTCTGCTTCTGAGACTGAAACAAACCACAGGTCCTCTAACATCCAATGCTTGTCAGTTAACATGTGAAACGTGTGAGATTCCTGAATGATGTAGTTCATTTGTGATGTAAAGTAACTGCCCTTACCTGAAACGAATTCTTGCTTGTAGAAAGACTAAGATCCTGGGATTTAACTCCTTTTCTGAAGTGAAATACACAGCAGAGTTCTCATCCATTGATCACACTCTGCTTTAGAGCCAGAAGCACGCTCTTGCTTTCCAGGGTCTCTAAGACAGCAGAAAACGTGAGTGTTTTGAGAACAAAAGAACGGTGTTTCCTACACCTACGGACCATATCTAGTCCAACTCTGCTTCTGAAACTGATACAAAGCACTGGTTCTCTAACTTCCAATGCTGGTCAGTTAAGATGAGAAATGTGTGAGCTTCGTGAACCATGTAGATCCTTTGAGCTGCAAAGTAACTGCCCTTACCTGAAACGAAGTCTTGCTTGTAGAAACACTCAGAGCCTGGGATTTAACTCCATTTCTGAAGTGAAACACACAGCAGAGTTCTCATCCATTGATCACACTCTGCTGCAGTGCCTGAAGCACGCTCTTGCTTTCCAAGGTCTCTAAGACAGCAGGAAATGTGAATGTGATGAGAACAAAAGAAGGGTGTTCCCTACACATACGGACCATATCTAGTACAACTCTGCCTCTGAAATTGTTACAAAGCCCAGGTCCTCTAACATCCAATGCTTGTCAGTTAAGGTGAGAAACGTGTGAGCTTCGTGAACGATGTAGATCGTTTGAGCTGAAAAGTGACTGCCCTTACTTGAAACGAAGTCTTGCTTGTAGGAAGACACAGAGCCTGGAATATAACTCCATTTCTGAAGGGAAACACACAGCATAGTTCTCATCGATGGATCACACTCTGCTTTAGAGCAAGAAGCACGCTCTTGTACTAGAGTCTCTAATAGAGCAAGAAATTTGAGTGTGCTCAGAACAAAAGAACTGTATTTCCCACACACATGGGCCATATCTAGTTCAACTCTGCTTCTGAAACTGAAACAAACCACAGGTCCTCTAACTCCAATGCTTGTCAGTTAAGATGAGAATCGTGTGAGCTTCGTGAACGATGTAGTTCTTTTGAGCTGTAAAGTGACTGCCCTTACCTGAAACGAAGTCGTGCTTGTAGGAACACACAGAGCCTGGAATTTAACTCCATTTCTGAAGGGAAACACACAGCATAGTTCTCTTCGATGGGTCACACTCTGCTTTAGAGCAAGAAGCACGCTGTTGCTTTCTAGAATCTCTAATACAGCCTGAAACATGAGTGTGCTCAGAACAAAAGAACGGTGTTTCCTACACATACGGGCCATATCTCCTTCAACTCTGCTTCTGAAACTGAAAGAAACCTCAGGTCTTCTAACATCCAATGCTTGTCAGTTAAGATGAGAAACGTGTGAGCTTCGTGAACTATGTAGTTCGTTTGAGCTGAAAAGTGACTGCCCTTACCTGAAACGAAGTCGTGCTTGTAGGAACACACAGAGCCTGGAATTTAACCCATTTCTGAACGGAAACACACAGCATTGTTCTCATTGATGGATCACACTCTGCTTTAGAGCCAGAAGCACGCTCTTGCTTTCCAGGGTCTCTAAGACAGCAGGAAATGTGAGTGTGATGAGAACAAAAGAACGGTGTTCCCTACACATACGGACCATATCTAGTACAACTCTGCCTCTGAAATTGATACAAAGCACAGGTCCTCTAAGATCCAATGCTTGTCAGTTAAGTTGAGAAACGTGGGAGATTAGTGAACGATGTAGATCGTTTGAGCTGAAAAGTGACTGCCCTTACTTGAAACGAAGTCTTGCTTGTAGGAACACACAGAGCCTGGAATTTAACCCATTTCTGAAGGAAACACAGAGCATTGTTCTCATCGATTGATCACACTCTGCTTTAGAGCAAGAAGCACGCACTTGCTTTCTAGAGTCTCTAATACAGCAGGAAACTTGAGTGTGCTCAGAACAAAAGAACTGTGTCTCCTACACATATGGGCCATATCTAGTTCAAATCTGCTTCTGAAACTGAAACAAACCACATGTCCTGTAACATCCAATGCTTGTCAGTTAAGATGAGAAACGTGTGAGCTTCGTGAATGATGTAGTTCATTTGATCTGTATAGTAACTGCCCTTACCTGAAACGAAGTCTTGCTTGTAGGAAGACTCAGAGCCTGGGATTTAACTCCATTTCTGAAGTGAAACGCACAACAGATTTCTTATCCATTGAACACACTCTGCTTTAGAGCATGAAGCAGGCCCTAACTTTCTAGAGTCTCTAAGAAAGCAAGAAACATGAGTTTGCTGAGAACAAATGAACGGTGTTTCCTACACATACGGACCATATCTAGTCCAACACTGCTTCTGAAACTGATACAAAGCACTGGTCCTCTAACATTCAAGGCTTGTCAGTTAAGATGAGAAACCTGTGAGCTTCGTGAACGATGTAGTTCTTTTGATCTGAAAAATGACTGCACTTACTTGAAACGAAGTCTTGCTTGTAGGAAGACACAGAGCCTGGAATTTAACTCCATTTCTGAAGGGAAACACACAGCATAGTTCTCTTCGATGGGTCACACTCTGCTTTAGAACAAGAAGCACGCTCTTGCTTTCTAGAGTCTCTAATACAGCCGGAACCTTGAGTGTGCTCAGAATAAAAGAACGGTGTTTCCTACACATACGGACCATATCTAGTTCAACTCTGCTCCTGAGACTGAAACAAACCACAGGTCCTCTAACATCCAATGCTTGTCAGTTAACATGTGAAACGTGTGAGATTCCTGAATGATGTAGTTCATTTGTGATGTAAAGTAACTGCCCTTACCTGAAACGAATTCTTGCTTGTAGAAAGACTAAGATCCTGGGATTTAACTCCTTTTCTGAAGTGAAATACACAGCAGAGTTCTCATCCATTGATCACACTCTGCTTTAGAGCCAGAAGCACGCTCTTGCTTTCCAGGGTCTCTAAGACAGCAAAAAACGTGAGTGTTTTGAGAACAAAAGAACGGTGTTTCCTACACCTACGGACCATATCTAGTCCAACTCTGCTTCTGAAACTGATACAAAGCATTGGTTCTCTAACTTCCAATGCTGGTCAGTTAAGATGAGAAATGTGTGAGCTTCGTGAACCATGTAGATCCTTTGAGCTGCAAAGTAACTGCCCTTACCTGAAACGAAGTCTTGCTTGTAGAAACACTCAGAGCCTGGGATTTAACTCCATTTCTGAAGTGAAACACACAGCAGAGTTCTCATCCATTGATCACACTCTGCTGCAGTGCCTGAAGCACGCTCTTGCTTTCCAATGTCTCTAAGACAGCAGGAAATGTGAATGTGATGAGAACAAAAGAAGGGTGTTCCCTACACATACGGACCATATCTAGTACAACTCTGCCTCTGAAATTGTTACAAAGCCCAGGTCCTCTAACATCCAATGCTTGTCAGTTAAGGTGAGAAACGTGTGAGCTTCGTGAACGATGTAGATCGTTTGAGCTGAAAAGTGACTGCCCTTACTTGAAACGAAGTCTTGTTTGTAGGAAGACACAGAGCCTGGAATATAACTCCATTTCTGAAGGGAAACACACAGCATAGTTCTCATCGATGGATCACACTCTGCTTTAGAGCAAGAAGCACGCACTTGCTTTCTAGAGTCTCTAATACAGCAGGAAACTTGAGTGTGCTCAGAACAAAAGAACTGTGTCTCCTACACATATGGGCCATATCTAGTTCAACTCTGCTTCTGAAACTGAAACAAACCACAGGTCCTGTAACATCCAATGCTTGTCAGTTAAGATGAGAAACGTGTGAGCTTCGTGAACGATGTAGTTCATTTGATCTGTATAGTAACTGCCCTTACCTGAAACGAAGTCTTGCTTGTAGGAAGACTCAGAGCCTGGGATTTAACTCCATTTCTGAAGTGAAACGCACAACAGATTTCTTATCCATTGAACACACTCTGCTTTAGAGCATGAAGCAGGCCCTAACTTTCTAGAGTGTCTAAGAAAGCAAGAAACATGAGTTTGCTGAGAACAAATGAACGGTGTTTCCTACACATACGGACCATATCTAGTCCAACACTGCTTCTGAAACTGATACAAAGCACTGGTCCTCTAACATTCAAGGCTTGTCAGTTAAGATGAGAAACCTGTGAGCTTCGTGAACGATGTAGTTCTTTTGATCTGAAAAATGACTGCACTTACTTGAAACGAAGTCTTGCTTGTAGGAAGACACAGAGCCTGGAATTTAACTCCATTTCTGAAGGGAAACACACAGCATAGTTCTCTTCGATGGGTCACACTCTGCTTTAGAACAAGAAGCAGGCTCTTGCTTTCTAGAGTCTCTAATACAGCCGGAACCTTGAGTGTGCTCAGAATAAAAGAACGGTGTTTCCTACACATACGGACCATATCTAGTTCAACTCTGCTTCTGAGACTGAAACAAACCACAGGTCCTCTAACATCCAATGCTTGTCAGTTAACATGTGAAACGTGTGAGATTCCTGAATGATGTAGTTCATTTGTGATGTAAAGTAACTGCCCTTACCTGAAACGAATTCTTGCTTGTAGAAAGACTAAGATCCTGGGATTTAACTCCTTTTCTGAAGTGAAATACACAGCAGAGTTCTCATCCATTGATCACACTCTGCTTTAGAGCCAGAAGCACGCTCTTGCTTTCCAGGGTCTCTAAGACAGCAAAAAACGTGAGTGTTTTGAGAACAAAAGAACGGTGTTTCCTACACCTACGGACCATATCTAGTCCAACTCTGCTTCTGAAACTGATACAAAGCACTGGTTCTCTAACTTCCAATGCTGGTCAGTTAAGATGAGAAATGTGTGAGCTACGTGAACCATGTAGATCCTTTGAGCTGCAAAGTAACTGCCCTTACCTGAAACGAAGTCTTGCTTGTAGAAACACTCAGAGCCTGGGATTTAACTCCATTTCTGAAGTGAAACACACAGCAGAGTTCTCATCCATTGATCACACTCTGCTGCAGTGCCTGAAGCACGCTCTTGCTTTCCAAGGTCTCTAAGACAGCAGGAAATGTGAATGTATTGAGAACAAAAGAAGGGTGTTCCCTACACATACGGACCATATCTAGTACAACTCTGCCTCTGAAATTGTTACAAAGCCCAGGTCCTCTAACATCCAATGCTTGTCAGTTAAGGTGAGAAACGTGTGAGCTTCGTGAACGATGTAGATCGTTTGAGCTGAAAAGTGACTGCCCTTACCTGAAACGAAGTCGTGCTTGTAGGAAGACACAGAGCCTGGAATATAACTCCATTTCTGAAGGGAAACACACAGCATAGTTCTCATCGATGGATCACACTCTGCTTTAGAGCAAGAAGCACGCTCTTGTACTAGAGTCTCTAATAGAGCAGGAAATTTGAGTGTGCTCAGAACAAAAGAACTGTATTTCCCACACACATGGGCCATATCTAGTTCAACTCTGCTTCTGAAACTGAAACAAACCACAGGTCCTCTAACTCCAATGCTTGTCAGTTAAGATGAGAATCATGTGAGCTTCGTGAACGATGTAGTTCGTTTGAGCTGTAAAGTAACTGCCCTTACTTGAATCGATGTCTTCCTTGTAGGAAGACTCAGAGCATGGGATTTAACTCCATTTCTGAAGTGAAACACACAGCAGAGTACTCATCCATTGATCACACTCTGCTTTAGAGCAAGAAGTACGCTCTTGCTTTCTAGAGTCTCTAAGACAGCAGAAAACGTGAGTGTGCTGAGAACAAAAGAACGGTGGTTCCTACACATAGGGACCATATCTAGTCCAACTCTGCTTCTGAAACTGATACAAAGCACTGGTCCTCTAACATTCAAGGCTTGTCAGTTAAGATTAGAAACGTGTGAGCTTCGTGAACGATGTAGGTCTTTTGATTTGAAAAATGACTGCACTTACTTGAAATGAAGTCTTGCTTGTAGGAAGACACAGAGCCTGGAATTTAACTCCATTTCTGAAGGGAAACACACAGCATTGTTCGCATCGATGGATCACACTCTGCTTTAGAGCAAGTAGCATGCTCTTGCTTTCTAGAGTCTCTAATACCGCAGAAAACGTGAGTGTGCTCAGATGAAAAGAACGGTGTTTCCTACACATACGGACCATATCTAGTTCAACTGTGCTTCTGAAACTGAAACAAACCAGAGGTCCTCTAACATCCAATGCTTCTCAGTTAAGATGGGAAACATGTGAGCTTCGTGAACGATGGAGTTCGTTTGAGCTGTAAATTAACTGCCCTTACCTGAAACGAAGTCTTGCTTGTAGGAAGACTCAGAGCCTGGGATTTAACTCCATTTCTGAAGTGAAACACACAGCAGAGTACTCATCCATTGATCACACTCTGGTTTAGAGCAAGAAGCACGCTCTTGCTTTCTAGTGTCTAAGACAGCAGAAAACGTGAGTGTGCTTCGAACAAAAGAACGGTGGTTCCTACACATACAGACCATATCTCGTCCAACTCTGCTTCTGAAACAGATACAAAGCACTGGTCCTCTAACTCCAATACTTGTCAGTTAAGATGAGAAACGTGTGAGTTTCGTGAACGATATAGTTCGTTTGAGGTGAAAAGTGACTGCCCTTACCTGAAACGAAGTCATGCTTGTAGGAACACACAGAGCCTGGAATTTAACTCCATTTCTGAAGGGAAACACACAGCATAGTTCGCATCGATGGATCACACTCTGCTTTAGAGCAATTAGCATGCTCTTGCTTTCTAGAGTCTCTAATACCGCAGAAAACGTGAGTGTGCTCAGATGAAAAGAACGGTGTTTCCTACACATACGGATCATATCTAGTTCAACTCTGCTTCTGAAACTGAAACAAACCAGAGGTCCTCTAACATCCAATGCTTCTCAGTGAAGATGGGAAACATGTGAGCTTCGTGAACGATGGAGTTCGTTTGAGCTGTAAAGTAACTGCCCTTACATGAAACGAAGTCTTGCTTGTAGGAAGACTCAGAGCCTGGGATTTAACTCCATTTCTGAAGTGAAACACACAGCAGAGTTCTCATCCATTGATCACATTCTGCTGCAGTGCCAGAAGCACGCTCTGGCTTTCCAGGGTCTCTAAGACAGCAGGAAATGTGAGTGTGATGAGAACAAAAGAAGGGTGTTCCCTACACATACAGACCATATCTAGTACAACTCTGCCTCTGAAATTGATACAAAGCACAGGTCCTCTAACATCCAATGCTTGTCAGTTAAGATGAGAAAAGTGTGAGCTTCGTGAACGATGTAGATCGTTTGAGCTGAAAAGTGACTGCCCTTACTTGGAACGAAGTCTGCCTTGTAGGAAGACACAGACCCTGGAATATCACTCCATTTCTGAAGGGAAACATACAGCATAGTTCTCATCGATGGATCACACTCTGCTTTTGAGCAAGAAGCACGCTCTTGCTTTCTAGAGTCTCTAATAGAGAAGGAAACTTGAGTGTGCTCAGAACAAAAGAACTGTGTTTCCTACACATATGGGCCATATCTAGTTCAACTCTGCTTCTGAAACTGAAACAAAGCAGAGATCCTCTAACATCCAATTCTTCTCAGTTAAGATGAGAAACATGTGAGCTTCGTGAACGATGAAGTTCGTTTGAGCTGTAAAGTAACTGCCCTTACCTGAAACGAAGTCTTGCTTGTAGGAAGACTCAGAGCCTGGGATTTAACTCCATTTCTGAAGTGAAACACACAACAGAGTTCTCATCCATTGATCACACTCTGCTTTAGAGCAAGAAGCACGCCCTAACATTCTAGAGTCTCTAAGACAGCAAGGAACATGAGTTTGCTGAGAACAAATAAACGGTGTTTCCTAAACATACGGACCATATCTAGTCCAACTCTGCTTCTGAAACTGATACAAAGCACTGGTCCTCTAACATTCAAGGCTTGTCAGTTAAGATGTGAAACGTGTGAGCTTTGTGAGCGATGTAGTTCTTTTGATCTGAAAAATTACTGCACTTACTTGAAATGAAGTCTTGCTTGTAGGAAGACACAGAGCCTGGAATTTAACTCCATTTCTGAAGGGAAACACACAGCATAGTTCTCTTCGATTGATAACACTCTCCTTTAGAGCAAGAAGCACGCTCTTGCTTTCTAGAGTCTCTAATACAGCCGGAAACATGAGTGTGCTCAGAACAAAAGAATGGTGTTTCCTACACATACGGGCCATATCTCGTTCAACTCTGCTTCTGAAACTGGAAGAAACCTCAGGTCCTCTAACATCCAATGCTTGTCAGTTAAGATGAGAAACGTGTGAGCTTCGTGAACGATGTAGTTCGTTTGAGCAGTAAAGTAACTGCCCTTACCTGAAACGAAGTCTTGCTTGTAGGAAGACTCAGAGCCTGGGATTTAACTCCATTTCTGAAGTGAAACACACAGCAGAGTTCTCATCCAATGATCACATTCTGCTGCAGTGCCAGAAGCACTGTCTTGCTTTCTAGAGGCTCTAGGACAGCAGAAAACTTGAGTGTAATGAGAACAAAAGAACGGTGGTTCCTACACATACGGACTATATCTAGTCCAACTCTGCTTCTGAAACTGATACAAAGCACTGGTCCTCTAACTCCAATGCTTGTCAGTTAAGATGAGAAACGTGTGAGCTTCGTGAACTATGTAGTTCGTTTGAGCTGAAAAGTGACTGCCCTTACCTGAAACGAAGTCGTGCTTGTAGGAACACACAGAGCCTGGAATTTAACTCCATTTCTGAAGGGAAACACACATCATAGTTCGCATCGATGCATCACACTCTGCTTTAGAGCAAGTAGCATGCTCTTGCTTTCTAGAGTCTCTAATACCGCAGAAAACGTGAGTGTGCTCAGATGAAAAGAACGGTGTTTCCTACACATACGGACCATATCTAGTTCAACTCTGCTTCTGAAACTGAAACAAACCAGAGGTCCTCTAACATCCAATGCTTCTCAGTGAAGATGGGAAACATGTGAGCTTCGTGAACGATGGAGTTCCTTTGAGCTGCAAAGTAACTGCCCTTACCTGAAACGAAGTCTTGCTTGTAGGAAGACTCAGAGCCTGGGATTTAACTCCATTTCGGAAGTGAAACACACAGCAGAGTTCTCATCCATTAATCACATTCTGCTGCAGTGCCAGAAGCACGCTCTGGCTTTCCAGGGTCTCTAAGACAGCAGGAAATGTGAGTGTGATGAGAACAAAAGAAGGGTGTCCCCTACACATACGGACCATATCTAGTACAACTCTGCCTCTGAAATTGATACAAAGCACAGGTCCTCTAACATCCAATGCTTGTCAGTTAAGATGAGAAAAGTGTGAGCTTCGTGAACGATGTAGATCGTTTGAGCTGAAGAGTGACAGCCCTTACTTGGAACGAAGTCTGGCTTGTAGGAAGACACAGACCCTGGAATATCACTCCATTTCTGAAGGGAAACATACAGCATAGTTCTCATCGATGGATCACACTCTGCTTTAGAGCAAGAAGCACGCTCTTGTTTCTAGACTCTCTAATAGAGAAGGAAACATGAGTGTGCTCAGAACAAAAGAACTGTGTTTCCTACACATATGGGCCATATCTAGTTCAACTCTGCTTCTGAAACTGATACAAACCACAGGTCCTCTAACATCCAATGCTTCTCAGTTAAGATGGGAAACATGTGAGCTTCGGGAACGATGGAGTTCGTTTGAGCTGTGAAGTAACTGCCCTTACCTGAAACGAAGTCTTGCTTGTAGGAAGACTCAAAGCCTGGGATTTAACTCCATTTCTGAAGTGAAACACACAACAGAGTTCTCATCCATTGATCACACTCTGCTTTAGAGCAAGAACCACGCCCTAACTTTCTAGAGTCTCTAAGACAGCAAGAAACATGAGTTTGCTGAGAACAAATGAACGGTGTTTCCTGCACATAGGGACCATATCTAGTCCAACTCTCCTTCTGAAACTGATACAAAGCACTGGTCCTCTGACATTCAAGGCTTGTCAGTTAAGATTAGAAACGTGTGAGCTTCGTGAACGATGTAGTTCTTTTGATCTGAAAAATGACTGCACTTACTTGAAATGAAGTCTTGCTTGTAGGAAGACACAGAGCCTGGAATTTAACACCATTTCTGAAGGGAAACACACAGCATAGTTCTGTTCGATGGATCACACTCTGCTTTAGAGCAAGAAGCACGCTCTTACTTTCTAGAGTCTCTATTACAGCCGGAAACATGAGTGTGCTCAGAAAAAAAAACGGTGTTTCCTACACATACGGGCCATATCTCGTTCAACTGTGCTTCTGAAACTGAAAGAAACCTCAGGTCTTCTAACATCCAATGCTTGTCAGTTAAGATGAGAAACGTGTGAGCTTCGTGAACGATGTAGTTCGTTTGAGCAGTAAAGTAACTGCCCTTACCTGAAACGAAGTCTTGCTTGTAGGAAGACTCAGAGCCTGGGATTTAACTCCATTTCTGAAGTGAAACACACAGCAGAGTTCTCATCCATTGATCACATTCTGCTGCAGTGCCAAAAGCACGGTCTTGCTTTCTAGAGGCTCTAGGACAGCAGAAAACTTGAGTGTGATGAGAACAAAAGAACGGTGGTTCCTACACATACGGACTATATCTAGTCCAACTCTGCTTCTGAAACTGATACAAAGCACTGGTCCTCTAACTCCAATGCTTGTCAGTTAAGATGAGAAACGTGTGAGCTTCGTGAACTATGTAGTTCGTTTGAGCTGAAAAGTGACTGCCCTTACCTGAATCGAAGTCGTGCTTGTAGGAACACACAGAGCCTGGAATTTAACTCCATTTCTGAAGGGAAACACACAGCATAGTTCTCATCGATGGATCACACTCTGCTTTAGAGCAAGAAGCACGCTCTTGCTTTCTAGAGTCTCTAATAGAGCAGGAAACTTGAGTGTGCTCAGAACAAAAGAACAGTGTTTCCTACACATATGGGCCATATCTAGTTCAACTCTGCTTCTGAAACTGATACAAACCACAGGTCCTCTAACATCCAATGCTTCTCAGTTAAGATGGGAAACATGTGAGCTTCGGGAACGATGGAGTTCGTTTGAGCTGTAAAGTAACTGCCCTTACCTGAAACGAAGTCTTGCTTGTAGGAAGACTCAAAGCCTGGGATTTAACTCCATTTCTGAAGTGAAACACACAACAGAGTTCTCATCCATTGATCACACTCTGCTTTAGAGCAAGAACCACGCCCTAACTTTCTAGAGTCTCTAAGACAGCAAGAAACATGAGTTTGCTGAGAACAAATGAATGGTGTTTCCTGCACATAGGGACCATATCTAGTCCAACTCTCCTTCTGAAACTGATACAAAGCACTGGTCCTCTGACATTCAAGGCTTGTCAGTTAAGATTAGAAACGTGTGAGCTTCGTGAACGATGTAGTTCTTTTGATCTGAAAAATGACTGCACTTACTTGAAATGAAGTCTTGCTTGTAGGAAGACACAGAGCCTGGAATTTAACACCATTTCTGAAGGGAAACACACAGCATAGTTCTGTTCGATGGATCACACTCTGCTTTAGAGCAAGAAGCACGCTCTTACTTTCTAGAGTCTCTATTACAGCCGGAAACATGAGTGTGCTCAGAACAAAAAACGGTGTTTCCTACACATACAGGCCATATCTCGTTCAACTGTGCTTCTGAAACTGAAAGAAACCTCAGGTCTTCTAACATCCAATGCTTGTCAGTTAAGATGAGAAACGAGTGAGCTTCGTGAATGATGAAGTTCGTTTGAGCAGTAAAGTAACTGCCCTTACCTGAAATCAAGTCTTGCTTGTAGGAAGACTCAGAGCCTGGGATTTAACTCCATTTCTGAAGTGAAACACACAGCAGAGTTCTCATCCATTGATCACATTCTGCTGCAGTGCCAGAAGCACGCTCTAGCTTTCCAGGGTCTCTAAGACAGCAGGAAATGTGAGTGTGATGAGAACAAAAGAAGGGTGTTCCCTACACATACAGACCATATCTAGTACAACTCTGCCTCTGAAATTGATACAAAGCACAGGTCCTCTAACATCCAATGCTTGTCACTTAAAATGAGAAAAGTGTGAGCTTTGTGAACGATGTAGATCGTTTGAGCTGAAAAGTGACTGCCCTTACTTGGAAGGAAGTCTGGCTTGTAGGAAGACACAGACCCTTGAATATCACTCCATTTCTGAAGGGAAACATACAGCATAGTTCTCATCGATGGATCACACTCTGCTTTAGAGCAAGAAGCACGCTCTTGCTTTCTAGAGTCTCTAATAGAGAAGGAAACATGAGTGTGCTCAGAAAAAAAGAACTGTGTTTCCTACACATATGGGCCATATCTAGTTCAACTCTGCTTCTGAAACTGAAACAAACCAGAGATCCTCTAACATCCAATTCTTCTCATTTAAGATGAGAAACATGTGAGCTTCGTGAATGATGGAGTCCGTTTGAGCTGCAAAGTAACTGCCCTTACCTGAAACGAAGTCTTGCTTGTAGGAAGACTCAGAGCCTGGGATTTAACTCCATTTCTGAAGTGAAACACACAACAGAGTTCTCATCCATTGATCACACTCTGCTTTAGAGCAAGAAGCACGTCCTAACTTTCTAGAGTCTCTAAGACAGCAAGAAACATGAGTTTGCTGAGAACAAATAAACGGTGTTTCCTACACATAAAGACCATATCTAGTCCAACTCTGATTCTGAAACTGATACAAAGCACTGGTCGTCTAACATTCAAGGCTTGTCAGTTAAGATGAGAAACGTGTGAGCTTCGTGAACTATGTAGTTCTTTTGAGCTGAAAAGTGACTGCCCTTACCTGAAACGAAGTCGTGCTTGTAGGAACACACAGAGCCTGAAATTTAACTCCATTTCTGAAGGGAAACACACAGCATAGTTCTCATCGATGGAACACACTCTGCTTTAGAGCAAGAAGCACGCTCTTGCTTTCTAGAGTCTCTAATAGAGCAGGAAACTTGAGTGTGCTCAGAACAAAAGAACTGTGTTTCCTACACATATGGGCCATATCTAGTTCAACTCTGCTTCTGAAACTGATACAAACCACAGGTCCTCTAACATCCAAAGCTTGTCAGTTAAGATTAGAATCGTGTGAGCTTCGTGAACGATGTAGTTCGTGTGAGCTGTAAAGTAACTGCCCTTACTTGAATTGATGTCTTCCTTTTAGGAAGACTCAGAGCATTGGATTTAACTCCATTTCTGAAGTAAAAAACACAGCAGAGTACTCATCCATTGATCACACTCTGCTTTAGAGCAAGAAGCACGCTCTTGCTTTCTAGAGTCTCTAAGAGAGCAGAAAACGTGAGTGTGCTGAGAATAAAAGAACGGTGGTTCCTACACATACGGACCATATCTAGTCCAACTCTGCTTCTGAAACTGATACAAAGCACTGGTCCTCTAACATCCAATGCTTGTCAGTTAAGATGAGAAACGTGTGAGCTTCGTGAACGATGTAGTTCGTTTGAGCTGAAAAGTGACTGCCCTTACCTGAAACTAAGTCGTTCTTGTAGGAACACACAGAGCCTGGAATTTAACTCCATTTCTGAAGGGAAACAGACAGCATAGTTCGCATCGATGGATCACACTCTGCTTTAGAGCAAGTAGCATGCTCTTGCTTTCTAGAGTCTCTAATATTGCAGAAAACGTTAGTGTGCTCAGATGAAAAGAACTGTGTTTCCTACACATACGGACCATTTCTAGTTCAACTCTGCTACTGAAACTGAAACAAACCAGAGCTCCTCTAACATGCAATGCTTCTCAATTAAGATGAGAATCATGTGAGCTTCGTGAACGATGTAGTTCGTTTGAGCTGTAAAGTAACTGCCCTTACCTGAAACGAAGTCTTGCTTGTAGGAAGACTCAGAGCCTGGGATTTAACTCCATTTCTGAAGTGAAACACAAAGCAGAGTTCTCATCCATGGATCACACTCTGCTTTAGAGCCAGAAGCACGCTGTTGCTTTCCAGGGTCTCTAAGACAGCAGGAAATGTGAGTGTGATGAGAACAAAAGAAGGGTGTTCCCTACCCATACCGACCATATCTAGTACAACTCTGCCTCTGAAATTGATACAAAGCACAGGGCCTCTAACATCCAATGCTTGTCAGTTAAGATGAGAAACGTGTGAGCTTCCTGAACGATGTAGATCTTTTGAGCTGAAGAGTGACTGCCCTTACTTGAAACGAAGTCTTGCTTGTAGGAAGACACAGAGCCAGGAATATAACTCCATTTCTGAAGGGAAACACACATCATAGTTCTCATCGATGGATCACGCTCTGCTTTAGAGCAAGAAGCACGCTCTTGCTTTGTAAAGTCTCTAATAGAGCAGGAAACTTGAGTGTGCTCAGAACAAAAGAATTGTGTTTCCTACAAATAGGGCCATATCTAGTTCAACTCTGCTTCTGAAACTGAAACAAACCAGAGGTCCTCTAACATCCAATGCTTGTCAGTTTAGATGAGAAACGTGTGAGCTTCGTGAACAATGTAGTTCGTTTGTGCTGTAAAGTAACTGCACTTACTTGAATGGAAGTCTTCCCTGTAGGAAGACTCAGAGCATGGGATTTAACCCCATTTCTGGAGTGAGACACACAGCAGATTTCTCATCCATTGATCACACTCTGCTTTAGAGCAAGAAGCATGCTCTTGCTTTCTAGAGTCTCTAAGACCACAGAAAACGTGAGTGAGCTGTGAACAAAAGAACGGTGGTTCCTACACATACGGACCATATCTAGTCCAACTCTGCTTCTGAAACTGATACAAAGCACTGGTCCTCTAACTCCAATGCTTGTCAGTTAAGATGAGAAACGTGTGAGCTTCGTGAACGATGTAGTTCGTTTGAGCAGTAAAGTAACTGCCCTTACCTGAAATGAAGTCTTGCTTGTAGGAAGACTCAGAGCCTGGGATTTAACTCCATTTCTGAAGTGAAACACACAGCAGAGTTCTCATCCATTGATCACATTCTGCTGCAGTGCCAGAAGCACGCTCTAGCTTTCCAGGGTCTCTAAGACAGCAGGAAATGTGAGTGTGATGAGAACAAAAGAAGGGTGTTCCCTACACATACAGACCATATCTAGTACAACTCTGCCTCTGAAATTGATACAAAGCACAGGTCCTCTAACATCCAATGCTTGTCACTTAAAATGAGAAAAGTGTGAGCTTTGTGAACGATGTAGATCGTTTGAGCTGAAAAGTGACTGCCCTTACTTGGAAGGACGTCTGGCTTGTAGGAAGACACAGACCCTTGAATATCACTCCATTTCTGAAGGGAAACATACAGCATAGTTCTCATCGATGGATCACACTCTGCTTTAGAGCAAGAAGCACGCTCTTGCTTTCTAGAGTCTCTAATAGAGCAGGAAACTTGAGTGTGCTCAGAACAAAAGAACAGTGTTTCCTACACATATGGGCCATATCTAGTTCAACTCTGCTTCTGAAACTGATACAAACCACAGGTCCTCTAACATCCAATGCTTCTCAGTTAAGATGGGAAACATGTGAGCTTCGGGAACGATGGAGTTCGTTTGAGCTGTAAAGTAACTGCCCTTACCTGAAATGAAGTCTTGCTTGTAGGAAGACTCAAAGCCTGGGATTTAACTCCATTTCTGAAGTGAAACACACAACAGAGTTCTCATCCATTGATCACACTCTGCTTTAGAGCAAGAACCACGCCCTAACTTTCTAGAGTCTCTAAGACAGCAAGAAACATGAGTTTGCTGAGAACAAATGAATGGTGTTTCCTGCACATAGGGACCATATCTAGTCCAACTCTCCTTCTGAAACTGATACAAAGCACTGGTCCTCTGACATTCAAGGCTTGTCAGTTAAGATTAGAAACGTGTGAGCTTCGTGAACGATGTAGTTCTTTTGATCTGAAAAATGACTGCACTTACTTGAAATGAAGTCTTGCTTGTAGGAAGACACAGAGCCTGGAATTTAACACCATTTCTGAAGGGAAACACACAGCATAGTTCTGTTCGATGGATCACACTCTGCTTTAGAGCAAGAAGCACGCTCTTACTTTCTAGAGTCTCTATTACAGCCGGAAACATGAGTGTGCTCAGAACAAAAAACGGTGTTTCCTACACATACAGGCCATATCTCGTTCAACTGTGCTTCTGAAACTGAAAGAAACCTCAGGTCTTCTAACATCCAATGCTTGTCAGTTAAGATGAGAAACGAGTGAGCTTCGTGAATGATGAAGTTCGTTTGAGCAGTAAAGTAACTGCCCTTACCTGAAATCAAGTCTTGCTTGTAGGAAGACTCAGAGCCTGGGATTTAACTCCATTTCTGAAGTGAAACACACAGCAGAGTTCTCATCCATTGATCACATTCTGCTGCAGTGCCAGAAGCACGCTCTAGCTTTCCAGGGTCTCTAAGACAGCAGGAAATGTGAGTGTGATGAGAACAAAAGAAGGGTGTTCCCTACACATACAGACCATATCTAGTACAACTCTGCCTCTGAAATTGATACAAAGCACAGGTCCTCTAACATCCAATGCTTGTCACTTAAAATGAGAAAAGTGTGAGCTTTGTGAACGATGTAGATCGTTTGAGCTGAAAAGTGACTGCCCTTACTTGGAAGGAAGTCTGGCTTGTAGGAAGACACAGACCCTTGAATATCACTCCATTTCTGAAGGGAAACATACAGCATAGTTCTCATCGATGGATCACACTCTGCTTTAGAGCAAGAAGCACGCTCTTGCTTTCTAGAGTCTCTAATAGAGAAGGAAACATGAGTGTGCTCAGAAAAAAAGAACTGTGTTTCCTACACATATGGGCCATATCTAGTTCAACTCTGCTTCTGAAACTGAAACAAACCAGAGATCCTCTAACATCCAATTCTTCTCATTTAAGATGAGAAACATGTGAGCTTCGTGAATGATGGAGTCCGTTTGAGCTGCAAAGTAACTGCCCTTACCTGAAACGAAGTCTTGCTTGTAGGAAGACTCAGAGCCTGGGATTTAACTCCATTTCTGAAGTGAAACACACAACAGAGTTCTCATCCATTGATCACACTCTGCTTTAGAGCAAGAAGCACGTCCTAACTTTCTAGAGTCTCTAAGACAGCAAGAAACATGAGTTTGCTGAGAACAAATAAACGGTGTTTCCTACACATAAAGACCATATCTAGTCCAACTCTGATTCTGAAACTGATACAAAGCACTGGTCGTCTAACATTCAAGGCTTGTCAGTTAAGATGAGAAACGTGTGAGCTTCGTGAACTATGTAGTTCTTTTGAGCTGAAAAGTGACTGCCCTTACCTGAAACGAAGTCGTGCTTGTAGGAACACACAGAGCCTGAAATTTAACTCCATTTCTGAAGGGAAACACACAGCATAGTTCTCATCGATGGAACACACTCTGCTTTAGAGCAAGAAGCACGCTCTTGCTTTCTAGAGTCTCTAATAGAGAAGGAAACATGAGTGTGCTCAGAAAAAAAGAACTGTGTTTCCTACACATATGGGCCATATCTAGTTCAACTCTGCTTCTGAAACTGAAACAAACCAGAGATCCTCTAACATCCAATTCTTCTCATTTAAGATGAGAAACATGTGAGCTTCGTGAATGATGGAGTCCGTTTGAGCTGCAAAGTAACTGCCCTTACCTGAAACGAAGTCTTGCTTGTAGGAAGACTCAGAGCCTGGGATTTAACTCCATTTCTGAAGTGAAACACACAACAGAGTTCTCATCCATTGATCACACTCTGCTTTAGAGCAAGAAGCACGTCCTAACTTTCTAGAGTCTCTAAGACAGCAAGAAACATGAGTTTGCTGAGAACAAATAAACGGTGTTTCCTACACATAAAGACCATATCTAGTCCAACTCTGATTCTGAAACTGATACAAAGCACTGGTCGTCTAACATTCAAGGCTTGTCAGTTAAGATGAGAAACGTGTGAGCTTCGTGAACTATGTAGTTCTTTTGAGCTGAAAAGTGACTGCCCTTACCTGAAACGAAGTCGTGCTTGTAGGAACACACAGAGCCTGAAATTTAACTCCATTTCTGAAGGGAAACACACAGCATAGTTCTCATCGATGGAACACACTCTGCTTTAGAGCAAGAAGCACGCTCTTGCTTTCTAGAGTCTCTAATAGAGCAGGAAACTTGAGTGTGCTCAGAACAAAAGAACTGTGTTTCCTACACATATGGGCCATATCTAGTTCAACTCTGCTTCTGAAACTGATACAAACCACAGGTCCTCTAACATCCAAAGCTTGTCAGTTAAGATTAGAATCGTGTGAGCTTCGTGAACGATGTAGTTCGTGTGAGCTGTAAAGTAACTGCCCTTACTTGAATTGATGTCTTCCTTTTAGGAAGACTCAGAGCATTGGATTTAACTCCATTTCTGAAGTAAAAAACACAGCAGAGTACTCATCCATTGATCACACTCTGCTTTAGAGCAAGAAGCACGCTCTTGCTTTCTAGAGTCTCTAAGAGAGCAGAAAACGTGAGTGTGCTGAGAATAAAAGAACGGTGGTTCCTACACATACGGACCATATCTAGTCCAACTCTGCTTCTGAAACTGATACAAAGCACTGGTCCTCTAACATCCAATGCTTGTCAGTTAAGATGAGAAACGTGTGAGCTTCGTGAACGATGTAGTTCGTTTGAGCTGAAAAGTGACTGCCCTTACCTGAAACTAAGTCGTTCTTGTAGGAACACACAGAGCCTGGAATTTAACTCCATTTCTGAAGGGAAACAGACAGCATAGTTCGCATCGATGGATCACACTCTGCTTTAGAGCAAGTAGCATGCTCTTGCTTTCTAGAGTCTCTAATATTGCAGAAAACGTTAGTGTGCTCAGATGAAAAGAACTGTGTTTCCTACACATACGGACCATTTCTAGTTCAACTCTGCTACTGAAACTGAAACAAACCAGAGCTCCTCTAACATGCAATGCTTCTCAATTAAGATGAGAATCATGTGAGCTTCGTGAACGATGTAGTTCCTTTGAGCTGTAAAGTAACTGCCCTTACCTGAAACGAAGTCTTGCTTGTAGGAAGACTCAGAGCCTGGGATTTAACTCCATTTCTGAAGTGAAACACAAAGCAGAGTTCTCATCCATGGATCACACTCTGCTTTAGAGCCAGAAGCACGCTGTTGCTTTCCAGGGTCTCTAAGACAGCAGGAAATGTGAGTGTGATGAGAACAAAAGAAGGGTGTTCCCTACCCATACCGACCATATCTAGTACAACTCTGCCTCTGAAATTGATACAAAGCACAGGGCCTCTAACATCCAATGCTTGTCAGTTAAGATGAGAAACGTGTGAGCTTCCTGAACGATGTAGATCTTTTGAGCTGAAGAGTGACTGCCCTTACTTGAAACGAAGTCTTGCTTGTAGGAAGACACAGAGCCAGGAATATAACTCCATTTCTGAAGGGAAACACACATCATAGTTCTCATCGATGGATCACGCTCTGCTTTAGAGCAAGAGGCACGCTCTTGCTTTGTAAAGTCTCTAATAGAGCAGGAAACTTGAGTGTGCTCAGAACAAAAGAATTGTGTTTCCTACAAATAGGGCCATATCTAGTTCAACTCTGCTTCTGAAACTGAAACAAACCAGAGGTCCTCTAACATCCAATGCTTGTCAGTTTAGATGAGAAACGTGTGAGCTTCGTGAACAATGTAGTTCGTTTGTGCTGTAAAGTAACTGCACTTACTTGAATGGAAGTCTTCCCTGTAGGAAGACTCAGAGCATGGGATTTAACCCCATTTCTGGAGTGAGACACACAGCAGATTTCTCATCCATTGATCACACTCTGCTTTAGAGCAAGAAGCATGCTCTTGCTTTCTAGAGTCTCTAAGACCGCAGAAAACGTGAGTGAGCTGTGAACAAAAGAACGGTGGTTCCTACACATACGGACCATATCTAGTCCAACTCTGCTTCTGAAACTGATACAAAGCACTGGTCCTCTAACTCCAATGCTTGTCAGTTAAGATGAGAAACGTGTGAGCTTCGTGAACGATGTAGTTCGTTTGAGCAGTAAAGTAACTGCCCTTACCTGAAATGAAGTCTTGCTTGTAGGAAGACTCAGAGCCTGGGATTTAACTCCATTTCTGAAGTGAAACACACAGCAGAGTTCTCATCCATTGATCACATTCTGCTGCAGTGCCAGAAGCACGCTCTAGCTTTCCAGGGTCTCTAAGACAGCAGGAAATGTGAGTGTGATGAGAACAAAAGAAGGGTGTTCCCTACACATACAGACCATATCTAGTACAACTCTGCCTCTGAAATTGATACAAAGCACAGGTCCTCTAACATCCAATGCTTGTCACTTAAAATGAGAAAAGTGTGAGCTTTGTGAACGATGTAGATCGTTTGAGCTGAAAAGTGACTGCCCTTACTTGGAAGGACGTCTGGCTTGTAGGAAGACACAGACCCTTGAATATCACTCCATTTCTGAAGGGAAACATACAGCATAGTTCTCATCGATGGATCACACTCTGCTTTAGAGCAAGAAGCACGCTCTTGCTTTCTAGAGTCTCTAATAGAGCAGGAAACTTGAGTGTGCTCAGAACAAAAGAACAGTGTTTCCTACACATATGGGCCATATCTAGTTCAACTCTGCTTCTGAAACTGATACAAACCACAGGTCCTCTAACATCCAATGCTTCTCAGTTAAGATGGGAAACATGTGAGCTTCGGGAACGATGGAGTTCGTTTGAGCTGTAAAGTAACTGCCCTTACCTGAAACGAAGTCTTGCTTGTAGGAAGACTCAAAGCCTGGGATTTAACTCCATTTCTGAAGTGAAACACACAACAGAGTTCTCATCCATTGATCACACTCTGCTTTAGAGCAAGAACCACGCCCTAACTTTCTAGAGTCTCTAAGACAGCAAGAAACATGAGTTTGCTGAGAACAAATGAATGGTGTTTCCTGCACATAGGGACCATATCTAGTCCAACTCTCCTTCTGAAACTGATACAAAGCACTGGTCCTCTGACATTCAAGGCTTGTCAGTTAAGATTAGAAACGTGTGAGCTTCGTGAACGATGTAGTTCTTTTGATCTGAAAAATGACTGCACTTACTTGAAATGAAGTCTTGCTTGTAGGAAGACACAGAGCCTGGAATTTAACACCATTTCTGAAGGGAAACACACAGCATAGTTCTGTTCGATGGATCACACTCTGCTTTAGAGCAAGAAGCACGCTCTTACTTTCTAGAGTCTCTATTACAGCCGGAAACATGAGTGTGCTCAGAACAAAAAACGGTGTTTCCTACACATACAGGCCATATCTCGTTCAACTGTGCTTCTGAAACTGAAAGAAACCTCAGGTCTTCTAACATCCAATGCTTGTCAGTTAAGATGAGAAACGAGTGAGCTTCGTGAATGATGAAGTTCGTTTGAGCAGTAAAGTAACTGCCCTTACCTGAAATCAAGTCTTGCTTGTAGGAAGACTCAGAGCCTGGGATTTAACTCCATTTCTGAAGTGAAACACACAGCAGAGTTCTCATCCATTGATCACATTCTGCTGCAGTGCCAGAAGCACGCTCTAGCTTTCCAGGGTCTCTAAGACAGCAGGAAATGTGAGTGTGATGAGAACAAAAGAAGGGTGTTCCCTACACATACAGACCATATCTAGTACAACTCTGCCTCTGAAATTGATACAAAGCACAGGTCCTCTAACATCCAATGCTTGTCACTTAAAATGAGAAAAGTGTGAGCTTTGTGAACGATGTAGATCGTTTGAGCTGAAAAGTGACTGCCCTTACTTGAAACGAAGTCTTGCTTGTAGGAAGACACAGAGCCAGGAATATAACTCCATTTCTGAAGGGAAACACACATCATAGTTCTCATCGATGGATCACGCTCTGCTTTAGAGCAAGAAGCACGCTCTTGCTTTGTAAAGTCTCTAATAGAGCAGGAAACTTGAGTGTGCTCAGAACAAAAGAATTGTGTTTCCTACAAATAGGGCCATATCTAGTTCAACTCTGCTTCTGAAACTGAAACAAACCAGAGGTCCTCTAACATCCAATGCTTGTCAGTTTAGATGAGAAACGTGTGAGCTTCGTGAACAATGTAGTTCGTTTGTGCTGTAAAGTAACTGCACTTACTTGAATGGAAGTCTTCCCTGTAGGAAGACTCAGAGCATGGGATTTAACCCCATTTCTGGAGTGAGACACACAGCAGATTTCTCATCCATTGATCACACTCTGCTTTAGAGCAAGAAGCATGCTCTTGCTTTCTAGAGTCTCTAAGACCGCAGAAAACGTGAGTGAGCTGTGAACAAAAGAACGGTGGTTCCTACACATACGGACCATATCTAGTCCAACTCTGCTTCTGAAACTGATACAAAGCACTGGTCCTCTAACTCCAATGCTTGTCAGTTAAGATGAGAAACGTGTGAGCTTCGTGAACGATGTAGTTCGTTTGAGCAGTAAAGTAACTGCCCTTACCTGAAATGAAGTCTTGCTTGTAGGAAGACTCAGAGCCTGGGATTTAACTCCATTTCTGAAGTGAAACACACAGCAGAGTTCTCATCCATTGATCACATTCTGCTGCAGTGCCAGAAGCACGCTCTAGCTTTCCAGGGTCTCTAAGACAGCAGGAAATGTGAGTGTGATGAGAACAAAAGAAGGGTGTTCCCTACACATACAGACCATATCTAGTACAACTCTGCCTCTGAAATTGATACAAAGCACAGGTCCTCTAACATCCAATGCTTGTCACTTAAAATGAGAAAAGTGTGAGCTTTGTGAACGATGTAGATCGTTTGAGCTGAAAAGTGACTGCCCTTACTTGGAAGGACGTCTGGCTTGTAGGAAGACACAGACCCTTGAATATCACTCCATTTCTGAAGGGAAACATACAGCATAGTTCTCATCGATGGATCACACTCTGCTTTAGAGCAAGAAGCACGCTCTTGCTTTCTAGAGTCTCTAATAGAGCAGGAAACTTGAGTGTGCTCAGAACAAAAGAACAGTGTTTCCTACACATATGGGCCATATCTAGTTCAACTCTGCTTCTGAAACTGATACAAACCACAGGTCCTCTAACATCCAATGCTTCTCAGTTAAGATGGGAAACATGTGAGCTTCGGGAACGATGGAGTTCGTTTGAGCTGTAAAGTAACTGCCCTTACCTGAAACGAAGTCTTGCTTGTAGGAAGACTCAAAGCCTGGGATTTAACTCCATTTCTGAAGTGAAACACACAACAGAGTTCTCATCCATTGATCACACTCTGCTTTAGAGCAAGAACCACGCCCTAACTTTCTAGAGTCTCTAAGACAGCAAGAAACATGAGTTTGCTGAGAACAAATGAATGGTGTTTCCTGCACATAGGGACCATATCTAGTCCAACTCTCCTTCTGAAACTGATACAAAGCACTGGTCCTCTGACATTCAAGGCTTGTCAGTTAAGATTAGAAACGTGTGAGCTTCGTGAACGATGTAGTTCTTTTGATCTGAAAAATGACTGCACTTACTTGAAATGAAGTCTTGCTTGTAGGAAGACACAGAGCCTGGAATTTAACACCATTTCTGAAGGGAAACACACAGCATAGTTCTGTTCGATGGATCACACTCTGCTTTAGAGCAAGAAGCACGCTCTTACTTTCTAGAGTCTCTATTACAGCCGGAAACATGAGTGTGCTCAGAACAAAAAACGGTGTTTCCTACACATACAGGCCATATCTCGTTCAACTGTGCTTCTGAAACTGAAAGAAACCTCAGGTCTTCTAACATCCAATGCTTGTCAGTTAAGATGAGAAACGAGTGAGCTTCGTGAATGATGAAGTTCGTTTGAGCAGTAAAGTAACTGCCCTTACCTGAAATCAAGTCTTGCTTGTAGGAAGACTCAGAGCCTGGGATTTAACTCCATTTCTGAAGTGAAACACACAGCAGAGTTCTCATCCATTGATCACATTCTGCTGCAGTGCCAGAAGCACGCTCTAGCTTTCCAGGGTCTCTAAGACAGCAGGAAATGTGAGTGTGATGAGAACAAAAGAAGGGTGTTCCCTACACATACAGACCATATCTAGTACAACTCTGCCTCTGAAATTGATACAAAGCACAGGTCCTCTAACATCCAATGCTTGTCACTTAAAATGAGAAAAGTGTGAGCTTTGTGAACGATGTAGATCGTTTGAGCTGAAAAGTGACTGCCCTTACTTGAAACGAAGTCTTGCTTGTAGGAAGACACAGAGCCAGGAATATAACTCCATTTCTGAAGGGAAACACACATCATAGTTCTCATCGATGGATCACGCTCTGCTTTAGAGCAAGAAGCACGCTCTTGCTTTGTAAAGTCTCTAATAGAGCAGGAAACTTGAGTGTGCTCAGAACAAAAGAATTGTGTTTCCTACAAATAGGGCCATATCTAGTTCAACTCTGCTTCTGAAACTGAAACAAACCAGAGGTCCTCTAACATCCAATGCTTGTCAGTTTAGATGAGAAACGTGTGAGCTTCGTGAACAATGTAGTTCGTTTGTGCTGTAAAGTAACTGCACTTACTTGAATGGAAGTCTTCCCTGTAGGAAGACTCAGAGCATGGGATTTAACCCCATTTCTGGAGTGAGACACACAGCAGATTTCTCATCCATTGATCACACTCTGCTTTAGAGCAAGAAGCATGCTCTTGCTTTCTAGAGTCTCTAAGACCGCAGAAAACGTGAGTGAGCTGTGAACAAAAGAACGGTGGTTCCTACACATACGGACCATATCTAGTCCAACTCTGCTTCTGAAACTGATACAAAGCACTGGTCCTCTAACTCCAATGCTTGTCAGTTAAGATGAGAAACGTGTGAGCTTCGTGAACGATGTAGTTCGTTTGAGCAGTAAAGTAACTGCCCTTACCTGAAATGAAGTCTTGCTTGTAGGAAGACTCAGAGCCTGGGATTTAACTCCATTTCTGAAGTGAAACACACAGCAGAGTTCTCATCCATTGATCACATTCTGCTGCAGTGCCAGAAGCACGCTCTAGCTTTCCAGGGTCTCTAAGACAGCAGGAAATGTGAGTGTGATGAGAACAAAAGAAGGGTGTTCCCTACACATACAGACCATATCTAGTACAACTCTGCCTCTGAAATTGATACAAAGCACAGGTCCTCTAACATCCAATGCTTGTCACTTAAAATGAGAAAAGTGTGAGCTTTGTGAACGATGTAGATCGTTTGAGCTGAAAAGTGACTGCCCTTACTTGGAAGGACGTCTGGCTTGTAGGAAGACACAGACCCTTGAATATCACTCCATTTCTGAAGGGAAACATACAGCATAGTTCTCATCGATGGATCACACTCTGCTTTAGAGCAAGAAGCACGCTCTTGCTTTCTAGAGTCTCTAATAGAGCAGGAAACTTGAGTGTGCTCAGAACAAAAGAACAGTGTTTCCTACACATATGGGCCATATCTAGTTCAACTCTGCTTCTGAAACTGATACAAACCACAGGTCCTCTAACATCCAATGCTTCTCAGTTAAGATGGGAAACATGTGAGCTTCGGGAACGATGGAGTTCGTTTGAGCTGTAAAGTAACTGCCCTTACCTGAAACGAAGTCTTGCTTGTAGGAAGACTCAAAGCCTGGGATTTAACTCCATTTCTGAAGTGAAACACACAACAGAGTTCTCATCCATTGATCACACTCTGCTTTAGAGCAAGAACCACGCCCTAACTTTCTAGAGTCTCTAAGACAGCAAGAAACATGAGTTTGCTGAGAACAAATGAATGGTGTTTCCTGCACATAGGGACCATATCTAGTCCAACTCTCCTTCTGAAACTGATACAAAGCACTGGTCCTCTGACATTCAAGGCTTGTCAGTTAAGATTAGAAACGTGTGAGCTTCGTGAACGATGTAGTTCGTTTGAGCAGTAAAGTAACTGCCCTTACCTGAAATGAAGTCTTGCTTGTAGGAAGACACAGAGCCTGGAATTTAACACCATTTCTGAAGGGAAACACACAGCATAGTTCTGTTCGATGGATCACACTCTGCTTTAGAGCAAGAAGCATGCTCTTACTTTCTAGAGTCTCTATTACAGCCGGAAACATGAGTGTGCTCAGAACAAAAAACGGTGTTTCCTACACATACAGGCCATATCTCGTTCAACTGTGCTTCTGAAACTGAAAGAAACCTCAGGTCTTCTAACATCCAATGCTTGTCAGTTAAGATGAGAAACGAGTGAGCTTCGTGAATGATGAAGTTCATTTGAGCAGTAAAGTAACTGCCCTTACCTGAAATCAAGTCTTGCTTGTAGGAAGACTCAGAGCCTGGGATTTAACTCCATTTCTGAAGTGAAACACACAGCAGAGTTCTCATCCATTGATCACATTCTGCTGCAGTGCCAGAAGCACGCTCTAGCTTTCCAGGGTCTCTAAGACAGCAGGAAATGTGAGTGTGATGAGAACAAAAGAAGGGTGTTCCCTACACATACAGACCATATCTAGTACAACTCTGCCTCTGAAATTGATACAAAGCACAGGTCCTCTAACATCCAATGCTTGTCACTTAAAATGAGAAAAGTGTGAGCTTTGTGAACGATGTAGATCGTTTGAGCTGAAAAGTGACTGCCCTTACTTGAAACGAAGTCTTGCTTGTAGGAAGACACAGAGCCAGGAATATAACTCCATTTCTGAAGGGAAACACACATCATAGTTCTCATCGATGGATCACGCTCTGCTTTAGAGCAAGAAGCACGCTCTTGCTTTGTAAAGTCTCTAATAGAGCAGGAAACTTGAGTGTGCTCAGAACAAAAGAATTGTGTTTCCTACAAATAGGGCCATATCTAGTTCAACTCTGCTTCTGAAACTGAAACAAACCAGAGGTCCTCTAACATCCAATGCTTGTCAGTTTAGATGAGAAACGTGTGAGCTTCGTGAACAATGTAGTTCGTTTGTGCTGTAAAGTAACTGCACTTACTTGAATGGAAGTCTTCCCTGTAGGAAGACTCAGAGCATGGGATTTAACCCCATTTCTGGAGTGAGACACACAGCAGATTTCTCATCCATTGATCACACTCTGCTTTAGAGCAAGAAGCATGCTCTTGCTTTCTAGAGTCTCTAAGACCGCAGAAAACGTGAGTGAGCTGTGAACAAAAGAACGGTGGTTCCTACACATACGGACCATATCTAGTCCAACTCTGCTTCTGAAACTGATACAAAGCACTGGTCCTCTAACTCCAATGCTTGTCAGTTAAGATGAGAAACGTGTGAGCTTCGTGAACGATGTAGTTCGTTTGAGCAGTAAAGTAACTGCCCTTACCTGAAATGAAGTCTTGCTTGTAGGAAGACTCAGAGCCTGGGATTTAACTCCATTTCTGAAGTGAAACACACAGCAGAGTTCTCATCCATTGATCACATTCTGCTGCAGTGCCAGAAGCACGCTCTAGCTTTCCAGGGTCTCTAAGACAGCAGGAAATGTGAGTGTGATGAGAACAAAAGAAGGGTGTTCCCTACACATACAGACCATATCTAGTACAACTCTGCCTCTGAAATTGATACAAAGCACAGGTCCTCTAACATCCAATGCTTGTCACTTAAAATGAGAAAAGTGTGAGCTTTGTGAACGATGTAGATCGTTTGAGCTGAAAAGTGACTGCCCTTACTTGGAAGGACGTCTGGCTTGTAGGAAGACACAGACCCTTGAATATCACTCCATTTCTGAAGGGAAACATACAGCATAGTTCTCATCGATGGATCACACTCTGCTTTAGAGCAAGAAGCACGCTCTTGCTTTCTAGAGTCTCTAATAGAGCAGGAAACTTGAGTGTGCTCAGAACAAAAGAACAGTGTTTCCTACACATATGGGCCATATCTAGTTCAACTCTGCTTCTGAAACTGATACAAACCACAGGTCCTCTAACATCCAATGCTTCTCAGTTAAGATGGGAAACATGTGAGCTTCGGGAACGATGGAGTTCGTTTGAGCTGTAAAGTAACTGCCCTTACCTGAAACGAAGTCTTGCTTGTAGGAAGACTCAAAGCCTGGGATTTAACTCCATTTCTGAAGTGAAACACACAACAGAGTTCTCATCCATTGATCACACTCTGCTTTAGAGCAAGAACCACGCCCTAACTTTCTAGAGTCTCTAAGACAGCAAGAAACATGAGTTTGCTGAGAACAAATGAATGGTGTTTCCTGCACATAGGGACCATATCTAGTCCAACTCTCCTTCTGAAACTGATACAAAGCACTGGTCCTCTGACATTCAAGGCTTGTCAGTTAAGATTAGAAACGTGAGCTTCGTGAACGATGTAGTTCTTTTGATCTGAAAAATGACTGCACTTACTTGAAATGAAGTCTTGCTTGTAGGAAGACACAGAGCCTGGAATTTAACACCATTTCTGAAGGGAAACACACAGCATAGTTCTGTTCGATGGATCACACTCTGCTTTAGAGCAAGAAGCACGCTCTTACTTTCTAGAGTCTCTATTACAGCCGGAAACATGAGTGTGCTCAGAACAAAAAACGGTGTTTCCTACACATACAGGCCATATCTCGTTCAACTGTGCTTCTGAAACTGAAAGAAACCTCAGGTCTTCTAACATCCAATGCTTGTCAGTTAAGATGAGAAACGAGTGAGCTTCGTGAATGATGAAGTTCGTTTGAGCAGTAAAGTAACTGCCCTTACCTGAAATCAAGTCTTGCTTGTAGGAAGACTCAGAGCCTGGGATTTAACTCCATTTCTGAAGTGAAACACACAGCAGAGTTCTCATCCATTGATCACATTCTGCTGCAGTGCCAGAAGCACGCTCTAGCTTTCCAGGGTCTCTAAGACAGCAGGAAATGTGAGTGTGATGAGAACAAAAGAAGGGTGTTCCCTACACATACAGACCATATCTAGTACAACTCTGCCTCTGAAATTGATACAAAGCACAGGTCCTCTAACATCCAATGCTTGTCACTTAAAATGAGAAAAGTGTGAGCTTTGTGAACGATGTAGATCGTTTGAGCTGAAAAGTGACTGCCCTTACTTGAAACGAAGTCTTGCTTGTAGGAAGACACAGAGCCAGGAATATAACTCCATTTCTGAAGGGAAACACACATCATAGTTCTCATCGATGGATCACGCTCTGCTTTAGAGCAAGAAGCACGCTCTTGCTTTGTAAAGTCTCTAATAGAGCAGGAAACTTGAGTGTGCTCAGAACAAAAGAATTGTGTTTCCTACAAATAGGGCCATATCTAGTTCAACTCTGCTTCTGAAACTGAAACAAACCAGAGGTCCTCTAACATCCAATGCTTGTCAGTTTAGATGAGAAACGTGTGAGCTTCGTGAACAATGTAGTTCGTTTGTGCTGTAAAGTAACTGCACTTACTTGAATGGAAGTCTTCCCTGTAGGAAGACTCAGAGCATGGGATTTAACCCCATTTCTGGAGTGAGACACACAGCAGATTTCTCATCCATTGATCACACTCTGCTTTAGAGCAAGAAGCATGCTCTTGCTTTCTAGAGTCTCTAAGACCGCAGAAAACGTGAGTGAGCTGTGAACAAAAGAACGGTGGTTCCTACACATACGGACCATATCTAGTCCAACTCTGCTTCTGAAACTGATACAAAGCACTGGTCCTCTAACTCCAATGCTTGTCAGTTAAGATGAGAAACGTGTGAGCTTCGTGAACGATGTAGTTCGTTTGAGCAGTAAAGTAACTGCCCTTACCTGAAATGAAGTCTTGCTTGTAGGAAGACTCAGAGCCTGGGATTTAACTCCATTTCTGAAGTGAAACACACAGCAGAGTTCTCATCCATTGATCACATTCTGCTGCAGTGCCAGAAGCACGCTCTAGCTTTCCAGGGTCTCTAAGACAGCAGGAAATGTGAGTGTGATGAGAACAAAAGAAGGGTGTTCCCTACACATACAGACCATATCTAGTACAACTCTGCCTCTGAAATTGATACAAAGCACAGGTCCTCTAACATCCAATGCTTGTCACTTAAAATGAGAAAAGTGTGAGCTTTGTGAACGATGTAGATCGTTTGAGCTGAAAAGTGACTGCCCTTACTTGGAAGGACGTCTGGCTTGTAGGAAGACACAGACCCTTGAATATCACTCCATTTCTGAAGGGAAACATACAGCATAGTTCTCATCGATGGATCACACTCTGCTTTAGAGCAAGAAGCACGCTCTTGCTTTCTAGAGTCTCTAATAGAGCAGGAAACTTGAGTGTGCTCAGAACAAAAGAACAGTGTTTCCTACACATATGGGCCATATCTAGTTCAACTCTGCTTCTGAAACTGATACAAACCACAGGTCCTCTAACATCCAATGCTTCTCAGTTAAGATGGGAAACATGTGAGCTTCGGGAACGATGGAGTTCGTTTGAGCTGTAAAGTAACTGCCCTTACCTGAAACGAAGTCTTGCTTGTAGGAAGACTCAAAGCCTGGGATTTAACTCCATTTCTGAAGTGAAACACACAACAGAGTTCTCATCCATTGATCACACTCTGCTTTAGAGCAAGAACCACGCCCTAACTTTCTAGAGTCTCTAAGACAGCAAGAAACATGAGTTTGCTGAGAACAAATGAATGGTGTTTCCTGCACATAGGGACCATATCTAGTCCAACTCTCCTTCTGAAACTGATACAAAGCACTGGTCCTCTGACATTCAAGGCTTGTCAGTTAAGATTAGAAACGTGAGCTTCGTGAACGATGTAGTTCTTTTGATCTGAAAAATGACTGCACTTACTTGAAATGAAGTCTTGCTTGTAGGAAGACACAGAGCCTGGAATTTAACACCATTTCTGAAGGGAAACACACAGCATAGTTCTGTTCGATGGATCACACTCTGCTTTAGAGCAAGAAGCACGCTCTTACTTTCTAGAGTCTCTATTACAGCCGGAAACATGAGTGTGCTCAGAACAAAAAACGGTGTTTCCTACACATACAGGCCATATCTCGTTCAACTGTGCTTCTGAAACTGAAAGAAACCTCAGGTCTTCTAACATCCAATGCTTGTCAGTTAAGATGAGAAACGAGTGAGCTTCGTGAATGATGAAGTTCGTTTGAGCAGTAAAGTAACTGCCCTTACCTGAAATCAAGTCTTGCTTGTAGGAAGACTCAGAGCCTGGGATTTAACTCCATTTCTGAAGTGAAACACACAGCAGAGTTCTCATCCATTGATCACATTCTGCTGCAGTGCCAGAAGCACGCTCTAGCTTTCCAGGGTCTCTAAGACAGCAGGAAATGTGAGTGTGATGAGAACAAAAGAAGGGTGTTCCCTACACATACAGACCATATCTAGTACAACTCTGCCTCTGAAATTGATACAAAGCACAGGTCCTCTAACATCCAATGCTTGTCACTTAAAATGAGAAAAGTGTGAGCTTTGTGAACGATGTAGATCGTTTGAGCTGAAAAGTGACTGCCCTTACTTGAAACGAAGTCTTGCTTGTAGGAAGACACAGAGCCAGGAATATAACTCCATTTCTGAAGGGAAACACACATCATAGTTCTCATCGATGGATCACGCTCTGCTTTAGAGCAAGAAGCACGCTCTTGCTTTGTAAAGTCTCTAATAGAGCAGGAAACTTGAGTGTGCTCAGAACAAAAGAATTGTGTTTCCTACAAATAGGGCCATATCTAGTTCAACTCTGCTTCTGAAACTGAAACAAACCAGAGGTCCTCTAACATCCAATGCTTGTCAGTTTAGATGAGAAACGTGTGAGCTTCGTGAACAATGTAGTTCGTTTGTGCTGTAAAGTAACTGCACTTACTTGAATGGAAGTCTTCCCTGTAGGAAGACTCAGAGCATGGGATTTAACCCCATTTCTGGAGTGAGACACACAGCAGATTTCTCATCCATTGATCACACTCTGCTTTAGAGCAAGAAGCATGCTCTTGCTTTCTAGAGTCTCTAAGACCGCAGAAAACGTGAGTGAGCTGTGAACAAAAGAACGGTGGTTCCTACACATACGGACCATATCTAGTCCAACTCTGCTTCTGAAACTGATACAAAGCACTGGTCCTCTAACTCCAATGCTTGTCAGTTAAGATGAGAAACGTGTGAGCTTCGTGAACGATGTAGTTCGTTTGAGCAGTAAAGTAACTGCCCTTACCTGAAATGAAGTCTTGCTTGTAGGAAGACTCAGAGCCTGGGATTTAACTCCATTTCTGAAGTGAAACACACAGCAGAGTTCTCATCCATTGATCACATTCTGCTGCAGTGCCAGAAGCACGCTCTAGCTTTCCAGGGTCTCTAAGACAGCAGGAAATGTGAGTGTGATGAGAACAAAAGAAGGGTGTTCCCTACACATACAGACCATATCTAGTACAACTCTGCCTCTGAAATTGATACAAAGCACAGGTCCTCTAACATCCAATGCTTGTCACTTAAAATGAGAAAAGTGTGAGCTTTGTGAACGATGTAGATCGTTTGAGCTGAAAAGTGACTGCCCTTACTTGGAAGGACGTCTGGCTTGTAGGAAGACACAGACCCTTGAATATCACTCCATTTCTGAAGGGAAACATACAGCATAGTTCTCATCGATGGATCACACTCTGCTTTAGAGCAAGAAGCACGCTCTTGCTTTCTAGAGTCTCTAATAGAGCAGGAAACTTGAGTGTGCTCAGAACAAAAGAACAGTGTTTCCTACACATATGGGCCATATCTAGTTCAACTCTGCTTCTGAAACTGATACAAACCACAGGTCCTCTAACATCCAATGCTTCTCAGTTAAGATGGGAAACATGTGAGCTTCGGGAACGATGGAGTTCGTTTGAGCTGTAAAGTAACTGCCCTTACCTGAAACGAAGTCTTGCTTGTAGGAAGACTCAAAGCCTGGGATTTAACTCCATTTCTGAAGTGAAACACACAACAGAGTTCTCATCCATTGATCACACTCTGCTTTAGAGCAAGAACCACGCCCTAACTTTCTAGAGTCTCTAAGACAGCAAGAAACATGAGTTTGCTGAGAACAAATGAATGGTGTTTCCTGCACATAGGGACCATATCTAGTCCAACTCTCCTTCTGAAACTGATACAAAGCACTGGTCCTCTGACATTCAAGGCTTGTCAGTTAAGATTAGAAACGTGTGAGCTTCGTGAACGATGTAGTTCTTTTGATCTGAAAAATGACTGCACTTACTTGAAATGAAGTCTTGCTTGTAGGAAGACACAGAGCCTGGAATTTAACACCATTTCTGAAGGGAAACACACAGCATAGTTCTGTTCGATGGATCACACTCTGCTTTAGAGCAAGAAGCACGCTCTTACTTTCTAGAGTCTCTATTACAGCCGGAAACATGAGTGTGCTCAGAACAAAAAACGGTGTTTCCTACACATACAGGCCATATCTCGTTCAACTGTGCTTCTGAAACTGAAAGAAACCTCAGGTCTTCTAACATCCAATGCTTGTCAGTTAAGATGAGAAACGAGTGAGCTTCGTGAATGATGAAGTTCGTTTGAGCAGTAAAGTAACTGCCCTTACCTGAAATCAAGTCTTGCTTGTAGGAAGACTCAGAGCCTGGGATTTAACTCCATTTCTGAAGTGAAACACACAGCAGAGTTCTCATCCATTGATCACATTCTGCTGCAGTGCCAGAAGCACGCTCTAGCTTTCCAGGGTCTCTAAGACAGCAGGAAATGTGAGTGTGATGAGAACAAAAGAAGGGTGTTCCCTACACATACAGACCATATCTAGTACAACTCTGCCTCTGAAATTGATACAAAGCACAGGTCCTCTAACATCCAATGCTTGTCACTTAAAATGAGAAAAGTGTGAGCTTTGTGAACGATGTAGATCGTTTGAGCTGAAAAGTGACTGCCCTTACTTGAAACGAAGTCTTGCTTGTAGGAAGACACAGAGCCAGGAATATAACTCCATTTCTGAAGGGAAACACACATCATAGTTCTCATCGATGGATCACGCTCTGCTTTAGAGCAAGAAGCACGCTCTTGCTTTGTAAAGTCTCTAATAGAGCAGGAAACTTGAGTGTGCTCAGAACAAAAGAATTGTGTTTCCTACAAATAGGGCCATATCTAGTTCAACTCTGCTTCTGAAACTGAAACAAACCAGAGGTCCTCTAACATCCAATGCTTGTCAGTTTAGATGAGAAACGTGTGAGCTTCGTGAACAATGTAGTTCGTTTGTGCTGTAAAGTAACTGCACTTACTTGAATGGAAGTCTTCCCTGTAGGAAGACTCAGAGCATGGGATTTAACCCCATTTCTGGAGTGAGACACACAGCAGATTTCTCATCCATTGATCACACTCTGCTTTAGAGCAAGAAGCATGCTCTTGCTTTCTAGAGTCTCTAAGACCGCAGAAAACGTGAGTGAGCTGTGAACAAAAGAACGGTGGTTCCTACACATACGGACCATATCTAGTCCAACTCTGCTTCTGAAACTGATACAAAGCACTGGTCCTCTAACTCCAATGCTTGTCAGTTAAGATGAGAAACGTGTGAGCTTCGTGAACGATGTAGTTCGTTTGAGCAGTAAAGTAACTGCCCTTACCTGAAATGAAGTCTTGCTTGTAGGAAGACTCAGAGCCTGGGATTTAACTCCATTTCTGAAGTGAAACACACAGCAGAGTTCTCATCCATTGATCACATTCTGCTGCAGTGCCAGAAGCACGCTCTAGCTTTCCAGGGTCTCTAAGACAGCAGGAAATGTGAGTGTGATGAGAACAAAAGAAGGGTGTTCCCTACACATACAGACCATATCTAGTACAACTCTGCCTCTGAAATTGATACAAAGCACAGGTCCTCTAACATCCAATGCTTGTCACTTAAAATGAGAAAAGTGTGAGCTTTGTGAACGATGTAGATCGTTTGAGCTGAAAAGTGACTGCCCTTACTTGGAAGGACGTCTGGCTTGTAGGAAGACACAGACCCTTGAATATCACTCCATTTCTGAAGGGAAACATACAGCATAGTTCTCATCGATGGATCACACTCTGCTTTAGAGCAAGAAGCACGCTCTTGCTTTCTAGAGTCTCTAATAGAGCAGGAAACTTGAGTGTGCTCAGAACAAAAGAACAGTGTTTCCTACACATATGGGCCATATCTAGTTCAACTCTGCTTCTGAAACTGATACAAACCACAGGTCCTCTAACATCCAATGCTTCTCAGTTAAGATGGGAAACATGTGAGCTTCGGGAACGATGGAGTTCGTTTGAGCTGTAAAGTAACTGCCCTTACCTGAAACGAAGTCTTGCTTGTAGGAAGACTCAAAGCCTGGGATTTAACTCCATTTCTGAAGTGAAACACACAACAGAGTTCTCATCCATTGATCACACTCTGCTTTAGAGCAAGAACCACGCCCTAACTTTCTAGAGTCTCTAAGACAGCAAGAAACATGAGTTTGCTGAGAACAAATGAATGGTGTTTCCTGCACATAGGGACCATATCTAGTCCAACTCTCCTTCTGAAACTGATACAAAGCACTGGTCCTCTGACATTCAAGGCTTGTCAGTTAAGATTAGAAACGTGTGAGCTTCGTGAACGATGTAGTTCTTTTGATCTGAAAAATGACTGCACTTACTTGAAATGAAGTCTTGCTTGTAGGAAGACACAGAGCCTGGAATTTAACACCATTTCTGAAGGGAAACACACAGCATAGTTCTGTTCGATGGATCACACTCTGCTTTAGAGCAAGAAGCACGCTCTTACTTTCTAGAGTCTCTATTACAGCCGGAAACATGAGTGTGCTCAGAACAAAAAACGGTGTTTCCTACACATACAGGCCATATCTCGTTCAACTGTGCTTCTGAAACTGAAAGAAACCTCAGGTCTTCTAACATCCAATGCTTGTCAGTTAAGATGAGAAACGAGTGAGCTTCGTGAATGATGAAGTTCGTTTGAGCAGTAAAGTAACTGCCCTTACCTGAAATCAAGTCTTGCTTGTAGGAAGACTCAGAGCCTGGGATTTAACTCCATTTCTGAAGTGAAACACACAGCAGAGTTCTCATCCATTGATCACATTCTGCTGCAGTGCCAGAAGCACGCTCTAGCTTTCCAGGGTCTCTAAGACAGCAGGAAATGTGAGTGTGATGAGAACAAAAGAAGGGTGTTCCCTACACATACAGACCATATCTAGTACAACTCTGCCTCTGAAATTGATACAAAGCACAGGTCCTCTAACATCCAATGCTTGTCACTTAAAATGAGAAAAGTGTGAGCTTTGTGAACGATGTAGATCGTTTGAGCTGAAAAGTGACTGCCCTTACTTGAAACGAAGTCTTGCTTGTAGGAAGACACAGACCCTTGAATATCACTCCATTTCTGAAGGGAAACATACAGCATAGTTCTCATCGATGGATCACACTCTGCTTTAGAGCAAGAAGCACGCTCTTGCTTTCTAGAGTCTCTAATAGAGCAGGAAACTTGAGTGTGCTCAGAACAAAAGAACAGTGTTTCCTACACATATGGGCCATATCTAGTTCAACTCTGCTTCTGAAACTGATACAAACCACAGGTCCTCTAACATCCAATGCTTCTCAGTTAAGATGGGAAACATGTGAGCTTCGGGAACGATGGAGTTCGTTTGAGCTGTAAAGTAACTGCCCTTACCTGAAACGAAGTCTTGCTTGTAGGAAGACTCAAAGCCTGGGATTTAACTCCATTTCTGAAGTGAAACACACAACAGAGTTCTCATCCATTGATCACACTCTGCTTTAGAGCAAGAACCACGCCCTAACTTTCTAGAGTCTCTAAGACAGCAAGAAACATGAGTTTGCTGAGAACAAATGAATGGTGTTTCCTGCACATAGGGACCATATCTAGTCCAACTCTCCTTCTGAAACTGATACAAAGCACTGGTCCTCTGACATTCAAGGCTTGTCAGTTAAGATTAGAAACGTGTGAGCTTCGTGAACGATGTAGTTCGTTTGAGCAGTAAAGTAACTGCCCTTACCTTACCTGAAATGAAGTCTTGCTTGTAGGAAGACTCAGAGCCTGGGATTTAACTCCATTTCTGAAGTGAAACACACAGCAGAGTTCTCATCCATTGATCACATTCTGCTGCAGTGCCAGAAGCACGCTCTAGCTTTCCAGGGTCTCTAAGACAGCAGGAAATGTGAGTGTGATGAGAACAAAAGAAGGGTGTTCCCTACACATACAGACCATATCTAGTACAACTCTGCCTCTGAAATTGATACAAAGCACAGGTCCTCTAACATCCAATGCTTGTCACTTAAAATGAGAAAAGTGTGAGCTTTGTGAACGATGTAGATCGTTTGAGCTGAAAAGTGACTGCCCTTACTTGGAAGGACGTCTGGCTTGTAGGAAGACACAGACCCTTGAATATCACTCCATTTCTGAAGGGAAACATACAGCATAGTTCTCATCGATGGATCACACTCTGCTTTAGAGCAAGAAGCACGCTCTTGCTTTCTAGAGTCTCTAATAGAGCAGGAAACTTGAGTGTGCTCAGAACAAAAGAACAGTGTTTCCTACACATATGGGCCATATCTAGTTCAACTCTGCTTCTGAAACTGATACAAACCACAGGTCCTCTAACATCCAATGCTTCTCAGTTAAGATGGGAAACATGTGAGCTTCGGGAACGATGGAGTTCGTTTGAGCTGTAAAGTAACTGCCCTTACCTGAAACGAAGTCTTGCTTGTAGGAAGACTCAAAGCCTGGGATTTAACTCCATTTCTGAAGTGAAACACACAACAGAGTTCTCATCCATTGATCACACTCTGCTTTAGAGCAAGAACCACGCCCTAACTTTCTAGAGTCTCTAAGACAGCAAGAAACATGAGTTTGCTGAGAACAAATGAATGGTGTTTCCTGCACATAGGGACCATATCTAGTCCAACTCTCCTTCTGAAACTGATACAAAGCACTGGTCCTCTGACATTCAAGGCTTGTCAGTTAAGATTAGAAACGTGTGAGCTTCGTGAACGATGTAGTTCTTTTGATCTGAAAAATGACTGCACTTACTTGAAATGAAGTCTTGCTTGTAGGAAGACACAGAGCCTGGAATTTAACACCATTTCTGAAGGGAAACACACAGCATAGTTCTGTTCGATGGATCACACTCTGCTTTAGAGCAAGAAGCACGCTCTTACTTTCTAGAGTCTCTATTACAGCCGGAAACATGAGTGTGCTCAGAACAAAAAACGGTGTTTCCTACACATACAGGCCATATCTCGTTCAACTGTGCTTCTGAAACTGAAAGAAACCTCAGGTCTTCTAACATCCAATGCTTGTCAGTTAAGATGAGAAACGAGTGAGCTTCGTGAATGATGAAGTTCGTTTGAGCAGTAAAGTAACTGCCCTTACCTGAAATCAAGTCTTGCTTGTAGGAAGACTCAGAGCCTGGGATTTAACTCCATTTCTGAAGTGAAACACACAGCAGAGTTCTCATCCATTGATCACATTCTGCTGCAGTGCCAGAAGCACGCTCTAGCTTTCCAGGGTCTCTAAGACAGCAGGAAATGTGAGTGTGATGAGAACAAAAGAAGGGTGTTCCCTACACATACAGACCATATCTAGTACAACTCTGCCTCTGAAATTGATACAAAGCACAGGTCCTCTAACATCCAATGCTTGTCACTTAAAATGAGAAAAGTGTGAGCTTTGTGAACGATGTAGATCGTTTGAGCTGAAAAGTGACTGCCCTTACTTGAAACGAAGTCTTGCTTGTAGGAAGACACAGAGCCAGGAATATAACTCCATTTCTGAAGGGAAACACACATCATAGTTCTCATCGATGGATCACGCTCTGCTTTAGAGCAAGAAGCACGCTCTTGCTTTGTAAAGTCTCTAATAGAGCAGGAAACTTGAGTGTGCTCAGAACAAAAGAATTGTGTTTCCTACAAATAGGGCCATATCTAGTTCAACTCTGCTTCTGAAACTGAAACAAACCAGAGGTCCTCTAACATCCAATGCTTGTCAGTTTAGATGAGAAACGTGTGAGCTTCGTGAACAATGTAGTTCGTTTGTGCTGTAAAGTAACTGCACTTACTTGAATGGAAGTCTTCCCTGTAGGAAGACTCAGAGCATGGGATTTAACCCCATTTCTGGAGTGAGACACACAGCAGATTTCTCATCCATTGATCACACTCTGCTTTAGAGCAAGAAGCATGCTCTTGCTTTCTAGAGTCTCTAAGACCGCAGAAAACGTGAGTGAGCTGTGAACAAAAGAACGGTGGTTCCTACACATACGGACCATATCTAGTCCAACTCTGCTTCTGAAACTGATACAAAGCACTGGTCCTCTAACTCCAATGCTTGTCAGTTAAGATGAGAAACGTGTGAGCTTCGTGAACGATGTAGTTCGTTTGAGCAGTAAAGTAACTGCCCTTACCTGAAATGAAGTCTTGCTTGTAGGAAGACTCAGAGCCTGGGATTTAACTCCATTTCTGAAGTGAAACACACAGCAGAGTTCTCATCCATTGATCACATTCTGCTGCAGTGCCAGAAGCACGCTCTAGCTTTCCAGGGTCTCTAAGACAGCAGGAAATGTGAGTGTGATGAGAACAAAAGAAGGGTGTTCCCTACACATACAGACCATATCTAGTACAACTCTGCCTCTGAAATTGATACAAAGCACAGGTCCTCTAACATCCAATGCTTGTCACTTAAAATGAGAAAAGTGTGAGCTTTGTGAACGATGTAGATCGTTTGAGCTGAAAAGTGACTGCCCTTACTTGGAAGGACGTCTGGCTTGTAGGAAGACACAGACCCTTGAATATCACTCCATTTCTGAAGGGAAACATACAGCATAGTTCTCATCGATGGATCACACTCTGCTTTAGAGCAAGAAGCACGCTCTTGCTTTCTAGAGTCTCTAATAGAGCAGGAAACTTGAGTGTGCTCAGAACAAAAGAACAGTGTTTCCTACACATATGGGCCATATCTAGTTCAACTCTGCTTCTGAAACTGATACAAACCACAGGTCCTCTAACATCCAATGCTTCTCAGTTAAGATGGGAAACATGTGAGCTTCGGGAACGATGGAGTTCGTTTGAGCTGTAAAGTAACTGCCCTTACCTGAAACGAAGTCTTGCTTGTAGGAAGACTCAAAGCCTGGGATTTAACTCCATTTCTGAAGTGAAACACACAACAGAGTTCTCATCCATTGATCACACTCTGCTTTAGAGCAAGAACCACGCCCTAACTTTCTAGAGTCTCTAAGACAGCAAGAAACATGAGTTTGCTGAGAACAAATGAATGGTGTTTCCTGCACATAGGGACCATATCTAGTCCAACTCTCCTTCTGAAACTGATACAAAGCACTGGTCCTCTGACATTCAAGGCTTGTCAGTTAAGATTAGAAACGTGTGAGCTTCGTGAACGATGTAGTTCTTTTGATCTGAAAAATGACTGCACTTACTTGAAATGAAGTCTTGCTTGTAGGAAGACACAGAGCCTGGAATTTAACACCATTTCTGAAGGGAAACACACAGCATAGTTCTGTTCGATGGATCACACTCTGCTTTAGAGCAAGAAGCACGCTCTTACTTTCTAGAGTCTCTATTACAGCCGGAAACATGAGTGTGCTCAGAACAAAAAACGGTGTTTCCTACACATACAGGCCATATCTCGTTCAACTGTGCTTCTGAAACTGAAAGAAACCTCAGGTCTTCTAACATCCAATGCTTGTCAGTTAAGATGAGAAACGAGTGAGCTTCGTGAATGATGAAGTTCGTTTGAGCAGTAAAGTAACTGCCCTTACCTGAAATCAAGTCTTGCTTGTAGGAAGACTCAGAGCCTGGGATTTAACTCCATTTCTGAAGTGAAACACACAGCAGAGTTCTCATCCATTGATCACATTCTGCTGCAGTGCCAGAAGCACGCTCTAGCTTTCCAGGGTCTCTAAGACAGCAGGAAATGTGAGTGTGATGAGAACAAAAGAAGGGTGTTCCCTACACATACAGACCATATCTAGTACAACTCTGCCTCTGAAATTGATACAAAGCACAGGTCCTCTAACATCCAATGCTTGTCACTTAAAATGAGAAAAGTGTGAGCTTTGTGAACGATGTAGATCGTTTGAGCTGAAAAGTGACTGCCCTTACTTGAAACGAAGTCTTGCTTGTAGGAAGACACAGAGCCAGGAATATAACTCCATTTCTGAAGGGAAACACACATCATAGTTCTCATCGATGGATCACGCTCTGCTTTAGAGCAAGAAGCACGCTCTTGCTTTGTAAAGTCTCTAATAGAGCAGGAAACTTGAGTGTGCTCAGAACAAAAGAATTGTGTTTCCTACAAATAGGGCCATATCTAGTTCAACTCTGCTTCTGAAACTGAAACAAACCAGAGGTCCTCTAACATCCAATGCTTGTCAGTTTAGATGAGAAACGTGTGAGCTTCGTGAACAATGTAGTTCGTTTGTGCTGTAAAGTAACTGCACTTACTTGAATGGAAGTCTTCCCTGTAGGAAGACTCAGAGCATGGGATTTAACCCCATTTCTGGAGTGAGACACACAGCAGATTTCTCATCCATTGATCACACTCTGCTTTAGAGCAAGAAGCATGCTCTTGCTTTCTAGAGTCTCTAAGACCGCAGAAAACGTGAGTGAGCTGTGAACAAAAGAACGGTGGTTCCTACACATACGGACCATATCTAGTCCAACTCTGCTTCTGAAACTGATACAAAGCACTGGTCCTCTAACTCCAATGCTTGTCAGTTAAGATGAGAAACGTGTGAGCTTCGTGAACGATGTAGTTCGTTTGAGCAGTAAAGTAACTGCCCTTACCTGAAATGAAGTCTTGCTTGTAGGAAGACTCAGAGCCTGGGATTTAACTCCATTTCTGAAGTGAAACACACAGCAGAGTTCTCATCCATTGATCACATTCTGCTGCAGTGCCAGAAGCACGCTCTAGCTTTCCAGGGTCTCTAAGACAGCAGGAAATGTGAGTGTGATGAGAACAAAAGAAGGGTGTTCCCTACACATACAGACCATATCTAGTACAACTCTGCCTCTGAAATTGATACAAAGCACAGGTCCTCTAACATCCAATGCTTGTCACTTAAAATGAGAAAAGTGTGAGCTTTGTGAACGATGTAGATCGTTTGAGCTGAAAAGTGACTGCCCTTACTTGGAAGGACGTCTGGCTTGTAGGAAGACACAGACCCTTGAATATCACTCCATTTCTGAAGGGAAACATACAGCATAGTTCTCATCGATGGATCACACTCTGCTTTAGAGCAAGAAGCACGCTCTTGCTTTCTAGAGTCTCTAATAGAGCAGGAAACTTGAGTGTGCTCAGAACAAAAGAACAGTGTTTCCTACACATATGGGCCATATCTAGTTCAACTCTGCTTCTGAAACTGATACAAACCACAGGTCCTCTAACATCCAATACTTCTCAGTTAAGATGGGAAACATGTGAGCTTCGGGAACGATGGAGTTCGTTTGAGCTGTAAAGTAACTGCCCTTACCTGAAACGAAGTCTTGCTTGTAGGAAGACTCAAAGCCTGGGATTTAACTCCATTTCTGAAGTGAAACACACAACAGAGTTCTCATCCATTGATCACACTCTGCTTTAGAGCAAGAACCACGCCCTAACTTTCTAGAGTCTCTAAGACAGCAAGAAACATGAGTTTGCTGAGAACAAATGAATGGTGTTTCCTGCACATAGGGACCATATCTAGTCCAACTCTCCTTCTGAAACTGATACAAAGCACTGGTCCTCTGACATTCAAGGCTTGTCAGTTAAGATTAGAAACGTGAGCTTCGTGAACGATGTAGTTCTTTTGATCTGAAAAATGACTGCACTTACTTGAAATGAAGTCTTGCTTGTAGGAAGACACAGAGCCTGGAATTTAACACCATTTCTGAAGGGAAACACACAGCATAGTTCTGTTCGATGGATCACACTCTGCTTTAGAGCAAGAAGCACGCTCTTACTTTCTAGAGTCTCTATTACAGCCGGAAACATGAGTGTGCTCAGAACAAAAAACGGTGTTTCCTACACATACAGGCCATATCTCGTTCAACTGTGCTTCTGAAACTGAAAGAAACCTCAGGTCTTCTAACATCCAATGCTTGTCAGTTAAGATGAGAAACGAGTGAGCTTCGTGAATGATGAAGTTCGTTTGAGCAGTAAAGTAACTGCCCTTACCTGAAATCAAGTCTTGCTTGTAGGAAGACTCAGAGCCTGGGATTTAACTCCATTTCTGAAGTGAAACACACAGCAGAGTTCTCATCCATTGATCACATTCTGCTGCAGTGCCAGAAGCACGCTCTAGCTTTCCAGGGTCTCTAAGACAGCAGGAAATGTGAGTGTGATGAGAACAAAAGAAGGGTGTTCCCTACACATACAGACCATATCTAGTACAACTCTGCCTCTGAAATTGATACAAAGCACAGGTCCTCTAACATCCAATGCTTGTCACTTAAAATGAGAAAAGTGTGAGCTTTGTGAACGATGTAGATCGTTTGAGCTGAAAAGTGACTGCCCTTACTTGAAACGAAGTCTTGCTTGTAGGAAGACACAGAGCCAGGAATATAACTCCATTTCTGAAGGGAAACACACATCATAGTTCTCATCGATGGATCACGCTCTGCTTTAGAGCAAGAAGCACGCTCTTGCTTTGTAAAGTCTCTAATAGAGCAGGAAACTTGAGTGTGCTCAGAACAAAAGAATTGTGTTTCCTACAAATAGGGCCATATCTAGTTCAACTCTGCTTCTGAAACTGAAACAAACCAGAGGTCCTCTAACATCCAATGCTTGTCAGTTTAGATGAGAAACGTGTGAGCTTCGTGAACAATGTAGTTCGTTTGTGCTGTAAAGTAACTGCACTTACTTGAATGGAAGTCTTCCCTGTAGGAAGACTCAGAGCATGGGATTTAACCCCATTTCTGGAGTGAGACACACAGCAGATTTCTCATCCATTGATCACACTCTGCTTTAGAGCAAGAAGCATGCTCTTGCTTTCTAGAGTCTCTAAGACCGCAGAAAACGTGAGTGAGCTGTGAACAAAAGAACGGTGGTTCCTACACATACGGACCATATCTAGTCCAACTCTGCTTCTGAAACTGATACAAAGCACTGGTCCTCTAACTCCAATGCTTGTCAGTTAAGATGAGAAACGTGTGAGCTTCGTGAACGATGTAGTTCGTTTGAGCAGTAAAGTAACTGCCCTTACCTGAAATGAAGTCTTGCTTGTAGGAAGACTCAGAGCCTGGGATTTAACTCCATTTCTGAAGTGAAACACACAGCAGAGTTCTCATCCATTGATCACATTCTGCTGCAGTGCCAGAAGCACGCTCTAGCTTTCCAGGGTCTCTAAGACAGCAGGAAATGTGAGTGTGATGAGAACAAAAGAAGGGTGTTCCCTACACATACAGACCATATCTAGTACAACTCTGCCTCTGAAATTGATACAAAGCACAGGTCCTCTAACATCCAATGCTTGTCACTTAAAATGAGAAAAGTGTGAGCTTTGTGAACGATGTAGATCGTTTGAGCTGAAAAGTGACTGCCCTTACTTGGAAGGACGTCTGGCTTGTAGGAAGACACAGACCCTTGAATATCACTCCATTTCTGAAGGGAAACATACAGCATAGTTCTCATCGATGGATCACACTCTGCTTTAGAGCAAGAAGCACGCTCTTGCTTTCTAGAGTCTCTAATAGAGCAGGAAACTTGAGTGTGCTCAGAACAAAAGAACAGTGTTTCCTACACATATGGGCCATATCTAGTTCAACTCTGCTTCTGAAACTGATACAAACCACAGGTCCTCTAACATCCAATGCTTCTCAGTTAAGATGGGAAACATGTGAGCTTCGGGAACGATGGAGTTCGTTTGAGCTGTAAAGTAACTGCCCTTACCTGAAACGAAGTCTTGCTTGTAGGAAGACTCAAAGCCTGGGATTTAACTCCATTTCTGAAGTGAAACACACAACAGAGTTCTCATCCATTGATCACACTCTGCTTTAGAGCAAGAACCACGCCCTAACTTTCTAGAGTCTCTAAGACAGCAAGAAACATGAGTTTGCTGAGAACAAATGAATGGTGTTTCCTGCACATAGGGACCATATCTAGTCCAACTCTCCTTCTGAAACTGATACAAAGCACTGGTCCTCTGACATTCAAGGCTTGTCAGTTAAGATTAGAAACGTGTGAGCTTCGTGAACGATGTAGTTCTTTTGATCTGAAAAATGACTGCACTTACTTGAAATGAAGTCTTGCTTGTAGGAAGACACAGAGCCTGGAATTTAACACCATTTCTGAAGGGAAACACACAGCATAGTTCTGTTCGATGGATCACACTCTGCTTTAGAGCAAGAAGCACGCTCTTACTTTCTAGAGTCTCTATTACAGCCGGAAACATGAGTGTGCTCAGAACAAAAAACGGTGTTTCCTACACATACAGGCCATATCTCGTTCAACTGTGCTTCTGAAACTGAAAGAAACCTCAGGTCTTCTAACATCCAATGCTTGTCAGTTAAGATGAGAAACGAGTGAGCTTCGTGAATGATGAAGTTCGTTTGAGCAGTAAAGTAACTGCCCTTACCTGAAATCAAGTCTTGCTTGTAGGAAGACTCAGAGCCTGGGATTTAACTCCATTTCTGAAGTGAAACACACAGCAGAGTTCTCATCCATTGATCACATTCTGCTGCAGTGCCAGAAGCACGCTCTAGCTTTCCAGGGTCTCTAAGACAGCAGGAAATGTGAGTGTGATGAGAACAAAAGAAGGGTGTTCCCTACACATACAGACCATATCTAGTACAACTCTGCCTCTGAAATTGATACAAAGCACAGGTCCTCTAACATCCAATGCTTGTCACTTAAAATGAGAAAAGTGTGAGCTTTGTGAACGATGTAGATCGTTTGAGCTGAAAAGTGACTGCCCTTACTTGAAACGAAGTCTTGCTTGTAGGAAGACACAGAGCCAGGAATATAACTCCATTTCTGAAGGGAAACACACATCATAGTTCTCATCGATGGATCACGCTCTGCTTTAGAGCAAGAAGCACGCTCTTGCTTTGTAAAGTCTCTAATAGAGCAGGAAACTTGAGTGTGCTCAGAACAAAAGAATTGTGTTTCCTACAAATAGGGCCATATCTAGTTCAACTCTGCTTCTGAAACTGAAACAAACCAGAGGTCCTCTAACATCCAATGCTTGTCAGTTTAGATGAGAAACGTGTGAGCTTCGTGAACAATGTAGTTCGTTTGTGCTGTAAAGTAACTGCACTTACTTGAATGGAAGTCTTCCCTGTAGGAAGACTCAGAGCATGGGATTTAACCCCATTTCTGGAGTGAGACACACAGCAGATTTCTCATCCATTGATCACACTCTGCTTTAGAGCAAGAAGCATGCTCTTGCTTTCTAGAGTCTCTAAGACCGCAGAAAACGTGAGTGAGCTGTGAACAAAAGAACGGTGGTTCCTACACATACGGACCATATCTAGTCCAACTCTGCTTCTGAAACTGATACAAAGCACTGGTCCTCTAACTCCAATGCTTGTCAGTTAAGATGAGAAACGTGTGAGCTTCGTGAACGATGTAGTTCGTTTGAGCAGTAAAGTAACTGCCCTTACCTGAAATGAAGTCTTGCTTGTAGGAAGACTCAGAGCCTGGGATTTAACTCCATTTCTGAAGTGAAACACACAGCAGAGTTCTCATCCATTGATCACATTCTGCTGCAGTGCCAGAAGCACGCTCTAGCTTTCCAGGGTCTCTAAGACAGCAGGAAATGTGAGTGTGATGAGAACAAAAGAAGGGTGTTCCCTACACATACAGACCATATCTAGTACAACTCTGCCTCTGAAATTGATACAAAGCACAGGTCCTCTAACATCCAATGCTTGTCACTTAAAATGAGAAAAGTGTGAGCTTTGTGAACGATGTAGATCGTTTGAGCTGAAAAGTGACTGCCCTTACTTGGAAGGACGTCTGGCTTGTAGGAAGACACAGACCCTTGAATATCACTCCATTTCTGAAGGGAAACATACAGCATAGTTCTCATCGATGGATCACACTCTGCTTTAGAGCAAGAAGCACGCTCTTGCTTTCTAGAGTCTCTAATAGAGCAGGAAACTTGAGTGTGCTCAGAACAAAAGAACAGTGTTTCCTACACATATGGGCCATATCTAGTTCAACTCTGCTTCTGAAACTGATACAAACCACAGGTCCTCTAACATCCAATGCTTCTCAGTTAAGATGGGAAACATGTGAGCTTCGGGAACGATGGAGTTCGTTTGAGCTGTAAAGTAACTGCCCTTACCTGAAACGAAGTCTTGCTTGTAGGAAGACTCAAAGCCTGGGATTTAACTCCATTTCTGAAGTGAAACACACAACAGAGTTCTCATCCATTGATCACACTCTGCTTTAGAGCAAGAACCACGCCCTAACTTTCTAGAGTCTCTAAGACAGCAAGAAACATGAGTTTGCTGAGAACAAATGAATGGTGTTTCCTGCACATAGGGACCATATCTAGTCCAACTCTCCTTCTGAAACTGATACAAAGCACTGGTCCTCTGACATTCAAGGCTTGTCAGTTAAGATTAGAAACGTGTGAGCTTCGTGAACGATGTAGTTCGTTTGAGCAGTAAAGTAACTGCCCTTACCTGAAATGAAGTCTTGCTTGTAGGAAGACTCAGAGCCTGGGATTTAACTCCATTTCTGAAGTGAAACACACAGCAGAGTTCTCATCCATTGATCACATTCTGCTGCAGTGCCAGAAGCACGCTCTAGCTTTCCAGGGTCTCTAAGACAGCAGGAAATGTGAGTGTGATGAGAACAAAAGAAGGGTGTTCCCTACACATACAGACCATATCTAGTACAACTCTGCCTCTGAAATTGATACAAAGCACAGGTCCTCTAACATCCAATGCTTGTCACTTAAAATGAGAAAAGTGTGAGCTTTGTGAACGATGTAGATCGTTTGAGCTGAAAAGTGACTGCCCTTACTTGGAAGGACGTCTGGCTTGTAGGAAGACACAGACCCTTGAATATCACTCCATTTCTGAAGGGAAACATACAGCATAGTTCTCATCGATGGATCACACTCTGCTTTAGAGCAAGAAGCACGCTCTTGCTTTCTAGAGTCTCTAATAGAGCAGGAAACTTGAGTGTGCTCAGAACAAAAGAACAGTGTTTCCTACACATATGGGCCATATCTAGTTCAACTCTGCTTCTGAAACTGATACAAACCACAGGTCCTCTAACATCCAATGCTTCTCAGTTAAGATGGGAAACATGTGAGCTTCGGGAACGATGGAGTTCGTTTGAGCTGTAAAGTAACTGCCCTTACCTGAAACGAAGTCTTGCTTGTAGGAAGACTCAAAGCCTGGGATTTAACTCCATTTCTGAAGTGAAACACACAACAGAGTTCTCATCCATTGATCACACTCTGCTTTAGAGCAAGAACCACGCCCTAACTTTCTAGAGTCTCTAAGACAGCAAGAAACATGAGTTTGCTGAGAACAAATGAATGGTGTTTCCTGCACATAGGGACCATATCTAGTCCAACTCTCCTTCTGAAACTGATACAAAGCACTGGTCCTCTGACATTCAAGGCTTGTCAGTTAAGATTAGAAACGTGTGAGCTTCGTGAACGATGTAGTTCTTTTGATCTGAAAAATGACTGCACTTACTTGAAATGAAGTCTTGCTTGTAGGAAGACACAGAGCCTGGAATTTAACACCATTTCTGAAGGGAAACACACAGCATAGTTCTGTTCGATGGATCACACTCTGCTTTAGAGCAAGAAGCACGCTCTTACTTTCTAGAGTCTCTATTACAGCCGGAAACATGAGTGTGCTCAGAACAAAAAACGGTGTTTCCTACACATACAGGCCATATCTCGTTCAACTGTGCTTCTGAAACTGAAAGAAACCTCAGGTCTTCTAACATCCAATGCTTGTCAGTTAAGATGAGAAACGAGTGAGCTTCGTGAATGATGAAGTTCGTTTGAGCAGTAAAGTAACTGCCCTTACCTGAAATCAAGTCTTGCTTGTAGGAAGACTCAGAGCCTGGGATTTAACTCCATTTCTGAAGTGAAACACACAGCAGAGTTCTCATCCATTGATCACATTCTGCTGCAGTGCCAGAAGCACGCTCTAGCTTTCCAGGGTCTCTAAGACAGCAGGAAATGTGAGTGTGATGAGAACAAAAGAAGGGTGTTCCCTACACATACAGACCATATCTAGTACAACTCTGCCTCTGAAATTGATACAAAGCACAGGTCCTCTAACATCCAATGCTTGTCACTTAAAATGAGAAAAGTGTGAGCTTTGTGAACGATGTAGATCGTTTGAGCTGAAAAGTGACTGCCCTTACTTGAAACGAAGTCTTGCTTGTAGGAAGACACAGAGCCAGGAATATAACTCCATTTCTGAAGGGAAACACACATCATAGTTCTCATCGATGGATCACGCTCTGCTTTAGAGCAAGAAGCACGCTCTTGCTTTGTAAAGTCTCTAATAGAGCAGGAAACTTGAGTGTGCTCAGAACAAAAGAATTGTGTTTCCTACAAATAGGGCCATATCTAGTTCAACTCTGCTTCTGAAACTGAAACAAACCAGAGGTCCTCTAACATCCAATGCTTGTCAGTTTAGATGAGAAACGTGTGAGCTTCGTGAACAATGTAGTTCGTTTGTGCTGTAAAGTAACTGCACTTACTTGAATGGAAGTCTTCCCTGTAGGAAGACTCAGAGCATGGGATTTAACCCCATTTCTGGAGTGAGACACACAGCAGATTTCTCATCCATTGATCACACTCTGCTTTAGAGCAAGAAGCATGCTCTTGCTTTCTAGAGTCTCTAAGACCGCAGAAAACGTGAGTGAGCTGTGAACAAAAGAACGGTGGTTCCTACACATACGGACCATATCTAGTCCAACTCTGCTTCTGAAACTGATACAAAGCACTGGTCCTCTAACTCCAATGCTTGTCAGTTAAGATGAGAAACGTGTGAGCTTCGTGAACGATGTAGTTCGTTTGAGCAGTAAAGTAACTGCCCTTACCTGAAATGAAGTCTTGCTTGTAGGAAGACTCAGAGCCTGGGATTTAACTCCATTTCTGAAGTGAAACACACAGCAGAGTTCTCATCCATTGATCACATTCTGCTGCAGTGCCAGAAGCACGCTCTAGCTTTCCAGGGTCTCTAAGACAGCAGGAAATGTGAGTGTGATGAGAACAAATGAATGGTGTTTCCTGCACATAGGGACCATATCTAGTCCAACTCTCCTTCTGAAACTGATACAAAGCACTGGTCCTCTGACATTCAAGGCTTGTCAGTTAAGATTAGAAACGTGTGAGCTTCGTGAACGATGTAGTTCTTTTGATCTGAAAAATGACTGCACTTACTTGAAATGAAGTCTTGCTTGTAGGAAGACACAGAGCCTGGAATTTAACACCATTTCTGAAGGGAAACACACAGCATAGTTCTGTTCGATGGATCACACTCTGCTTTAGAGCAAGAAGCACGCTCTTACTTTCTAGAGTCTCTATTACAGCCGGAAACATGAGTGTGCTCAGAACAAAAAACGGTGTTTCCTACACATACAGGCCATATCTCGTTCAACTGTGCTTCTGAAACTGAAAGAAACCTCAGGTCTTCTAACATCCAATGCTTGTCAGTTAAGATGAGAAACGAGTGAGCTTCGTGAATGATGAAGTTCGTTTGAGCAGTAAAGTAACTGCCCTTACCTGAAATCAAGTCTTGCTTGTAGGAAGACTCAGAGCCTGGGATTTAACTCCATTTCTGAAGTGAAACACACAGCAGAGTTCTCATCCATTGATCACATTCTGCTGCAGTGCCAGAAGCACGCTCTAGCTTTCCAGGGTCTCTAAGACAGCAGGAAATGTGAGTGTGATGAGAACAAAAGAAGGGTGTTCCCTACACATACAGACCATATCTAGTACAACTCTGCCTCTGAAATTGATACAAAGCACAGGTCCTCTAACATCCAATGCTTGTCACTTAAAATGAGAAAAGTGTGAGCTTTGTGAACGATGTAGATCGTTTGAGCTGAAAAGTGACTGCCCTTACTTGAAACGAAGTCTTGCTTGTAGGAAGACTCAGAGCCTGGGATTTAACTCCATTTCTGAAGTGAAACACACAGCAGAGTTCTCATCCAATGATCACATTCTGCTGCAGTGCCAGAAGCACTGTCTTGCTTTCTAGAGGCTCTAGGACAGCAGAAAACTTGAGTGTAATGAGAACAAAAGAACGGTGGTTCCTACACATACGGACTATATCTAGTCCAACTCTGCTTCTGAAACTGATACAAAGCACTGGTCCTCTAACTCCAATGCTTGTCAGTTAAGATGAGAAACGTGTGAGCTTCGTGAACTATGTAGTTCGTTTGAGCTGAAAAGTGACTGCCCTTACCTGAAACGAAGTCGTGCTTGTAGGAACACACAGAGCCTGGAATTTAACTCCATTTCTGAAGGGAAACACACATCATAGTTCGCATCGATGGATCACACTCTGCTTTAGAGCAAGTAGCATGCTCTTGCTTTCTAGAGTCTCTAATACCGCAGAAAATGTGAGTGTGCTCAGATGAAAAGAACGGTGTTTCCTACACATACGGACCATATCTAGTTCAACTCTGCTTCTGAAACTGAAACAAACCAGAGGTCCTCTAACATGCAATGCTTCTCAGTGAAGATGGGAAACATGTGAGCTTCGTGAACGATGGAGTTCCTTTGAGCTGCAAAGTAACTGCCCTTACCTGAAATGAAGTCTTGCTTGTAGGAAGACTCAGAGCCTGGGATTTAACTCCATTTCGGAAGTGAAACACACAGCAGAGTTCTCATCCATTAATCACATTCTGCTGCAGTGCCAGAAGCACGCTCTGGCTTTCCAGGGTCTCTAAGACAGCAGGAAATGTGAGTGTGATGAGAACAAAAGAAGGGTGTCCCCTACACATACGGACCATATCTAGTACAACTCTGCCTCTGAAATTGATACAAAGCACAGGTCCTCTAACATCCAATGCTTGTCAGTTAAGATGAGAAAAGTGTGAGCTTCGTGAACGATGTAGATCGTTTGAGCTGAAGAGTGACAGCCCTTACTTGGAACGAAGTCTGGCTTGTAGGAAGACACAGACCCTGGAATATCACTCCATTTCTGAAGGGAAACATACAGCATAGTTCTCATCGATGGATCACACTCTGCTTTAGAGCAAGAAGCACGCTCTTGTTTCTAGACTCTCTAATAGAGAAGGAAACATGAGTGTGCTCAGAACAAAAGAACTGTGTTTCCTACACATATGGGCCATATCTAGTTCAACTCTGCTTCTGAAACTGATACAAACCACAGGTCCTCTAACATCCAATGCTTCTCAGTTAAGATGGGAAACATGTGAGCTTCGGGAACGATGGAGTTCGTTTGAGCTGTGAAGTAACTGCCCTTACCTGAAACGAAGTCTTGCTTGTAGGAAGACTCAAAGCCTGGGATTTAACTCCATTTCTGAAGTGAAACACACAACAGAGTTCTCATCCATTGATCACACTCTGCTTTAGAGCAAGAACCACGCCCTAACTTTCTAGAGTCTCTAAGACAGCAAGAAACATGAGTTTGCTGAGAACAAATGAACGGTGTTTCCTGCACATAGGGACCATATCTAGTCCAACTCTCCTTCTGAAACTGATACAAAGCACTGGTCCTCTGACATTCAAGGCTTGTCAGTTAAGATTAGAAACGTGTGAGCTTCGTGAACGATGTAGTTCTTTTGATCTGAAAAATGACTGCACTTACTTGAAATGAAGTCTTGCTTGTAGGAAGACACAGAGCCTGGAATTTAACACCATTTCTGAAGGGAAACACACAGCATAGTTCTGTTCGATGGATCACACTCTGCTTTAGAGCAAGAAGCACGCTCTTACTTTCTAGAGTCTCTATTACAGCCGGAAACATGAGTGTGCTCAGAAAAAAAAACGGTGTTTCCTACACATACGGGCCATATCTCGTTCAACTGTGCTTCTGAAACTGAAAGAAACCTCAGGTCTTCTAACATCCAATGCTTGTCAGTTAAGATGAGAAACGTGTGAGCTTCGTGAACGATGTAGTTCGTTTGAGCAGTAAAGTAACTGCCCTTACCTGAAACGAAGTCTTGCTTGTAGGAAGACTCAGAGCCTGGGATTTAACTCCATTTCTGAAGTGAAACACACAGCAGAGTTCTCATCCATTGATCACATTCTGCTGCAGTGCCAAAAGCACGGTCTTGCTTTCTAGAGGCTCTAGGACAGCAGAAAACTTGAGTGTGATGAGAACAAAAGAACGGTGGTTCCTACACATACGGACTATATCTAGTCCAACTCTGCTTCTGAAACTGATACAAAGCACTGGTCCTCTAACTCCAATGCTTGTCAGTTAAGATGAGAAACGTGTGAGCTTCGTGAACTATGTAGTTCGTTTGAGCTGAAAAGTGACTGCCCTTACCTGAATCGAAGTCGTGCTTGTAGGAACACACAGAGCCTGGAATTTAACTCCATTTCTGAAGGGAAACACACAGCATAGTTCTCATCGATGGATCACACTCTGCTTTAGAGCAAGAAGCACGCTCTTGCTTTCTAGAGTCTCTAATAGAGCAGGAAACTTGAGTGTGCTCAGAACAAAAGAACAGTGTTTCCTACACATATGGGCCATATCTAGTTCAACTCTGCTTCTGAAACTGATACAAACCACAGGTCCTCTAACATCCAATGCTTCTCAGTTAAGATGGGAAACATGTGAGCTTCGGGAACGATGGAGTTCGTTTGAGCTGTAAAGTAACTGCCCTTACCTGAAACGAAGTCTTGCTTGTAGGAAGACTCAAAGCCTGGGATTTAACTCCATTTCTGAAGTGAAACACACAACAGAGTTCTCATCCATTGATCACACTCTGCTTTAGAGCAAGAACCACGCCCTAACTTTCTAGAGTCTCTAAGACAGCAAGAAACATGAGTTTGCTGAGAACAAATGAATGGTGTTTCCTGCACATAGGGACCATATCTAGTCCAACTCTCCTTCTGAAACTGATACAAAGCACTGGTCCTCTGACATTCAAGGCTTGTCAGTTAAGATTAGAAACGTGTGAGCTTCGTGAACGATGTAGTTCTTTTGATCTGAAAAATGACTGCACTTACTTGAAATGAAGTCTTGCTTGTAGGAAGACACAGAGCCTGGAATTTAACACCATTTCTGAAGGGAAACACACAGCATAGTTCTGTTCGATGGATCACACTCTGCTTTAGAGCAAGAAGCACGCTCTTACTTTCTAGAGTCTCTATTACAGCCGGAAACATGAGTGTGCTCAGAACAAAAAACGGTGTTTCCTACACATACAGGCCATATCTCGTTCAACTGTGCTTCTGAAACTGAAAGAAACCTCAGGTCTTCTAACATCCAATGCTTGTCAGTTAAGATGAGAAACGAGTGAGCTTCGTGAATGATGAAGTTCGTTTGAGCAGTAAAGTAACTGCCCTTACCTGAAATCAAGTCTTGCTTGTAGGAAGACTCAGAGCCTGGGATTTAACTCCATTTCTGAAGTGAAACACACAGCAGAGTTCTCATCCATTGATCACATTCTGCTGCAGTGCCAGAAGCACGCTCTAGCTTTCCAGGGTCTCTAAGACAGCAGGAAATGTGAGTGTGATGAGAACAAAAGAAGGGTGTTCCCTACACATACAGACCATATCTAGTACAACTCTGCCTCTGAAATTGATACAAAGCACAGGTCCTCTAACATCCAATGCTTGTCACTTAAAATGAGAAAAGTGTGAGCTTTGTGAACGATGTAGATCGTTTGAGCTGAAAAGTGACTGCCCTTACTTGGAAGGAAGTCTGGCTTGTAGGAAGACACAGACCCTTGAATATCACTCCATTTCTGAAGGGAAACATACAGCATAGTTCTCATCGATGGATCACACTCTGCTTTAGAGCAAGAAGCACGCTCTTGCTTTCTAGAGTCTCTAATAGAGAAGGAAACATGAGTGTGCTCAGAAAAAAAGAACTGTGTTTCCTACACATATGGGCCATATCTAGTTCAACTCTGCTTCTGAAACTGAAACAAACCAGAGATCCTCTAACATCCAATTCTTCTCATTTAAGATGAGAAACATGTGAGCTTCGTGAATGATGGAGTCCGTTTGAGCTGCAAAGTAACTGCCCTTACCTGAAACGAAGTCTTGCTTGTAGGAAGACTCAGAGCCTGGGATTTAACTCCATTTCTGAAGTGAAACACACAACAGAGTTCTCATCCATTGATCACACTCTGCTTTAGAGCAAGAAGCACGTCCTAACTTTCTAGAGTCTCTAAGACAGCAAGAAACATGAGTTTGCTGAGAACAAATAAACGGTGTTTCCTACACATAAAGACCATATCTAGTCCAACTCTGATTCTGAAACTGATACAAAGCACTGGTCGTCTAACATTCAAGGCTTGTCAGTTAAGATGAGAAACGTGTGAGCTTCGTGAACTATGTAGTTCTTTTGAGCTGAAAAGTGACTGCCCTTACCTGAAACGAAGTCGTGCTTGTAGGAACACACAGAGCCTGAAATTTAACTCCATTTCTGAAGGGAAACACACAGCATAGTTCTCATCGATGGAACACACTCTGCTTTAGAGCAAGAAGCACGCTCTTGCTTTCTAGAGTCTCTAATAGAGCAGGAAACTTGAGTGTGCTCAGAACAAAAGAACTGTGTTTCCTACACATATGGGCCATATCTAGTTCAACTCTGCTTCTGAAACTGATACAAACCACAGGTCCTCTAACATCCAAAGCTTGTCAGTTAAGATTAGAATCGTGTGAGCTTCGTGAACGATGTAGTTCGTGTGAGCTGTAAAGTAACTGCCCTTACTTGAATTGATGTCTTCCTTTTAGGAAGACTCAGAGCATTGGATTTAACTCCATTTCTGAAGTAAAAAACACAGCAGAGTACTCATCCATTGATCACACTCTGCTTTAGAGCAAGAAGCACGCTCTTGCTTTCTAGAGTCTCTAAGAGAGCAGAAAACGTGAGTGTGCTGAGAATAAAAGAACGGTGGTTCCTACACATACGGACCATATCTAGTCCAACTCTGCTTCTGAAACTGATACAAAGCACTGGTCCTCTAACATCCAATGCTTGTCAGTTAAGATGAGAAACGTGTGAGCTTCGTGAACGATGTAGTTCGTTTGAGCTGAAAAGTGACTGCCCTTACCTGAAACTAAGTCGTTCTTGTAGGAACACACAGAGCCTGGAATTTAACTCCATTTCTGAAGGGAAACAGACAGCATAGTTCGCATCGATGGATCACACTCTGCTTTAGAGCAAGTAGCATGCTCTTGCTTTCTAGAGTCTCTAATATTGCAGAAAACGTTAGTGTGCTCAGATGAAAAGAACTGTGTTTCCTACACATACGGACCATTTCTAGTTCAACTCTGCTACTGAAACTGAAACAAACCAGAGCTCCTCTAACATGCAATGCTTCTCAATTAAGATGAGAATCATGTGAGCTTCGTGAACGATGTAGTTCGTTTGAGCTGTAAAGTAACTGCCCTTACCTGAAACGAAGTCTTGCTTGTAGGAAGACTCAGAGCCTGGGATTTAACTCCATTTCTGAAGTGAAACACAAAGCAGAGTTCTCATCCATGGATCACACTCTGCTTTAGAGCCAGAAGCACGCTGTTGCTTTCCAGGGTCTCTAAGACAGCAGGAAATGTGAGTGTGATGAGAACAAAAGAAGGGTGTTCCCTACCCATACCGACCATATCTAGTACAACTCTGCCTCTGAAATTGATACAAAGCACAGGGCCTCTAACATCCAATGCTTGTCAGTTAAGATGAGAAACGTGTGAGCTTCCTGAACGATGTAGATCTTTTGAGCTGAAGAGTGACTGCCCTTACTTGAAACGAAGTCTTGCTTGTAGGAAGACACAGAGCCAGGAATATAACTCCATTTCTGAAGGGAAACACACATCATAGTTCTCATCGATGGATCACGCTCTGCTTTAGAGCAAGAAGCACGCTCTTGCTTTGTAAAGTCTCTAATAGAGCAGGAAACTTGAGTGTGCTCAGAACAAAAGAATTGTGTTTCCTACAAATAGGGCCATATCTAGTTCAACTCTGCTTCTGAAACTGAAACAAACCAGAGGTCCTCTAACATCCAATGCTTGTCAGTTTAGATGAGAAACGTGTGAGCTTCGTGAACAATGTAGTTCGTTTGTGCTGTAAAGTAACTGCACTTACTTGAATGGAAGTCTTCCCTGTAGGAAGACTCAGAGCATGGGATTTAACCCCATTTCTGGAGTGAGACACACAGCAGATTTCTCATCCATTGATCACACTCTGCTTTAGAGCAAGAAGCATGCTCTTGCTTTCTAGAGTCTCTAAGACCGCAGAAAACGTGAGTGAGCTGTGAACAAAAGAACGGTGGTTCCTACACATACGGACCATATCTAGTCCAACTCTGCTTCTGAAACTGATACAAAGCACTGGTCCTCTAACTCCAATGCTTGTCAGTTAAGATGAGAAACGTGTGAGCTTCGTGAACGATGTAGTTCGTTTGAGCAGTAAAGTAACTGCCCTTACCTGAAATGAAGTCTTGCTTGTAGGAAGACTCAGAGCCTGGGATTTAACTCCATTTCTGAAGTGAAACACACAGCAGAGTTCTCATCCATTGATCACATTCTGCTGCAGTGCCAGAAGCACGCTCTAGCTTTCCAGGGTCTCTAAGACAGCAGGAAATGTGAGTGTGATGAGAACAAAAGAAGGGTGTTCCCTACACATACAGACCATATCTAGTACAACTCTGCCTCTGAAATTGATACAAAGCACAGGTCCTCTAACATCCAATGCTTGTCACTTAAAATGAGAAAAGTGTGAGCTTTGTGAACGATGTAGATCGTTTGAGCTGAAAAGTGACTGCCCTTACTTGGAAGGACGTCTGGCTTGTAGGAAGACACAGACCCTTGAATATCACTCCATTTCTGAAGGGAAACATACAGCATAGTTCTCATCGATGGATCACACTCTGCTTTAGAGCAAGAAGCACGCTCTTGCTTTCTAGAGTCTCTAATAGAGAAGGAAATATGAGTGTGCTCAGAAAAAAAGAACTGTGTTTCCTACACATATGGGCCATATCTAGTTCAACTCTGCTTCTGAAACTGAAACAAACCAGAGATCCTCTAACATCCAATTCTTCTCATTTAAGATGAGAAACATGTCAGCTTCGTGAACGATGGAGTCCGTTTGAGCTGCAAAGTAACTGCCCTTACCTGAAACGAAGTCTTGCTTGTAGGAAGACTCAGAGCCTGGGATTTAACTCCATTTCTGAAGTGAAACACACAACAGAGTTCTCATCCATTGATCACACTTTGCTTTAGAGCAAGAAGCACGTCCTAACTTTCTAGAGTCTCTAAGACAGCAAGAAACATGAGTTTGCTGAGAAAAAATAAACGGTGTTTCCTACACATAAAGACCATATCTAGTCCAACTCTGATTCTGAAACTGATACAAAGCACTGGTCGTCTAACATTCAAGGCTTGTCAGTTAAGATGAGAAACGTGTGAGCTTCGTGAACTATGTAGTTGTTTTGAGCTGAAAAGTGACTGCCCTTACCTGAAACGAAGTCGTGCTTGTAGGAACACACAGAGCCTGAAATTTAACTCCATTTCTGAAGGGAAACACACAGCATAGTTCTCATCGATGGAACACACTCTGCTTTAGAGCAAGAAGCACGCTCTTGCTTTCTAGAGTCTCTAATAGAGCAGGAAACTTGAGTGTGCTCAGAACAAAAGAACAGTGTTTCCTACACATATGGGCCATATCTAGTTCAACTCTGCTTCTGAAACTGATACAAACCACAGGTCCTCTAACATCCAAAGCTTGTCAGTTAAGATTAGAATCGTGTGAGCTTCGTGAACGATGTAGTTCGTGTGAGCTGTAAAGTAACTGCCCTTACTTGAATTGATGTCTTCCTTTTAGGAAGACTCAGAGCATTGGATTTAACTCCATTTCTGAAGTAAAAAACACAGCAGAGTACTCATCCATTGATCACACTCTGCTTTAGAGCAAGAAGCACGCTCTTGCTTTCTAGAGTCTCTAAGAGAGCAGAAAACGTGAGTGTGCTGAGAATAAAAGAACGGTGGTTCCTACACATACGGACCATATCTAGTCCAACTCTGCTTCTGAAACTGATACAAAGCACTGGTCCTCTAACATCCAATGCTTGTCAGTTAAGATGAGAAACGTGTGAGCTTCGTGAACGATGTAGTTCGTTTGAGCTGTAAAGTAACTGCCCTTACCTGAAACGAAGTCTTGCTTGTAGGAAGACTCAAAGCCTGGGATTTAACTCCATTTCTGAAGTGAAACACACAACAGAGTTCTCATCCATTGATCACACTCTGCTTTAGAGCAAGAAGCACGCCCTAACTTTCTAGAGTCTCTAAGACAGCAAGAAACATGAGTTTGCTGAGAACAAATGAACGGTGTTTCCTGCACATAGGGACCATATCTAGTCCAACTCTCCTTCTGAAACTGATACAAAGCACTGGTCCTCTGACATTCAAGGCTTGTCAGTTAAGATTAGAAACGTGTGAGCTTCGTGAACGATGTAGTTCTTTTGATCTGAAAAATGACTGCACTTACTTGACATGAAGTCTTGCTTGTAGGAAGACACAGAGCCTGGAATTTAACACCATTTCTGAAGGGAAACACACAGCATAGTTCTGTTCGATGGATCACACTCTGTTTTAGAGCAAGAAGCACGCTCTTACTTTCTAGAGTCTCTATTACAGCCGGAAACATGAGTGTGCTCAGAACAAAAAACGGTGTTTCCTACACATACGGGCCATATCTCGTTCAACTGTGCTTCTGAAACTGAAAGAAACCTCAGGTCTTCTAACATCCAATGCTTGTCAGTTAAGATGAGAAACGTGTGAGCTTCGTGAATGATGTAGTTCGTTTGAGCAGTAAAGTAACTGCCCTTACCTGAAATCAAGTCTTGCTTGTAGGAAGACTCAGAGCCTGGGATTTAACTCCATTTCTGAAGTGAAACACACAGCAGAGTTCTCATCCATTGATCACATTCTGCTGCATTGCCAGAAGCACGCTCTGGCTTTCCAGGGTCTCTAAGACAGCAGGAAATGTGAGTGTGATGAGAACAAAAGAAGGGTGTTCCCTACACATACAGACCATATCTAGTACAACTCTGCCTCTGAAATTGATACAAAGCACAGGTCCTCTAACATCCAATGCTTGTCACTTAAAATGAGAAAAGTGTGAGCTTTGTGAACAATGTAGTTCTTTTGAGCTGAAAAGTGACTGCCCTTACCTGAAACGAAGTCGTGCTTGTAGGAACACACAGAGCCTGAAATTTAACTCCATTTGGGAAGGGAAACACACAGCATAGTTCTCATCGATGGAACACACTCTGCTTTAGAGCAAGAAGCACGCTCTTGCTTTCTAGAGTCTCTAATAGAGCAGGAAACTTGAGTGTGCTCAGAACAAAAGAACAGTGTTTCCTACACATATGGGCCATATCTAGTTCAACTCTGCTTCTGAAACTGATACAAACCACAGGTCCTCTAACATCCAAAGCTTGTCAGTTAAGATTAGAATCGTGTGAGCTTCGTGAACGATGTAGTTCGTGTGAGCTCTAAAGTAACTGCCCTTACTTGAATTGATGTCTTCCTTTTAGGAAGACTCAGAGCATTGGATTTAACTCCATTTCTGAAGTAAAAAACACAGCAGAGTACTCATCCATTGATCACACTCTGCTTTAGAGCAAGAAGCACGCTCTTGCTTTCTAGAGTCTCTAAGAGAGCAGAAAACGTGAGTGTGCTGAGAATAAAAGAACGGTGGTTCCTACACATACGGACCATATCTAGTCCAACTCTGCTTCTGAAACTGATACAAAGCACTGGTCCTCTAACATCCAATGCTTGTCAGTTAAGATGAGAAACGTGTGAGCTTCGTGAACGATGTAGTTCGTTTGAGCTGAAAAGTGACTGCCCTTACCTGAAACTAAGTCGTTCCTGTAGGAACACACAGAGCCTGGAATTTAACTCCATTTCTGAAGGGAAACAGACAGCATAGTTCGCATCGATGGATCACACTCTGCTTTAGAGCAAGTAGCATGCTCTTGCTTTCTAGAGTCTCTAATATTGCAGAAAACGTTAGTGTGCTCAGATGAAAAGAATTGTGTTTCCTACACATACGGACCATTTCTAGTTCAACTCTGCTACTGAAACTGAAACAAACCAGAGCTCCTCTAACATGCAATGCTTCTCAATTAAGATGAGAATCATGTGAGCTTCGTGAACGATGTAGTTCGTTTGAGCTGTAAAGTAACTGCCCTTACCTGAAACGAAGTCTTGCTTGTAGGAAGACTCAGAGCCTGGGATTTAACTCCATTTCTGAAGTCAAACACAAAGCAGAGTTCTCATCCATGGATCACACTCTGCTTTAGAGCCAGAAGCATGCTGTTGCTTTCCAGGGTCTCTAAGACAGCAGGAAATGTGAGTGTGATGAGAACAAAAGAAGGGTGTTCCCTACCCATACCGACCATATCTAGTACAACTCTGCCTCTGAAATTGATACAAAGCACAGGGCCTCTAACATCCAATGCTTGTCAGTTAAGATGAGAAACGTGTGAGCTTCCTGAACGATGTAGATCTTTTGAGCTGAAGAGTGACTGCCCTTACTTGAAACGAAGTCTTGCTTGTAGGAAGACACAGAGCCAGGAATATAACTCCATTTCTGAAGTGAAACACACAGCAGAGTTCTCATCCATTGATCACATTCTGCTGCAGTGCCAAAAGCACGGTCTTGCTTTCTAGAGGATCTAGGACAGCAGAAAACTTGAGTGTGATGAGAACAAAAGAACGGTGGTTCCTACACATACGGACTATATCTAGTCCAACTCTGCTTCTGAAACTGATACAAAGCACTGGTCCTCTAACTCCAATGCTTGTCAGTTAAGATGAGAAACGTGTGAGCTTCGTGAACTATGTAGTTCGTTTGAGCTGAAAAGTGACTGCCCTTACCTGAAACGAAGTCGTGCTTGTAGGAACACACAGAGCCTGGAATTTAACTCCATTTCTGAAGGGAAACACACAGCATAGTTCTCATCGAGGGATCACACTCTGCTTTCGAGCAAGAAGCACGCTCTTGCTTTCTAGAGTCTCTAATAGAGCAGGAAACTTGAGTGTGCTCAGAACAAAAGAACAGTGTTTCCTACACATATGGGCCATATCTAGTTCAACTCTGCTTCTGAAACTGATACAAACCACAGGTCCTCTAACATCCAATGCTTCTCATTTAAGATGGGAAACATGTGAGCTTCGGGAACGATGGAGTTCGTTTGAGCTGTAAAGTAACTGCCCTTACCTGAAACGAAGTCTTGCTTGTAGGAAGACTCAAAGCCTGGGATTTAACTCCATTTCTGAAGTGAAACACACAACATAGTTCTGTTCGATGGATCACACTCTGCTTTAGAGCAAGAAGCACGCTCTTACTTTCTAGAGTCTCTATTACAGCCGGAAACATGAGTGTGCTCAGAACAAAAAACGGTGTTTCCTACACATACGGGCCATATCTCGTTCAACTGTGCTTCTGAAACTGAAAGAAACCTCAGGTCTTCTAACATCCAATGCTTGTCAGTTAAGATGAGAAACGTGTGTGCTTCGTGAACGATGTAGTTCGTTTGAGCAGTAAAGTAACTGCCCTTACCTGAAATCAAGTCTTGCTTGTAGGAAGCCTCAGAGCCTGGGATTTAACTCCATTTCTGAAGTGAAACACACAGCAGAGTTCTCATCCATTGATCACATTCTGCTGCAGTGCCAGAAGCACGCTCTGGCTTTCCAGGGTCTCTAAGACAGCAGGAAATGTGAGTGTGATGAGAACAAAAGAAGGGTGTTCCCTACACATACAGACCATATCTAGTACAACTCTGCCTCTGAAATTGATACAAAGCACAGGTCCTCTAACATCCAATGCTTGTCACTTAAAATGAGAAAAGTGTGAGCTTTGTGAACAATGTAGATCGTTTGAGCTGAAAAGTGACTGCCCTTACTTGGAAGGAAGTCTGGCTTGTAGGAAGACACAGACCCTTGAATATCACTCCATTTCTGAAGGGAAACATACAGCATTGTTCTCATCGATGGATCACACTCTGCTTTAGAGCAAGAAGCACGCTCTTGCTTTCTAGAGTCTCTAATAGAGAAGGAAACTTGAGTGTGCTCAGAAAAAAAGAACTGTGTTTCCTACACATATGGGCCATATCTAGTTCAACTCTGCTTCTGAAACTGAAACAAACCAGAGATCCTCTAACATCCAATTCTTCTCATTTAAGATGAGAAACATGTGAGCTTCGTGAACGATGGAGTCCGTTTGAGCTGCAAAGTAACTGCCCTTACCTGAAACGAAGTCTTGCTTGTAGGAAGACTCAGAGCCTGGGATTTAACTCCTTTTCTGAAGTGAAACACACAACAGAGTTCTCATCCATTGATCACACTCTGCTTTAGAGCAAGAAGCACGTCCTAACTTTCTAGAGTCTCTAAGACAGCAAGAAACATGAGTTTGCTGAGAGCAAATAAACGGTGTTTCCTTAACATAAAGACCATATCTAGTCCAACTCTGATTCTGAAACTGATACAAAGCACTGGTCGTCTAACATTCAAGGCTTGTCAGTTAAGATGAGAAACGTGTGAGCTTCGTGAACTATGTAGATCGTTTGAGCTGAAAAGTGACTGCCCTTACCTGAAACGAAGTCGTTCTTGTAGGAACACACAGAGCCTGGAATTTAACTCCATTTCTGAAGGGAAGCAGACAGCATAGTTCGCATCGATGGATCACACTCTGCTTTAGAGCAAGTAGCATGCTCTTGCTTTCTAGAGTCTCTAATATCGCAGAAAACGTTAGTGTGCTCAGATGAAAAGAACTGTGTTTCCTACACATACGGACCATTTCTAGTTCAACTCTGCTACTGAAACTGAAACAAACCAGAGCTCCTCTAACATGCAATGCTTCTCAATTAAGATGAGAATCATGTGAGCTTCGTGAACGATGTAGTTCGTTTGAGCTGTAAAGTAACTGCCCTTACCTGAAACGAAGTCTTGCTTGTAGGAAGACTCAGAGCCTGGGATTTAACTCCATTTCTGAAGTGAAACACAAAGCAGAGTTCTCATCCATGGATCACACTCTGCTTTAGAGCCAGAAGCACGCTGTTGCTTTCCAGGGTCTCTAAGACAGCAGGAAATGTGAGTGTGATAAGAACAAAAGAACGGTGTTCCCTACCCATACCGACCATATCTAGTACAACTCTGCCTCTGAAATTGATACAAAGCACAGGGCCTCTAACATCCAATGCTTGTCAGTTAAGATGAGAAACGTGTGAGCTTCCTGAACGATGTAGATCTTTTGAGCTGAAGAGTGACTGCCCGTACTTGAAACGAAGTCTTGCTTGTAGGAAGACACAGAGCCAGGAATATAACTCCATTTCTGAAGGGAAACACACATCATAGTTCTCATCGATGGATCACGCTCTGCTTTAGAGCAAGAAGCACGCTCTTGCTTTGTAAAGTCTCTAATAGAGCAGGAAACTTGAGTGTGCTCAGAACAAAAGAATTGTGTTTCCTACACATAGGGCCATATCTAGTTCAACTCTGCTTCTGAAACTGAAACAAACCAGAGGTCCTCTAACATCCAATGCTTGTCAGTTTAGATGAGAAACGTGTGAGCTTCGTGAACAATGTAGTTCGTTTGTGCTGTAAAGTAACTGCACTTACTTGAATGGAAGTCTTCCCTGTAGGAAGACTCAGAGCATGGGATTTAACCCCATTTCTGGAGTGAGACACACAGCAGATTTCTCATCCATTGATCACACTCTGCTTTAGAGCAAGAAGCAAGCTCTTGCTTTCTAGAGTCTCTAAGACAGCAGAAAACGTGAGTGTGCTGTGAACAAAAGAACGGTGGTTCCTACACATACGGACCATATCTAGTCCAACTCTGCTTCTGAAACTGATACAAAGCACTGGTCCTCTATCATGCAATACTGGTCAGTTAAGATGAGAAATGTGTGAGCTTCGTGAATGATGTAGTTCGTTTGAGCTGAAAAGTGACTGCCCTTACCTGAAACGAAGTCGTGCTTGTAGGAAGACACAGATCCTGGAATATAACTCCATTTCTGAAGGGAAACACACAGCATAGTTCTCATCAATGGATCACACTCTGCTTTAGAGCAAGAAGCATGCTCTTGCTTTCTAGAGTCTCTAATACCACAGGTAACATGAGTGTGCTCAAAGAAAAGAACGGTGTTTCCTATATGTACAGACCATATAAAGTTCAACTCTGCTTCTGGAACTGAAACAAACCACAGGTGCTCTAACATCCAATGCTTGTCAGTTAAGATGAGAATCGTGTGAGTCATGAACAATGTAGTTAGTTTCAGCTGTAAAGTAACTGCCCTTACTTGAATCCATGTCTTCCTTGTAGGAAGACTCAGAGCATGGGATTTAACTCCATTTCTGAAGTGAAACACACAGCAGAGTTCTTATCCATTGATCACACTCTGCTTTAGAGCAAGAAGCAAGCTCTTCCTTTCTAGAGTCTCTAAGACAGCAGAAAACGTGAGTGTGCTGTGAACAAAAGAACGGTGGTTCCTACACATACGGACCATATCTAGTCTGACTCTGCTTCTGAAACTGATACAAAGCACTGGTTCTCTAACATCCAATGCTTGTCACTTAAGATGAGAAACGTGTGAGCTTCGTGAACGATGTAGTTCGTTTGAGTTGATAATGACTGCCCTTACCTGAAATGAAGTCGTGCTTGTAGGAACACACAGAGCCTGGAATTTAACTCCATTTCTGAATGGAAACACACAGGATAGTTCTCATCGATGGATCACACTCTGCTTTAGAGCAAGAAGCATGCTCTTGCTTTCTAGAGTCTCTAATACCACAGGAAACCTGAGTGTGCTCAGAACAAAAGAACGGTGTTTCCTACACATACGGGCCATATCTAGTTCAACTCTGCTTCTGAAACTTATACAAAGCACCGGTACTCTAACATCCAATGCTTGTCAGTTAAGATGAGAAACGTGTGAGCTTCGTGAACGATGTAGTTCATTTGAGGTAAAAAGTGGCTGCCGTACCTGAAACGAAGTCGTGCTTGTAGGAACATACAGAGCCTGGAATTTAACTCCATTTCTGAAGGGAAACACACAGCATAGTTCGCATCGATGGATCACACTCTGCTTTAGAGCAAGTAGCATGCTCTTGCTTTCTAGAGTCTCTAATACCGCAGAAAACGTGAGTGTGCTCAGATGAAAAGAACGGTGATTCCTACAAATACGGATCATATCTAGTTCAACTCTGCTTCTGAAACTGAAATAAACCAGAGGTCCTCTAACATCCAATGCTTCTCAGTTAAGATGAGAAACATGTGAGCTTCGTGAACGATGGAGTTCGTTTGAGCTGTAAAGTAACTGCCCTTACCTGAAACGAAGTCTTGCTTGTAGGAAGACTCAGAGCCTGGGATTTAACTCCATTTAAGAAGTGAAACACACAACAGAGTTCTCATCCATTGATCACACTCTGCTTTAGAGCAAGAAGCACGCCCTAACTTTCTAGAGTCTCTAAGACAGCAAGAAACATGAGTTTGCTGAGAACAAATGATCGGTATTTCCTACACATACGGACCATACCTAGTCCAACTCTGCTTCTGAAACTGATACAAAGCACTGGTCCTCTAACATTCAAGGCTTGTCAGTTAAGATTAGAAACGTGTGATCTTTGTGAACGATGTAGTTCTTTTGTTCTGAAAAATGACTGCACTTACTGGAAATGAAGTCTTGCATGTAGGAAGACACAGAGCCTGAAATTTAACTCCATTTCTGAAGGGAAACACACAGCATAGTTCTCATCGATGGAGCACACTCTGCTTTAGAGCAAGTAGCATGCTCTTGCTTTCTAGAGTCTCTAATACCTCAGAAAACGTGAGTGTGCTCAGAAGAAAAGAAGGGTGTTTCCTATACATACAGACCATATCTAGTTCAACTCTGCTTCTGAAACTGAAACAAACCAGAGCTCCTCTAACATGCAATGCTTCTCAATTAAGATGAGAATCATGTGAGCTTCGTGAATGATGTAGTTCGTTTGAGCAGTAAAGTAACTGCCCTTACCTGAAACGAAGTCTTGCTTGTAGGAAGACTCAGAGCCTGGGATTTAACTCCATTTCTGAAGTGAAACACAAAGCAGAGTTCTCATCCTTGGATCACACTCTGCTTTAGAGCCAGAAGCACGCTGTTGCTTTCCAGGGTCTCTAAGACAGCAGGAAATGTGAGTGTGATGAGAACAAAAGAACAGTGTTCCCTACCCATACCGACCATATCTAGTACAACTCTGCCTCTGAAATTGATACAAAGCACAGGGCCTCTAACATCCAATGCTTGTCAGTTAAGATGAGAAACGTGTGAGCTTCCTGAACGATGTAGATAGTTTGAGCTGAAGAGTGACTGCCCTTACTTGAAACGAAGTCTTGCTTGTAGGAAGACACAGAGCCAGGAATATAACTCCATTTCTGAAGGGAAACACACATCATAGTTCTCATCGATGGATCACGCTCTGCTTTAGAGCAAGAAGCACGCTCTTGCTTTGTAGAGTCTCTAATAGAGCAGGAAACTTGAGTGTGCTCAGAACAAAAAACGGTGTTTCCTACACATACGGGCCATATCTCGTTCAACTGTGCTTCTGAAACTGAAAGAAACCTCAGGTCTTCTAACATCCAATGCTTGTCAGTTAAGATGAGAAACGTGTGAGCTTCGTGAACGATGTAGTTCCTTTGAGCAGTAAAGTAACTGCCCTTACCTGAAACGAAGTCTTGCTTGTAGGAAGACTCAGAGCCTGGGATTTAACTCCAATTCTGAAGTGAAACACACAGCAGAGTTCTCATCCATTGATCACATTCTGCTGCAGTGCCAGAAGCACGGTCTTGCTTTCTAGAGGCTCTAGGACAGCAGAAAACTTGAGTGTGATGAGAACAAAAGAACGGTGGTTCCTACACATACGGACTATATCTAGTCCAACTCTGCTTCTGAAACTGATACAAAGCACTGGTCCTCTAACTCCAATGCTTGTCAGTTAAGATGAGAAACGTGTGAGCTTCGTGAACTATGTAGTTCGTTTGAGCTGAAAAGTGACTGCCCTTACCTGAAATGAAGTCGTGCTTGTAGGAACACACAGAGCCTGGAATTTAACTCCATTTCTGAATGGAAACACACAGGATAGTTCTCATCGATGGATCACACTCTGCTTTAGAGCAAGAAGCATGCTCTTGCTTTCTAGAGTCTCTAATACCACAGGAAACCTGAGTGTGCTCAGAACAAAAGAACGGTGTTTCCTACACATACGGGCCATATCTAGTTCAACTCTGCTTCTGAAACTTATACAAAGCACCGGTACTCTAACATCCAATGCTTGTCAGTTAAGATGAGAAACGTGTGAGCTTCGTGAACGATGTAGTTCATTTGAGGTAAAAAGTGGCTGCCGTACCTGAAACGAAGTCGTGCTTGTAGGAACATACAGAGCCTGGAATTTAACTCCATTTCTGAAGGGAAACACACAGCATAGTTTGCATCGATGGATCACACTCTGCTTTAGAGCAAGTAGCATGCTCTTGCTTTCTAGAGTCTCTAATACCGCAGAAAACGTGAGTGTGCTCAGATGAAAAGAACGGTGATTCCTACAAATACGGATCATATCTAGTTCAACTCTGCTTCTGAAACTGAAATAAACCAGAGGTCCTCTAACATCCAATGCTTCTCAGTTAAGATGAGAAACATGTGAGCTTTGTGAACGATGGAGTTCGTTTGAGCTGTAAAGTAACTGCCCTTACCTGAAACGAAGTCTTGCTTGTAGGAAGACTCAGAGCCTGGGATTTAACTCCATTTAAGAAGTGAAACACACAACAGAGTTCTCATCCATTGATCACACTCTGCTTTAGAGCAAGAAGCACGCCCTAACTTTCTAGAGTCTCTAAGACAGCAAGAAACATGAGTTTGCTGAGAACAAATGATCGGTATTTCCTACACATACGGACCATACCTAGTCCAACTCTGCTTCTGAAACTGATACAAAGCACTGGTCCTCTAACATTCAAGGCTTGTCAGTTAAGATTAGAAACGTGTGATCTTTGTGAACGATGTAGTTCTTTTGTTCTGAAAAATGACTGCACTTACTGGAAATGAAGTCTTGCATGTAGGAAGACACAGAGCCTGAAATTTAACTCCATTTCTGAAGGGAAACACACAGCATAGTTCTCATCGATGGATCACACTCTGCTTTAGAGCAAGTAGCATGCTCTTGCTTTCTAGAGTCTCTAATACCTCAGAAAACGTGAGTGTGCTCAGAAGAAAAGAAGGGTGTTTCCTATACATACAGACCATATCTAGTTCAACTCTGCTTCTGAAACTGAAACAAATCAGAGCTCCTCTAACATGCAATGCTTCTCAATTAAGATGAGAATCATGTGAGCTTCGTGAATGATGTAGTTTGTTTGAGCAGTAAAGTAACTGCCCTTACCTGAAACGAAGTCTTGCTTGTAGGAAGACTCAGAGCCTGGGATTTAACTCCATTTCTGAAGTGAAACACAAAGCAGAGTTCTCATCCTTGGATCACACTCTGCTTTAGAGCCAGAAGCACGCTGTTGCTTTCCAGGGTCTCTAAGACAGCAGGAAATGTGAGTGTGATGAGAACAAAAGAACAGTGTTCCCTACCCATACCGACCATATCTAGTACAACTCTGCCTCTGAAATTGATACAAAGCACAGGGCCTCTAACATCCAATGCTTGTCAGTTAAGATGAGAAACGTGTGAGCTTCCTGAACGATGTAGATAGTTTGAGCTGAAGAGTGACTGCCCTTACTTGAAACGAAGTCTTGCTTGTAGGAAGACACAGAGCCAGGAATATAACTCCATTTCTGAAGGGAAACACACATCATAGTTCTCATCGATGGATCACGCTCTGCTTTAGAGCAAGAAGCACGCTCTTGCTTTGTAGAGTCTCTAATAGAGCAGGAAACTTGAGTGTGCTCAGAACAAAAAACGGTGTTTCCTACACATACGGGCCATATCTCGTTCAACTGTGCTTCTGAAACTGAAAGAAACCTCAGGTCTTCTAACATCCAATGCTTGTCAGTTAAGATGAGAAACGTGTGAGCTTCGTGAACGATGTAGTTCCTTTGAGCAGTAAAGTAACTGCCCTTACCTGAAACGAAGTCTTGCTTGTAGGAAGACTCAGAGCCTGGGATTTAACTCCAATTCTGAAGTGAAACACACAGCAGAGTTCTCATCCATTGATCACATTCTGCTGCAGTGCCAGAAGCACGGTCTTGCTTTCTAGAGGCTCTAGGACAGCAGAAAACTTGAGTGTGATGAGAACAAAAGAACGGTGGTTCCTACACATACGGACTATATCTAGTCCAACTCTGCTTCTGAAACTGATACAAAGCACTGGTCCTCTAACTCCAATGCTTGTCAGTTAAGATGAGAAACGTGTGAGCTTCGTGAACTATGTAGTTCGTTTGAGCTGAAAAGTGACTGCCCTTACCTGAAATGAAGTCGTGCTTGTAGGAACACACAGAGCCTGGAATTTAACTCCATTTCTGAATGGAAACACACAGGATAGTTCTCATCGATGGATCACACTCTGCTTTAGAGCAAGAAGCATGCTCTTGCTTTCTAGAGTCTCTAATACCACAGGAAACCTGAGTGTGCTCAGAACAAAAGAACGGTGTTTCCTACACATACGGGCCATATCTAGTTCAACTCTGCTTCTGAAACTTATACAAAGCACCGGTACTCTAACATCCAATGCTTGTCAGTTAAGATGAGAAACGTGTGAGCTTCGTGAACGATGTAGTTCATTTGAGGTAAAAAGTGGCTGCCGTACCTGAAACGAAGTCGTGCTTGTAGGAACATACAGAGCCTGGAATTTAACTCCATTTCTGAAGGGAAACACACAGCATAGTTTGCATCGATGGATCACACTCTGCTTTAGAGCAAGTAGCATGCTCTTGCTTTCTAGAGTCTCTAATACCGCAGAAAACGTGAGTGTGCTCAGATGAAAAGAACGGTGATTCCTACAAATACGGATCATATCTAGTTCAACTCTGCTTCTGAAACTGAAATAAACCAGAGGTCCTCTAACATCCAATGCTTCTCAGTTAAGATGAGAAACATGTGAGCTTCGTGAACGATGGAGTTCGTTTGAGCTGTAAAGTAACTGCCCTTACCTGAAACGAAGTCTTGCTTGTAGGAAGACTCAGAGCCTGGGATTTAACTCCATTTAAGAAGTGAAACACACAACAGAGTTCTCATCCATTGATCACACTCTGCTTTAGAGCAAGAAGCACGCCCTAACTTTCTAGAGTCTCTAAGACAGCAAGAAACATGAGTTTGCTGAGAACAAATGATCGGTATTTCCTACACATACGGACCATACCTAGTCCAACTCTGCTTCTGAAACTGATACAAAGCACTGGTCCTCTAACATTCAAGGCTTGTCAGTTAAGATTAGAAACGTGTGATCTTTGTGAACGATGTAGTTCTTTTGTTCTGAAAAATGACTGCACTTACTGGAAATGAAGTCTTGCATGTAGGAAGACACAGAGCCTGAAATTTAACTCCATTTCTGAAGGGAAACACACAGCATAGTTCTCATCGATGGATCACACTCTGCTTTAGAGCAAGTAGCATGCTCTTGCTTTCTAGAGTCTCTAATACCTCAGAAAACGTGAGTGTGCTCAGAAGAAAAGAAGGGTGTTTCCTATACATACAGACCATATCTAGTTCAACTCTGCTTCTGAAACTGAAACAAACCAGAGCTCCTCTAACATGCAATGCTTCTCAATTAAGATGAGAATCATGTGAGCTTCGTGAATGATGTAGTTCGTTTGAGCAGTAAAGTAACTGCCCTTACCTGAAACGAAGTCTTGCTTGTAGGAAGACTCAGAGCCTGGGATTTAACTCCATTTCTGAAGTGAAACACAAAGCAGAGTTCTCATCCTTGGATCACACTCTGCTTTAGAGCCAGAAGCACGCTGTTGCTTTCCAGGGTCTCTAAGACAGCAGGAAATGTGAGTGTGATGAGAACAAAAGAACAGTGTTCCCTACCCATACCGACCATATCTAGTACAACTCTGCCTCTGAAATTGATACAAAGCACAGGGCCTCAAACATCCAATGCTTGTCAGTTAAGATGAGAAACGTGTGAGCTTCCTGAACGATGTAGATAGTTTGAGCTGAAGAGTGACTGCCCTTACTTGAAACGAAGTCTTGCTTGTAGGAAGACACAGAGCCAGGAATATAACTCCATTTCTGAAGGGAAACACACATCATAGTTCTCATCGATGGATCACGCTCTGCTTTAGAGCAAGAAGCACGCTCTTGCTTTGTAGAGTCTCTAATAGAGCAGGAAACTTGAGTGTGCTCAGAACAAAAAACGGTGTTTCCTACACATACGGGCCATATCTCGTTCAACTGTGCTTCTGAAACTGAAAGAAACTTCAGGTCTTCTAACATCCAATGCTTGTCAGTTAAGATGAGAAACGTGTGAGCTTCGTGAACGATGTAGTTCCTTTGAGCAGTAAAGTAACTGCCCTTACCTGAAACGAAGTCTTGCTTGTAGGAAGACTCAGAGCCTGGGATTTAACTCCAATTCTGAAGTGAAACACACAGCAGAGTTCTCATCCATTGATCACATTCTGCTGCAGTGCCAGAAGCACGGTCTTGCTTTCTAGAGGCTCTAGGACAGCAGAAAACTTAAGTGTGATGAGAACAAAAGAACGGTGGTTCCTACACATACGGACTATATCTAGTCCAACTCTGCTTCTGAAACTGATACAAAGCACTGGTCCTCTAACTCCAATGCTTGTCAGTTAAGATGAGAAACGTGTGAGCTTCGTGAACTATGTAGTTCGTTTGAGCTGAAAAGTGACTGCCCTTACCTGAAACGAAGTCGTGCTTGTAGGAACACACAGAGCCTTGAATATCACACCATTTCTGAATGGAAACACACAGCATAGTTCTCATCGATGGATCACACTCTGCTTTAGAGCAAGAAGCACGCTCTTGCTTTCTAGAGTCTCTAATAGAGAAGGAAACTTGAGTGTGCTCAGAAAAAAAGAACTGTGTTTCCTACACATATGGGCCATATCTAGTTCAACTCTGCTTCTGAAACTGAAACAAACCAGAGATCCTCTAACATCCAATTCTTCTCATTTAAGATGAGAAACATGTGAGCTTCGTGAACGATGGAGTCCGTTTGAGCTGTAAAGTAACTGCCCTTACCTGAAACGAAGTCTTGCTTGTAGGAAGACTCAGAGCCTGGGATTTAACTCCTTTTCTGAAGTGAAACACACAACAGAGTTCTCATCCATTGATCACACTCTGCTTTAGAGCCAGAAGCACGCTGTTGCTTTCCAGGGTCTCTAAGACAGCAGGAAATGTGAGTGTGATGAGAACAAAAGAAGGGTGTTCCCTACCCATACCGACCATATCTAGTACAACTCTGCCTCTGAAATTGATACAAAGCACAGGGCCTCTAACATCCAATGCTTGTCAGTTAAGATGAGAAACGTGTGAGCTTCCTGAACGATGTAGATCTTTTGAGCTGAAGAGTGACTGCCCTTACTTGAAACGAAGTCTTGCTTGTAGGAAGACACAGAGCCAGGAATATAACTCCATTTCTGAAGGGAAACACACATCATAGTTCTCATCGATGGATCACGCTCTGCTTTAGAGCAAGAAGCACGCTCTTGCTTTGTAAAGTCTCTAATAGAGCAGGAAACTTGAGTGTGCTCAGAACAAAAGAATTGTGTTTCCTACACATAGGGCCATATCTAGTTCAACTCTGCTTCTGAAACTGAAACAAACCAGAGGTCCTCTAACATCCAATGCTTGTCAGTTTAGATGAGAAACGTGTGAGCTTCGTGAACAATGTAGTTCGTTTGTGCTGTAAAGTAACTGCACTTACTTGAATGGAAGTCTTCCCTGTAGGAAGACTCAGAGCATGGGATTTAACCCCATTTCTGGAGTGAGACACACAGCAGATTTCTCATCCATTGATCATACTCTGCTTTAGAGCAAGAAGCAAGCTCTTGCTTTCTAGAGTCTCTAAGACAGCAGAAAACGTGAGTGTGCTGTGAACAAAAGAACGGTGGTTCCTACACATACGGACCATATCTAGTCCAACTCTGCTTCTGAAACTGATACAAAGCACTGGTCCTCTATCATGCAATACTGGTCAGTTAAGATGAGAAATGTGTGAGCTTCGTGAATGATGTAGTTCGTTTGAGCTGAAAAGTGACTGCCCTTACCTGAAACGAAGTCGTGCTTGTAGGAAGACACAGATCCTGGAATATAACTCCATTTCTGAAGGGAAACACACAGCATAGTTCTCATCAATGGATCACACTCTGCTTTAGAGCAAGAAGCATGCTCTTGCTTTCTAGAGTCTCTAATACCACAGGAAACATGAGTGTGCTCAAAGAAAAGAACGGTGTTTCCTATACGTACAGACCATATAAAGTTCAACTCTGCTTCTGGAACTGAAACAAACCACAGGTCCTCTAACATCCAATGCTTGTCAGTTAAGATGAGAATCGTGTGAGCTTCATGAACAATGTAGTTAGTTTCAGCTGTAAAGTAACTGCCCTTACTTGAATCCATGTCTTCCTTGTAGGAAGACTCAGAGCATGGGATTTAACTCCATTTCTGAAGTGAAACACACAGCAGAGTTCTTATCCATTGATCACACTCTGCTTTAGAGCAAGAAGCACGCTCTTGGTTCTAGAGTCTCTAAGACAGCAGAAAACGTGAGTGTTTTGAGAACAAAAGAACGGTGGTTCCGACACATACGGACCATATCTAGTCTGACTCTGCTTCTGAAACTGATACAAAGCACTGGTTCTCTAACATCCAATGCTTGTCACTTAAGATGAGAAACGTGTGAGCTTCGTGAACGATGTAGTTCGTTTGAGCTGATAATGACTGCCCTTACCTGAAATGAAGTCGTGCTTGTAGGAACACACAGAGCCTGGAATTTAACTCCATTTCTGAATGGAAACACACAGGATAGTTCTCATCGATGGATCACACTCTGCTTTAGAGCAAGAAGCATGCTCTTGCTTTCTAGAGTCTCTAATACCACAGGAAACCTGAGTGTGCTCAGAACAAAAGAACGGTGTTTCCTACACATACGGGCCATATCTAGTTCAACTCTGCTTCTGAAACTTATACAAAGCACCGGTACTCTAACATCCAATGCTTGTCAGTTAAGATGAGAAACGTGTGAGCTTCGTGAACGATGTAGTTCATTTGAGGTAAAAAGTGGCTGCCGTACCTGAAACGAAGTCGTGCTTGTAGGAACATACAGAGCCTGGAATTTAACTCCATTTCTGAAGGGAAACACACAGCATAGTTCGCATCGATGGATCACACTCTGCTTTAGAGCAAGTAGCATGCTCTTGCTTTCTAGAGTCTCTAATACCGCAGAAAACGTGAGTGTGCTCAGATGAAAAGAACGGTGATTCCTACACATACGGATCATATCTAGTTCAACTCTGCTTCTGAAACTGAAATAAACCAGAGGTCCTCTAACATCCAATGCTTCTCAGTTAAGATGAGAAACATGTGAGCTTCGTGAACGATGGAGTTCGTTTGAGCTGTAAAGTAACTGCCCTTACCTGAAACGAAGTCTTGCTTGTAGGAAGACTCAGAGCCTGGGATTTAACTCCATTTAAGAAGTGAAACACACAACAGAGTTCTCATCCATTGATCACACTCTGCTTTAGAGCAAGAAGCACGCCCTAACTTTCTAGAGTCTCTAAGACAGCAAGAAACATGAGTTTGCTGAGAACAAATGATCGGTATTTCCTACACATACGGACCATACCTAGTCCAACTCTGCTTCTGAAACTGATACAAAGCACTGGTCCTCTAACATTCAAGGCTTGTCAGTTAAGATTAGAAACGTGTGATCTTTGTGAACGATGTAGTTCTTTTGTTCTGAAAAATGACTGCACTTACTGGAAATGAAGTCTTGCATGTAGGAAGACACAGAGCCTGAAATTTAACTCCATTTCTGAAGGGAAACACACAGCATAGTTCTCATCGATGGATCACACTCTGCTTTAGAGCAAGTAGCATGCTCTTGCTTTCTAGAGTCTCTAATACCTCAGAAAACGTGAGTGTGCTCAGAAGAAAAGAAGGGTGTTTCCTATACATACAGACCATATCTAGTTCAACTCTGCTTCTGAAACTGAAACAAACCAGAGCTCCTCTAACATGCAATGCTTCTCAATTAAGATGAGAATCATGTGAGCTTCGTGAATGATGTAGTTCGTTTGAGCAGTAAAGTAACTGCCCTTACCTGAAACGAAGTCTTGCTTGTAGGAAGACTCAGAGCCTGGGATTTAACTCCATTTCTGAAGTGAAACACAAAGCAGAGTTCTCATCCTTGGATCACACTCTGCTTTAGAGCCAGAAGCACGCTGTTGCTTTCCAGGGTCTCTAAGACAGCAGGAAATGTGAGTGTGATGAGAACAAAAGAACAGTGTTCCCTACCCATACCGACCATATCTAGTACAACTCTGCCTCTGAAATTGATACAAAGCACAGGGCCTCTAACATCCAATGCTTGTCAGTTAAGATGAGAAACGTGTGAGCTTCCTGAACGATGTAGATAGTTTGAGCTGAAGAGTGACTGCCCTTACTTGAAACGAAGTCTTGCTTGTAGGAAGACACAGAGCCAGGAATATAACTCCATTTCTGAAGGGAAACACACATCATAGTTCTCATCGATGGATCACGCTCTGCTTTAGAGCAAGAAGCACGCTCTTGCTTTGTAGAGTCTCTAATAGAGCAGGAAACTTGAGTGTGCTCAGAACAAAAAACGGTGTTTCCTACACATACGGGCCATATCTCGTTCAACTGTGCTTCTGAAACTGAAAGAAACCTCAGGTCTTCTAACATCCAATGCTTGTCAGTTAAGATGAGAAACGTGTGAGCTTCGTGAACGATGTAGTTCGTTTGAGCAGTAAAGTAACTGCCCTTACCTGAAACGAAGTCTTGCTTGTAGGAAGACTCAGAGCCTGGGATTTAACTCCAATTCTGAAGTGAAACACACAGCAGAGTTCTCATCCATTGATCACATTCTGCTGCAGTGCCAGAAGCACGGTCTTGCTTTCTAGAGGCTCTAGGACAGCAGAAAACTTGAGTGTGATGAGAACAAAAGAACGGTGGTTCCTACACATACGGACTATATCTAGTCCAACTCTGCTTCTGAAACTGATACAAAGCACTGGTCCTCTAACTCCAATGCTTGTCAGTTAAGATGAGAAACGTGTGAGCTTCGTGAACTATGTAGTTCGTTTGAGCTGAAAAGTGACTGCCCTTACCTGAAATGAAGTCGTGCTTGTAGGAACACACAGAGCCTGGAATTTAACTCCATTTCTGAATGGAAACACACAGGATAGTTCTCATCGATGGATCACACTCTGCTTTAGAGCAAGAAGCATGCTCTTGCTTTCTAGAGTCTCTAATACCACAGGAAACCTGAGTGTGCTCAGAACAAAAGAACGGTGTTTCCTACACATACGGGCCATATCTAGTTCAACTCTGCTTCTGAAACTTATACAAAGCACCGGTACTCTAACATCCAATGCTTGTCAGTTAAGATGAGAAACGTGTGAGCTTCGTGAACGATGTAGTTCATTTGAGGTAAAAAGTGGCTGCCGTACCTGAAACGAAGTCGTGCTTGTAGGAACATACAGAGCCTGGAATTTAACTCCATTTCTGAAGGGAAACACACAGCATAGTTTGCATCGATGGATCACACTCTGCTTTAGAGCAAGTAGCATGCTCTTGCTTTCTAGAGTCTCTAATACCGCAGAAAACGTGAGTGTGCGCAGATGAAAAGAACGGTGATTCCTACAAATACGGATCATATCTAGTTCAACTCTGCTTCTGAAACTGAAATAAACCAGAGGTCCTCTAACATCCAATGCTTCTCAGTTAAGATGAGAAACATGTGAGCTTCGTGAACGATGGAGTTCGTTTGAGCTGTAAAGTAACTGCCCTTACCTGAAACGAAGTCTTGCTTGTAGGAAGACTCAGAGCCTGGGATTTAACTCCATTTAAGAAGTGAAACACACAACAGAGTTCTCATCCATTGATCACACTCTGCTTTAGAGCAAGAAGCACGCCCTAACTTTCTAGAGTCTCTAAGACAGCAAGAAACATGAGTTTGCTGAGAACAAATGATCGGTATTTCCTACACATACGGACCATACCTAGTCCAACTCTGCTTCTGAAACTGATACAAAGCACTGGTCCTCTAACATTCAAGGCTTGTCAATTAAGATTAGAAACGTGTGATCTTTGTGAACGATGTAGTTCTTTTGTTCTGAAAAATGACTGCACTTACTGGAAATGAAGTCTTGCATGTAGGAAGACACAGAGCCTGAAATTTAACTCCATTTCTGAAGGGAAACACACAGCATAGTTCTCATCGATGGATCACACTCTGCTTTAGAGCAAGTAGCATGCTCTTGCTTTCTAGAGTCTCTAATACCTCAGAAAACGTGAGTGTGCTCAGAAGAAAAGAAGGGTGTTTCCTATACATACAGACCATATCTAGTTCAACTCTGCTTCTGAAACTGAAACAAACCAGAGCTCCTCTAACATGCAATGCTTCTCAATTAAGATGAGAATCATGTGAGCTTCGTGAATGATGTAGTTCGTTTGAGCAGTAAAGTAACTGCCCTTACCTGAAACGAAGTCTTGCTTGTAGGAAGACTCAGAGCCTGGGATTTAACTCCATTTCTGAAGTGAAACACAAAGCAGAGTTCTCATCCTTGGATCACACTCTGCTTTAGAGCCAGAAGCACGCTGTTGCTTTCCAGGGTCTCTAAGACAGCAGGAAATGTGAGTGTGATGAGAACAAAAGAACAGTGTTCCCTACCCATACCGACCATATCTAGTACAACTCTGCCTCTGAAATTGATACAAAGCACAGGGCCTCTAACATCCAATGCTTGTCAGTTAAGATGAGAAACGTGTGAGCTTCCTGAACGATGTAGATAGTTTGAGCTGAAGAGTGACTGCCCTTACTTGAAACGAAGTCTTGCTTGTAGGAAGACACAGAGCCAGGAATATAACTCCATTTCTGAAGGGAAACACACATCATAGTTCTCATCGATGGATCACGCTCTGCTTTAGAGCAAGAAGCACGCTCTTGCTTTGTAGAGTCTCTAATAGAGCAGGAAACTTGAGTGTGCTCAGAACAAAAAACGGTGTTTCCTACACATACGGGCCATATCTCGTTCAACTGTGCTTCTGAAACTGAAAGAAACCTCAGGTCTTCTAACATCCAATGCTTGTCAGTTAAGATGAGAAACGTGTGAGCTTCGTGAACGATGTAGTTCCTTTGAGCAGTAAAGTAACTGCCCTTACCTGAAACGAAGTCTTGCTTGTAGGAAGACTCAGAGCCTGGGATTTAACTCCAATTCTGAAGTGAAACACACAGCAGAGTTCTCATCCATTGATCACATTCTGCTGCAGTGCCAGAAGCACGGTCTTGCTTTCTAGAGGCTCTAGGACAGCAGAAAACTTGAGTGTGATGAGAACAAAAGAACGGTGGTTCCTACACATACGGACTATATCTAGTCCAACTCTGCTTCTGAAACTGATACAAAGCACTGGTCCTCTAACTCCAATGCTTGTCAGTTAAGATGAGAAACGTGTGAGCTTCGTGAACTATGTAGTTCGTTTGAGCTGAAAAGTGACTGCCCTTACCTGAAATGAAGTCGTGCTTGTAGGAACACACAGAGCCTGGAATTTAACTCCATTTCTGAATGGAAACACACAGGATAGTTCTCATCGATGGATCACACTCTGCTTTAGAGCAAGAAGCATGCTCTTGCTTTCTAGAGTCTCTAATACCACAGGAAACCTGAGTGTGCTCAGAACAAAAGAACGGTGTTTCCTACACATACGGGCCATATCTAGTTCAACTCTGCTTCTGAAACTTATACAAAGCACCGGTACTCTAACATCCAATGCTTGTCAGTTAAGATGAGAAACGTGTGAGCTTCGTGAACGATGTAGTTCATTTGAGGTAAAAAGTGGCTGCCGTACCTGAAACGAAGTCGTGCTTGTAGGAACATACAGAGCCTGGAATTTAACTCCATTTCTGAAGGGAAACACACAGCATAGTTCGCATCGATGGATCACACTCTGCTTTAGAGCAAGTAGCATGCTCTTGCTTTCTAGAGTCTCTAATACCGCAGAAAACGTGAGTGTGCTCAGATGAAAAGAACGGTGATTCCTACAAATACGGATCATATCTAGTTCAACTCTGCTTCTGAAACTGAAATAAACCAGAGGTCCTCTAACATCCAATGCTTCTCAGTTAAGATGAGAAACATGTGAGCTTCGTGAACGATGGAGTTCGTTTGAGCTGTAAAGTAACTGCCCTTACCTGAAACGAAGTCTTGCTTGTAGGAAGACTCAGAGCCTGGGATTTAACTCCATTTAAGAAGTGAAACACACAACAGAGTTCTCATCCATTGATCACACTCTGCTTTAGAGCAAGAAGCACGCCCTAACTTTCTAGAGTCTCTAAGACAGCAAGAAACATGAGTTTGCTGGGAACAAATGATCGGTATTTCCTACACATACGGACCATACCTAGTCCAACTCTGCTTCTGAAACTGATACAAAGCACTGGTCCTCTAACATTCAAGGCTTGTCAGTTAAGATTAGAAACGTGTGATCTTTGTGAATGATGTAGTTCTTTTGTTCTGAAAAATGACTGCACTTACTGGAAATGAAGTCTTGCATGTAGGAAGACACAGAGCCTGAAATTTAACTCCATTTCTGAAGGGAAACACACAGCATAGTTCTCATCGATGGATCACACTCTGCTTTAGAGCAAGTAGCATGCTCTTGCTTTCTAGAGTCTCTAATACCTCAGAAAACGTGAGTGTGCTCAGAAGAAAAGAAGGGTGTTTCCTATACATACAGACCATATCTAGTTCAACTCTGCTTCTGAAACTGAAACAAACCAGAGCTCCTCTAACATGCAATGCTTCTCAATTAAGATGAGAATCATGTGAGCTTCGTGAATGATGTAGTTCGTTTGAGCAGTAAAGTAACTGCCCTTACCTGAAACGAAGTCTTGCTTGTAGGAAGACTCAGAGCCTGGGATTTAACTCCATTTCTGAAGTGAAACACAAAGCAGAGTTCTCATCCTTGGATCACACTCTGCTTTAGAGCCAGAAGCACGCTGTTGCTTTCCAGGGTCTCTAAGACAGCAGGAAATGTGAGTGTGATGAGAACAAAAGAACAGTGTTCCCTACCCATACCGACCATATCTAGTACAACTCTGCCTCTGAAATTGATACAAAGCACAGGGCCTCTAACATCCAATGCTTGTCAGTTAAGATGAGAAACGTGTGAGCTTCCTGAACGATGTAGATAGTTTGAGCTGAAGAGTGACTGCCCTTACTTGAAACGAAGTCTTGCTTGTAGGAAGACACAGAGCCAGGAATATAACTCCATTTCTGAAGGGAAACACACATCATAGTTCTCATCGATGGATCACGCTCTGCTTTAGAGCAAGAAGCACGCTCTTGCTTTGTAGAGTCTCTAATAGAGCAGGAAACTTGAGTGTGCTCAGAACAAAAAACGGTGTTTCCTACACATACGGGCCATATCTCGTTCAACTGTGCTTCTGAAACTGAAAGAAACCTCAGGTCTTCTAACATCCAATGCTTGTCAGTTAAGATGAGAAACGTGTGAGCTTCGTGAACGATGTAGTTCCTTTGAGCAGTAAAGTAACTGCCCTTACCTGAAACGAAGTCTTGCTTGTAGGAAGACTCAGAGCCTGGGATTTAACTCCAATTCTGAAGTGAAACACACAGCAGAGTTCTCATCCATTGATCACATTCTGCTGCAGTGCCAGAAGCACGGTCTTGCTTTCTAGAGGCTCTAGGACAGCAGAAAACTTGAGTGTGATGAGAACAAAAGAACGGTGGTTCCTACACATACGGACTATATCTAGTCCAACTCTGCTTCTGAAACTGATACAAAGCACTGGTCCTCTAACTCCAATGCTTGTCAGTTAAGATGAGAAACGTGTGAGCTTCGTGAACTATGTAGTTCGTTTGAGCTGAAAAGTGACTGCCCTTACCTGAAACGAAGTCGTGCTTGTAGGAACACACAGAGCCTTGAATATCACACCATTTCTGAATGGAAACACACAGCATAGTTCTCATCGATGGATCACACTCTGCTTTAGAGCAAGAAGCACGCTCTTGCTTTCTAGAGTCTCTAATAGAGAAGGAAACTTGAGTGTGCTCAGAAAAAAAGAACTGTGTTTCCTACACATATGGGCCATATCTAGTTCAACTCTGCTTCTGAAACTGAAACAAACCAGAGATCCTCTAACATCCAATTCTTCTCATTTAAGATGAGAAACATGTGAGCTTCGTGAACGATGGAGTCCGTTTGAGCTGCAAAGTTACTGCCCTTACCTGAAACGAAGTCTTGCTTGTAGGAAGACTCAGAGCCTGGGATTTAACTCCTTTTCTGAAGTGAAACACACAACAGAGTTCTCATCCATTGATCACACTCTGCTTTAGAGCCAGAAGCACGCTGTTGCTTTCCAGGGTCTCTAAGACAGCAGGAAATGTGAGTGTGATGAGAACAAAAGAAGGGTGTTCCCTACCCATACCGACCATATCTAGTACAACTCTGCCTCTGAAATTGATACAAAGCACAGGGCCTCTAACATCCAATGCTTGTCAGTTAAGATGAGAAACGTGTGAGCTTCCTGAACGATGTAGATCTTTTGAGCTGAAGAGTGACTGCCCTTACTTGAAACGAAGTCTTGCTTGTAGGAAGACACAGAGCCAGGAACATAACTCCATTTCTGAAGGGAAACACACATCATAGTTCTCATCGATGGATCACGCTCTGCTTTAGAGCAAGAAGCACGCTCTTGCTTTGTAAAGTCTCTAATAGAGCAGGAAACTTGAGTGTGCTCAGAACAAAAGAATTGTGTTTCCTACACATAGGGCCATATCTAGTTCAACTCTGCTTCTGAAACTGAAACAAACCAGAGGTCCTCTAACATCCAATGCTTGTCAGTTTAGATGAGAAACGTGTGAGCTTCGTGAACAATGTAGTTCGTTTGTGCTGTAAAGTAACTGCACTTACTTGAATGGAAGTCTTCCCTGTAGGAAGACTCAGAGCATGGGATTTAACCCCATTTCTGGAGTGAGACACACAGCAGATTTCTCATCCATTGATCACACTCTGCTTTAGAGCAAGAAGCAAGCTCTTGCTTTCTAGAGTCTCTAAGACAGCAGAAAACGTGAGTGTGCTGTGAACAAAAGAACGGTGGTTCCTACACATACGGACCATATCTAGTCCAACTCTGCTTCTGAAACTGATACAAAGCACTGGTCCTCTATCATGCAATACTGGTCAGTTAAGATGAGAAATGTGTGAGCTTCGTGAATGATGTAGTTCGTTTGAGCTGAAAAGTGACTGCCCTTACCTGAAACGAAGTCGTGCTTGTAGGAAGACACAGATCCTGGAATATAACTCCATTTCTGAAGGGAAACACACAGCATAGTTCTCATCAATGGATCACACTCTGCTTTAGAGCAAGAAGCATGCTCTTGCTTTCTAGAGTCTCTAATACCACAGGAAACATGAGTGTGCTCAAAGAAAAGAACGGTGTTTCCTATACGTACAGACCATATAAAGTTCAACTCTGCTTCTGGAACTGAAACAAACCACAGGTCCTCTAACATCCAATGCTTGTCAGTTAAGATGAGAATCGTGTGAGCTTCATGAACAATGTAGTTAGTTTCAGCTGTAAAGTAACTGCCCTTACTTGAATCCATGTCTTCCTTGTAGGAAGACTCAGAGCATGGGATTTAACTCCATTTCTGAAGTGAAACACACAGCAGAGTTCTTATCCATTGATCACACTCTGCTTTAGAGCAAGAAGCACGCTCTTGGTTCTAGAGTCTCTAAGACAGCAGAAAACGTGAGTGTTTTGAGAACAAAAGAACGGTGGTTCCGACACATACGGACCATATCTAGTCTGACTCTGCTTCTGAAACTGATACAAAGCACTGGTTCTCTAACATCCAATGCTTGTCACTTAAGATGAGAAACGTGTGAGCTTCGTGAACGATGTAGTTCGTTTGAGCTGATAATGACTGCCCTTACCTGAAATGAAGTCGTGCTTGTAGGAACACACAGAGCCTGGAATTTAACTCCATTTCTGAAGGGAAACACACAGGATAGTTCTCATCGATGGATCACACTCTGCTTTAGAGCAAGAAGCATGCTCTTGCTTTCTAGAGTCTCTAATACCACAGGAAACCTGAGTGTGCTCAGAACAAAAGAACGGTGTTTCCTACACATACGGGCCATATCTAGTTCAACTCTGCTTCTGAAACTTATACAAAGCACCGGTACTCTAACATCCAATGCTTGTCAGTTAAGATGAGAAACGTGTGAGCTTCGTGAACGATGTAGTTCATTTGAGGTAAAAAGTGGCTGCCGTACCTGAAACGAAGTCGTGCTTGTAGGAACATACAGAGCCTGGAATTTAACTCCATTTCTGAAGGGAAACACACAGCATAGTTCCCATCGATGGATCACACTCTGCTTTAGAGCAAGTAGCATGCTCTTGCTTTCTAGAGTCTCTAATACCGCAGAAAACGTGAGTGTGCTCAGATGAAAATAACGGTGTTTCCTACACATACGGATCATATCTAGTCCAACTCTGCTTCTGAAACTGATACAAAGCACTGGTCCTCTAACATTCAAGGCTTGTCAGTTAAGATTAGAAACGTGTGAGCTTCATGAACGATGTAGTTCTTTTGTTCTGAAAAATGACTGCACTTACTGGAAATGAAGTCTTGCTTGTAGGAAGACACAGAGCCTGGAATTTAACTCCATTTCTGAAGAGAAACACACAGCATTGTTCTCTTCGATGGATCACAGTCTGCTTTAGGGCAAGAAGCACGCTCTTGCATTCTAGAGTCTCTAATACAGCCGGAAATATGAGTGTGCTCAGAACAAAAGAACTGTGTTTCATATACATAGGGCCAAATCTAGTTCAACTCTGCTTCTAAAACTGAAACAAACCACAGGTCCTCTAACATCCAATGCTTGTCAGTTGAGATGAGAAACGTGTGAGCTTCGTGAATGATGTAGTTCATTTGAGCTGTAAAGTAACTGCCATTACTTGAATCGAAGTCTTCCTTGTAGGAAGACTCAGAGCATGGGATTTAACAGCATTTCTGAAGTGAAACACACAGCAGAGTTCTCTTCCATTGATCACACTCTGCTGCAGTGCCAGAAGCACGCTCTTGCTTTCCAGGGTCTCTAAGAGAGCAGGAAATGTGAATGTGATGAAAACAAAAGAATGGTGTTCCCTACACATACAGACCATATCTAGTACAACTCTGCCTCTGAAATTGATACTAAGCACAGGTCCTCTAACATCCAATGCTTGTCAGTTAAGATGAGAAACGTGTGAGCTTCGTGAACGATGTAGTTCATTTGAGGTGAAAAGTGGCAGCCGTACCTGAAACGAAGTCGAGCTTGTAGGAAGACACAGAGCCTGGAATATAACTCCATTTCTAAAGGGAAACACACAGCATAGTTCTCATCGATGGATCACACTCTGCTTTAGAGCAAGTAGCATGCTCTTGCTTTCTAGAGTCTCTAATACCGCAGAAAATGTGAGTGTGCTCAGATGAAAAGAACGGTGTTTCCTATACATACGGACCATATCTAGTTCAACTCAGCTTCTGAAACTTAAACAAACCAGAGGTCCTCTAACATCCAATGCTTCTCAGGTAAGAAGAGAAACATGTGAGATTCGTGAACGATGGAGTTCGTTTGAGCTGAAAATGACTGCCCTTACCTGAAACGAAGTCTTGCTTGTAGGAAGACTCAGAGCCTGGGATTTAACTCCATTTCTGAAGGGAAACACACAGCATAGTTCTCATCGATGGATCACACTCTGCTTTAGAGCAAGTAGCATGCTCTTGCTTTCTAGAGTCTCTAATACCGCAGAAAACGTGAGTGTGCTCAGATGAAAAGAACGGTGTTTCCTACACATACGGACCATATCTAGTTCAACTCTGCTTCTGAAACTGAAATAAACCAGAGGTCCTCTAACATCCAATGCTTCTCAGTTAAGATGAGAAACATGTGAGCTTCGTGAACGATGGAGTTCGTTTGAGCTGTAAAGTAACTGCCCTTACCTGAAACAAAGTCTTGCTTGCAGGAAGACTCAGAGCCTGGGATTTAACTCCATTTCTGAAGTGAAACACACAACAGAGTTCTCATCCATTGATCACACTCTGCTTTAGAGCAAGAAGCACGCCCTAACTTTCTAGAGTCTCTAAGACAGCAAGAAACATGAGTTTGCTGAGAACAAATGATCGGTGTTTCCTACACATACGGACCATATCTAGTCCAACTCTGCCTCTGAAATTGATACAAAGCACTGGTCCTCTAACATTCAAGGCTTGCCAGTTAAGATTAGAAACGTGTGAGCTTTGTGAACGATTTAGTTCTTTTGTTCTGAAAAATGACTGCACTTACTTGAAATGAAGTCTTGCTTGTAGGAAGACACAGAGCCTGGAATTTAACTCTGTTTCTGAAAGGAAACACACAGCATTGTTCTCTTCGATGGATCACAGTCTGCTTTAGAGCAAGAAGACCGCTCTTCCTTTCTAGAGTCTCTAATACAGCCGGAAACATGAGTGTGCTCAGAACAAAAGAACTGTGTTTCCTATACATAGGGCCAAATCTAGTTCAACTCTGCTTCTGAAACTGAAACAAACCACAGGTCCTCTAACATCCAATGCTTGTCAGTTGAGATGAGAAACGTGTGAGCTTCGTGAACGATGTAGTTCTTTTGAGCTGTAAAGTAACTGCCATTACTTGAATCGAAGTCTTCCTTATAGGAAGACTCAGAGCATGGGATTTAACTCCATTTCTGAAGTGAAACACACAGCAGAGTTCTCATCCATTGATCACACTCTGCTGCAGTGCAAGAAGCACGCTCTTGCTTTCCAGGGTCTCTAAGACAGCAGGAAATGTGAGTGTGATGAGAAAAAAGAAGGGTGTGCCCTGCACATACGGATCATATCTAGTACAACTCTGCCTCTGAAATTGATACTAAGGACAGGTCCTCTAACATCCAATGCTTGTCAGTTAAGATGAGAAACGTATGAGCTTCGTGAATGATGTAGTTCGTTTGAGCTGTAAAGTAACTGCCCTTACTTGAATCCGTGTCTTACTTGTAGGAAGACTCAGAAGCTGGGATTTAACTCCATTTCTGAAGTGAAACACACAGCAGAGTTCTTATCCATTGATCACACTCTGCTTTAGAGCAAGAAGCATGCTCTTGCTTTCTAGTGTCTCTAAGACAGCAGAAAACGTGAGGGTTTTGATAACAAAAGAACGGTGGTTCCTACACATACGGACCATTTCTAGTCCAACTCTGCCTCTGAAATTGATACAAAGCACTGGTCCTCTAACATCCAATGCTTGTCAGTTAAGATGAGAAACATGTGAGCTTCGTGAAAGATGTAGTTCATTTGAGGTGAAAAGTGGCTGCCGTACCTGAAACGAAGTCGTGCTTGTAGGAACACACAGAGCCTGGAATTTAACTCCATTTCTGAAGGGAAACACACAGCATAGTTCTCATCGATGGATCACACTCTGCTTTAGAGCAAGTAGCATGCTCTTGCTTTCTAGAGTCTCTAATACCGCAGAAAACGTGAGTGTGCTCAGATGAGAAGAACGGTGTTTAATATACATACGGACCATATCTAGTTCAACTCTGCTTCTGAAACTGAAACAAACCAGAGGTCCTCTAACATCCAATGCTTCTCAGGTAAGATGAGAAACATGTGAGATTCGTGAATGATGGAGTTCGTTTGAGCTGAAAATGACTGCCCTTCCCTGAAACGAAGTCTTGCTTGTAGGAAGACTCAGAGCCCGGGATTTAACTCCATTTCTGAAGGGAAACACACAGCATAGTTCTCATCGATGGATCACACTCTGCTGTAGAGCAAGAAGCACGCTCTTGCTTTCTAGAGTCTCTATAGAGCAGGAAACTTGAGTGTGCTCAGAACAAAAGAACTGTGTTTCCTACACATATGTGCCATATCTAGTTCAACTCTGCTTCTGAAACTGAAACAAAACACAGGACCTCTACCAAACAATGCTTGTCAGTTAAGATTAGAAACGTGTGAGCTTCGTGAACGATGTAGTTCTTTTGTTCTGAAAAATGACTGCACTTACTGGAAATGAAGTCTTGCTTGTAGGAAGACACAGAGCCTGGAATTTAACTCCATTTCTGAAGGGAAACACACAGCATTGTTCTCTTCGATGGATAACAGTCTGCTTTAGAGCAAGAAGCATGCTCTTGCTTTCTAGTGTCTCTAATAGCGCAGGAAACGTGAGTGTGTTCAGAACAAAAGAAAGGTGTTTCCTACACATACGGGCCATATCTAGTTCAACTCTGCTTCTGAGACTGAAACAAACCACAGGTCCTCTAAGATCCAAATCTTGTCAGTTAAGATGAGAAACGTGTGAGCTTCGTGAACGATGTAGATCGTTTGAGCTGAAAAGTGACTGCCCATACTTGAAACGAAGTCTTGCTTGTAGGAAGACACAGAGCCTGGAATATAACTCCATTTCCAAAGGGAAACACTCAGCATAGTTCTCATCGATGGATCACACTCTGCTTTAGAGCAAGAAGCACGCATTGCTTTCTAGAGTCTCAATAGAGCAGGAAACTTGAGTGTGCTCAGAACAAAAGAATTGTGTTTCCTACACATATGGGCCATATCTAGTTCAACTCTGCTTCTGAAACTGAAACAAACTAGAGGTCCTCTAACATCCAATGCTTTTCAGTTAAGATGAGAATCGTGTGAGTTTCATGAACGATGTAGTTCGTTTGAGCTGTAAAGTAACTGCCCTTACTTGAATCGATGTCTTCCTTGTAGGAAGACTCAGAGCATGGGATTTAACTCCATTTCTGAAGTGAAACACACAGCAGAGTTCTTATCCATTGATCACACTCTGCTTTAGAGCAAGAAGCATGCTCTTGCTTTCTAGTGTCTCAAAGACAGCAGAAAATGTGAGTGTTTTGAGAACAAAAAAACGGTGGTTCCTACACATACGGACCATATCTAGTCTAACTCTGCTTCTGAAACTGATACAAAGCACTGGTTCTCTAACATCCAATGCTTGTCAGTTAAGATGAGAAACATGTGAGCTTCGTGAACGATGTAGTTCGTTTGAGCTGAAAATGACTGCCCGTACATGAAACGAAGTCGTGCTTGTAGGAACACACAGAGCCTGGAATTTAACTCCATTTCTGAATGGAAACACACAGGATAGTTCTTATCGATGGATCACACTCTGCTTTAGAGCAAGAAGCATGCTCTTGCTTTCTAGAGTCTCTAATACCGCAGGAAACGTGAGTGTGCTCAGAACAAAAGAACAGTGTTTCCTACACATACGGACCATATCTAGTTCAACTCTGCGTCTGAAACTTATACAAAGCACTGGTCCTCTAACATCCATTGCTTGTCAGTTAAGATGAGAAACGTGTGAGCTTCGTGAACGATGTAGTTCATTTGAGGTGAAAAGTGGCTGCCGTACCTGAAACGAAGTGGTGCTTGTAGGAACACACAGAGCCTGGAATTTAACTCCATTTCTGAAGGGAAACACACAGCATAGTTCTCATCGAGGGATCACACTCTGCTTTAGAGCAAGTAGCATGCTCTTGCTTTCTAGAGTCTCTAATACCGCAGAAAACGTGAGTGTGCTCAGATGAAAAGAACGGTGTTTCCTATACATACGGACCATATCTAGTTCAACTTTGCTTCTGAAACTGAAACAAACCAGAGGTCCTCTAACATCCAATGCTTCTCAGGTAAGATGAGAAACATGTGAGATTCGTGAATGATGGAGTTCGTTTGAGCTGAAAATGACTGCCCTTCCCTGAAACGAAGTCTTGCTTGTAGGAAGACTCAGAGCCTGGGATTTAACTCCATTTCTGAAGGGAAACACACAGCATAGTTCTCATTGATGGATCACACTCTGCTGTAGAGCAAGAAGCATGCTCTTGCTTTCTAGAGTCTCTAATAGAGCAGGAAACTTGAGTGTGCTCAGAACAAAACAACTGTGTTTCCTACACATATGGGCCATACCTAGTTCAACTCTGCTTCTGAAACTGAAACAAAACACAGGACCTCTAACAAACAATGCTTGTCAGTTAAGATTAGAAACGTGTGAGCTTCGTGAATGATTTAGTTCTTTTGTTCTGAAAAATGACTGCACTTACTGGAAATGAAGTCTTGCTTGTAGGAAGACACAGAGCCTGGAATTTAACTCCATTTCTGAAGGGAAACACACAGCATTGTTCTCTTCGACGGATCACAGTCTGCTTTAGATCAAGAAGCACGCTCTTGCTTTCTAGAGTCTCTAATACAGCCGGAAACATGAGTGTGCTCTTAACAAAAGAACTGTGTTTCCTATACATAGGGCCAAATCTAGTTCAACTCTGCTTCTGAAACTGAAACAAACCACAGGTCCTCAAACATCCAATGCTTGTCAGTTGAGATGAGAATCGTGTGAGCTTCGTGAACGATGATGTTCTTTTGAGCTGTAAAGTAACTGCCATTACTTGAATCGAAGTCTTCCTTGGAAGACTCAGAGCATGGGATTTAACTCCATTTCTGAAGTGAAACACAAAGCAGAGTTCTCATCCATTGATCACACTCTGCTGCAGTGCCAGAAGCACGCTCTTGCTTTCCAGGGTCTCTAAGACAGCAGGAAATGTGATTGTGATGAAAACAAAAGAAGGGTGTTCCCTACACATACAGACCATATCTAGTCCAACTCTGCTTCTGAAACGGATACAAAGCACTGGTTCTCTAACATCCAATGCTTGTCAGTTAAGATGAGATCGTGTGAGCTTTGTGAATGATGTAGTTCATTTAGGCTGAAAAGAGACTGCCCTTACCTGAAACGAAGTCGTGCTTGTAGGAACACACAGAGCCTGGAATTTTACTCCATTTCTGAATGGTAACATACTGCATAGTTCTCATCGATGGATCACACTCTGCTTTAGAGCAAGAAGCACGCACTAGCTTTCTAGAGTCTCTAATACAGCCGGAAACATGAGTGTGCTCAGAACAAAAGAACGGTGTTTCCTACACATACGGGCCATATCTAGTTCAACTCTGCTTCTGAAACTGAAACAAACCACAGGTCCTCTAACTCCAATGCTTGTCAGTTAAGATGAGAAACGTGTGAGCTTCGTGAAGGATGTAGTTCCTTTGAGCAGTAAAGTAACTGCCCATACCTGAAACGAAGTCTTGCTTGTAGGAAGACTCAGAGCCTGGGATTTAACTCCATTTCTGAAGTGAAACACACAGCAGGGGGCTCATCCATTGATCACACTCTGCTTTAGAGCCAGAAGCACGCTCTTGCTTTCCAGGGTCTCTAAGACAGCAGGAAATGTGAGTGTGATGAGAACAAAAGAACGGTGTGCCCTGCACATACGGGCCATATCTAGTTCAACTCTGCTTCTGAAACTTATACAAAGCACTGGTCCTCTAACATCCAATGCTTGTCAGTTAAGATGAGAAACATGTGAGCTTCGTGAAAGATGTAGTTCATTTGAGGTGAAAAGTGGCTGCCGTACCTGAAACGAAGTCGTGCTTGTAGGAACACACAGAGCCTGGAATTTAACTCCATTTCTGAAGGGAAACACACAGCATAGTTCTCATCGATGGATCACACTCTGCTTTAGAGCAAGTAGCATGCTCTTGCTTTCTAGAGTCTCTAATACCGCAGAAAACGTGAGTGTGCTCAGATGAAAAGAACGGTGTTTAATATACATACGGACCATATCTAGTTCAACTCTGCTTCTGAAACTGAAACAAACCAGAGGTCCTCTAACATCCAATGCTTCTCAGGTAAGATGAGAAACATGTGAGATTCGTGAATGATGGAGTTCGTTTGAGCTGAAAATGACTGCCCTTCCCTGAAACGAAGTCTTGCTTGTAGGAAGACTCAGAGCCCGGGATTTAACTCCATTTCTGAAGGGAAACACACAGCATAGTTCTCATCGATGGATCACACTCTGCTGTAGAGCAAGAAGGACGCTCTTGCTTTCTAGAGTCTCTAATAGAGCAGGAAACTTGAGTGTGCTCAGAACAAAAGAACTGTGTTTCCTACACATATGTGCCATATCTAGTTCAACTCTGCTTCTGAAACTGAAACAAAACACAGGACCTCTAACAAACAATGCTTGTCAGTTAAGATTAGAAACGTGTGAGCTTCGTGAACGATGTAGTTCTTTTGTTCTGAAAAATGACTGCACTTACTGGAAATGAAGTCTTGCTTGTAGGAAGACACAGAGCCTGGAATTTAACTCCATTTCTGAAGGGAAACACACAGCATTGTTCTCTTCGATGGATCATAGTCTGCTTTAGAGCAAGAAGCATGCTCTTGCTTTCTAGAGTCTCTAATAGCGCAGGAAACGTGAGTGTGTTCAGAACAAAAGAACGGTGTTTCCTACACATACAGGCCATATCTAGTTCAACTCTGCTTCTGAGACTGAAACAAACCACAGGTCCTCTAAGATCCAATGCTTGTCAGTTCAGATGAGAAACGTGTTAGCTTCGTGAACGATGTAGATCGTTTGAGCTGAAAAGTGACTGCCCATACTTGAAACGAAGTCTTGCTTGTAGGAAGACACAGAGCCTGGAATATAACTCCATTTCCAAAGGGAAACACTCAGCATAGTTCTCATCGATGGATCACACTCTGCGTTAGAGCAAGAAGCACGCATTGCTTTCTAGAGTCTCAATAGAGCAGGAAACATGAGTGTGCTCAGAACAAAAGAACGGTGTTTCCTACACATACGGGCCATATCTAGTTCAACTCTGCTTCTGAAACTGAAACAAACCACAGGTCCTCTAACTCCAATGCTTGTCAGTTAAGATGAGAAACGTGTGAGCTTCGTGAACGATGTAGTTCCTTTGAGCAGTAAAGTAACTGCCCATTCCTGAAACGAAGTCTTGCTTGTAGGAAGACTCAGAACCTGGGATTTAACTCCATTTCTGAAGTGAAACACACAGCAGGGGGCTCATCCATTGATCACACTCTGCTTTAGAGCTAGAAGCACGCTCTTGCTTTCCAGGGTCTCTAAGACAGCAGGAAATGTGAGTGTGATGAGAACAAAAGAACGGTGTGCCCTGCACATACGGATCATATCTAGTACAACTCTGCCTCTAAAATTGATACTAAGCACAGGTCCTCTAACATCCAATGCTTGTCAGTTAAGATGAGAAACGTGTGAGCTTCGTGAACGATGTAGTTCGTTTGAGGTAAAAAGTGACTGCCCTTACGTGAAACGAAGTCGTGCTTGTAGGAACACACAGAGCCTGGAATATAACTCCATTTCTGAAGGGAAACACACAGCATAGTTCTCATCGATGGATCACACTCTGCTTTAGAGCAAGTAGCATGCTCTTGCTTTCTAGAGTCTCTAATACCGCAGAAAACGTGAGTGTGCTCAGATGAAAAGAACGGTGTTTAATATACATACGGACCATATCTAGTTCAACTCTGCTTCTGAAACTGAAACAAACCAGAGGTCCTCTAACATCCAATGCTTCTCAGATAAGATGAGAAACATGTGAGATTCGTGAATGATGGAGTTCGTTTGCGCTGAAAATGACTGCCCTTCCCTGAAACGAAGTCTTGCTTGTAGGAAGACTCAGAGCCCGGGATTTAACTCCATTTCTGAAGGGAAACACACAGCATAGTTCTCATCGATGGATCACACTCTGCTGTAGAGCAAGAAGCACGCTCTTGCTTTCTAGAGTCTCTAATAGAGCAGGAAACTTGAGTGTGCTCAGAACAAAAGAACTGTGTTTCCTACACATATGTGCCATATCTAGTTCAACTCTGCTTCTGAAACTGAAACAAAACACAGGACCTCTAACAAACAATGCTTGTCAGTTAAGATTAGAAACGTGTGAGCTTCGTGAACGATGTAGTTCTTTTGTTCTGAAAAATGACTGCACTTACTGGAAATGAAGTCTTGCTTGTAGGAAGACACAGAGCCTGGAATTTAACTCCATTTCTGAAGGGAAACACACAGCATTGTTCTCTTCGATGGATCACAGTCTGCTTTAGAGCAAGAAGCATGCTCTTGCTTTCTAGAGTCTCTAATACAGCCGGAAACATGAGTGTGCTCAGAACAAAAGAACTGTGTTTCCTATACATAGGGCCAAATCTAGTTCAACTCTGCTTCTGAAACTGAAACAAACCACAGGTCCTCTAACATCCAATGCTTGTCAGTTGAGATGAGAATCGTGTGAGCTTCGTGAACGATGAGGTTCTTTTGAGATGTAAAGTAACTGCCATTTCTTGAATCGAAGTCTTCCTTGGAAGACTCAGAGCATGGGATTTAACTCCATTTCTGAAGTGAAACACACAGCAGAGTTCTCATCCATTGATCACACTCTGCTGCAGTGCCAGAAGCACGCTCTTGCTTTCCAGGGTCTCTAAGACAGCAGGAAATGTGATTGTGATGAAAACAAAAGAAGGGTGTTCCCTACACATACAGACCATATCTAGTCCAACTCTGCTTCTGAAACGGATACAAAGCACTGGTTCTCTAACATCCAATGCTTGTCTGTTAAGATGAGATCGAGTGAGCTTTGTGAACGATGTAGTTCGTTTAGCCTGAAAAGAGACTGCCCTTACCTGAAACGAAGTCGTGCTTGTAGGAACACACAGAGCCTGGAATTTTACTCCATTTCTGAAGGGAAACACACAGCATAGTTCTCATCGATGGAGCACACTCTGCTTTAGAGCAAGAAGCTCGCTCTTGCTTTCTAGAGTCTCTAATACCTCAGAAAAAGTGAGTGTGCTCAGAAGAAAAGAACGGTGTTTCCTATACATACAGACCATATCTAGTTCAACTCTGCTTCTGAAACTGAAACAAACCAGAGGTCCTCTAACATCCAATGCTTGTCAGTTAAGATGAGAAACGTGTGAGCTTCGTGAACGATGTAGTTCGCTTGAGCAGTTAAGTAACTGCACATACCTGAAAAGATGTCTTGCTTGTAGGAAGACTCAGAGCCTGGGATTTAACTCCATTTCTGAAGTGAAACACACAGCAGAGTTCACATCCATTGATCACACACTGCTTTAGAGCTAGAGGCACGCTGTTGCATTCCAGGGTCTCTAAGACAGCAGGAAATGTGAGTCTGATGAGAACAAAAAAACGGTGTGCCCTACACATACGGACCATATCTAGTATAACTCTGCCTCTGAAATTGATACAAAGCACAGGTCCTCTAACATCCAATGCTTGTCAGTTAAGATGAGAAACGTGTGAGCTTCTTGAAAGATTTAGATCGTTTGAGGTAAAGAGTGACTGCCCTTACTTGACACGAAGTCTTGCTTGTAGGAAGACACAGAGCCTGGAATATAACTCCATTTCTGAAGGGAAACACACATCATAGTTCTCATCGATGGATCACACTCTGCTTTAGAGCAAGAAGCCCGCATTGCTTTCTAGAGTCTCTAATAGAGCAGGGAACTTGAGTGGGCTCAAAACAAAAGAACTGTGTTTCCTACACATATGGGCCGTATCTAGTTCAACCCTGCTTCTGAAACTGAAACAAACCACAGGTCCTCTAACAAACAATGCTTGTCATTTAAGATGAGAATCGTGTGAGCTTCATGAACGATGTAGTTCGTTTGAGCTGTAAAGTAACTGCCCTTACTTGAATCGATGTCTTCCTTGGAAGACTCAGAGCATGGGATTTAACTCCATTTCTGAAGTGAAACACACATCAGAGTTCTTATCCATTGAGCACACTCTGGTTTAGAGCAAGAAGCACGCTCTTGCTTTCTAGAGTCTCTAAGAGAACAGAAAACGTGACTGTTTTGAGAACAAAAGAACGGTGGTTCCTACACATATGGACCATATCTACTCTAACTCTGCTTCTGAAACTGATACAAAGCACTGGTTCTCTAACATCCAATGCTTTTCAGTTAAGATGAGAAACGTGTGAGCTTCGTGAACGATGTAGATCCTTTGAGCTGTAAAGTAACTGCCCTTACCTGAAATGAAGTCGTGCTTGTAGGAACACACAGCCTGGAATTTAACTCCATTTCTGAATGGAAACACACAGCATAGTTCTCATCGATGGATCACACTCTGCTTTAGAGCAAGAAGCACGCCCTAGCTTTCTAGAATCTCTAATACAGCTGGAAACATGAGTGTGCTCAGAACAAAAGTACGGTGTTTCCTACACATAAGGGCCATATCTAGTTCAACTCTGCTTCTGAAACTGAAACAAACCACAGGTCCTCTAACATCGAATGCTTGTCAGTTAAGATGAGAAACGTGTGACCTTCGTGAACGATGTAGTTCACTTGAGCAGTTAAGTAACTGCCCATACCTGAAAAGATGTCTTGCTTGTAGGATGACTCAGAGCCTGGGATTTAACTCCATTTCTGAAGTGAAACACACAGCAGAGTTCTCATCCATTGATCACACTCTGCTTTAGAGCTAGAAGCACGCTCTTGCTTTCCAGGGTCTCTAAGACAGCAGGGAATGTGAGTCTGATGAGAACAAAAGAACGGTGTGCCCTACACATACGGACCATATCTAGTCCAACTCTGCTTCTGAAACTGAAACAAACCACAGGTCCTCTAACATCCAATGCTTTTCAGTTTTGATGAGAACGTGTGAGCATCGTGAAGGATAGAGTTCGTTTGAGCTGTAAAGTAACTGCCCTTACCTGAAACGAAGTCTTGCTTGTAGGAAGACTCAGAGCCTGGGATTTACTTCCATTTCTGAAGTGAAACACACAACAGAGTTCTCATGCATTGATCACACTCTGCTTTAGAGCCAGAAGCACGGGGTAGCTTTCTAGAGTCTCTAGGACAGCAAGAAATAAGACTTTGCTGAGAACAAATGAACGGTGTTTCCTACACATACGGACCATATCTAGTCCAACTCTGCTTCTGAAACTGATACAAAGCACTGGTCCTCTGACATTCAATGCTTGTCAGTTAAGATGAGAAACGTGTGAGCTTCGTGAAGGATGTAGTTCTTTTGATCTGAAAAATGACTGCACTTACATGAAACGAAGTCTTGCTTGTAGAAAGACACAGAGCCTGGAATTTAACTCCATTTCTGAAGGGAAACACACAGCAGAGTTCTCATCCATTGATCACACTCTGCTTTAGAGCAAGAAGCACGCTCTTGCTTTCTAGAGTCTCTAATACAGCCTGACACGTGAGTGTGCTCAGAAGAAAAGAACGGGGTTTCGTACACATATGGGCCATATATAGTTCAATTCTCCTTCTGAAACTGAAACAAACCAGAGGTCCTCTAACACACAATGCTTCTCAGTTAAGATGAGAAACATGTGAGCTTCGTGAACGATGGAGTTCTTTTGAGCTGTAAAGTAACTGCCCTTACCTGAAACGAAGTCTTGCTTGTAGGAAGACTCAGAGCCTGGGATTTAACTCAATTTCTGAAGTGAAACACACAGCAGAGTTCTCATCCATTGATCACACTCTGCTTTAGAGCAAGAAGCATGCTCTTGCTTTCTAGATTCTCTAAGACCGCAGGTAACATGAGTGTGCCAAGAACAAAAGAACGGTATTTCCTACACATATGGACCATATCTAGTAAAACTCTGCTTTTGAAACTGATACAAAGCACTGGCCCTCTAACATCCGATGCTTGTCAGTTAAGATGAGAAACGTGTGAGATTTGTAAACGATGTAGTCCGTTTGAACTGTAAAGTAACTGCCCTTACCTGAAACAAAGTCTTCCTTGTAGGAAGACTCAGAGCATGGGATTTAACTCCTTTTCTGAAGTGAAACACACAACAGAGTTCTCATCGATGGATCACACTCTGCTTTACAGCAAGAAGCACGCCCTAACTTTCTAGAGTCTCTAAGACAGCAAGAAACATGAGTTTGCTGAGAACAAATGAACGGTGTTTCCTACACATACGGACCGTATGTAGTCCAACTCTGCTTCTGAAACTGATACAAAGCACTGGTCCTCTAATATTCAATGCATGTCAGTTTAGATGAGAAACGTGTGAGCTTCGTGAACGATGTTGTTGATTTCAGCTGAAAAGTGACTGCCCTTACTTGAAACGAGGTCTTGTTATTGGAAGACTCAGAGCCTGGGATTTAACTCCATTTCTGAAGTGAAACACACAGCAGAGTTCTTATCCATTGATCACACTCTGCTTTAGAGCAAGAAGCACGCTCTTGCTTTCTAGATTCTCTAAGACAGCAGGTAACATGAGTGTGCCAAGAACAAAAGAACAGTATTTCCTACACATATGGACCATATCTAGTAAAACTATGCTTTTGAAACTGATACAAAGCACTGGTCCTCTAACATTCAAGGCTTGTCAGTTAAGATTAGAAACGTGTGTGCTTCGTGAATGATGTAGTTCTTTTGATCTGAAAAATGACTGCACTTACTTGAAATGAAGTCTTCCTTGTAGGAAGACACAGAGCCTGGAATTTAACTCCATTTCTGAAGGGAAACACACAGCATAGTTCTCATCGATGGATCACACTCTGCTTTAGAGCAAGTAGCATGCTCTTGCTTTCTAGAGTCTCTAATACCTCAGAAAATGTGAGTGTGCTCAGAAGAAAAGAACGGTGTTTCCTATACATACGGACCATATCTAGTTCAACTCTGCTTCTGAAACTGAAACAAACCAGAGGTCCTCTAACATGCAATGCTTGTCAGTTAAGATGAGAAATGTGTGAGCTTCGTGTACGATGTAGTTCGTTTGAGCTGTAAAGTAACTGCCCTTACTTGAATTGATGTCTTCCTTGTAGGAAGACTCAGAGCATGGGATTTAAATCCATTTCTGAAGTGAAACACAGCAGAGTTCTCATCCATTGATCACACTCTGCTTTAGAACAAGAAGCATGCTCTTGCTTTCTAGAGGCTCTAAGACAGCAGAAAACGTGAGTGTTTTGAGAACAAAAGAACGGTGGTTCCTACACATACGGACCATATCTAGTCCAACTCTGCTTCTGAAACTGATACAAAGCACTGGTTCTCTAACATCCAATGCTTGTCAGTTAAGATGAGAAACGTGTGAGCTTCGTGAACGATGTAGTTCCTTTGAGCTGAAAAGAGACTGCCCTTACCTGAAACGAAGTCGTGCTTGTAGGAACACACAGAGCCGGGAATTTCACTCCAATTCTGAATGGAAACACACAGCATAGTTCTCATCGATGGATCACACTCTGCTTTAGAGCAAGAAGCACGCCCTAGCTTTCTAGAATCTCTAATACAGCTGGAAACATGAGTGTGCTCAGAACAAAAGAACGGTGTTTCCTACACATAAGGGCCATATCTAGTTCAACTCTGCTTCTGAAACTGAAACAAACCACAGGTCCTCTAACATCCAATGCTTGTCACTTAAGATGAGAAACGTGTGAGCTTCGTGAACGATGTAGTTCGCTTGAGCAGTTAAGTAACTGCCCATACCTGAAAAGATGTCTTGCTTGTAGGAAGACTCAGAGCCTGGGATTTAACTCCATTTCTGAAGTGAAACACACAGCAGAGTTCACATCCATTGATCACACACTGCTTTAGAGCTAGAGGCACGCTCTTGCATTCCAGGGTCTCTAAGACAGCAGGAAATGTGAGTCTGATGAGAACAAAAGAACGGTGTGCCCTACACATACGGACCATATCTAGTATAACTCTGCCTCTGAAATTGATACAAAGCACAGGTCCTCTAACATACAATGCTTGTCAGTTAAGATGAGAAACGTGTGAGCTTCTTGAAAGATGTAGATCGTTTGAGCTGAAGAGTGACTGCCCTTACTTGAAACGAAGTCTTGCTTGTAGGAAGACACAGAGCGTGGAATATAACTCCACTTCTGAAGGGAAACACACAGCATAGTTCTCATCGATGGATCACACTCTGCTTTAGAGCAAGAAGCACGCATTGCTTTCTAGAGTCTCTAATAGAGCAGGAAACTTGAGTGTGCTCAGAACAAAAGAACTGTGTTTCCTACACATATGGGCCATATCTAGTTCAACTCTACTTCTGAAACTGAAACAAACCACAGGTCCACTAACAAACAATGCTTGTCAGTTAAGATGAGAATCGTGTGAGCTTCATGAACGATGTAGTTCGTTTGAGCTGTAAAGTAACTGCCCTTACTTGAATCGATGTCTTCCTTATAGGAAGACTCAGAGCATGGGATTTAACTCCATTTCTGAAGTGAAACACACATCAGAGTTCTTATCCATTGAGCACACTCTGCTTTAGAGCAAGAAGCACGCTCTTGCTTTCTAGAGTCTCTAAGAGAACAGAAAACGTGACTGTTTTGAGAACAAAAGAACGGTGGTTCCTACACATACGGACCATATCTACTCTAACTCTGCTTCTGAAACTGATACAAAGCACTGGTTCTCTAACAGCCAATGCTTTTCAGTTAAGATGAGAAACGTGTGAGCTTCGTGAACGATGTAGATCCTTTGAGCTCTAAAGTAACTGCCCTTACCTGAAACGATGTCTTGCTTGTAGAAACACTCAGAGCCTGGGATTTAACTCCATTTCTGAAGGGAAACACACAGCAGAGTTCTCATCCATTGATCACACTCTGCTGCAGTGCCAGAAGCACGCTCTTGCTTTCCAGGGTCTCTAAGACAGCAGGAAATGTGAGTGTGATGAGAACAAAAGAAGGGTGTTCCCTACACATACGGACCATATCTAGTCCAACTCTGCCTCTGAAATTGATACAAAGCACAGGTTCTCTAACATCCAATGCTTGTCAGTTAAGATGAGAAACGTGTGAGCTTCGTGAACGATGTAGTTTGGTTGAGCCGAAAAGTGACTGCCCTTACCTGAAACGAAGTCGTGCTTGTAGGAACACACAGCCTGGAATTTAACTCCATTTCTAAATGGAAACACACAGCATAGTTCTCATCGATGGATCACACTCTGCTTTAGAGCAAGAAGCACGCCCTAGCTTTCTAGAATCTCTAATACAGCTGGAAACATGAGTGTGCTCAGAACAAATGTACGGTGTTTCCTACACATAAGGGCCATATCTAGTTCAACTCTGCTTCTGAAACTGAAACAAACCACAGGTCCTCTAACATCCAATGCTTGTCAGTTAAGATGAGAAACGTGTGAGCTTCGTGAACGATGTAGATCCTTTGAGCTGTAAAGTAACTGCCCTTACCTGAAACGAAGTCTTGCTTGTAGAAACACTCAGAGCCTGGGATTTAACTCCAGTTCTGAAGGGAAACACACAGCAGAGTTCTCATCCATTGATCACACTCTGCTGCAGTGCCAGAAGCACGCTCTTGCTTTCCAGGGTCTCTAAGACAGCAGGAAATGTGAGTGTGATGAGAACAAACGAAGGGTTTTCCCTACACATACGGACCATATCTAGTCCAACTCTGCCTCTGAAATTGATACAAAGCACAGGTCCTCTAACATCCAATGCTTGTCAGTTAAGGTGAGAAACGTGTGAGCTTCGTGAACGATGTAGTTTGTTTGAGCTGAAAAGTGACTGCCCTTACTTGAAACGAAGTCGTGCTTGTAGGAATACACAGCCTGGAATTTAACTCCATTTCTGAATGGAAACACACAGCATAGTTCTCATCGATGGATCACACTCTGCTTTAGAGCAAGAAGCTCACTCTTGCTTTCTAGAGTCTCTAAAACAGCAGAAAACTTGAGTGTGCTCTGAACAAAGAAGTGTGTTTCCCACACATAGGGCCATATCTAGTTCAACTCTGCTTCTGAAACTGAAACAAACCAGAGGTCCTCTAACATCCAATGCTTTTCAGTTTAGATGAGAAACGTGTGAGCTTCGTGAACGATGTAGTTCGTTTGAGCTGTAAAGTATCTGCCCTTACTTGAATCGAAGTCTTCCTTGTAGGAAGACTCAGCGCATGGGATTTAACTCCATTTCAGAAGTGAAACAAACAGCAGAGTTCTCATCCATTGATCACACTCTGCTTTAGAGCAAGAAGCACGCTCTTGCTTTCTAGAGTCTCTAAGACAGCAGAAAACGTGAGTGTGATGAGAACAAAAGAATGGTGGTTCCTACACATAGGGACCATATCTAGTCCAACTCTGCTTCTGAAACTGATACAAAGCCCTGGTCCTCTAACATCCAATGCTTGTCAGTTAAGATGAGAAACGTGTGAGCTTCGTGAACCATGTAATTCGTTTGAGCTGAAAAATGCCTGCTTTACCTGAAAGGAAGTCGTGCTTGTAGGAACACACAGAGCCTGGAATTTAACTCCATTTCTGAAGGGAAACACACAGGATAGTTCTCATCGATGGATCACACTCTGCTTTAGAGCAAGTAGCATGCTCTTGCATTCTAGAGTCTCTAATACCTCAGAAAATGTGAGTGTGCTCAGAAGAAAAGAACAGTGTTTCCTCCACATAGGGCCATATCTAGTCCAACTCTGCTTCTGAAACTGATACAAAGCACTGGTCCTCTGACATTCAATGCTTGTCAGTTAAGATGAGAAACGTGTGAGCTTCGTGAAGGATGTAGTTCTTTTGATCTGAAAAATGACTGCACTTACATGAAACGAAGTCTTGCGTGTAGAAAGACACAGAGCCTGGAATTTAACTCCATTTTTGAAGGGAAACACACAGCAGAGTTCTCATCCATTGATCACACTCTGCTTTAGAGCAAGAAGCACGCTCTTGCTTTCTAGAGTCTCTAATACAGCCTGACACGTGAGTGTGCTCAGAAGAAAAGAACGGGGTTTCGTACACATATGGGCCATATATAGTTCAATTCTGCTTTAGAGCAGGAAGCACGCCCTTGCTTTCTAGAATCTCTAAGAAAGCAGGAAACATGAGTGTGCTGAGAACAAAAGAACAGTGTTTCCTACACATACGGACCATATCTAGTCCAACTCTGCCTCTGACATTGATACAAAGCACAGGTCCTCTAACATCCAATGCTTGTCATTTAAGATAAGAAAAGTGTGAGCATCGTGAACGAAGTAGTTCGTTTGAGCTGAAAAGTGACTGCTATTACCTGAAACGAAGTCTTGCTTGTAGGAAGACACAGAGCCTGGGATTTAACTCCAGTTCTGAAGGGAAACACCCAGCATAGTTATCATCCATGGATCACACTCTGCTTTGGAGCAAGAAGAATGCTATTGCTTTCTAGACTCTCTAATGCATCAGGAAACGTGAGTGTGTTGAGAACAAAAGAACAGTGTTTCCTACACATACGGACCATATCTAGTTCAACTCCTCTTGTGAAACTGACACAAAGCACAGGTTCTGTAACATCCAATGGTTTTCAATTAAGACCAAGAAACGTGTGAGCTTCGTGTACGATGTAGAGCGTTTGACCTGTAAAGTAACTGCCCTTACCTGAAATTATGTCTTGATTGTAGGAAGACACAGAGCCTGGGATTTAACTCCATTTCTGAAGTGGAACACACAGCAGAGTTCTCATTCATTGATCACACTCTGCTTTAGAGCAAGAAGCACGCTCTTGCTTTCTAGAGTCTCTAAGAAAGCAGGAAACGTGAGTGTGCTGAGAACAAAAGAACGGTGTTTCCTAAACATACGGACCATATCTAGTCCAACTCTGCCTTGAAATTGATACAAAGCACAGGTCCTGTAACATCCAATGCTTGTCATTTAAGATGAGAAAAGTGTGAGCTTCCTGAACGATGTAGATCTTTTGAGCTGAAGAGTGACTGCCCTTACTTGAAACGAAGTCTTGCTTGTAGGAAGACACAGAGCCAGGAATATAACTCCATTTCTGAAGGGAAACACACATCATAGTTCTCATCGATGGATCACGCTCTGCTTTAGAGCAAGAAGCACGCTCTTGCTTTGTAAAGTCTCTAATAGAGCAGGAAACTTGAGTGTGCTCAGAACAAAAGAATTGTGTTTCCTACACATAGGGCCATATCTAGTTCAACTCTGCTTCTGAAACTGAAACAAACCAGAGGTCCTCTAACATCCAATGCTTGTCAGTTTAGATGAGAAACGTGTGAGCTTCGTGAACAATGTAGTTCGTTTGTGCTGTAAAGTAACTGCACTTACTTGAATGGAAGTCTTCCCTGTAGGAAGACTCAGAGCATGGGATTTAACCCCATTTCTGGAGTGAGACACACAGCAGATTTCTCATCCATTGATCACACTCTGCTTTAGAGCAAGAAGCAAGCTCTTGCTTTCTAGAGTCTCTAAGACAGCAGAAAACGTGAGTGTGCTGTGAACAAAAGAACGGTGGTTCCTACACATACGGACCATATCTAGTCCAACTCTGCTTCTGAAACTGATACAAAGCACTGGTCCTCTATCATGCAATACTGGTCAGTTAAGATGAGAAATGTGTGAGCTTCGTGAATGATGTAGTTCGTTTGAGCTGAAAAGTGACTGCCCTTACCTGAAACGAAGTCGTGCTTGTAGGAAGACACAGATCCTGGAATATAACTCCATTTCTGAAGGGAAACACACAGCATAGTTCTCATCAATGGATCACACTCTGCTTTAGAGCAAGAAGCATGCTCTTGCTTTCTAGAGTCTCTAATACCACAGGAAACATGAGTGTGCTCAAAGAAAAGAACGGTGTTTCCTATACGTACAGACCATATAAAGTTCAACTCTGCTTCTGGAACTGAAACAAACCACAGGTCCTCTAACATCCAATGCTTGTCAGTTAAGATGAGAATCGTGTGAGCTTCATGAACAATGTAGTTAGTTTCAGCTGTAAAGTAACTGCCCTTACTTGAATCCATGTCTTCCTTGTAGGAAGACTCAGAGCATGGGATTTAACTCCATTTCTGAAGTGAAACACACAGCAGAGTTCTTATCCATTGATCACACTCTGCTTTAGAGCAAGAAGCACGCTCTTGGTTCTAGAGTCTCTAAGACAGCAGAAAACGTGAGTGTTTTGAGAACAAAAGAACGGTGGTTCCGACACATACGGACCATATCTAGTCTGACTCTGCTTCTGAAACTGATACAAAGCACTGGTTCTCTAACATCCAATGCTTGTCACTTAAGATGAGAAACGTGTGAGCTTCGTGAACGATGTAGTTCGTTTGAGCTGATAATGACTGCCCTTACCTGAAATGAAGTCGTGCTTGTAGGAACACACAGAGCCTGGAATTTAACTCCATTTCTGAATGGAAACACACAGGATAGTTCTCATCGATGGATCACACTCTGCTTTAGAGCAAGAAGCATGCTCTTGCTTTCTAGAGTCTCTAATACCACAGGAAACCTGAGTGTGCTCAGAACAAAAGAACGGTGTTTCCTACACATACAGGCCATATCTAGTTCAACTCTGCTTCTGAAACTTATACAAAGCACCGGTACTCTAACATCCAATGCTTGTCAGTTAAGATGAGAAACGTGTGAGCTTCGTGAACGATGTAGTTCATTTGAGGTAAAAAGTGGCTGCCGTACCTGAAACGAAGTCGTGCTTGTAGGAACATACAGAGCCTGGAATTTAACTCCATTTCTGAAGGGAAACACACAGCATAGTTCGCATCGATGGATCACACTCTGCTTTAGAGCAAGTAGCATGCTCTTGCTTTCTAGAGTCTCTAATACCGCAGAAAACGTGAGTGTGCTCAGATGAAAAGAACGGTGATTCCTACACATACGGATCATATCTAGTTCAACTCTGCTTCTGAAACTGAAATAAACCAGAGGTCCTCTAACATCCAATGCTTCTCAGTTAAGATGAGAAACATGTGAGCTTCGTGAACGATGGAGTTCGTTTGAGCTGTAAAGTAACTGCCCTTACCTGAAACGAAGTCTTGCTTGTAGGAAGACTCAGAGCCTGGGATTTAACTCCATTTAAGAAGTGAAACACACAACAGAGTTCTCATCCATTGATCACACTCTGCTTTAGAGCAAGAAGCACGCCCTAACTTTCTAGAGTCTCTAAGACAGCAAGAAACATGAGTTTGCTGAGAACAAATGATCGGTATTTCCTACACATACGGACCATACCTAGTCCAACTCTGCTTCTGAAACTGATACAAAGCACTGGTCCTCTAACATTCAAGGCTTGTCAGTTAAGATTAGAAACGTGTGATCTTTGTGAACGATGTAGTTCTTTTGTTCTGAAAAATGACTGCACTTACTGGAAATGAAGTCTTGCATGTAGGAAGACACAGAGCCTGAAATTTAACTCCATTTCTGAAGGGAAACACACAGCATAGTTCTCATCGATGGATCACACTCTGCTTTAGAGCAAGTAGCATGCTCTTGCTTTCTAGAGTCTCTAATACCTCAGAAAACGTGAGTGTGCTCAGAAGAAAAGAAGGGTGTTTCCTATACATACAGACCATATCTAGTTCAACTCTGCTTCTGAAACTGAAACAAACCAGAGCTCCTCTAACATGCAATGCTTCTCAATTAAGATGAGAATCATGTGAGCTTCGTGAATGATGTAGTTCGTTTGAGCAGTAAAGTAACTGCCCTTACCTGAAACGAAGTCTTGCTTGTAGGAAGACTCAGAGCCTGGGATTTAACTCCATTTCTGAAGTGAAACACAAAGCAGAGTTCTCATCCTTGGATCACACTCTGCTTTAGAGCCAGAAGCACGCTGTTGCTTTCCAGGGTCTCTAAGACAGCAGGAAATGTGAGTGTGATGAGAACAAAAGAACAGTGTTCCCTACCCATACCGACCATATCTAGTACAACTCTGCCTCTGAAATTGATACAAAGCACAGGGCCTCTAACATCCAATGCTTGTCAGTTAAGATGAGAAACGTGTGAGCTTCCTGAACGATGTAGATAGTTTGAGCTGAAGAGTGACTGCCCTTACTTGAAACGAAGTCTTGCTTGTAGGAAGACACAGAGCCAGGAATATAACTCCATTTCTGAAGGGAAACACACATCATAGTTCTCATCGATGGATCACGCTCTGCTTTAGAGCAAGAAGCACGCTCTTGCTTTGTAGAGTCTCTAATAGAGCAGGAAACTTGAGTGTGCTCAGAACAAAAAACGGTGTTTCCTACACATACGGGCCATATCTCGTTCAACTGTGCTTCTGAAACTGAAAGAAACCTCAGGTCTTCTAACATCCAATGCTTGTCAGTTAAGATGAGAAACGTGTGAGCTTCGTGAACGATGTAGTTCCTTTGAGCAGTAAAGTAACTGCCCTTACCTGAAACGAAGTCTTGCTTGTAGGAAGACTCAGAGCCTGGGATTTAACTCCAATTCTGAAGTGAAACACACAGCAGAGTTCTCATCCATTGATCACATTCTGCTGCAGTGCCAGAAGCACGGTCTTGCTTTCTAGAGGCTCTAGGACAGCAGAAAACTTGAGTGTGATGAGAACAAAAGAACGGTGGTTCCTACACATACGGACTATATCTAGTCCAACTCTGCTTCTGAAACTGATACAAAGCACTGGTCCTCTAACTCCAATGCTTGTCAGTTAAGATGAGAAACGTGTGAGCTTCGTGAACTATGTAGTTCGTTTGAGCTGAAAAGTGACTGCCCTTACCTGAAATGAAGTCGTGCTTGTAGGAACACACAGAGCCTGGAATTTAACTCCATTTCTGAATGGAAACACACAGGATAGTTCTCATCGATGGATCACACTCTGCTTTAGAGCAAGAAGCATGCTCTTGCTTTCTAGAGTCTCTAATACCACAGGAAACCTGAGTGTGCTCAGAACAAAAGAACGGTGTTTCCTACACATACGGGCCATATCTAGTTCAACTCTGCTTCTGAAACTTATACAAAGCACCGGTACTCTAACATCCAATGCTTGTCAGTTAAGATGAGAAACGTGTGAGCTTCGTGAACGATGTAGTTCATTTGAGGTAAAAAGTGGCTGCCGTACCTGAAACGAAGTCGTGCTTGTAGGAACATACAGAGCCTGGAATTTAACTCCATTTCTGAAGGGAAACACACAGCATAGTTTGCATCGATGGATCACACTCTGCTTTAGAGCAAGTAGCATGCTCTTGCTTTCTAGAGTCTCTAATACCGCAGAAAACGTGAGTGTGCTCAGATGAAAAGAACGGTGATTCCTACAAATACGGATCATATCTAGTTCAACTCTGCTTCTGAAACTGAAATAAACCAGAGGTCCTCTAACATCCAATGCTTCTCAGTTAAGATGAGAAACATGTGAGCTTCGTGAACGATGGAGTTCGTTTGAGCTGTAAAGTAACTGCCCTTACCTGAAACGAAGTCTTGCTTGTAGGAAGACTCAGAGCCTGGGATTTAACTCCATTTAAGAAGTGAAACACACAACAGAGTTCTCATCCATTGATCACACTCTGCTTTAGAGCAAGAAGCACGCCCTAACTTTCTAGAGTCTCTAAGACAGCAAGAAACATGAGTTTGCTGAGAACAAATGATCGGTATTTCCTACACATACGGACCATACCTAGTCCAACTCTGCTTCTGAAACTGATACAAAGCACTGGTCCTCTAACATTCAAGGCTTGTCAGTTAAGATTAGAAACGTGTGATCTTTGTGAACGATGTAGTTCTTTTGTTCTGAAAAATGACTGCACTTACTGGAAATGAAGTCTTGCATGTAGGAAGACACAGAGCCTGAAATTTAACTCCATTTCTGAAGGGAAACACACAGCATAGTTCTCATCGATGGATCACACTCTGCTTTAGAGCAAGTAGCATGCTCTTGCTTTCTAGAGTCTCTAATACCTCAGAAAACGTGAGTGTGCTCAGAAGAAAAGAAGGGTGTTTCCTATACATACAGACCATATCTAGTTCAACTCTGCTTCTGAAACTGAAACAAACCAGAGCTCCTCTAACATGCAATGCTTCTCAATTAAGATGAGAATCATGTGAGCTTCGTGAATGATGTAGTTCGTTTGAGCAGTAAAGTAACTGCCCTTACCTGAAACGAAGTCTTGCTTGTAGGAAGACTCAGAGCCTGGGATTTAACTCCATTTCTGAAGTGAAACACAAAGCAGAGTTCTCATCCTTGGATCACACTCTGCTTTAGAGCCAGAAGCACGCTGTTGCTTTCCAGGGTCTCTAAGACAGCAGGAAATGTGAGTGTGATGAGAACAAAAGAACAGTGTTCCCTACCCATACCGACCATATCTAGTACAACTCTGCCTCTGAAATTGATACAAAGCACAGGGCCTCTAACATCCAATGCTTGTCAGTTAAGATGAGAAACGTGTGAGCTTCCTGAACGATGTAGATAGTTTGAGCTGAAGAGTGACTGCCCTTACTTGAAACGAAGTCTTGCTTGTAGGAAGACACAGAGCCAGGAATATAACTCCATTTCTGAAGGGAAACACACATCATAGTTCTCATCGATGGATCACGCTCTGCTTTAGAGCAAGAAGCACGCTCTTGCTTTGTAGAGTCTCTAATAGAGCAGGAAACTTGAGTGTGCTCAGAACAAAAAACGGTGTTTCCTACACATACGGGCCATATCTCGTTCAACTGTGCTTCTGAAACTGAAAGAAACCTCAGGTCTTCTAACATCCAATGCTTGTCAGTTAAGATGAGAAACGTGTGAGCTTCGTGAACGATGTAGTTCGTTTGAGCAGTAAAGTAACTGCCCTTACCTGAAACGAAGTCTTGCTTGTAGGAAGACTCAGAGCCTGGGATTTAACTCCAATTCTGAAGTGAAACACACAGCAGAGTTCTCATCCATTGATCACATTCTGCTGCAGTGCCAGAAGCACGGTCTTGCTTTCTAGAGGCTCTAGGACAGCAGAAAACTTGAGTGTGATGAGAACAAAAGAACGGTGGTTCCTACACATACGGACTATATCTAGTCCAACTCTGCTTCTGAAACTGATACAAAGCACTGGTCCTCTAACATCCAATGCTTGTCAGTTAAGATGAGAAACGTATGAGCTTCGTGAATGATGTAGTTCGTTTGAGCTGTAAAGTAACTGCCCTTACTTGAATCCGTGTCTTACTTGTAGGAAGACTCAGAAGCTGGGATTTAACTCCATTTCTGAAGTGAAACACACAGCAGAGTTCTTATCCATTGATCACACTCTGCTTTAGAGCAAGAAGCATGCTCTTGCTTTCTAGTGTCTCTAAGACAGCAGAAAACGTGAGGGTTTTGATAACAAAAGAACGGTGGTTCCTACACATACGGACCATTTCTAGTCCAACTCTGCCTCTGAAATTGATACAAAGCACTGGTCCTCTAACATCCAATGCTTGTCAGTTAAGATGAGAAACATGTGAGCTTCGTGAAAGATGTAGTTCATTTGAGGTGAAAAGTGGCTGCCGTACCTGAAACGAAGTCGTGCTTGTAGGAACACACAGAGCCTGGAATTTAACTCCATTTCTGAAGGGAAACACACAGCATAGTTCTCATCGATGGATCACACTCTGCTTTAGAGCAAGTAGCATGCTCTTGCTTTCTAGAGTCTCTAATACCGCAGAAAACGTGAGTGTGCTCAGATGAGAAGAACGGTGTTTAATATACATACGGACCATATCTAGTTCAACTCTGCTTCTGAAACTGAAACAAACCAGAGGTCCTCTAACATCCAATGCTTCTCAGGTAAGATGAGAAACATGTGAGATTCGTGAATGATGGAGTTCGTTTGAGCTGAAAATGACTGCCCTTCCCTGAAACGAAGTCTTGCTTGTAGGAAGACTCAGAGCCCGGGATTTAACTCCATTTCTGAAGGGAAACACACAGCATAGTTCTCATCGATGGATCACACTCTGCTGTAGAGCAAGAAGCACGCTCTTGCTTTCTAGAGTCTCTATAGAGCAGGAAACTTGAGTGTGCTCAGAACAAAAGAACTGTGTTTCCTACACATATGTGCCATATCTAGTTCAACTCTGCTTCTGAAACTGAAACAAAACACAGGACCTCTACCAAACAATGCTTGTCAGTTAAGATTAGAAACGTGTGAGCTTCGTGAACGATGTAGTTCTTTTGTTCTGAAAAATGACTGCACTTACTGGAAATGAAGTCTTGCTTGTAGGAAGACACAGAGCCTGGAATTTAACTCCATTTCTGAAGGGAAACACACAGCATTGTTCTCTTCGATGGATAACAGTCTGCTTTAGAGCAAGAAGCATGCTCTTGCTTTCTAGTGTCTCTAATAGCGCAGGAAACGTGAGTGTGTTCAGAACAAAAGAAAGGTGTTTCCTACACATACGGGCCATATCTAGTTCAACTCTGCTTCTGAGACTGAAACAAACCACAGGTCCTCTAAGATCCAAATCTTGTCAGTTAAGATGAGAAACGTGTGAGCTTCGTGAACGATGTAGATCGTTTGAGCTGAAAAGTGACTGCCCATACTTGAAACGAAGTCTTGCTTGTAGGAAGACACAGAGCCTGGAATATAACTCCATTTCCAAAGGGAAACACTCAGCATAGTTCTCATCGATGGATCACACTCTGCTTTAGAGCAAGAAGCACGCATTGCTTTCTAGAGTCTCAATAGAGCAGGAAACTTGAGTGTGCTCAGAACAAAAGAATTGTGTTTCCTACACATATGGGCCATATCTAGTTCAACTCTGCTTCTGAAACTGAAACAAACTAGAGGTCCTCTAACATCCAATGCTTTTCAGTTAAGATGAGAATCGTGTGAGTTTCATGAACGATGTAGTTCGTTTGAGCTGTAAAGTAACTGCCCTTACTTGAATCGATGTCTTCCTTGTAGGAAGACTCAGAGCATGGGATTTAACTCCATTTCTGAAGTGAAACACACAGCAGAGTTCTTATCCATTGATCACACTCTGCTTTAGAGCAAGAAGCATGCTCTTGCTTTCTAGTGTCTCAAAGACAGCAGAAAATGTGAGTGTTTTGAGAACAAAAAAACGGTGGTTCCTACACATACGGACCATATCTAGTCTAACTCTGCTTCTGAAACTGATACAAAGCACTGGTTCTCTAACATCCAATGCTTGTCAGTTAAGATGAGAAACATGTGAGCTTCGTGAACGATGTAGTTCGTTTGAGCTGAAAATGACTGCCCGTACATGAAACGAAGTCGTGCTTGTAGGAACACACAGAGCCTGGAATTTAACTCCATTTCTGAATGGAAACACACAGGATAGTTCTTATCGATGGATCACACTCTGCTTTAGAGCAAGAAGCATGCTCTTGCTTTCTAGAGTCTCTAATACCGCAGGAAACGTGAGTGTGCTCAGAACAAAAGAACAGTGTTTCCTACACATACGGACCATATCTAGTTCAACTCTGCGTCTGAAACTTATACAAAGCACTGGTCCTCTAACATCCATTGCTTGTCAGTTAAGATGAGAAACGTGTGAGCTTCGTGAACGATGTAGTTCATTTGAGGTGAAAAGTGGCTGCCGTACCTGAAACGAAGTGGTGCTTGTAGGAACACACAGAGCCTGGAATTTAACTCCATTTCTGAAGGGAAACACACAGCATAGTTCTCATCGAGGGATCACACTCTGCTTTAGAGCAAGTAGCATGCTCTTGCTTTCTAGAGTCTCTAATACCGCAGAAAACGTGAGTGTGCTCAGATGAAAAGAACGGTGTTTCCTATACATACGGACCATATCTAGTTCAACTTTGCTTCTGAAACTGAAACAAACCAGAGGTCCTCTAACATCCAATGCTTCTCAGGTAAGATGAGAAACATGTGAGATTCGTGAATGATGGAGTTCGTTTGAGCTGAAAATGACTGCCCTTCCCTGAAACGAAGTCTTGCTTGTAGGAAGACTCAGAGCCTGGGATTTAACTCCATTTCTGAAGGGAAACACACAGCATAGTTCTCATTGATGGATCACACTCTGCTGTAGAGCAAGAAGCATGCTCTTGCTTTCTAGAGTCTCTAATAGAGCAGGAAACTTGAGTGTGCTCAGAACAAAACAACTGTGTTTCCTACACATATGGGCCATATCTAGTTCAACTCTGCTTCTGAAACTGAAACAAAACACAGGACCTCTAACAAACAATGCTTGTCAGTTAAGATTAGAAACGTGTGAGCTTCGTGAATGATTTAGTTCTTTTGTTCTGAAAAATGACTGCACTTACTGGAAATGAAGTCTTGCTTGTAGGAAGACACAGAGCCTGGAATTTAACTCCATTTCTGAAGGGAAACACACAGCATTGTTCTCTTCGACGGATCACAGTCTGCTTTAGATCAAGAAGCACGCTCTTGCTTTCTAGAGTCTCTAATACAGCCGGAAACATGAGTGTGCTCTTAACAAAAGAACTGTGTTTCCTATACATAGGGCCAAATCTAGTTCAACTCTGCTTCTGAAACTGAAACAAACCACAGGTCCTCAAACATCCAATGCTTGTCAGTTGAGATGAGAATCGTGTGAGCTTCGTGAACGATGATGTTCTTTTGAGCTGTAAAGTAACTGCCATTACTTGAATCGAAGTCTTCCTTGGAAGACTCAGAGCATGGGATTTAACTCCATTTCTGAAGTGAAACACAAAGCAGAGTTCTCATCCATTGATCACACTCTGCTGCAGTGCCAGAAGCACGCTCTTGCTTTCCAGGGTCTCTAAGACAGCAGGAAATGTGATTGTGATGAAAACAAAAGAAGGGTGTTCCCTACACATACAGACCATATCTAGTCCAACTCTGCTTCTGAAACGGATACAAAGCACTGGTTCTCTAACATCCAATGCTTGTCAGTTAAGATGAGATCGTGTGAGCTTTGTGAATGATGTAGTTCATTTAGGCTGAAAAGAGACTGCCCTTACCTGAAACGAAGTCGTGCTTGTAGGAACACACAGAGCCTGGAATTTTACTCCATTTCTGAATGGTAACATACTGCATAGTTCTCATCGATGGATCACACTCTGCTTTAGAGCAAGAAGCACGCACTAGCTTTCTAGAGTCTCTAATACAGCCGGAAACATGAGTGTGCTCAGAACAAAAGAACGGTGTTTCCTACACATACGGGCCATATCTAGTTCAACTCTGCTTCTGAAACTGAAACAAACCACAGGTCCTCTAACTCCAATGCTTGTCAGTTAAGATGAGAAACGTGTGAGCTTCGTGAAGGATGTAGTTCCTTTGAGCAGTAAAGTAACTGCCCATACCTGAAACGAAGTCTTGCTTGTAGGAAGACTCAGAGCCTGGGATTTAACTCCATTTCTGAAGTGAAACACACAGCAGGGGGCTCATCCATTGATCACACTCTGCTTTAGAGCCAGAAGCACGCTCTTGCTTTCCAGGGTCTCTAAGACAGCAGGAAATGTGAGTGTGATGAGAACAAAAGAACGGTGTGCCCTGCACATACGGGCCATATCTAGTTCAACTCTGCTTCTGAAACTTATACAAAGCACTGGTCCTCTAACATCCAATGCTTGTCAGTTAAGATGAGAAACATGTGAGCTTCGTGAAAGATGTAGTTCATTTGAGGTGAAAAGTGGCTGCCGTACCTGAAACGAAGTCGTGCTTGTAGGAACACACAGAGCCTGGAATTTAACTCCATTTCTGAAGGGAAACACACAGCATAGTTCTCATCGATGGATCACACTCTGCTTTAGAGCAAGTAGCATGCTCTTGCTTTCTAGAGTCTCTAATACCGCAGAAAACGTGAGTGTGCTCAGATGAAAAGAACGGTGTTTAATATACATACGGACCATATCTAGTTCAACTCTGCTTCTGAAACTGAAACAAACCAGAGGTCCTCTAACATCCAATGCTTCTCAGGTAAGATGAGAAACATGTGAGATTCGTGAATGATGGAGTTCGTTTGAGCTGAAAATGACTGCCCTTCCCTGAAACGAAGTCTTGCTTGTAGGAAGACTCAGAGCCCGGGATTTAACTCCATTTCTGAAGGGAAACACACAGCATAGTTCTCATCGATGGATCACACTCTGCTGTAGAGCAAGAAGGACGCTCTTGCTTTCTAGAGTCTCTAATAGAGCAGGAAACTTGAGTGTGCTCAGAACAAAAGAACTGTGTTTCCTACACATATGTGCCATATCTAGTTCAACTCTGCTTCTGAAACTGAAACAAAACACAGGACCTCTAACAAACAATGCTTGTCAGTTAAGATTAGAAACGTGTGAGCTTCGTGAACGATGTAGTTCTTTTGTTCTGAAAAATGACTGCACTTACTGGAAATGAAGTCTTGCTTGTAGGAAGACACAGAGCCTGGAATTTAACTCCATTTCTGAAGGGAAACACACAGCATTGTTCTCTTCGATGGATCATAGTCTGCTTTAGAGCAAGAAGCATGCTCTTGCTTTCTAGAGTCTCTAATAGCGCAGGAAACGTGAGTGTGTTCAGAACAAAAGAACGGTGTTTCCTACACATACAGGCCATATCTAGTTCAACTCTGCTTCTGAGACTGAAACAAACCACAGGTCCTCTAAGATCCAATGCTTGTCAGTTCAGATGAGAAACGTGTTAGCTTCGTGAACGATGTAGATCGTTTGAGCTGAAAAGTGACTGCCCATACTTGAAACGAAGTCTTGCTTGTAGGAAGACACAGAGCCTGGAATATAACTCCATTTCCAAAGGGAAACACTCAGCATAGTTCTCATCGATGGATCACACTCTGCGTTAGAGCAAGAAGCACGCATTGCTTTCTAGAGTCTCAATAGAGCAGGAAACATGAGTGTGCTCAGAACAAAAGAACGGTGTTTCCTACACATACGGGCCATATCTAGTTCAACTCTGCTTCTGAAACTGAAACAAACCACAGGTCCTCTAACTCCAATGCTTGTCAGTTAAGATGAGAAACGTGTGAGCTTCGTGAACGATGTAGTTCCTTTGAGCAGTAAAGTAACTGCCCATTCCTGAAACGAAGTCTTGCTTGTAGGAAGACTCAGAACCTGGGATTTAACTCCATTTCTGAAGTGAAACACACAGCAGGGGGCTCATCCATTGATCACACTCTGCTTTAGAGCTAGAAGCACGCTCTTGCTTTCCAGGGTCTCTAAGACAGCAGGAAATGTGAGTGTGATGAGAACAAAAGAACGGTGTGCCCTGCACATACGGATCATATCTAGTACAACTCTGCCTCTAAAATTGATACTAAGCACAGGTCCTCTAACATCCAATGCTTGTCAGTTAAGATGAGAAACGTGTGAGCTTCGTGAACGATGTAGTTCGTTTGAGGTAAAAAGTGACTGCCCTTACGTGAAACGAAGTCGTGCTTGTAGGAACACACAGAGCCTGGAATATAACTCCATTTCTGAAGGGAAACACACAGCATAGTTCTCATCGATGGATCACACTCTGCTTTAGAGCAAGTAGCATGCTCTTGCTTTCTAGAGTCTCTAATACCGCAGAAAACGTGAGTGTGCTCAGATGAAAAGAACGGTGTTTAATATACATACGGACCATATCTAGTTCAACTCTGCTTCTGAAACTGAAACAAACCAGAGGTCCTCTAACATCCAATGCTTCTCAGATAAGATGAGAAACATGTGAGATTCGTGAATGATGGAGTTCGTTTGCGCTGAAAATGACTGCCCTTCCCTGAAACGAAGTCTTGCTTGTAGGAAGACTCAGAGCCCGGGATTTAACTCCATTTCTGAAGGGAAACACACAGCATAGTTCTCATCGATGGATCACACTCTGCTGTAGAGCAAGAAGCACGCTCTTGCTTTCTAGAGTCTCTAATAGAGCAGGAAACTTGAGTGTGCTCAGAACAAAAGAACTGTGTTTCCTACACATATGTGCCATATCTAGTTCAACTCTGCTTCTGAAACTGAAACAAAACACAGGACCTCTAACAAACAATGCTTGTCAGTTAAGATTAGAAACGTGTGAGCTTCGTGAACGATGTAGTTCTTTTGTTCTGAAAAATGACTGCACTTACTGGAAATGAAGTCTTGCTTGTAGGAAGACACAGAGCCTGGAATTTAACTCCATTTCTGAAGGGAAACACACAGCATTGTTCTCTTCGATGGATCACAGTCTGCTTTAGAGCAAGAAGCATGCTCTTGCTTTCTAGAGTCTCTAATACAGCCGGAAACATGAGTGTGCTCAGAACAAAAGAACTGTGTTTCCTATACATAGGGCCAAATCTAGTTCAACTCTGCTTCTGAAACTGAAACAAACCACAGGTCCTCTAACATCCAATGCTTGTCAGTTGAGATGAGAATCATGTGAGCTTCGTGAACGATGAGGTTCTTTTGAGATGTAAAGTAACTGCCATTTCTTGAATCGAAGTCTTCCTTGGAAGACTCAGAGCATGGGATTTAACTCCATTTCTGAAGTGAAACACACAGCAGAGTTCTCATCCATTGATCACACTCTGCTGCAGTGCCAGAAGCACGCTCTTGCTTTCCAGGGTCTCTAAGACAGCAGGAAATGTGATTGTGATGAAAACAAAAGAAGGGTGTTCCCTACACATACAGACCATATCTAGTCCAACTCTGCTTCTGAAACGGATACAAAGCACTGGTTCTCTAACATCCAATGCTTGTCTGTTAAGATGAGATCGAGTGAGCTTTGTGAACGATGTAGTTCGTTTAGCCTGAAAAGAGACTGCCCTTACCTGAAACGAAGTCGTGCTTGTAGGAACACACAGAGCCTGGAATTTTACTCCATTTCTGAAGGGAAACACACAGCATAGTTCTCATCGATGGAGCACACTCTGCTTTAGAGCAAGAAGCTCGCTCTTGCTTTCTAGAGTCTCTAATACCTCAGAAAAAGTGAGTGTGCTCAGAAGAAAAGAACGGTGTTTCCTATACATACAGACCATATCTAGTTCAACTGTGCTTCTGAAACTGAAACAAACCAGAGGTCCTCTAACATCCAATGCTTGTCAGTTAAGATGAGAAACGTGTGAGCTTCGTGAACGATGTAGTTCGCTTGAGCAGTTAAGTAACTGCACATACCTGAAAAGATGTCTTGCTTGTAGGAAGACTCAGAGCCTGGGATTTAACTCCATTTCTGAAGTGAAACACACAGCAGAGTTCACATCCATTGATCACACACTGCTTTAGAGCTAGAGGCACGCTGTTGCATTCCAGGGTCTCTAAGACAGCAGGAAATGTGAGTCTGATGAGAACAAAAAAACGGTGTGCCCTACACATACGGACCATATCTAGTATAACTCTGCCTCTGAAATTGATACAAAGCACAGGTCCTCTAACATCCAATGCTTGTCAGTTAAGATGAGAAACGTGTGAGCTTCTTGAAAGATTTAGATCGTTTGAGGTAAAGAGTGACTGCCCTTACTTGACACGAAGTCTTGCTTGTAGGAAGACACAGAGCCTGGAATATAACTCCATTTCTGAAGGGAAACACACATCATAGTTCTCATCGATGGATCACACTCTGCTTTAGAGCAAGAAGCCCGCATTGCTTTCTAGAGTCTCTAATAGAGCAGGGAACTTGAGTGGGCTCAAAACAAAAGAACTGTGTTTCCTACACATATGGGCCGTATCTAGTTCAACCCTGCTTCTGAAACTGAAACAAACCACAGGTCCTCTAACAAACAATGCTTGTCATTTAAGATGAGAATCGTGTGAGCTTCATGAACGATGTAGTTCGTTTGAGCTGTAAAGTAACTGCCCTTACTTGAATCGATGTCTTCCTTGGAAGACTCAGAGCATGGGATTTAACTCCATTTCTGAAGTGAAACACACATCAGAGTTCTTATCCATTGAGCACACTCTGGTTTAGAGCAAGAAGCACGCTCTTGCTTTCTAGAGTCTCTAAGAGAACAGAAAACGTGACTGTTTTGAGAACAAAAGAACGGTGGTTCCTACACATATGGACCATATCTACTCTAACTCTGCTTCTGAAACTGATACAAAGCACTGGTTCTCTAACATCCAATGCTTTTCAGTTAAGATGAGAAACGTGTGAGCTTCGTGAACGATGTAGATCCTTTGAGCTGTAAAGTAACTGCCCTTACCTGAAATGAAGTCGTGCTTGTAGGAACACACAGCCTGGAATTTAACTCCATTTCTGAATGGAAACACACAGCATAGTTCTCATCGATGGATCACACTCTGCTTTAGAGCAAGAAGCACGCCCTAGCTTTCTAGAATCTCTAATACAGCTGGAAACATGAGTGTGCTCAGAACAAAAGTACGGTGTTTCCTACACATAAGGGCCATATCTAGTTCAACTCTGCTTCTGAAACTGAAACAAACCACAGGTCCTCTAACATCGAATGCTTGTCAGTTAAGATGAGAAACGTGTGACCTTCGTGAACGATGTAGTTCACTTGAGCAGTTAAGTAACTGCCCATACCTGAAAAGATGTCTTGCTTGTAGGATGACTCAGAGCCTGGGATTTAACTCCATTTCTGAAGTGAAACACACAGCAGAGTTCTCATCCATTGATCACACTCTGCTTTAGAGCTAGAAGCACGCTCTTGCTTTCCAGGGTCTCTAAGACAGCAGGGAATGTGAGTCTGATGAGAACAAAAGAACGGTGTGCCCTACACATACGGACCATATCTAGTCCAACTCTGCTTCTGAAACTGAAACAAACCACAGGTCCTCTAACATCCAATGCTTTTCAGTTTTGATGAGAACGTGTGAGCATCGTGAAGGATAGAGTTCGTTTGAGCTGTAAAGTAACTGCCCTTACCTGAAACGAAGTCTTGCTTGTAGGAAGACTCAGAGCCTGGGATTTACTTCCATTTCTGAAGTGAAACACACAACAGAGTTCTCATGCATTGATCACACTCTGCTTTAGAGCCAGAAGCACGGGGTAGCTTTCTAGAGTCTCTAGGACAGCAAGAAATAAGACTTTGCTGAGAACAAATGAACGGTGTTTCCTACACATACGGACCATATCTAGTCCAACTCTGCTTCTGAAACTGATACAAAGCACTGGTCCTCTGACATTCAATGCTTGTCAGTTAAGATGAGAAACGTGTGAGCTTCGTGAAGGATGTAGTTCTTTTGATCTGAAAAATGACTGCACTTACATGAAACGAAGTCTTGCTTGTAGAAAGACACAGAGCCTGGAATTTAACTCCATTTCTGAAGGGAAACACACAGCAGAGTTCTCATCCATTGATCACACTCTGCTTTAGAGCAAGAAGCACGCTCTTGCTTTCTAGAGTCTCTAATACAGCCTGACACGTGAGTGTGCTCAGAAGAAAAGAACGGGGTTTCGTACACATATGGGCCATATATAGTTCAATTCTCCTTCTGAAACTGAAACAAACCAGAGGTCCTCTAACACACAATGCTTCTCAGTTAAGATGAGAAACATGTGAGCTTCGTGAACGATGGAGTTCTTTTGAGCTGTAAAGTAACTGCCCTTACCTGAAACGAAGTCTTGCTTGTAGGAAGACTCAGAGCCTGGGATTTAACTCAATTTCTGAAGTGAAACACACAGCAGAGTTCTCATCCATTGATCACACTCTGCTTTAGAGCAAGAAGCATGCTCTTGCTTTCTAGATTCTCTAAGACCGCAGGTAACATGAGTGTGCCAAGAACAAAAGAACGGTATTTCCTACACATATGGACCATATCTAGTAAAACTCTGCTTTTGAAACTGATACAAAGCACTGGCCCTCTAACATCCGATGCTTGTCAGTTAAGATGAGAAACGTGTGAGATTTGTAAACGATGTAGTCCGTTTGAACTGTAAAGTAACTGCCCTTACCTGAAACAAAGTCTTCCTTGTAGGAAGACTCAGAGCATGGGATTTAACTCCTTTTCTGAAGTGAAACACACAACAGAGTTCTCATCGATGGATCACACTCTGCTTTACAGCAAGAAGCACGCCCTAACTTTCTAGAGTCTCTAAGACAGCAAGAAACATGAGTTTGCTGAGAACAAATGAACGGTGTTTCCTACACATACGGACCGTATGTAGTCCAACTCTGCTTCTGAAACTGATACAAAGCACTGGTCCTCTAATATTCAATGCATGTCAGTTTAGATGAGAAACGTGTGAGCTTCGTGAACGATGTTGTTGATTTCAGCTGAAAAGTGACTGCCCTTACTTGAAACGAGGTCTTGTTATTGGAAGACTCAGAGCCTGGGATTTAACTCCATTTCTGAAGTGAAACACACAGCAGAGTTCTTATCCATTGATCACACTCTGCTTTAGAGCAAGAAGCACGCTCTTGCTTTCTAGATTCTCTAAGACAGCAGGTAACATGAGTGTGCCAAGAACAAAAGAACAGTATTTCCTACACATATGGACCATATCTAGTAAAACTATGCTTTTGAAACTGATACAAAGCACTGGTCCTCTAACATTCAAGGCTTGTCAGTTAAGATTAGAAACGTGTGTGCTTCGTGAATGATGTAGTTCTTTTGATCTGAAAAATGACTGCACTTACTTGAAATGAAGTCTTCCTTGTAGGAAGACACAGAGCCTGGAATTTAACTCCATTTCTGAAGGGAAACACACAGCATAGTTCTCATCGATGGATCACACTCTGCTTTAGAGCAAGTAGCATGCTCTTGCTTTCTAGAGTCTCTAATACCTCAGAAAATGTGAGTGTGCTCAGAAGAAAAGAACGGTGTTTCCTATACATACGGACCATATCTAGTTCAACTCTGCTTCTGAAACTGAAACAAACCAGAGGTCCTCTAACATGCAATGCTTGTCAGTTAAGATGAGAAATGTGTGAGCTTCGTGTACGATGTAGTTCGTTTGAGCTGTAAAGTAACTGCCCTTACTTGAATTGATGTCTTCCTTGTAGGAAGACTCAGAGCATGGGATTTAAATCCATTTCTGAAGTGAAACACAGCAGAGTTCTCATCCATTGATCACACTCTGCTTTAGAACAAGAAGCATGCTCTTGCTTTCTAGAGGCTCTAAGACAGCAGAAAACGTGAGTGTTTTGAGAACAAAAGAACGGTGGTTCCTACACATACGGACCATATCTAGTCCAACTCTGCTTCTGAAACTGATACAAAGCACTGGTTCTCTAACATCCAATGCTTGTCAGTTAAGATGAGAAACGTGTGAGCTTCGTGAACGATGTAGTTCCTTTGAGCTGAAAAGAGACTGCCCTTACCTGAAACGAAGTCGTGCTTGTAGGAACACACAGAGCAGGGAATTTCACTCCAATTCTGAATGGAAACACACAGCATAGTTCTCATCGATGGATCACACTCTGCTTTAGAGCAAGAAGCACGCCCTAGCTTTCTAGAATCTCTAATACAGCTGGAAACATGAGTGTGCTCAGAACAAAAGAACGGTGTTTCCTACACATAAGGGCCATATCTAGTTCAACTCTGCTTCTGAAACTGAAACAAACCACAGGTCCTCTAACATCCAATGCTTGTCACTTAAGATGAGAAACGTGTGAGCTTCGTGAACGATGTAGTTCGCTTGAGCAGTTAAGTAACTGCCCATACCTGAAAAGATGTCTTGCTTGTAGGAAGACTCAGAGCCTGGGATTTAACTCCATTTCTGAAGTGAAACACACAGCGGAGTTCACATCCATTGATCACACACTGCTTTAGAGCTAGAGGCACGCTCTTGCATTCCAGGGTCTCTAAGACAGCAGGAAATGTGAGTCTGATGAGAACAAAAGAACGGTGTGCCCTACACATACGGACCATATCTAGTATAACTCTGCCTCTGAAATTGATACAAAGCACAGGTCCTCTAACATACAATGCTTGTCAGTTAAGATGAGAAACGTGTGAGCTTCTTGAAAGATGTAGATCGTTTGAGCTGAAGAGTGACTGCCCTTACTTGAAACGAAGTCTTGCTTGTAGGAAGACACAGAGCGTGGAATATAACTCCACTTCTGAAGGGAAACACACAGCATAGTTCTCATCGATGGATCACACTCTGCTTTAGAGCAAGAAGCACGCATTGCTTTCTAGAGTCTCTAATAGAGCAGGAAACTTGAGTGTGCTCAGAACAAAAGAACTGTGTTTCCTACACATATGGGCCATATCTAGTTCAACTCTACTTCTGAAACTGAAACAAACCACAGGTCCACTAACAAACAATGCTTGTCAGTTAAGATGAGAATCGTGTGAGCTTCATGAACGATGTAGTTCGTTTGAGCTGTAAAGTAACTGCCCTTACTTGAATCGATGTCTTCCTTATAGGAAGACTCAGAGCATGGGATTTAACTCCATTTCTGAAGTGAAACACACATCAGAGTTCTTATCCATTGAGCACACTCTGCTTTAGAGCAAGAAGCACGCTCTTGCTTTCTAGAGTCTCTAAGAGAACAGAAAACGTGACTGTTTTGAGAACAAAAGAACGGTGGTTCCTACACATACGGACCATATCTACTCTAACTCTGCTTCTGAAACTGATACAAAGCACTGGTTCTCTAACAGCCAATGCTTTTCAGTTAAGATGAGAAACGTGTGAGCTTCGTGAACGATGTAGATCCTTTGAGCTCTAAAGTAACTGCCCTTACCTGAAACGATGTCTTGCTTGTAGAAACACTCAGAGCCTGGGATTTAACTCCATTTCTGAAGGGAAACACACAGCAGAGTTCTCATCCATTGATCACACTCTGCTGCAGTGCCAGAAGCACGCTCTTGCTTTCCAGGGTCTCTAAGACAGCAGGAAATGTGAGTGTGATGAGAACAAAAGAAGGGTGTTCCCTACACATACGGACCATATCTAGTCCAACTCTGCCTCTGAAATTGATACAAAGCACAGGTTCTCTAACATCCAATGCTTGTCAGTTAAGATGAGAAACGTGTGAGCTTCGTGAACGATGTAGTTTGGTTGAGCCGAAAAGTGACTGCCCTTACCTGAAACGAAGTCGTGCTTGTAGGAACACACAGCCTGGAATTTAACTCCATTTCTAAATGGAAACACACAGCATAGTTCTCATCGATGGATCACACTCTGCTTTAGAGCAAGAAGCACGCCCTAGCTTTCTAGAATCTCTAATACAGCTGGAAACATGAGTGTGCTCAGAACAAATGTACGGTGTTTCCTACACATAAGGGCCATATCTAGTTCAACTCTGCTTCTGAAACTGAAACAAACCACAGGTCCTCTAACATCCAATGCTTGTCAGTTAAGATGAGAAACGTGTGAGCTTCGTGAACGATGTAGATCCTTTGAGCTGTAAAGTAACTGCCCTTACCTGAAACGAAGTCTTGCTTGTAGAAACACTCAGAGCCTGGGATTTAACTCCAGTTCTGAAGGGAAACACACAGCAGAGTTCTCATCCATTGATCACACTCTGCTGCAGTGCCAGAAGCACGCTCTTGCTTTCCAGGGTCTCTAAGACAGCAGGAAATGTGAGTGTGATGAGAACAAACGAAGGGTTTTCCCTACACATACGGACCATATCTAGTCCAACTCTGCCTCTGAAATTGATACAAAGCACAGGTCCTCTAACATCCAATGCTTGTCAGTTAAGGTGAGAAACGTGTGAGCTTCGTGAACGATGTAGTTTGTTTGAGCTGAAAAGTGACTGCCCTTACTTGAAACGAAGTCGTGCTTGTAGGAATACACAGCCTGGAATTTAACTCCATTTCTGAATGGAAACACACAGCATAGTTCTCATCGATGGATCACACTCTGCTTTAGAGCAAGAAGCTCACTCTTGCTTTCTAGAATCTCTAAAACAGCAGAAAACTTGAGTGTGCTCTGAACAAAGAAGTGTGTTTCCCACACATAGGGCCATATCTAGTTCAACTCTGCTTCTGAAACTGAAACAAACTAGAGGTCCTCTAACATCCAATGCTTTTCAGTTTAGATGAGAAACGTGTGAGCTTCGTGAACGATGTAGTTCGTTTGAGCTGTAAAGTATCTGCCCTTACTTGAATCGAAGTCTTCCTTGTAGGAAGACTCAGCACATGGGATTTAACTCCATTTCAGAAGTGAAACAAACAGCAGAGTTCTCATCCATTGATCACACTCTGCTTTAGAGCAAGAAGCACGCTCTTGCTTTCTAGAGTCTCTAAGACAGCAGAAAACGTGAGTGTGATGAGAACAAAAGAATGGTGGTTCCTACACATAGGGACCATATCTAGTCCAACTCTGCTTCTGAAACTGATACAAAGCCCTGGTCCTCTAACATCCAATGCTTGTCAGTTAAGATGAGAAACGTGTGAGCTTCGTGAACCATGTAATTCGTTTGAGCTGAAAAATGCCTGCTTTACCTGAAAGGAAGTCGTGCTTGTAGGAACACACAGAGCCTGGAATTTAACTCCATTTCTGAAGGGAAACACACAGGATAGTTCTCATCGATGGATCACACTCTGCTTTAGAGCAAGTAGCATGCTCTTGCATTCTAGAGTCTCTAATACCTCAGAAAATGTGAGTGTGCTCAGAAGAAAAGAACAGTGTTTCCTCCACATAGGGCCATATCTAGTCCAACTCTGCTTCTGAAACTGATACAAAGCACTGGTCCTCTGACATTCAATGCTTGTCAGTTAAGATGAGAAACGTGTGAGCTTCGTGAAGGATGTAGTTCTTTTGATCTGAAAAATGACTGCACTTACATGAAACGAAGTCTTGCGTGTAGAAAGACACAGAGCCTGGAATTTAACTCCATTTTTGAAGGGAAACACACAGCAGAGTTCTCATCCATTGATCACACTCTGCTTTAGAGCAAGAAGCACGCTCTTGCTTTCTAGAGTCTCTAATACAGCCTGACACGTGAGTGTGCTCAGAAGAAAAGAACGGGGTTTCGTACACATATGGGCCATATATAGTTCAATTCTGCTTTAGAGCAGGAAGCACGCCCTTGCTTTCTAGAATCTCTAAGAAAGCAGGAAACATGAGTGTGCTGAGAACAAAAGAACAGTGTTTCCTACACATACGGACCATATCTAGTCCAACTCTGCCTCTGACATTGATACAAAGCACAGGTCCTCTAACATCCAATGCTTGTCATTTAAGATAAGAAAAGTGTGAGCATCGTGAACGAAGTAGTTCGTTTGAGCTGAAAAGTGACTGCTATTACCTGAAACGAAGTCTTGCTTGTAGGAAGACACAGAGCCTGGGATTTAACTCCAGTTCTGAAGGGAAACACCCAGCATAGTTATCATCCATGGATCACACTCTGCTTTGGAGCAAGAAGAATGCTATTGCTTTCTAGACTCTCTAATGCATCAGGAAACGTGAGTGTGTTGAGAACAAAAGAACAGTGTTTCCTACACATACGGACCATATCTAGTTCAACTCCTCTTGTGAAACTGACACAAAGCACAGGTTCTGTAACATCCAATGGTTTTCAATTAAGACCAAGAAACGTGTGAGCTTCGTGTACGATGTAGAGCGTTTGACCTGTAAAGTAACTGCCCTTACCTGAAATTATGTCTTGATTGTAGGAAGACACAGAGCCTGGGATTTAACTCCATTTCTGAAGTGGAACACACAGCAGAGTTCTCATTCATTGATCACACTCTGCTTTAGAGCAAGAAGCACGCTCTTGCTTTCTAGAGTCTCTAAGAAAGCAGGAAACGTGAGTGTGCTGAGAACAAAAGAACGGTGTTTCCTAAACATACGGACCATATCTAGTCCAACTCTGCCTTGAAATTGATACAAAGCACAGGTCCTGTAACATCCAATGCTTGTCATTTAAGATGAGAAAAGTGTGAGCTTCCTGAACGATGTAGATCTTTTGAGCTGAAGAGTGACTGCCCTTACTTGAAACGAAGTCTTGCTTGTAGGAAGACACAGAGCCAGGAATATAACTCCATTTCTGAAGGGAAACACACATCATAGTTCTCATCGATGGATCACGCTCTGCTTTAGAGCAAGAAGCACGCTCTTGCTTTGTAAAGTCTCTAATAGAGCAGGAAACTTGAGTGTGCTCAGAACAAAAGAATTGTGTTTCCTACACATAGGGCCATATCTAGTTCAACTCTGCTTCTGAAACTGAAACAAACCAGAGGTCCTCTAACATCCAATGCTTGTCAGTTTAGATGAGAAACGTGTGAGCTTCGTGAACAATGTAGTTCGTTTGTGCTGTAAAGTAACTGCACTTACTTGAATGGAAGTCTTCCCTGTAGGAAGACTCAGAGCATGGGATTTAACCCCATTTCTGGAGTGAGACACACAGCAGATTTCTCATCCATTGATCACACTCTGCTTTAGAGCAAGAAGCAAGCTCTTGCTTTCTAGAGTCTCTAAGACAGCAGAAAACGTGAGTGTGCTGTGAACAAAAGAACGGTGGTTCCTACACATACGGACCATATCTAGTCCAACTCTGCTTCTGAAACTGATACAAAGCACTGGTCCTCTATCATGCAATACTGGTCAGTTAAGATGAGAAATGTGTGAGCTTCGTGAATGATGTAGTTCGTTTGAGCTGAAAAGTGACTGCCCTTACCTGAAACGAAGTCGTGCTTGTAGGAAGACACAGATCCTGGAATATAACTCCATTTCTGAAGGGAAACACACAGCATAGTTCTCATCAATGGATCACACTCTGCTTTAGAGCAAGAAGCATGCTCTTGCTTTCTAGAGTCTCTAATACCACAGGAAACATGAGTGTGCTCAAAGAAAAGAACGGTGTTTCCTATACGTACAGACCATATAAAGTTCAACTCTGCTTCTGGAACTGAAACAAACCACAGGTCCTCTAACATCCAATGCTTGTCAGTTAAGATGAGAATCGTGTGAGCTTCATGAACAATGTAGTTAGTTTCAGCTGTAAAGTAACTGCCCTTACTTGAATCCATGTCTTCCTTGTAGGAAGACTCAGAGCATGGGATTTAACTCCATTTCTGAAGTGAAACACACAGCAGAGTTCTTATCCATTGATCACACTCTGCTTTAGAGCAAGAAGCACGCTCTTGGTTCTAGAGTCTCTAAGACAGCAGAAAACGTGAGTGTTTTGAGAACAAAAGAACGGTGGTTCCGACACATACGGACCATATCTAGTCTGACTCTGCTTCTGAAACTGATACAAAGCACTGGTTCTCTAACATCCAATGCTTGTCACTTAAGATGAGAAACGTGTGAGCTTCGTGAACGATGTAGTTCGTTTGAGCTGATAATGACTGCCCTTACCTGAAATGAAGTCGTGCTTGTAGGAACACACAGAGCCTGGAATTTAACTCCATTTCTGAATGGAAACACACAGGATAGTTCTCATCGATGGATCACACTCTGCTTTAGAGCAAGAAGCATGCTCTTGCTTTCTAGAGTCTCTAATACCACAGGAAACCTGAGTGTGCTCAGAACAAAAGAACGGTGTTTCCTACACATACAGGCCATATCTAGTTCAACTCTGCTTCTGAAACTTATACAAAGCACCGGTACTCTAACATCCAATGCTTGTCAGTTAAGATGAGAAACGTGTGAGCTTCGTGAACGATGTAGTTCATTTGAGGTAAAAAGTGGCTGCCGTACCTGAAACGAAGTCGTGCTTGTAGGAACATACAGAGCCTGGAATTTAACTCCATTTCTGAAGGGAAACACACAGCATAGTTCGCATCGATGGATCACACTCTGCTTTAGAGCAAGTAGCATGCTCTTGCTTTCTAGAGTCTCTAATACCGCAGAAAACGTGAGTGTGCTCAGATGAAAAGAACGGTGATTCCTACACATACGGATCATATCTAGTTCAACTCTGCTTCTGAAACTGAAATAAACCAGAGGTCCTCTAACATCCAATGCTTCTCAGTTAAGATGAGAAACATGTGAGCTTCGTGAACGATGGAGTTCGTTTGAGCTGTAAAGTAACTGCCCTTACCTGAAACGAAGTCTTGCTTGTAGGAAGACTCAGAGCCTGGGATTTAACTCCATTTAAGAAGTGAAACACACAACAGAGTTCTCATCCATTGATCACACTCTGCTTTAGAGCAAGAAGCACGCCCTAACTTTCTAGAGTCTCTAAGACAGCAAGAAACATGAGTTTGCTGAGAACAAATGATCGGTATTTCCTACACATACGGACCATACCTAGTCCAACTCTGCTTCTGAAACTGATACAAAGCACTGGTCCTCTAACATTCAAGGCTTGTCAGTTAAGATTAGAAACGTGTGATCTTTGTGAACGATGTAGTTCTTTTGTTCTGAAAAATGACTGCACTTACTGGAAATGAAGTCTTGCATGTAGGAAGACACAGAGCCTGAAATTTAACTCCATTTCTGAAGGGAAACACACAGCATAGTTCTCATCGATGGATCACACTCTGCTTTAGAGCAAGTAGCATGCTCTTGCTTTCTAGAGTCTCTAATACCTCAGAAAACGTGAGTGTGCTCAGAAGAAAAGAAGGGTGTTTCCTATACATACAGACCATATCTAGTTCAACTCTGCTTCTGAAACTGAAACAAACCAGAGCTCCTCTAACATGCAATGCTTCTCAATTAAGATGAGAATCATGTGAGCTTCGTGAATGATGTAGTTCGTTTGAGCAGTAAAGTAACTGCCCTTACCTGAAACGAAGTCTTGCTTGTAGGAAGACTCAGAGCCTGGGATTTAACTCCATTTCTGAAGTGAAACACAAAGCAGAGTTCTCATCCTTGGATCACACTCTGCTTTAGAGCCAGAAGCACGCTGTTGCTTTCCAGGGTCTCTAAGACAGCAGGAAATGTGAGTGTGATGAGAACAAAAGAACAGTGTTCCCTACCCATACCGACCATATCTAGTACAACTCTGCCTCTGAAATTGATACAAAGCACAGGGCCTCTAACATCCAATGCTTGTCAGTTAAGATGAGAAACGTGTGAGCTTCCTGAACGATGTAGATAGTTTGAGCTGAAGAGTGACTGCCCTTACTTGAAACGAAGTCTTGCTTGTAGGAAGACACAGAGCCAGGAATATAACTCCATTTCTGAAGGGAAACACACATCATAGTTCTCATCGATGGATCACGCTCTGCTTTAGAGCAAGAAGCACGCTCTTGCTTTGTAGAGTCTCTAATAGAGCAGGAAACTTGAGTGTGCTCAGAACAAAAAACGGTGTTTCCTACACATACGGGCCATATCTCGTTCAACTGTGCTTCTGAAACTGAAAGAAACCTCAGGTCTTCTAACATCCAATGCTTGTCAGTTAAGATGAGAAACGTGTGAGCTTCGTGAACGATGTAGTTCCTTTGAGCAGTAAAGTAACTGCCCTTACCTGAAACGAAGTCTTGCTTGTAGGAAGACTCAGAGCCTGGGATTTAACTCCAATTCTGAAGTGAAACACACAGCAGAGTTCTCATCCATTGATCACATTCTGCTGCAGTGCCAGAAGCACGGTCTTGCTTTCTAGAGGCTCTAGGACAGCAGAAAACTTGAGTGTGATGAGAACAAAAGAACGGTGGTTCCTACACATACGGACTATATCTAGTCCAACTCTGCTTCTGAAACTGATACAAAGCACTGGTCCTCTAACTCCAATGCTTGTCAGTTAAGATGAGAAACGTGTGAGCTTCGTGAACTATGTAGTTCGTTTGAGCTGAAAAGTGACTGCCCTTACCTGAAATGAAGTCGTGCTTGTAGGAACACACAGAGCCTGGAATTTAACTCCATTTCTGAATGGAAACACACAGGATAGTTCTCATCGATGGATCACACTCTGCTTTAGAGCAAGAAGCATGCTCTTGCTTTCTAGAGTCTCTAATACCACAGGAAACCTGAGTGTGCTCAGAACAAAAGAACGGTGTTTCCTACACATACGGGCCATATCTAGTTCAACTCTGCTTCTGAAACTTATACAAAGCACCGGTACTCTAACATCCAATGCTTGTCAGTTAAGATGAGAAACGTGTGAGCTTCGTGAACGATGTAGTTCATTTGAGGTAAAAAGTGGCTGCCGTACCTGAAACGAAGTCGTGCTTGTAGGAACATACAGAGCCTGGAATTTAACTCCATTTCTGAAGGGAAACACACAGCATAGTTTGCATCGATGGATCACACTCTGCTTTAGAGCAAGTAGCATGCTCTTGCTTTCTAGAGTCTCTAATACCGCAGAAAACGTGAGTGTGCTCAGATGAAAAGAACGGTGATTCCTACAAATACGGATCATATCTAGTTCAACTCTGCTTCTGAAACTGAAATAAACCAGAGGTCCTCTAACATCCAATGCTTCTCAGTTAAGATGAGAAACATGTGAGCTTCGTGAACGATGGAGTTCGTTTGAGCTGTAAAGTAACTGCCCTTACCTGAAACGAAGTCTTGCTTGTAGGAAGACTCAGAGCCTGGGATTTAACTCCATTTAAGAAGTGAAACACACAACAGAGTTCTCATCCATTGATCACACTCTGCTTTAGAGCAAGAAGCACGCCCTAACTTTCTAGAGTCTCTAAGACAGCAAGAAACATGAGTTTGCTGAGAACAAATGATCGGTATTTCCTACACATACGGACCATACCTAGTCCAACTCTGCTTCTGAAACTGATACAAAGCACTGGTCCTCTAACATTCAAGGCTTGTCAGTTAAGATTAGAAACGTGTGATCTTTGTGAACGATGTAGTTCTTTTGTTCTGAAAAATGACTGCACTTACTGGAAATGAAGTCTTGCATGTAGGAAGACACAGAGCCTGAAATTTAACTCCATTTCTGAAGGGAAACACACAGCATAGTTCTCATCGATGGATCACACTCTGCTTTAGAGCAAGTAGCATGCTCTTGCTTTCTAGAGTCTCTAATACCTCAGAAAACGTGAGTGTGCTCAGAAGAAAAGAAGGGTGTTTCCTATACATACAGACCATATCTAGTTCAACTCTGCTTCTGAAACTGAAACAAACCAGAGCTCCTCTAACATGCAATGCTTCTCAATTAAGATGAGAATCATGTGAGCTTCGTGAATGATGTAGTTCGTTTGAGCAGTAAAGTAACTGCCCTTACCTGAAACGAAGTCTTGCTTGTAGGAAGACTCAGAGCCTGGGATTTAACTCCATTTCTGAAGTGAAACACAAAGCAGAGTTCTCATCCTTGGATCACACTCTGCTTTAGAGCCAGAAGCACGCTGTTGCTTTCCAGGGTCTCTAAGACAGCAGGAAATGTGAGTGTGATGAGAACAAAAGAACAGTGTTCCCTACCCATACCGACCATATCTAGTACAACTCTGCCTCTGAAATTGATACAAAGCACAGGGCCTCTAACATCCAATGCTTGTCAGTTAAGATGAGAAACGTGTGAGCTTCCTGAACGATGTAGATAGTTTGAGCTGAAGAGTGACTGCCCTTACTTGAAACGAAGTCTTGCTTGTAGGAAGACACAGAGCCAGGAATATAACTCCATTTCTGAAGGGAAACACACATCATAGTTCTCATCGATGGATCACGCTCTGCTTTAGAGCAAGAAGCACGCTCTTGCTTTGTAGAGTCTCTAATAGAGCAGGAAACTTGAGTGTGCTCAGAACAAAAAACGGTGTTTCCTACACATACGGGCCATATCTCGTTCAACTGTGCTTCTGAAACTGAAAGAAACCTCAGGTCTTCTAACATCCAATGCTTGTCAGTTAAGATGAGAAACGTGTGAGCTTCGTGAACGATGTAGTTCCTTTGAGCAGTAAAGTAACTGCCCTTACCTGAAACGAAGTCTTGCTTGTAGGAAGACTCAGAGCCTGGGATTTAACTCCAATTCTGAAGTGAAACACACAGCAGAGTTCTCATCCATTGATCACATTCTGCTGCAGTGCCAGAAGCACGGTCTTGCTTTCTAGAGGCTCTAGGACAGCAGAAAACTTGAATGTGATGAGAACAAAAGAACGGTGGTTCCTACACATACGGACTATATCTAGTCCAACTCTGCTTCTGAAACTGATACAAAGCACTGGTCCTCTAACTCCAATGCTTGTCAGTTAAGATGAGAAACGTGTGAGCTTCGTGAACTATGTAGTTCGTTTGAGCTGAAAAGTGACTGCCCTTACCTGAAACGAAGTCGTGCTTGTAGGAACACACAGAGCCTTGAATATCACACCATTTCTGCATGGAAACACACAGCATAGTTCTCATCGATGGATCACACTCTGCTTTAGAGCAAGAAGCACGCTCTTGCTTTCTAGAGTCTCTAATAGAGAAGGAAACTTGAGTGTGCTCAGAAAAAAAGAACTGTGTTTCCTACACATATGGGCCATATCTAGTTCAACTCTGCTTCTGAAACTGAAACAAACCAGAGATCCTCTAACATCCAATTCTTCTCATTTAAGATGAGAAACATGTGAGCTTCGTGAACGATGGAGTCCGTTTGAGCTGCAAAGTAACTGCCCTTACCTGAAACGAAGTCTTGCTTGTAGGAAGACTCAGAGCCTGGGATTTAACTCCTTTTCTGAAGTGAAACACACAACAGAGTTCTCATCCATTGATCACACTCTGCTTTAGAGCCAGAAGCACGCTGTTGCTTTCCAGGGTCTCTAAGACAGCAGGAAATGTGAGTGTGATGAGAACAAAAGAAGGGTGTTCCCTACCCATACCGACCATATCTAGTACAACTCTGCCTCTGAAATTGATACAAAGCACAGGGCCTCTAACATCCAATGCTTGTCAGTTAAGATGAGAAACGTGTGAGCTTCCTGAACGATGTAGATCTTTTGAGCTGAAGAGTGACTGCCCTTACTTGAAATGAAGTCTTGCTTGTAGGAAGACACAGAGCCAGGAATATAACTCCATTTCTGAAGGGAAACACACATCATAGTTCTCATCGATGGATCACGCTCTGCTTTAGAGCAAGAAGCACGCTCTTGCTTTGTAAAGTCTCTAATAGAGCAGGAAACTTGAGTGTGCTCAGAACAAAAGAATTGTGTTTCCTACACATAGGGCCATATCTAGTTCAACTCTGCTTCTGAAACTGAAACAAACCAGAGGTCCTCTAACATCCAATGCTTGTCAGTTTAGATGAGAAACGTGTGAGCTTCGTGAACAATGTAGTTCGTTTGTGCTGTAAAGTAACTGCACTTACTTGAATGGAAGTCTTCCCTGTAGGAAGACTCAGAGCATGGGATTTAACCCCATTTCTGGAGTGAGACACACAGCAGATTTCTCATCCATTGATCACACTCTGCTTTAGAGCAAGAAGCAAGCTCTTGCTTTCTAGAGTCTCTAAGACAGCAGAAAACGTGAGTGTGCTGTGAACAAAAGAACGGTGGTTCCTACACATACGGACCATATCTAGTCCAACTCTGCTTCTGAAACTGATACAAAGCACTGGTCCTCTATCATGCAATACTGGTCAGTTAAGATGAGAAATGTGTGAGCTTCGTGAATGATGTAGTTCGTTTGAGCTGAAAAGTGACTGCCCTTACCTGAAACGAAGTCGTGCTTGTAGGAAGACACAGATCCTGGAATATAACTCCATTTCTGAAGGGAAACACACAGCATAGTTCTCATCAATGGATCACACTCTGCTTTAGAGCAAGAAGCATGCTCTTGTTTTCTAGAGTCTCTAATACCACAGGAAACATGAGTTTGCTGAGAACAAATGAACGGTGTTTCCTACACATACGGACCGTATGTAGTCCAACTCTGCTTCTGAAACTGATACAAAGCACTGGTCCTCTAATATTCAATGCATGTCAGTTTAGATGAGAAACGTGTGAGCTTCGTGAACGATGTTGTTGATTTCAGCTGAAAAGTGACTGCCCTTACTTGAAACGAGGTCTTGTTATTGGAAGACTCAGAGCCTGGGATTTAACTCCATTTCTGAAGTGAAACACACAGCAGAGTTCTTATCCATTGATCACACTCTGCTTTAGAGCAAGAAGCACGCTCTTGCTTTCTAGATTCTCTAAGACAGCAGGTAACATGAGTGTGCCAAGAACAAAAGAACAGTATTTCCTACACATATGGACCATATCTAGTAAAACTATGCTTTTGAAACTGATACAAAGCACTGGTCCTCTAACATTCAAGGCTTGTCAGTTAAGATTAGAAACGTGTGTGCTTCGTGAACGATGTAGTTCTTTTGATCTGAAAAATGACTGCACTTACTTGAAATGAAGTCTTCCTTGTAGGAAGACACAGAGCCTGGAATTTAACTCCATTTCTGAAGGGAAACACACAGCATAGTTCTCATCGATGGATCACACTCTGCTTTAGAGCAAGTAGCATGCTCTTGCTTTCTAGAGTCTCTAATACCTCAGAAAATGTGAGTGTGCTCAGAAGAAAAGAACGGTGTTTCCTATACATACGGACCATATCTAGTTCAACTCTGCTTCTGAAACTGAAACAAACCAGAGGTCCTCTAACATGCAATGCTTGTCAGTTAAGATGAGAAATGTGTGAGCTTCGTGTACGATGTAGTTCGTTTGAGCTGTAAAGTAACTGCCCTTACTTGAATTGATGTCTTCCTTGTAGGAAGACTCAGAGCATGGGATTTAAATCCATTTCTGAAGTGAAACACAGCAGAGTTCTCATCCATTGATCACACTCTGCTTTAGAACAAGAAGCATGCTCTTGCTTTCTAGAGGCTCTAAGACAGCAGAAAACGTGAGTGTTTTGAGAACAAAAGAACGGTGGTTCCTACACATACGGACCATATCTAGTCCAACTCTGCTTCTGAAACTGATACAAAGCACTGGTTCTCTAACATCCAATGCTTGTCAGTTAAGATGAGAAACGTGTGAGCTTCGTGAACGATGTAGTTCCTTTGAGCTGAAAAGAGACTGCCCTTACCTGAAACGAAGTCGTGCTTGTAGGAACACACAGAGCCGGGAATTTCACTCCAATTCTGAATGGAAACACACAGCATAGTTCTCATCGATGGATCACACTCTGCTTTAGAGCAAGAAGCACGCCCTAGCTTTCTAGAATCTCTAATACAGCTGGAAACATGAGTGTGCTCAGAACAAAAGAACGGTGTTTCCTACACATAAGGGCCATATCTAGTTCAACTCTGCTTCTGAAACTGAAACAAACCACAGGTCCTCTAACATCCAATGCTTGTCACTTAAGATGAGAAACGTGTGAGCTTCGTGAACGATGTAGTTCGCTTGAGCAGTTAAGTAACTGCCCATACCTGAAAAGATGTCTTGCTTGTAGGAAGACTCAGAGCCTGGGATTTAACTCCATTTCTGAAGTGAAACACACAGCAGAGTTCACATCCATTGATCACACACTGCTTTAGAGCTAGAGGCACGCTCTTGCATTCCAGGGTCTCTAAGACAGCAGGAAATGTGAGTCTGATGAGAACAAAAGAACGGTGTGCCCTACACATACGGACCATATCTAGTATAACTCTGCCTCTGAAATTGATACAAAGCACAGGTCCTCTAACATACAATGCTTGTCAGTTAAGATGAGAAACGTGTGAGCTTCTTGAAAGATGTAGATCGTTTGAGCTGAAGAGTGACTGCCCTTACTTGAAACGAAGTCTTGCTTGTAGGAAGACACAGAGCGTGGAATATAACTCCACTTCTGAAGGGAAACACACAGCATAGTTCTCATCGATGGATCACACTCTGCTTTAGAGCAAGAAGCACGCATTGCTTTCTAGAGTCTCTAATAGAGCAGGAAACTTGAGTGTGCTCAGAACAAAAGAACTGTGTTTCCTACACATATGGGCCATATCTAGTTCAACTCTACTTCTGAAACTGAAACAAACCACAGGTCCACTAACAAACAATGCTTGTCAGTTAAGATGAGAATCGTGTGAGCTTCATGAACGATGTAGTTCGTTTGAGCTGTAAAGTAACTGCCCTTACTTGAATCGATGTCTTCCTTATAGGAAGACTCAGAGCATGGGATTTAACTCCATTTCTGAAGTGAAACACACATCAGAGTTCTTATCCATTGAGCACACTCTGCTTTAGAGCAAGAAGCACGCTCTTGCTTTCTAGAGTCTCTAAGAGAACAGAAAACGTGACTGTTTTGAGAACAAAAGAACGGTGGTTCCTACACATACGGACCATATCTACTCTAACTCTGCTTCTGAAACTGATACAAAGCACTGGTTCTCTAACAGCCAATGCTTTTCAGTTAAGATGAGAAACGTGTGAGCTTCGTGAACGATGTAGATCCTTTGAGCTCTAAAGTAACTGCCCTTACCTGAAACGATGTCTTGCTTGTAGAAACACTCAGAGCCTGGGATTTAACTCCATTTCTGAAGGGAAACACACAGCAGAGTTCTCATCCATTGATCACACTCTGCTGCAGTGCCAGAAGCACGCTCTTGCTTTCCAGGGTCTCTAAGACAGCAGGAAATGTGAGTGTGATGAGAACAAAAGAAGGGTGTTCCCTACACATACGGACCATATCTAGTCCAACTCTGCCTCTGAAATTGATACAAAGCACAGGTTCTCTAACATCCAATGCTTGTCAGTTAAGATGAGAAACGTGTGAGCTTCGTGAACGATGTAGTTTGGTTGAGCCGAAAAGTGACTGCCCTTACCTGAAACGAAGTCGTGCTTGTAGGAACACACAGCCTGGAATTTAACTCCATTTCTAAATGGAAACACACAGCATTGTTCTCATCGATGGATCACACTCTGCTTTAGAGCAAGAAGCACGCCCTAGCTTTCTAGAATCTCTAATACAGCTGGAAACATGAGTGTGCTCAGAACAAATGTACGGTGTTTCCTACACATAAGGGCCATATCTAGTTCAACTCTGCTTCTGAAACTGAAACAAACCACAGGTCCTCTAACATCCAATGCTTGTCAGTTAAGATGAGAAACGTGTGAGCTTCGTGAACGATGTAGATCCTTTGAGCTGTAAAGTAACTGCCCTTACCTGAAACGAAGTCTTGCTTGTAGAAACACTCAGAGCCTGGGATTTAACTCCAGTTCTGAAGGGAAACACACAGCAGAGTTCTCATCCATTGATCACACTCTGCTGCAGTGCCAGAAGCACGCTCTTGCTTTCCAGGGTCTCTAAGACAGCAGGAAATGTGAGTGTGATGAGAACAAACGAAGGGTTTTCCCTACACATACGGACCATATCTAGTCCAACTCTGCCTCTGAAATTGATACAAAGCACAGGTCCTCTAACATCCAATGCTTGTCAGTTAAGGTGAGAAACGTGTGAGCTTCGTGAACGATGTAGTTTGTTTGAGCTGAAAAGTGACTGCCCTTACTTGAAACGAAGTCGTGCTTGTAGGAATACACAGCCTGGAATTTAACTCCATTTCTGAATGGAAACACACAGCATAGTTCTCATCGATGGATCACACTCTGCTTTAGAGCAAGAAGCTCACTCTTGCTTTCTAGAGTCTCTAAAACAGCAGAAAACTTGAGTGTGCTCTGAACAAAGAAGTGTGTTTCCCACACATAGGGCCATATCTAGTTCAACTCTGCTTCTGAAACTGAAACAAACCAGAGGTCCTCTAACATCCAATGCTTTTCAGTTTAGATGAGAAACGTGTGAGCTTCGTGAACGATGTAGTTCGTTTGAGCTGTAAAGTATCTGCCCTTACTTGAATCGAAGTCTTCCTTGTAGGAAGACTCAGCGCATGGGATTTAACTCCATTTCAGAAGTGAAACAAACAGCAGAGTTCTCATCCATTGATCACACTCTGCTTTAGAGCAAGAAGCACGCTCTTGCTTTCTAGAGTCTCTAAGACAGCAGAAAACGTGAGTGTGATGAGAACAAAAGAATGGTGGTTCCTACACATAGGGACCATATCTAGTCCAACTCTGCTTCTGAAACTGATACAAAGCCCTGGTCCTCTAACATCCAATGCTTGTCAGTTAAGATGAGAAACGTGTGAGCTTCGTGAACCATGTAATTCGTTTGAGCTGAAAAATGCCTGCTTTACCTGAAAGGAAGTCGTGCTTGTAGGAACACACAGAGCCTGGAATTTAACTCCATTTCTGAAGGGAAACACACAGGATAGTTCTCATCGATGGATCACACTCTGCTTTAGAGCAAGTAGCATGCTCTTGCATTCTAGAGTCTCTAATACCTCAGAAAACGTGAGTGTGCTCAGAAGAAAAGAACTGTGTTTCCTCCACATAGGGCCATATCTAGTCCAACTCTGCTTCTGAAACTGATACAAAGCACTGGTCCTCTGACATTCAATGCTTGTCAGTTAAGATGAGAAACGTGTGAGCTTCGTGAAGGATGTAGTTCTTTTGATCTGAAAAATGACTGCACTTACATGAAACGAAGTCTTGCGTGTAGAAAGACACAGAGCCTGGAATTTAACTCCATTTTTGAAGGGAAACACACAGCAGAGTTCTCATCCATTGATCACACTCTGCTTTAGAGCAAGAAGCACGCTCTTGCTTTCTAGAGTCTCTAATACAGCCTGACACGTGAGTGTGCTCAGAAGAAAAGAACGGGGTTTCGTACACATATGGGCCATATATAGTTCAATTCTGCTTTAGAGCAGGAAGCACGCCCTTGCTTTCTAGAATCTCTAAGAAAGCAGGAAACATGAGTGTGCTGAGAACAAAAGAACAGTGTTTCCTACACATACGGACCATATCTAGTCCAACTCTGCCTCTGACATTGATACAAAGCACAGGTCCTCTAACATCCAATGCTTGTCATTTAAGATGAGAAAAGTGTGAGCATCGTGAACGAAGTAGTTCGTTTGAGCTGAAAAGTGACTGCTATTACCTGAAACGAAGTCTTGCTTGTAGGAAGACACAGAGCCTGGGATTTAACTCCAGTTCTGAAGGGAAACACCCAGCATAGTTATCATCCATGGATCACACTCTGCTTTGGAGCAAGAAGAATGCTATTGCTTTCTAGACTCTCTAATGCATCAGGAAACGTGAGTGTGTTGAGAACAAAAGAACAGTGTTTCCTACACATACGGACCATATCTAGTTCAACTCCTCTTGTGAAACTGACACAAAGCACAGGTTCTGTAACATCCAATGGTTTTCAATTAAGACCAAGAAACGTGTGAGCTTCGTGTACGATGTAAAGCGTTTGACCTGTAAAGTAACTGCCCTTACCTGAAATTATGTCTTGATTGTAGGAAGACACAGAGCCTGGGATTTAACTCCATTTCTGAAGTGGAACACACAGCAGAGTTCTCATTCATTGATCACACTCTGCTTTAGAGCAAGAAGCACGCTCTTGCTTTCTAGAGTCTCTAAGAAAGCAGGAAACGTGAGTGTGCTGAGAACAAAAGAACGGTGTTTCCTAAACATACGGACCATATCTAGTCCAACTCTGCCTTGAAATTGATACAAAGCACAGGTCCTGTAACATCCAATGCTTGTCATTTAAGATGAGAAAAGTGTGAGGTTCGCGAACGTAGTAGTTCGTTTGAGCTGAAAAGTGACTGCCCTTACCTGAAACGAAGTCTTGCTTGTAGGAAGACCCAGAGCCTGTCATTTAACTCCATTTCTGAAGGGAAACACACAGCAGAGTTCTCATTCATTGATCACACTCTGCTTTAGAGCAAGAAGCACGCTCTTGCTTTCTCGAGTCTCTAAGACAGCAGGAAACGTGAGTGTGCTGAGAACAAAAGAATGGTGTTTCCTACACATACGGACCATATCTAGTCAAACTCTGCTTCTGAAACTGATACAAAGCCGTCGTCCTCAAACATCCAAAGCTTGTCAGTTAATCTGAGAAACGTGTGAGCTTTGTGAACGATGTAGTTCGTTTGACCTCAAAAGTGACAACCCTTACCTGAAACAAAATCTTGCATGTAGGAAGACACAGAGTCTGGCATTTAACTCCATTTCTGAAGGGAAACACACAGCATAGTTCTCATCCATGGATCACACTCTGCTTTAGAGCAAGAAGAATGCTAATGCTTTCTAGACTCTCTAATGCAGCAGGAAATGTGAATGTGCTCAGAACAAAAGAACGGTGTTTCCTACACACACGGACCGTATCTAGTTCAACTGTGCTTCTGAACCTGAAACAAACCACAGGTCCTCTAACATACAATGCTTGTCAGTTAACATGAGAAACGTGTGAGCTTCGGAAACTATGTAGTTTCATTGAGCTGTAAAGTACCTGCCCTTACTTGAAACGAAGTCTTCCTTGTAGGAAGTCACAGAGCCTGGGATTTAACTGCATTTCTTAAGTGGAACACACAGCAGAGTTCTCATTCATTGATCACACTCTGCTTTAGAGCAAGAAGCACGCTCTTGCTTTCTCGATTCTCTAAGACAGCAGGAAACGCGAGGGTGCTGAAAACAAAAGTACGGTGTTTCATACACATACGGGACATATCTAGTCCAACGCTGCTTCGGAAAATGATACAAAGCACTGGTCCTCTAACATCCAATGCTTTTCAGTTAAGATGGGAATCGCGTTAGCTTAGTGAACGATGTAGTTCGTTGAGATGAAATGTGACTTCCCTTACCTGAAACGAAGTCTTGCTTGTAGGAAGACACAGAGCCTGGGATTTAACTCCATTTCTGAAGTGGAACACACAGCACAGTTCTGATCCATTGATCACACTCTGCTTTAGAGCAAGAAGCACGGACTTGCTTTCTAGATTCTCTAAGACAGCAGGAATCGTGAGTGTGCTGAGAACAAAAGAACGGTGGTTCCTACACATACAGACCATATCTAGTCCAACTCTGCCTCTGACATTGATACAAAGCACAGGTCCTCTCACATCCAATGCTTGTCATTTAAGATGAGAAAAGTGTGAGCTTCGTGAACGAAGTAGTTCGTTTGAGCTGAAAAGTGACTGCCTTACCTGAAACGAAGTCTTGCTTGTAGGAAGACAAAGAGCCTGGCATTTAACTCCATTTCTGAAGGGAAACACAGAGCATAGTTCTCATCCATGGATCACACTCTGCTTTAGAGCAAGAAGAATGCTAATGCTTTCTAGAGTCTCTAATACAGCAGGAAATGTGAGTGTGCTCAGAACAAAAGAACAATGTTTCCTACACACACGGACCGTATCTAGTTCAACTCTGCTTCTGAACCTGAAACAAACCACAGGTCCTCTAACATCCAGTGCTTGTCAGTTAACATGAGAAACGTGTGAGCTTCGGAAACTATGTAATTTCTTTGAGCTGTAAAGTACCTGCCCTTACTTGAAACCAATTCTTGCTTGTAGGAAGTCACATAGCCTGGGATTTAACTCCATTTCTTAAGGGAAACACACAGCAGACTTCTCATCCATGGATCACACTCTGCTTTAGAGCATGAAGCACTGTCTTGATTTCTAGATTCTCTACGACAGCAAAGAAACGTGAGTGTGCTGAGAACAAAAGAACTGTGGTTCCTACACATACGGACCATTTCTAGTCCAACTCTGCCTCTGAAATTGATACAAAGCACTGGCCCCCTAACATCCAATGCTTGTTATTTAAGATGAGAAACGTGTGAGCTTCGTGAATGATGTAGTTCGTTTGAGCTGAAAAGTTACTGCCCTTACCTGAAACGAAGTCTTGCTTGTAGGAAGACACAGAGCCTGGGATTTAACTCCAGTTCTGAAGGGAAACACACAGCATAGTTATCATCCATGGATCACACTCTGCTTTAGAGCAGGAAGCACGCCATGCTTTCTAGAATCTCTAAGAAAGCAGGAAACATGAGTGTGCTGAGAACAAAACAACAGTGTTTCCTACACATACGGACCATATCTAGTCCAGCTCTGCCTCTGACATTGATACAAAGCACAGGTCCTCTAACATCCAATGCTTGTCATTTAAGATGAGAAAAGTGTGAGCTTTCGTGAACGAAGTAGTTCGTTTGAGCTGAAAAGTGACTGCCATTACCTGAAACAAAGTCTTGCTTGTAGGAAGACCCAGAGCCTGGGATTTAACTCCATTTCTGAAGTGGAACACACAGCACAGTTCTGAACCATTGATCACACTCTGCTTTAGAGCAAGAAGAATGCTATTGCTTTCTAGACTCTCTAATGCATCAGGAAACGTGAGTGTGCTGAGAACAAAAGAACGGTGTTTCCTACACATACGGACCATATCTAGTTCAACTCCTCTTGTGAAACTGACACAAAGCACAGGTTCTGTAACATCCAATGCTTTTCAATTAAGACCAAGAAACGTGTGAGCTTCGTGTACGATGTAGTTCGTTTGACCTGTAAAGTAACTGCCCTTACCTGAAACGATGTCTTGATTGTAGGAAGACACAGAGCCTGGGATTTAACTCCATTTCTGAAGTGGAACACACAGCAGAGTTCTCATTCATTGATCACACTCTGCTTTAGAGCAAGAAGCACGCTCTTGCTTTCTAGAGTCTCTAAGAAAGCAGGAAACATGAGTGTGCTGACACCAAAGAATGGTGTTTCCTACACATACGGACCATTTCTAGTCCAACTCTGCCTCTGAAATTGATACAAAGCACTGGCCCTCTAACATCCAATGCTTGTCATTTAAGATGAGATACGTGTGAGCTTTGTGAACGATGTAGTTCATTTGAGCTCAAAAGTGACTGCCCTTACCTGAAACGAAGTCTTGCATGTAGGAAGACACAGAGCCTGGGGTTTAACTCCATTTCTGAAGGGAAACACACAGCATAGTTCTCATCCATTGATCACACTCTGCCTTAGAGCAGGAAGCACGCACTTGCTTTCTAGAATCTCTAAGAAAGCAGGAAACGTGAGTGTGCTGAGAACAAAAGAACAGTGTTTCCTACACATACGCACCATATCTAGTCCAACTCTGCCTCTGACATTGATACAAAGCACAGGTCCTCTCACATCCAATGCTTGTCATTTAAGATGAGAAAAGTGTGAGCTTCGTGAACGAAGCTGTTCGTTTGAGCTGAAAAGTGACTGCCTTACCTGAAACGAAGTCTTGCTTGTAGGAAGACACAGACCCTGGCATTTAACTCCATTTCTGAAGGGAAACACACAGCATAGTTCTCATCCATGGATCACACTCTGCTTTAGAGCAAGAAGAATGCTAATGCTTTCTAGAGTCTCTAATACAGAAGGAAACGTGAGTGTGCTCAGAACAAAAGAACGGTGTTTCCTACACACACGGACCGTATCTAGTTCAACTCTGCTTATGAACCTGAAACAAACCACAGGTCCTCTAACATCCAATGCTTGTCAGTTAACATGAGAAACGTGTGAGCTTCGGAAACTATGTAGTTTCTTTGAGCTGTAAAGTACCTGCCCTTACTTGAAACGAAGTCTTGCTTGTAGGAAGTCACAGAGCCTGGTATTTAACTCCATTTCTTAAGGGAAACACACAGCAGAGTTCTCATTCATTGATCACACTCTGCTTTAGAGCAAGAAGCACGCTCTTGCTTTCTGGAGTCTCTAAGACAGCAGGAAACGTGAGTGTGCTCAGAAAAACAGAACGGTGTTTCATACACATAAGGACCATATCTATTTCAAATTTGCTTCTGAAACTGATACAAACCAAAGGTCCTCTAACGTCCAATGCTTGTCAGTTAAGATGAGAAACGTGTGACCTTTGTAAACTATGTAGTTCGTTTGAGCTGTAAAGTACCTGCCCTTACCTGAAACGAAGTCTTGCTTGTAGGAAGACTCAGAGCCTGGGATTTAACTCTATTTCTGAAGTGAAACACACAGCAGAGTTCTCATCCATTGATCACACTCTGCTTTAGAGCAAGAAGAATGCTAATGCTTTCTAGAGTCTCTAAAACAGCAGGAAACGTGAGTGTGCTCAGAACAAAAGAACGGTGTTTCCTACACACGCGGACTGTATCTAGTTCAACTCTGCTTCTGAAACTGAAACAAACCACAGGCCCTCTAACATCCAATGCTTGTCAGTTAACATGAGAAACTTGTGAGCTTCGGAAACTATGTAGTTTCTTTTAGCTGTAAATTACCTGCCCTTACTTGAAACGAAGTCTTGCTTGTAGGAAGTCACAGAGCCAGGGATTTAACTCCATTTCTGAAGTGAACCACACAGCAGAGTTCTCTTCCATTGATCACACTCTGCTTTAGAGCAAGAAGCACGTGCTAGCCTTCTAGAGTCTCTAATACAGCAGGAAACGGGAGTGTGCTGAGAACAAAAGAATGGTGTTTCCTACACATAAGGACCATATCTAGTTCAAATTTGCTTCTGAAACTGATACAAACCAGACGTCCTCTCATCCAATGCTTGTCAGTTAAGATGAGAAACGTGTGACCTTTGTGAACTATGTAGTTCGTTCGAGCTGTAAAGTACCTGCCCTTACGTGAAACGAAGTCTTGCTTGTAGGAAGACTCAGAGTCTGGGATTTAACTCCATTTCTGAAGTGAAACACACAGCAGAGTTCTCATCCATTGATCACACTCTGCTTTAGAGCAAGAAGAATGCTAATGCTTTCTAGAGTCTTTAAAACAGCAGGAAACTTTAGTGTGCTCAGAAGAAAAGAACGGTGATTCCTACACACCTGGACCGTATCTAGTTCAACTCTGCTTCTGAAACTGAAACAAACTACAGGCCCTCTAACATCCAATGCTTGTCAGTTAACATGAGAAACGTGTGAGCTTCGGAAACTATGTAGTTTCTTTTAGCTGTAAATTACCTGCCCTTACTTGAAACGAAGTCTTGCTTGTAGGAAGAAACAGAGCCTGGGATTTAACTCCATTTCTGAAGTGAAACACACAGCAGAGTTCTCATCCATTGATCCCACTCTGCTTTAGAGCAAGAAGGACGCTCTAGGTTTCAGGAATCTCTAAGACAGCAGGAAACGTGAGTGTGCTGAGAACAAAAGAATGGTGTTTCCTACACATACGGACCATATCTAGTCAAACTCTACTTCTGAAAGTGATACAAAGCAGTGGTCCTCAAACATCCAAAGCTTGTCAGTAAGCTGAGAAACGTGTGAGCTTTGTGAACGATGTAGTTCATTTGAGCTCAAAAGTGACTGCCCTTACCTGAAACGAACTCTTGCATGTAGGAAGACACAGAGCCTGGGCTTTAACTCCATTTCTGAAGGGAAACACACAGCATAGTTCTCATCCATTGATCACACTCTGCTTTAGAGCAAGAAGAATGCTAATGCTTTCTAGAGTCTCTAAGAAAGCAGGAAACGTGACTGTGCTGAGAAAAAAAGAACGGTGTTTCCTACACATACGGACCATTTCTAGTCCAACTCTGCCTCTGAAATTGATACAAAGCACTGGTCCTCTAACATCCAATGCTTGTCATTTAAGATGAGAAACGTGTGAGCTTCATGAATGATGTAGTTCGTTTGAGCTGAAAAGATCCTGCCCTTACCTGAAACGAAGTCTTGCTTGTAGGAAGACACAGAGCATGGGGTTTAACTCCATTTCTGAAGGGAAACACACAGCATAGTTCTCATCCATTGATCACACTCTGCTTTAGAGCAAGAATCACGCTCTTGCTTTCTAGATTCTCTAAGAAAGCAGGAAACGTGAGTGTGCTGAGAACAAAAGAACGGTGTTTCCTACATATACGGGACATATCTAGTCCAACTCTGCTTCTGAAAATGATACAAAGAACTGGTCCTCTAACATCCAATGCTTTTCAGTTAAAATGGGAAACGTGTTAGCTTCGTGAACGATGTAGTTCGTTTGAGATGAAAAGTGACTTACCTTACCTGAAACGAAGTCTTGCTTGAAGGAAGACACAGAGCCCGGGATTTAACTCCATTTCTGAAGTGGAACACACAGCACAGTTCTGATCCATTGATCACACTCTGCTTTAGAACAAGAAGCACGGACTTGCTTTGTAGATTCTCTAAGACAGCAGGAAACGTGAGTGTGCTGAGAACAAAAGAACGGTGGTTCCTACACATACGGACCATTTCTAGTCCAACTCTGCCTCTGAAATTGATACAAAGCACTGGTCCTCTAACATCCAATGCTTGTCATTTAAGATGAGAAACGTGTGAGCTTCATGAATGATGTAGTTCGTTTGAGCTGAAAAGTTCCTGCCCTTACCTGAAACGAAGTCTTGCTTGTAGGAAGACTCAGAGACTGGGATTTAACTCCATTTCTGAAGTGAAACACACAGCAGAGTTCTCATCCATTGATCACACTCTGCTTTAGAGCAAGAAGAATGCTAATGCTTTCTAGAGTCTCTAAAACAGCAGGAAACTTGAGTGTGCTCAGAAGAAAAGAACGGTGTTTCCTACACACGCGGACCGTATCTAGTTCAACTCAGCTTCTGAAACTGAAACAAACCACAGGCCCTCTAACATCCAATGCTTGTCAGTTAACATGAGAAACGTGTGAGCTTCGGAAACTATGTAGTTTCTTTTAGCTGTTAATTACCTGCCCTTACTTGAAACGAAGTCTTGCTTGTAGGAAGAAACAGAGCCTGGGATTTAACTCCATTTCTGAAGTGAAACACACAGCAGAGTTCTCATCCATTGATCCCACTCTGCTTTAGAGCAAGAAGGACGCTCTAGGTTTCTAGAATCTCTAAGACAGCAGGAAACGTGAGTGTGCTGAGAACAAAAGAATGTTGTTTCCTACACATACGGACCATATCTAGTCCAACTCTGCTTCTGAAACTGATACAAAGCAGAGGTCCTCAAACATCCAAAGCTTGTCAATTAAGCTGAGAAAGGTGTGAGCTTTGTGAACGATGTAGTTCCTTTGAGCTCAAAAGTGACTGCACTTACCTGAAACGAAGTCTTGCTTGTAGGAAGACACAGAGCCTGGGATTTAACTCCATTTCTGAAGGCAAACACACAGCAGAGTTCTCATCCATTGATCCCACTCTGCTTTAGAGCAAGAAGCACGCTCTAGGTTTCTAGATTCTCTAAGACAGCAGGAAACGTGAGTGTGCTGAGAACAAAAGAACGGTGTTTCCTACACATACGGACCATATCCAGTCCAACTCTGCTTCTGAAACTGATACAAAGCACTGGTCTTCTAACATCCAATGCTTGTCAGCTAACATGAGAAACGTGTTAGCTTCGTGAAGGATGTAGTTCGTTTGAGCTGTAAAGTAACTGCCCTTACCTGAAAGGAAGTCTTGCTTGTAGGAACACTCAGAGCCTGGGATTTAACTCCATTTCTGAAGTGAAACACATCAGAGTTCTCCTCTATTGATCACACTCTGCTTTAGAGCAAGAAGCATGCTCTTGCCTTCCAGAGTCTCTAATTCAGCAGGAAACTTGAGTGTGCTCAGAACAAAAGAACGGTGTTTCCTACACACGCGGACCATACCTAGTTCAACTCTGCTTCTGAAACTGAAACAAACCACAGGTCCTCTAACATCCAATGCTTCTCAGTTAACATGAGAACGTGTGAGCTTCATGAACGATGTAGTTCGTTTGAGCTGAAAAGTTACTGCCCTTACATGAAAGGAAGTCTTGCTTGTAGGAAGACACAGCGCCTGGGATTTAACTCCATTTCTGAAGGGAAACACACAGCAGAGTTCTCATCCATTGATCCCACTCTGCTTTAGAGCAAGAAGGACACTCTAGGTTTCTAGAGTCTCTTAGACAGCAGGAAACGTGAATGTGCTGAGAACAAAAGAACGGTGTTTCCTACACATACGGGACATATCTAGTCCAACTCTGCTTCTGAAAATGATACAAAGCACTGGTCCTCTAACATCCAATGCTTTTCAGTTAAGATGGGAAACGTGTTAGCTTCGTGAACGATGTAGTTCGTTTGAGCTGAAAAGTGACTTCCCTTACTTGAAACGTTGTCTACTTGTAGGAAGACACAGAGCCTGGGATTTAACTCCATTTCTGAAGTGAAACACACAGCAGAGTTCTCCTCCATTCATCACACTCTGCTTTAGAGCAAGAAGCACGCTCTAGGTTTCTAGAGTCTCTAATACAGCACGAAACTTGAGTGTGCTCAGAACAACAGAACGGTGTTTCCTACACATAAGGACCATATCTAGTTCAAATTTGCTTCTGAAACTGATACAAACCAGAGGTCCTCTAACATCCAATGCTTGTCAGTTAAGATGAGAAACGTGTGACCTTCCTAAACTATGTAGTTCGTTTGAGCTGTAAAGTACCTGCCCTTACCTGAAAGGAAGTCTTGCTTGTAGGAAGACTCAGAGCCTGGGATTTAACTCCATTTCTGAAGTGAAACACACAGCAGAGTTCTCATCCATTGATCACACTCTGCTTTAGAGCAAGAAGAATGCTAATGCTTTCTAGAGTCTCTAATACAGCAGGAAACGTGAGTGTGCTCAGAAGAAAATAACGGTGTTTCCTACACACACGGACCGTATCTAGTTCAACTCTGCTTCTGAAACTGAAACAAACCACAGGTCCTCTAACATCCAATGCTTGTCAGTTAACATGAGAAACGTGTGAGCTTCGTGAACGATGTAGTTCGTTTAAGATGAAAAGTGACTTACCTGACCTGAAACGAAGTCTTCCTTGAAGGAAGACACAGAGCCCGGGATTTAACTCCATTTCTGAAATGGAACACACAGCACAGTTCTGATCCATTGATCACACTCTGCTTTAGAACAAGAAGCACAGACTTGCTTTCTAGATTCTCTAAGACAGCAGGAAACGTGAGTGTGCTGAGAACAAAAGAACGGTGTTTCCTACACATACGGACCATATCCAGTCCAACTCTGCTTCTGAAACTGATACAAAGCACTGGTCCTCTAACATCCAATGCTTGTCAGCTAACATGAGAAACGTGTTAGCTTCGTGAAGGATGTAGTTCTTTTGAGCTGTAAAGTAACTGCCCTTACCTGAAACGAAGTCTTTCTTGTAGTTACACTCAGAGCCTGGGATTTAACTGCATTTCTGAAGTGAAACACATCAGAGTTCTCCTCCATTGATCACACTCTGCTTTAGAGAAAGAAGCACGCTCTTCCTTCTAGAGTCTCTAATTCAGCAGGAAACTTGAGTGTGCTCAGAACAAAAGAACGGTGTTTCCTACACACGCGGACTGTACCTAGTTCAACTCTGCTTCTGAAACTGAAACAAACCACAGGTCCTCTAACATCCAATGCTTCTCAGTTAACATGAGAACGTGTGAGCTTCATGAACGATGTAGTTCGTTTGAGCTGAAAAGTTACTGCCCTTACCTGAAACGAAGTCTTGCTTGTAGGAAGACACAGAGCCTGGGATTTAACTCCATTTCTGAAGGGAAACACACAGCAGAGTTCTCATCCATTGATCCCACTCTGCTTTAGAGCAAGAAGGACACTCTAGGTTTCTAGAGTCTCTTAGACAGCAGGAAACGTGAATGTGCTGAGAACAAAAGAACGGTGTTTCCTACACATACGGGACATATCTAGTCCAACTCTGCTTCTGAAAATGATACAAAGCACTGGTCCTCTAACATCCAATGCTTTTCAGTTAAGATGGGAAACGTGTTAGCTTCGTGAACGATGTAGTTCGTTTTAGCTGAAAAGTGACTTCCCTTACTTGAAACGAAGTCTACTTGTAGGAAGACACAGAGCCTGGGATTTAACTCCATTTCTGAAGTGAAACACATCAGAGTTCTCCTCCATTCATCACTCTCTGCTTTAGAGCAAGAAGCACGCTTTAGGTTTCTAGAGTCTCTAATACAGCAGGAAACTTGAGTGTGCTCAGAACAAAAGAACGGTGTTTCCTACACACGCGGACCGTACCTAGTACAACTCTGCTTCTGAAACTGAAACAAACCACAGGTCCTCTAATATCCAATGCTTCTCAGTTAACATGAGAACGTGTGACCTTCATGAACGATGTAGTTCGTTTGAGCTGAAAAGTTACTGCCCTTACCTGAAACGAAGTCTTGCTTGTAGGAAGACACAGAGCCTGGGATTTAACTCCATTTCTGAAGGGAAACACACAGCAGAGTTCTCATCCATTGATCCCACTCTGCTTTAGAGCAAGAAGGACACTCTAGGTATCTAGAGTCTCTTAGACAGCAGGAAACGTGAATGTGCTGAGAACAAAAGAACGGTGGTTCCTACACATACAGACCATTTCTGGTCCAACTCTGCCTCTGAAATTGATACAAAGCACTGGTCCTCTAACATCCAATGCTTGTCATTTAAGATGAGAAACGTGTGAGCTTCATGAATGATGTAGTTCGTTTGAGCTGAAAAGTTCCTGCCCTTACCTGAAACGAAGTCTTGCTTGTAGGAAGACACAGAGCCTGGGTTTTAACTCCAGTTCTGAAGTGAAACCCACAGCATAGTTATCATCCAAGGATCACACTCTGCTTTAGAGCAAGAAGCTCGCCCTTGCTTTCTAGAGTCTCTAAGAAAGCAGGAAACTTGAGTTTGCTGAGAACAAAAGAACGGTGTTCCCTACACATACGCACCATATCTAGTCCAACTCTGCCTCTGACATTGATACAAAGAACAGGTGCTCTAACATCCAATGCTTGTCATTTAAGATGAGAAAAGTGTGAGCTTCGTGAATGAAGTAGTTCGTTTGAGCTGAAAAGTGACTACCCTTACTTGAAACGAAGTCTACTTGTAGGAAGACACAGAGCCTGGGATTTAACTCCATTTCTGAAGTGAAACACACAGCAGAGTTCTCATCCATTCATCACACTCTGCTTTAGAGCAAGAAGCACGCTCTAGGTTTCTAGAGTCTCTAATACAGCAGGAAACTTGAATGTGCTCAGAACAACAGAACGGTGTTTCCTACACATAAGGACCATATCTAGTTCAAATTTGCTTCTGAAACTGATACAAACCAGAGGTCCTCTAACATCCAATGCTTGTCAGTTAAGATGAAAAACGTGTGACCTTCGTAATCTATGTAGTTCGTTTGAGCTGTAAAGTACCTGCCCTTACCTGAAAGGAAGTCTTGCTTGTAGGAAGACTCAGAGCCTGGGATTTAACTCCATTTCTGAAGTGAAACACACAGCAGAGTTCTCATCCATTGATCACACTCTGCTTTAGAGCAAGAAGAATGCTAATGCTTTCTAGAGTCTCTAATACAGCAGGAAACGTGAGTGTGCTCAGAAGAAAAGAACGGTGTTTCCTACACACACGGACCGTATCTAGTTCAACTCTGCTTCTGAAACTGAAACAAACCACAGGTCCTCTAACATCCAATGCTTGTCAGTTAACATGAGAAACGTGTGAGCTTCGTGAACGATGTAGTTCGTTTGAGATGAAAAGTGACTTACCTGACCTGAAACGAAGTCTTGCTTGAAGGAAGACACAGAGCCCGGGATTTAACTCCATTTCTGAAGTGGAACACACAGCACAGTTCTGATCCATTGATCACACTCTGCTTTAGAACAAGAAGCACGGACTTGCTTTCTAGATTCTCTAAGACAGCAGGAAACGTGAGTGTGCTGAGAACAAAAGAACGGTGGTTCCTACACATACGGACCATTTCTAGTCCAACTCTGCCTCTGAAATTGATACAAAGCACTGGTCCTCTAACATCCAATGCTTGTCATTTAAGATGAGAAACGTGTGAGCTTCATGAATGATGTAGTTCGTTTGAGCTGAAAAGTTCCTGCCCTTACCTGAAACGAAGTCTTGCTTGTAGGAACACTCAGAGCCTGGGATTCAACTCCATTTCTGAAGTGAAACACAGCAGAGTTCTCATCCATTGATCATACTCTGCTTTAGAGCAAGAAGCACGCTCTTGCCTTCTATAGTCTCTAATACAGCAGGAAACTTGAGCGTGCTCAGAACAAAAGAACGGTGTTTCCTACACATAAGGACCATATCTAGTTCAAATTTGCTTCTGAAACTGATACAAACCAGACGTCCTCTAACATCCAATGCTTGTCAGTTAAGATGAGAAACGTGTGACCTTTGTGAACTATGTAGTTCTTTCGAGCTGTAAAGTACCTGCCCTGACCTGAAAGGAAGTCTTGCTTGTAGGAAGACTCAGAGTCTGGGATTTAACTCCATTTCTGAAGTGAAACACACAGCAGAGTTCTCATCCATTGATCCAACTCTGCTTTAGAGCAAGAAGGACGCTCTAGGTTTCTAGAATCTCTAAGACAGCAGGAAACGTGAGTGTGCTCAGAAGAAAAGAACGGTGTTTCCTACACACGCGGACCGTATCTAGTTCAACTCTGCTTCTGAAACTGAAACAAACTACAGGCCCTCTAACATCCAATGCTTGTCAGTTAACATGAGAAACGTGTGAGCTTCGGAAACTATGTAGTTTCTTTTAGCTGTAAATTACCTGCCCTTACTTGAAACGAAGTCTTGCTTGTAGGAAGAAACAGAGCCTGGGATTTAACTCCATTTCTGAAGTGAAACACACAGCAGAGTTATCATCCATTGATCCCACTCTGCTTTAGAGCAAGAAGGACGCTCTAGGTTTCTAGAATCTCTAAGACAGCAGGAAACGTGAGTGTGCTGAGAACAAAAGAATGTTGTTTCCTACACATACGGACAATATCTAGTCAAACTCTGCTTCTGAAACTGATACAAAGCAGAGGTCCTCAAACATCCAAAGCTTGTCAATTAAGCTGAGAAACATGTGAGCTTTGTGAACGATGTAGTTCCTTTGAGCTCAAAAGTGACTGCCCTTACCAGAAACGAAGTCTTGCATGTAGGAAGACACAGAGCCTGGATTTAACTCCATTTCTGAAGGGAAACACACAGCATAGTTCTCATCCATTGATCACACTCTGCTTTAGAGCAAGAAGCACACGCTTGCTTTCTAGATTCTCTAAGACAGCAGGAAACGTGAGTGTGCTGAGAACAAAAGAACGGTGGTTCCTACACATACAGACCATTTCTAGTCCAACTCTGCCTCTGAAATTGATACAAAGCACTGGTCCTCTAACATCCAATGCTTGTCATTTAAGATGAGAAACGTGTGAGCTTCATGAATGATGTAGTTCGTTTGAGCTGAAAAGTTCCTGCCCTTACCTGAAACGAAGTCTTGCTTGTAGGAAGACACAGAGCCTGGGTTTTAACTCCAGTTCTGAAGTGAAACCCACAGCATAGTTATCATCCAAGGATCACACTCTGCTTTAGAGCAAGAAGCTCGCCCTTGCTTTCTAGAGTCTCTAAGAAAGCAGGAAACTTGAGTTTGCAGAGAACAAAAGAACGGTGTTCCCTACACATACGCACCATATCTAGTCCAACTCTGCCTCTGACATTGATACAAAGAACAGGTGCTCTAACATCCAATGCTTGTCATTTAAGATGAGAAAAGTGTGAGCTTCGTGAATGAAGTAGTTTGTTTGAGCTGAAAAGTGACTACCCTTACTTGAAACGAAGTCTACTTGTAGGAAGACACAGAGCCTGGGATTTAACTCCATTTCTGAAGTGAAACACACAGCAGAGTTCTCATCCATTCATCACACTCTGCTTTAGAGCAAGAAGCACGCTCTAGGTTTCTAGAGTCTCTAATACAGCAGGAAACTTGAATGTGCTCAGAACAACAGAACGGTGTTTCCTACACATAAGGACCATATCTAGTTCAAATTTGCTTCTGAAACTGATACAAACCAGAGGTCCTCTAACATCCAATGCTTGTCAGTTAAGATGAGAAACGTGTGACCTTCGTAATCTATGTAGTTCGTTTGAGCTGTAAAGTACCTGCCCTTACCTGAAAGGAAGTCTTGCTTGTAGGAAGACTCAGAGCCTGGGATTTAACTCCATTTCTGAAGTGAAACACAGCAGAGTTCTCATCCATTGATCATACTCTGCTTTAGAGCAAGAAGCACGCTCTTGCCTTCTGGAGTCTCTAATACAGCAGGAAAATTGAGTGTGCTCAGAAAAAAAGAACGGTGTTTCCTACACATAAGGACCATATCTAGTTCAAATTTGCTTCTGAAACTGATACAAAGCCGAGGTCCTCAAACATCCAAAGCTTGTCAATTAAGCTAGAAACGTGTGAGCTTTGTGAACGATGTAGTTCCTTTGAGCTCAAAAGTGACTGCACTTACCTGAAAGGAAGTCTTGCTTGTAGGAAGACACAGAGCCTGGGATTTAACTCCATTTCTGAAGGGAAACACACAGCATAGTTCTCATCCATTGATCACACTCTGCTTTAGAGCAAGAAGCACGCGCTTGCTTTCTAGATTCTCTAAGACAGCAGGAAACGTGAGTGTGCTGAGAACAAAAGAACGGTGGTTCCTACACATACAGACCATTTCTAGTCCAACTCTGCCTCTGAAATTGATACAAAGCACTGGTCCTCTAACATCCAATGCTTGTCATTTAAGATGAGAAACGTGTGAGCTTCATGAATGATGTAGTTCGTTTGAGCTGAAAAGTTCCTGCCCTTACCTGAAACGAAGTCTTGCTTGTAGGAAGACACAGAGCCTGGGTTTTAACTCCAGTTCTGAAGTGAAACCCACAGCATAGTTATCATCCAAGGATCACACTCTGCTTTAGAGCAAGAAGCTCGCCCTTGCTTTCTAGAGTCTCTAAGAAAGCAGGAAACTTGAGTTTGCAGAGAACAAAAGAACGGTGTTCCCTACACATACGCACCATATCTAGTCCAACTCTGCCTCTGACATTGATACAAAGAACAGGTGCTCTAACATCCAGTGCTTGTCATTTAAGATGAGAAAAGTGTGAGCTTCGTGAATGAAGTAGTTTGTTTGAGCTGAAAAGTGACTACCCTTACTTGAAACGAAGTCTACTTGTAGGAAGACACAGAGCCTGGGATTTAACTCCATTTCTGAAGTGAAACACACAGCAGAGTTCTCATCCATTCATCACACTCTGCTTTAGAGCAAGAAGCACGCTCTAGGTTTCTAGAGTCTCTAATACAGCAGGAAACTTGAATGTGCTCAGAACAACAGAACGGTGTTTCCTACACATAAGGACCATATCTAGTTCAAATTTGCTTCTGAAACTGATACAAACCAGAGGTCCTCTAACATCCAATGCTTGTCAGTTAAGATGAGAAACGTGTGACCTTCGTAATCTATGTAGTTCGTTTGAGCTGTAAAGTACCTGCCCTTACCTGAAAGGAAGTCTTGCTTGTAGGAAGACTCAGAGCCTGGGATTTAACTCCATTTCTGAAGTGAAACACAGCAGAGTTCTCATCCATTGATCATACTCTGCTTTAGAGCAAGAAGCACGCTCTTGCCTTCTGGAGTCTCTAATACAGCAGGAAACTTGAGTGTGCTCAGAAAAAAAGAACGGTGTTTCCTACACATAAGGACCATATCTAGTTCAAATTTGCTTCTGAAACTGATACAAAGCAGAGGTCCTCAAACATCCAAAGCTTGTCAATTAAGCTAGAAACGTGTGAGCTTTGTGAACGATGTAGTTCCTTTGAGCTCAAAAGTGACTGCACTTACCTGAAAGGAAGTCTTGCTTGTAGGAAGACACAGAGCCTGGGATTTAACTCCATTTCTGAAGGGAAACACACAGCAGAGTTCTCATCCATTGATCACACTCTGCTTTAGAGCAAGAAGCACGCTCTAGGTTTCTAGAGTCTCTAAGACAGCAGGAAACGTGAGTGTGCTGAGAACAAAAGAACGGTGTTTCCTACACATACGGACCATATCCAGTCCAACTCTGCTTCTGAAACTGATACAAAGCACTGGTCCTCTATCATCCAATGCTTGTCAGCTAACATGAGAAACGTGTTAGCTTCGTGAAGGATGTAGTTCGTTTGAGCTGTAAAGTAACTGCCCTTACCTGAAACGAAGTCTTTCTTGTAGGAACACTCAGAGCCTGGGATTTAACTCCATTTCTGAAGTGAAACACATCAGAGTTCTCCTCCATTGATCACACTCTGCTTTAGAGCAAGAAGCACGCTCTAGGTTTCTAGAGTCTCTAATACAGCAGGAAACTTGAGTGTGCTCAGAACAACAGAACGGTGTTTCCTACACACACGGACCGTATCTAGTTCAACTCTGCTTCTGAAACTGAAACAAACCACAGGTCCTCTAACATCAAATGCTTGTCAGTTAACATGAGAAACGTGGGAGCTTCGTGAACGATGTAGTTCGTTTGAGATGAAAAGTGACTTACCTGACCTGAAACGAAGTCTTGCTTGAAGGAAGACACAGAGCCCGGGATTTAACTCCATTTCTGAAGTGGAACACACAGCACAGTTCTGATCCATTGATCACACTCTGCTTTAGAACAAGAAGCACGGACTTGCTTTCTAGATTCTCTAAGACAGCAGGAAACGTGAGTGTGCTGAGAACAAAAGAACGGTGGTTCCTACACATACGGACCATTTCTAGTCCAACTCTGCCTCTGAAATTGATACAAAGCACTGGTCCTCTAACATCCAATGCTTGTCATTTAAGATGAGAAACGTGTGAGCTTCATGAATGATGTAGTTCGTTTGAGCTGAAAAGTTCCTGCCCTTACCTGAAACGAAGTCTTGCTTGTAGGAACACTCAGAGCCTGGGATTTAACTCCATTTCTGAAGTGAAACACAGCAGAGTTCTCATCCATTGATCATACTCTGCTTTAGAGCAAGAAGCACGCTATTGCCTTCTAGAGTCTCTAATACAGCAGGAAACTTGAGTGTGCTCAGAACAAAAGAACGGTGTATCCCACACATAAGGACCATATCTAGTTCAAATTTGCTTCTGAAACTGATACAAACCAGACGTCCTCTAACATCCAATGCTTGTCAGTTAAGATGAGAAACGTGTGACCTTTGTGAACTATGTAGTTCTTTCGAGCTGTAAAGTACCTGCCCTTACCTGAAAGGAAGTCTTGCTTGTAGGAAGACTCAGAGTCTGGGATTTAACTCCATTTCTGGAGTGAAACACACAGCAGAGTTCTCATCCATTGATCCCACTCTGCTTTAGAGCAAGAAGGACGCTCTAGGTTTCTAGAATCTCTAAGACAGCAGGAAACGTGAGTGTGCTCAGAAAAAAAGAACGGTGTTTCCTACACACGCGGACCATATCTAGTCAAACTCTGCTTCTGAAACTGATACAAAGCAGAGGTCCTCAAACATCCAAAGCTTGTCAATTAAGCTGAGAAACATGTGAGCTTTGTGAACGATGTAGTTCCTTTGAGCTCAAAAGTGACTGCCCTTACCTGAAACGAAGTCTTGCATGTAGGAAGACACAGAGCCTGGGGTTTAACTCCATTTCTGAAGGGAAACACACAGCATAGTTCTCATCCATTGATCACACTCTGCTTTAGAGCAAGAAGCACGCGCTTGCTTTCTAGATTCTCTAATACAGCAGGAAACGTGAGTGTGCTGAGAACAAAAGAACGGTGGTTCCTACACATACAGACCATTTCTAGTCCAACTCTGCCTCTGAAATTGATACAAAGCACTGGTCCTCTAACATCCAATGCTTGTCATTTAAGATGAGAAACGTGTGAGCTTCATGAATGATGTAGTTCGTTTGAGCTGAAAAGTTCCTGCCCTTACCTGAAACGAAGTCTTGCTTGTAGGAAGACACAGAGCCTGGGTTTTAACTCCAGTTCTGAAGTGAAACCCACAGCATAGTTATCATCCAAGGATCACACTCTGCTTTAGAGCAAGAAGCTCGCCCTTGCTTTCTAGAGTCTCTAAGAAAGCAGGAAACTTGAGTTTGCAGAGAACAAAAGAACGGTGTTCCCTACACATACGCACCATATCTAGTCCAACTCTGCCTCTGACATTGATACAAAGAACAGGTGCTCTAACATCCAATGCTTGTCATTTAAGATGAGAAAAGTGTGAGCTTCGTGAATGAAGTAGTTCGTTTGAGCTGAAAAGTGACTACCCTTACTTGAAACGAAGTCTACTTGTAGGAAGACACAGAGCCTGGGATTTAACTCCATTTCTGAAGTGAAACACACAGCAGAGTTCTCATCCATTCATCACACTCTGCTTTAGAGCAAGAAGCACGCTCTAGGTTTCTAGAGTCTCTAATACAGCAGGAAACTTGAATGTGCTCAGAACAACAGAACGGTGTTTCCTACACATAAGGACCATATCTAGTTCAAATTTGCTTCTGAAACTGATACAAACCAGAGGTCCTCTAACATCCAATGCTTGTCAGTTAAGATGAGAAACGTGTGACCTTCGTAATCTATGTAGTTCGTTTGAGCTGTAAAGTACCTGCCCTTACCTGAAAGGAAGTCTTGCTTGTAGGAAGACTCAGAGCCTGGGATTTAACTCCATTTCTGAAGTGAAACACAGCAGAGTTCTCATCCATTGATCATACTCTGCTTTAGAGCAAGAAGCACGCTCTTGCCTTCTGGAGTCTCTAATACAGCAGGAAACTTGAGTGTGCTCAGAAAAAAAGAACGGTGTTTCCTACACATAAGGACCATATCTAGTTCAAATTTGCTTCTGAAACTGATACAAAGCAGAGGTCCTCAAACATCCAAAGCTTGTCAATTAAGCTAGAAACGTGTGAGCTTTGTGAACGATGTAGTTCCTTTGAGCTCAAAAGTGACTGCACTTACCTGAAAGGAAGTCTTGCTTGTAGGAAGACACAGAGCCTGGGATTTAACTCCATTTCTGAAGGGAAACACACAGCAGAGTTCTCATCCATTGATCACACTCTGCTTTAGAGCAAGAAGCACGCTCTAGGTTTCTAGAGTCTCTAAGACAGCAGGAAACGTGAGTGTGCTGAGAACAAAAGAACGGTGTTTCCTACACATACGGACCATATCCAGTCCAACTCTGCTTCTGAAACTGATACAAAGCACTGGTCCTCTATCATCCAATGCTTGTCAGCTAACATGAGAAACGTGTTAGCTTCGTGAAGGATGTAGTTCGTTTGAGCTGTAAAGTAACTGCCCTTACCTGAAACGAAGTCTTTCTTGTAGGAACACTCAGAGCCTGGGATTTAACTCCATTTCTGAAGTGAAACACATCAGAGTTCTCCTCCATTGATCACACTCTGCTTTAGAGCAAGAAGCACGCTCTAGGTTTCTAGAGTCTCTAATACAGCAGGAAACTTGAGTGTGCTCAGAACAACAGAACGGTGTTTCCTACACACACGGACCGTATCTAGTTCAACTCTGCTTCTGAAACTGAAACAAACCACAGGTCCTCTAACATCAAATGCTTGTCAGTTAACATGAGAAACGTGGGAGCTTCGTGAACGATGTAGTTCGTTTGAGATGAAAAGTGACTTACCTGACCTGAAACGAAGTCTTGCTTGAAGGAAGACACAGAGCCCGGGATTTAACTCCATTTCTGAAGTGGAACACACAGCACAGTTCTGATCCATTGATCACACTCTGCTTTAGAACAAGAAGCACGGACTTGCTTTCTAGATTCTCTAAGACAGCAGGAAACGTGAGTGTGCTGAGAACAAAAGAACGGTGGTTCCTACACATACGGACCATTTCTAGTCCAACTCTGCCTCTGAAATTGATACAAAGCACTGGTCCTCTAACATCCAATGCTTGTCATTTAAGATGAGAAACGTGTGAGCTTCATGAATGATGTAGTTCGTTTGAGCTGAAAAGTTCCTGCCCTTACCTGAAACGAAGTCTTGCTTGTAGGAACACTCAGAGCCTGGGATTTAACTCCATTTCTGAAGTGAAACACAGCAGAGTTCTCATCCATTGATCATACTCTGCTTTAGAGCAAGAAGCACGCTATTGCCTTCTAGAGTCTCTAATACAGCAGGAAACTTGAGTGTGCTCAGAACAAAAGAACGGTGTATCCCACACATAAGGACCATATCTAGTTCAAATTTGCTTCTGAAACTGATACAAACCAGACGTCCTCTAACATCCAATGCTTGTCAGTTAAGATGAGAAACGTGTGACCTTTGTGAACTATGTAGTTCTTTCGAGCTGTAAAGTACCTGCCCTTACCTGAAAGGAAGTCTTGCTTGTAGGAAGACTCAGAGTCTGGGATTTAACTCCATTTCTGGAGTGAAACACACAGCAGAGTTCTCATCCATTGATCCCACTCTGCTTTAGAGCAAGAAGGACGCTCTAGGTTTCTAGAATCTCTAAGACAGCAGGAAACGTGAGTGTGCTCAGAAAAAAAGAACGGTGTTTCCTACACACGCGGACCATATCTAGTCAAACTCTGCTTCTGAAACTGATACAAAGCAGAGGTCCTCAAACATCCAAAGCTTGTCAATTAAGCTGAGAAACATGTGAGCTTTGTGAACGATGTAGTTCCTTTGAGCTCAAAAGTGACTGCCCTTACCTGAAACGAAGTCTTGCATGTAGGAAGACACAGAGCCTGGGGTTTAACTCCATTTCTGAAGGGAAACACACAGCATAGTTCTCATCCATTGATCACACTCTGCTTTAGAGCAAGAAGCACGCGCTTGCTTTCTAGATTCTCTAATACAGCAGGAAACGTGAGTGTGCTGAGAACAAAAGAACGGTGGTTCCTACACATACAGACCATTTCTAGTCCAACTCTGCCTCTGAAATTGATACAAAGCACTGGTCCTCTAACATCCAATGCTTGTCATTTAAGATGAGAAACGTGTGAGCTTCATGAATGATGTAGTTCGTTTGAGCTGAAAAGTTCCTGCCCTTACCTGAAACGAAGTCTTGCTTGTAGGAAGACACAGAGCCTGGGTTTTAACTCCAGTTCTGAAGTGAAACCCACAGCATAGTTATCATCCAAGGATCACACTCTGCTTTAGAGCAAGAAGCTCGCCCTTGCTTTCTAGAGTCTCTAAGAAAGCAGGAAACTTGAGTTTGCAGAGAACAAAAGAACGGTGTTCCCTACACATACGCACCATATCTAGTCCAACTCTGCCTCTGACATTGATACAAAGAACAGGTGCTCTAACATCCAATGCTTGTCATTTAAGATGAGAAAAGTGTGAGCTTCGTGAATGAAGTAGTTCGTTTGAGCTGAAAAGTGACTACCCTTACTTGAAACGAAGTCTACTTGTAGGAAGACACAGAGCCTGGGATTTAACTCCATTTCTGAAGTGAAACACACAGCAGAGTTCTCATCCATTCATCACACTCTGCTTTAGAGCAAGAAGCACGCTCTAGGTTTCTAGAGTCTCTAATACAGCAGGAAACTTGAATGTGCTCAGAACAACAGAACGGTGTTTCCTACACATAAGGACCATATCTAGTTCAAATTTGCTTCTGAAACTGATACAAACCAGAGGTCCTCTAACATCCAATGCTTGTCAGTTAAGATGAGAAACGTGTGACCTTCCTAATCTATGTAGTTCGTTTGAGCTGTAAAGTACCTGCCCTTACCTGAAAGGAAGTCTTGCTTGTAGGAAGACTCAGAGCCTGGGATTTAACTCCATTTCTGAAGTGAAACACACAGCAGAGTTCTCATCCATTGATCACACTCTGCTTTAGAGCAAGAAGAATGCTAATGCTTTCTAGAGTCTCTAATACAGCAGGAAACGTGAGTGTGCTCAGAAGAAAAGAACGGTGTTTCCTACACACACGGACCGTATCTAGTTCAACTCTGCTTCTGAAACTGAAACAAACCACAGGTCCTCTAACATCCAATGCTTGTCAGTTAACATGAGAAACGTGTGAGCTTCGTGAACGATGTAGTTCGTTTGAGATGAAAAGTGACTTACCTGACCTAAAACGAAGTCTTGCTTGAAGGAAGACACAGAGCCCGGGATTTAACTCCATTTCTGAAGTGGAACACACAGCACAGTTCTGATCCATTGATCACACTCTGCTTTAGAACAAGAAGCACGGACTTGCTTTCTAGATTCTCTAAGACAGCAGGAAACGTGAGTGTGCTGAGAACAAAAGAACGGTGGTTCCTACACATACGGACCATTTCTAGTCCAACTCTGCCTCTGAAATTGATACAAAGCACTGGTCCTCTAACATCCAATGCTTGTCATTTAAGATGAGAAACGTGTGAGCTTCATGAATGATGTAGTTCGTTTGAGCTGAAAAGTTCCTGCCCTTACCTGAAACGAAGTCTTGCTTGTAGGAACACTCAGAGCCTGGGATTTAACTCCGTTTCTGAAGTGAAACACAGCAGAGTTCTCATCCATTGATCATACTCTGCTTTAGAGCAAGAAGCACGCTCTTGCCTTCTAGAGTCTCTAATACAGCAGGAAACTTGAGTGTGCTCAGAACAAAAGAACGGTGTTTCCTACACATAAGGACCATATCTAGTTCAAATTTGCTTCTGAAACTGATACAAACCAGACGTCCTCTAACATCTAATGCTTGTCAGTTAAGATGAGAAACGTGTGACCTTTGTGAACCATGTAGTTCTTTCGAGCTGTAAAGTACCTGCCCCTACCTGAAAGGAAGTCTTGCTTGTAGGAAGACTCAGAGTCTGGGATTTAACTCCATTTCTAAAGTGAAACACACAGCAGAGTTCTCATCCATTGATCCCACTCTGCTTTAGAGCAAGAAGGACGCTCTAGGTTTCTAGAATCTCTAAGACAGCAGGAAACGTGAGTGTGCTCAGAAGAAAAGAACGGTGTTTCCTACACACGCGGACCGTATCTAGTTCAACTCTGCTTCTGAAACTGAAACAAACTACAGGCCCTCTAACATCCAATGCTTGTCAGTTAACATGAGAAACGTGTGAGCTTCGGAAACTATGTAGTTTCTTTTAGCTGTAAATTAGCTGCCCTTACTTGAAACGAAGTCTTGCTTGTAGGAAGAAACAGAGCCTGGGATTTAACTCCATTTCTGAAGTGAAACACACAGCAGAGTTCTCATCCATTGATCCCACTCTGCTTTAGAGCAAGAAGGACGCTCTAGGTTTCTAGAATCTCTAAGACAGCAGGAAACGTGAGTGTGCTGAGTACAAAAGAATGTTGTTTCCTACACATACGGACCATATCTAGTCCAACTCTGCTTCTGAAACTGATACAAAGCAGAGGTCCTCAAACATCCAAAGCTTGTCAATTAAGCTGAGAAACATGTGAGCTTTGTGAACGATGTAGTTCCTTTGAGCTCAAAAGTGACTGCCCTTACCTGAAACGAAGTCTTGCATGTAGGAAGACACAGAGCCTGGGGTTTAACTCCATTTCTGAAGGGAAACACACAGCATAGTTCTCATCCATTGATCACACTCTGCTTTAGAGCAAGAAGCACGCGCTTGCTTTCTAGAGTCTCTAAGAAAGCAGGAAACTTGAGTTTGCAGAGAACAAAAGAACGGTGTTCCCTACACATACGCACCATATCTAGTCCAACTCTGCCTCTGACATTGATACAAAGAACAGGTGCTCTAACATCCAATGCTTGTCATTTAAGATGAGAAAAGTGTGAGCTTCGTGAATGAAGTAGTTTGTTTGAGCTGAAAAGTGACTACCCTTACTTGAAACGAAGTCTACTTGTAGGAAGACACAGAGCCTGGGATTTAACTCCATTTCTGAAGTGAAACACACAGCAGAGTTCTCATCCATTCATCACACTCTGCTTTAGAGCAAGAAGCACGCTCTAGGTTTCTAGAGTCTCTAATACAGCAGGAAACTTGAATGTGCTCAGAACAACAGAACGGTGTTTCCTACACATAAGGACCATATCTAGTTCAAATTTGCTTCTGAAACTGATACAAACCAGAGGTCCTCTAACATCCAATGCTTGTCAGTTAAGATGAGAAACGTGTGACCTTCGTAATCTATGTAGTTCGTTTGAGCTGTAAAGTACCTGCCCTTACCTGAAAGGAAGTCTTGCTTGTAGGAAGACTCAGAGCCTGGGATTTAACTCCATTTCTGAAGTGAAACACAGCAGAGTTCTCATCCATTGATCATACTCTGCTTTAGAGCAAGAAGCACGCTCTTGCCTTCTGGAGTCTCTAATACAGCAGGAAACTTGAGTGTGCTCAGAAAAAAAGAACGGTGTTTCCTACACATAAGGACCATATCTAGTTCAAATTTGCTTCTGAAACTGATACAAAGCCGAGGTCCTCAAACATCCAAAGCTTGTCAATTAAGCTAGAAACGTGTGAGCTTTGTGAACGATGTAGTTCCTTTGAGCTCAAAAGTGACTGCACTTACCTGGAACGAAGTCTTGCTTGTAGGAAGACACAGAGCCTGGGATTTAACTCCATTTCTGAAGGGAAACACACAGCAGAGTTCTCATCCATTGATCACACTCTGCTTTAGAGCAAGAAGCACGCTCTAGGTTTCTAGATTCTCTAAGACAGCAGGAAACGTGAGTGTGCTGAGAACAAAAGAACGGTGTTTCCTACACATACGGACCATATCCAGTCCAACTCTGCTTCTGAAACTGATACAAAGCACTGGTCCTCTATCATCCAATGCTTGTCAGCTAACATGAGAAACGTGTTAGCTTCGTGAAGGATGTAGTTCGTTTGAGCTGTAAAGTAACTGCCCTTACCTGAAACGAAGTCTTTCTTGTAGGAACACTCAGAGCCTGGGATTTAACTCCATTTCTGAAGTGAAACACATCAGAGTTCTCCTCCATTGATCACACTCTGCTTTAGAGCAAGAAGCACGCTCTAGGTTTCTAGAGTCTCTAATACAGCAGGAAACTTGAGTGTGCTCAGAACAACAGAACGGTGTTTCCTACACACACGGACCGTATCTAGTTCAACTCTGCTTCTGAAACTGAAACAAACCACAGGTCCTCTAACATCAAATGCTTGTCAGTTAACATGAGAAACGTGTGAGCTTCGTGAACGATGTAGTTCGTTTGAGATGAAAAGTGACTTACCTGACCTGAAACGAAGTCTTGCTTGAAGGAAGACACAGAGCCCGGGATTTAACTCCATTTCTGAAGTGGAACACACAGCACAGTTCTGATCCATTGATCACACTCTGCTTTAGAACAAGAAGCACGGACTTGCTTTCTAGATTCTCTAAGACAGCAGGAAACGTGAGTGTGCTGAGAACAAAAGAACGGTGGTTCCTACACATACGGACCATTTCTAGTCCAACTCTGCCTCTGAAATTGATACAAAGCACTGGTCCTCTAACATCCAATGCTTGTCATTTAAGATGAGAAACGTGTGAGCTTCATGAATGATGTAGTTCGTTTGAGCTGAAAAGTTCCTGCCCTTACCTGAAACGAAGTCTTGCTTGTAGGAACACTCAGAGCCTGGGATTTAACTCCATTTCTGAAGTGAAACACAGCAGAGTTCTCATCCATTGATAATACTCTGCTTTAGAGCAAGAAGCACGCTATTGCCTTCTAGAGTCTCTAATACAGCAGGAAACTTGAGTGTGCTCAGAACAAAAGAACGGTGTTTCCCACACATAAGGACCATATCTAGTTCAAATTTGCTTCTGAAACTGATACAAACCAGACGTCCTCTAACATCCAATGCTTGTCAGTTAAGATGAGAAACGTGTGACCTTTGTGAACTATGTAGTTCTTTCGAGCTGTAAAGTACCCGCCCTTACCTGAAAGGAAGTCTTGCTTGTAGGAAGACTCAGAGTCTGGGATTTAACTCCATTTCTGGAGTGAAACACACAGCAGAGTTCTCATCCATTGATCCCACTCTGCTTTAGAGCAAGAAGGACGCTCTAGGTTTCTAGAATCTCTAAGACAGCAGGAAACGTGAGTGTGCTCAGAAGAAAAGAACTGTGTTTCCTACACACGCGGACCATATCTAGTCAAACTCTGCTTCTGAAACTGATACAAAGCAGAGGTCCTCAAACATCCAAAGCTTGTCAATTAAGCTGAGAAACATGTGAGCTTTGTGAACGATGTAGTTCCTTTGAGCTCAAAAGTGACTGCCCTTACCTGAAAGGAAGTCTTGCTTGTAGGAAGACTCAGAGCCTGGGATTTAACTCCATTTCTGAAGTGAAACACAGCAGAGTTCTCATCCATTGATCATACTCTGCTTTAGAGCAAGAAGCACGCTCTTGCCTTCTGGAGTCTCTAATACAGCAGGAAAATTGAGTGTGCTCAGAAAAAAAGAACGGTGTTTCCTACACATAAGGACCATATCTAGTTCAAATTTGCTTCTGAAACTGATACAAAGCAGAGGTCCTCAAACATCCAAAGCTTGTCAATTAAGCTAGAAACGTGTGAGCTTTGTGAACGATGTAGTTCCTTTGAGCTCAAAAGTGACTGCACTTACCTGAAAGGAAGTCTTGCTTGTAGGAAGACACAGAGCCTGGGATTTAACTCCATTTCTGAAGGGAAACACACAGCATAGTTCTCATCCATTGATCACACTCTGCTTTAGAGCAAGAAGCACGCGCTTGCTTTCTAGATTCTCTAAGACAGCAGGAAACGTGAGTGTGCTGAGAACAAAAGAACGGTGGTTCCTACACATACAGACCATTTCTAGTCCAACTCTGCCTCTGAAATTGATACAAAGCACTGGTCCTCTAACATCCAATGCTTGTCATTTAAGATGAGAAACGTGTGAGCTTCATGAATGATGTAGTTCGTTTGAGCTGAAAAGTTCCTGCCCTTACCTGAAAGGAAGTCTTGCTTGTAGGAAGACACAGAGCCTGGGTTTTAACTCCAGTTCTGAAGTGAAACCCACAGCATAGTTATCATCCAAGGATCACACTCTGCTTTAGAGCAAGAAGCTCGCCCTTGCTTTCTAGAGTCTCTAAGAAAGCAGGAAACTTGAGTTTGCAGAGAACAAAAGAACGGTGTTCCCTACACATACGCACCATATCTAGTCCAACTCTGCCTCTGACATTGATACAAAGAACAGGTGCTCTAACATCCAATGCTTGTCATTTAAGATGAGAAAAGTGTGAGCTTCGTGAATGAAGTAGTTTGTTTGAGCTGAAAAGTGACTACCCTTACTTGAAACGAAGTCTACTTGTAGGAAGACACAGAGCCTGGGATTTAACTCCATTTCTGAAGTGAAACACACAGCAGAGTTCTCATCCATTGATCCCACTCTGCTTTAGAGCAAGAAGGACGCTCTAGGTTTCTAGAATCTCTAAGACAGCAGGAAACGTGAGTGTGCTCAGAAGAAAAGAACGGTGTTTCCTACACACGCGGACTATATCTAGTCAAACTCTGCTTCTGAAACTGATACAAAGCAGAGGTCCTCAAACATCCAAAGCTTGTCAATTAAGCTGAGAAACATGTGAGCTTTGTGAACGATGTAGTTCCTTTGAGCTCAAAAGTGACTGCCCTTACCTGAAACGAAGTCTTGCGTGTAGGAAGACACAGAGCCTGGGGTTTAACTCCATTTCTGAAGGGAAACACACAGCATAGTTCTCATCCATTGATCACACTCTGCTTTAGAGCAAGAAGAACACGCTTGCTTTCTAGATTCTCTAAGACAGCAGGAAACGTGAGTGTGCTGAGAACAAAAGAACGGTGGTTCCTACACATACAGACCATTTCTAGTCCAACTCTGCCTCTGAAATTGATACAAAGCACTGGTCCTCTAACATCCAATGCTTGTCATTTAAGATGAGAAACGTGTGAGCTTCATGAATGATGTAGTTCGTTTGAGCTGAAAAGTTCCTGCCCTTACCTGAAACGAAGTCTTGCTTGTAGGAAGACACAGAGCCTGGGTTTTAACTCCAGTTCTGAAGTGAAACCCACAGCATAGTTATCATCCAAGGATCACACTCTGCTTTAGAGCAAGAAGCTCGCCCTTGCTTTCTAGAGTCTCTAAGAAAGCAGGAAACTTGAGTTTGCAGAGAACAAAAGAACGGTGTTCCCTACACATACGCACCATATCTAGTCCAACTCTGCCTCTGACATTGATACAAAGAACAGGTGCTCTAACATCCAATGCTTGTCATTTAAGATGAGAAAAGTGTGAGCTTCGTGAATGAAGTAGTTCGTTTGAGCTGAAAAGTGACTACCCTTACTTGAAACGAAGTCTACTTGTAGGAAGACACAGAGCCTGGGATTTAACTCCATTTCTGAAGTGAAACACACAGCAGAGTTCTCATCCATTCATCACACTCTGCTTTAGAGCAAGAAGCACGCTCTAGGTTTCTAGAGTCTCTAATACAGCAGGAAACTTGAATGTGCTCAGAACAACAGAACGGTGTTTCCTACACATAAGGACCATATCTAGTTCAAATTTGCTTCTGAAACTGATACAAACCAGAGGTCCTCTAACATCCAATGCTTGTCAGTTAAGATGAGAAACGTGTGACCTTCGTAATCTATGTAGTTCGTTTGAGCTGTAAAGTACCTGCCCTTACCTGAAAGGAAGTCTTGCTTGTAGGAAGACTCAGAGCCTGGGATTTAACTCCATTTCTGAAGTGAAACACAGCAGAGTTCTCATCCATTGATCATACTCTGCTTTAGAGCAAGAAGCACGCTCTTGCCTTCTGGAGTCTCTAATACAGCAGGAAAATTGAGTGTGCTCAGAAAAAAAGAACGGTGTTTCCTACACATAAGGACCATATCTAGTTCAAATTTGCTTCTGAAACTGATACAAAGCAGAGGTCCTCAAACATCCAAAGCTTGTCAATTAAGCTAGAAACGTGTGAGCTTTGTGAACGATGTAGTTCCTTTGAGCTCAAAAGTGACTGCACTTACCTGAAAGGAAGTCTTGCTTGTAGGAAGACACAGAGCCTGGGATTTAACTCCATTTCTGAAGGGAAACACACAGCATAGTTCTCATCCATTGATCACACTCTGCTTTAGAGCAAGAAGCACGCGCTTGCTTTCTAGATTCTCTAAGACAGCAGGAAACGTGAGTGTGCTGAGAACAAAAGAACGGTGGTTCCTACACATACAGACCATTTCTAGTCCAACTCTGCCTCTGAAATTGATACAAAGCACTGGTCCTCTAACATCCAATGCTTGTCATTTAAGATGAGAAACGTGTGAGCTTCATGAATGATGTAGTTCGTTTGAGCTGAAAAGTTCCTGCCCTTACCTGAAACGAAGTCTTGCTTGTAGGAAGACACAGAGCCTGGGTTTTAACTCCAGTTCTGAAGTGAAACCCACAGCATAGTTATCATCCAAGGATCACACTCTGCTTTAGAGCAAGAAGCTCGCCCTTGCTTTCTAGAGTCTCTAAGAAAGCAGGAAACTTGAGTTTGCAGAGAACAAAAGAACGGTGTTCCCTACACATACGCACCATATCTAGTCCAACTCTGCCTCTGACATTGATACAAAGAACAGGTGCTCTAACATCCAATGCTTGTCATTTAAGATGAGAAAAGTGTGAGCTTCGTGAATGAAGTAGTTTGTTTGAGCTGAAAAGTGACTACCCTTACTTGAAACGAAGTCTACTTGTAGGAAGACACAGAGCCTGGGATTTAACTCCATTTCTGAAGTGAAACACACAGCAGAGTTCTCATCCATTCATCACACTCTGCTTTAGAGCAAGAAGCACGCTCTAGGTTTCTAGAGTCTCTAATACAGCAGGAAACTTGAATGTGCTCAGAACAACAGAACGGTGTTTCCTACACATAAGGACCATATCTAGTTCAAATTTGCTTCTGAAACTGATACAAACCAGAGGTCCTCTAACATCCAATGCTTGTCAGTTAAGATGAGAAACGTGTGACCTTCGTAATCTATGTAGTTCGTTTGAGCTGTAAAGTACCTGCCCTTACCTGAAAGGAAGTCTTGCTTGTAGGAAGACTCAGAGCCTGGGATTTAACTCCATTTCTGAAGTGAAACACAGCAGAGTTCTCATCCATTGATCATACTCTGCTTTAGAGCAAGAAGCACGCTCTTGCCTTCTGGAGTCTCTAATACAGCAGGAAACTTGAGTGTGCTCAGAAAAAAAGAACGGTGTTTCCTACACATAAGGACCATATCTAGTTCAAATTTGCTTCTGAAACTGATACAAAGCAGAGGTCCTCAAACATCCAAAGCTTGTCAATTAAGCTAGAAACGTGTGAGCTTTGTGAACGATGTAGTTCCTTTGAGCTCAAAAGTGACTGCACTTACCTGAAAGGAAGTCTTGCTTGTAGGAAGACACAGAGCCTGGGATTTAACTCCATTTCTGAAGGGAAACACACAGCAGAGTTCTCATCCATTGATCACACTCTGCTTTAGAGCAAGAAGCACGCTCTAGGTTTCTAGAGTCTCTAAGACAGCAGGAAACGTGAGTGTGCTGAGAACAAAAGAACGGTGTTTCCTACACATACGGACCATATCCAGTCCAACTCTGCTTCTGAAACTGATACAAAGCACTGGTCCTCTATCATCCAATGCTTGTCAGCTAACATGAGAAACGTGTTAGCTTCGTGAAGGATGTAGTTCGTTTGAGCTGTAAAGTAACTGCCCTTACCTGAAACGAAGTCTTTCTTGTAGGAACACTCAGAGCCTGGGATTTAACTCCATTTCTGAAGTGAAACACATCAGAGTTCTCCTCCATTGATCACACTCTGCTTTAGAGCAAGAAGCACGCGCTTGCTTTCTAGATTCTCTAAGACAGCAGGAAACGTGAGTGTGCTGAGAACAAAAGAACGGTGGTTCCTACACATACAGACCATTTCTAGTCCAACTCTGCCTCTGAAATTGATACAAAGCACTGGTCCTCTAACATCCAATGCTTGTCATTTAAGATGAGAAACGTGTGAGCTTCATGAATGATGTAGTTCGTTTGAGCTGAAAAGTTCCTGCCCTTACCTGAAACGAAGTCTTGCTTGTAGGAAGACACAGAGCCTGGGTTTTAACTCCAGTTCTGAAGTGAAACCCACAGCATAGTTATCATCCAAGGATCACACTCTGCTTTAGAGCAAGAAGCTCGCCCTTGCTTTCTAGAGTCTCTAAGAAAGCAGGAAACTTGAGTTTGCAGAGAACAAAAGAACGGTGTTCCCTACACATACGCACCATATCTAGTCCAACTCTGCCTCTGACATTGATACAAAGAACAGGTGCTCTAACATCCAATGCTTGTCATTTAAGATGAGAAAAGTGTGAGCTTCGTGAATGAAGTAGTTTGTTTGAGCTGAAAAGTGACTACCCTTACTTGAAACGAAGTCTACTTGTAGGAAGACACAGAGCCTGGGATTTAACTCCATTTCTGAAGTGAAACACACAGCAGAGTTCTCATCCATTCATCACACTCTGCTTTAGAGCAAGAAGCACGCTCTAGGTTTCTAGAGTCTCTAATACAGCAGGAAACTTGAATGTGCTCAGAACAACAGAACGGTGTTTCCTACACATAAGGACCATATCTAGTTCAAATTTGCTTCTGAAACTGATACAAACCAGAGGTCCTCTAACATCCAATGCTTGTCAGTTAAGATGAGAAACGTGTGACCTTCGTAATCTATGTAGTTCGTTTGAGCTGTAAAGTACCTGCCCTTACCTGAAAGGAAGTCTTGCTTGTAGGAAGACTCAGAGCCTGGGATTTAACTCCATTTCTGAAGTGAAACACAGCAGAGTTCTCATCCATTGATCATACTCTGCTTTAGAGCAAGAAGCACGCTCTTGCCTTCTGGAGTCTCTAATACAGCAGGAAACTTGAGTGTGCTCAGAAAAAAAGAACGGTGTTTCCTACACATAAGGACCATATCTAGTTCAAATTTGCTTCTGAAACTGATACAAAGCAGAGGTCCTCAAACATCCAAAGCTTGTCAATTAAGCTAGAAACGTGTGAGCTTTGTGAACGATGTAGTTCCTTTGAGCTCAAAAGTGACTGCACTTACCTGAAAGGAAGTCTTGCTTGTAGGAAGACACAGAGCCTGGGATTTAACTCCATTTCTGAAGGGAAACACACAGCAGAGTTCTCATCCATTGATCACACTCTGCTTTAGAGCAAGAAGCACGCTCTAGGTTTCTAGAGTCTCTAAGACAGCAGGAAACGTGAGTGTGCTGAGAACAAAAGAACGGTGTTTCCTACACATACGGACCATATCCAGTCCAACTCTGCTTCTGAAACTGATACAAAGCACTGGTCCTCTATCATCCAATGCTTGTCAGCTAACATGAGAAACGTGTTAGCTTCGTGAAGGATGTAGTTCGTTTGAGCTGTAAAGTAACTGCCCTTACCTGAAACGAAGTCTTTCTTGTAGGAACACTCAGAGCCTGGGATTTAACTCCATTTCTGAAGTGAAACACATCAGAGTTCTCCTCCATTGATCACACTCTGCTTTAGAGCAAGAAGCACGCTCTAGGTTTCTAGAGTCTCTAATACAGCAGGAAACTTGAGTGTGCTCAGAACAACAGAACGGTGTTTCCTACACACACGGACCGTATCTAGTTCAACTCTGCTTCTGAAACTGAAACAAACCACAGGTCCTCTAACATCAAATGCTTGTCAGTTAACATGAGAAACGTGTGAGCTTCGTGAACGATGTAGTTCGTTTGAGATGAAAAGTGACTTACCTGACCTGAAACGAAGTCTTGCTTGAAGGAAGACACAGAGCCCGGGATTTAACTCCATTTCTGAAGTGGAACACACAGCACAGTTCTGATCCATTGATCACACTCTGCTTTAGAACAAGAAGCACGGACTTGCTTTCTAGATTCTCTAAGACAGCAGGAAACGTGAGTGTGCTGAGAACAAAAGAACGGTGGTTCCTACACATACGGACCATTTCTAGTCCAACTCTGCCTCTGAAATTGATACAAAGCACTGGTCCTCTAACATCCAATGCTTGTCATTTAAGATGAGAAACGTGTGAGCTTCATGAATGATGTAGTTCGTTTGAGCTGAAAAGTTCCTGCCCTTACCTGAAAGGAAGTCTTGCTTGTAGGAAGACTCAGAGTCTGGGATTTAACTCCATTTCTGGAGTGAAACACACAGCAGAGTTCTCATCCATTGATCCCACTCTGCTTTAGAGCAAGAAGGACGCTCTAGGTTTCTAGAATCTCTAAGACAGCAGGAAACGTGAGTGTGCTCAGAAAAAAAGAACGGTGTTTCCTACACACGCGGACCATATCTAGTCAAACTCTGCTTCTGAAACTGATACAAAGCAGAGGTCCTCAAACATCCAAAGCTTGTCAATTAAGCTGAGAAACATGTGAGCTTTGTGAACGATGTAGTTCCTTTGAGCTCAAAAGTGACTGCCCTTACCTGAAACGAAGTCTTGCATGTAGGAAGACACAGAGCCTGGGGTTTAACTCCATTTCTGAAGGGAAACACACAGCATAGTTCTCATCCATTGATCACACTCTGCTTTAGAGCAAGAAGCACGCGCTTGCTTTCTAGATTCTCTAATACAGCAGGAAACGTGAGTGTGCTGAGAACAAAAGAACGGTGGTTCCTACACATACAGACCATTTCTAGTCCAACTCTGCCTCTGAAATTGATACAAAGCACTGGTCCTCTAACATCCAATGCTTGTCATTTAAGATGAGAAACGTGTGAGCTTCATGAATGATGTAGTTCGTTTGAGCTGAAAAGTTCCTGCCCTTACCTGAAACGAAGTCTTGCTTGTAGGAAGACACAGAGCCTGGGTTTTAACTCCAGTTCTGAAGTGAAACCCACAGCATAGTTATCATCCAAGGATCACACTCTGCTTTAGAGCAAGAAGCTCGCCCTTGCTTTCTAGAGTCTCTAAGAAAGCAGGAAACTTGAGTTTGCAGAGAACAAAAGAACGGTGTTCCCTACACATACGCACCATATCTAGTCCAACTCTGCCTCTGACATTGATACAAAGAACAGGTGCTCTAACATCCAATGCTTGTCATTTAAGATGAGAAAAGTGTGAGCTTCGTGAATGAAGTAGTTCGTTTGAGCTGAAAAGTGACTACCCTTACTTGAAACGAAGTCTACTTGTAGGAAGACACAGAGCCTGGGATTTAACTCCATTTCTGAAGTGAAACACACAGCAGAGTTCTCATCCATTCATCACACTCTGCTTTAGAGCAAGAAGCACGCTCTAGGTTTCTAGAGTCTCTAATACAGCAGGAAACTTGAATGTGCTCAGAACAACAGAACGGTGTTTCCTACACATAAGGACCATATCTAGTTCAAATTTGCTTCTGAAACTGATACAAACCAGAGGTCCTCTAACATCCAATGCTTGTCAGTTAAGATGAGAAACGTTTGACCTTCCTAATCTATGTAGTTCGTTTGAGCTGTAAAGTACCTGCCCTTACCTGAAAGGAAGTCTTGCTTGTAGGAAGACTCAGAGCCTGGGATTTAACTCCATTTCTGAAGTGAAACACACAGCAGAGTTCTCATCCATTGATCACACTCTGCTTTAGAGCAAGAAGAATGCTAATGCTTTCTAGAGTCTCTAATACAGCAGGAAACGTGAGTGTGCTCAGAAGAAAAGAACGGTGTTTCCTACACACACGGACCGTATCTAGTTCAACTCTGCTTCTGAAACTGAAACAAACCACAGGTCCTCTAACATCCAATGCTTGTCAGTTAACATGAGAAACGTGTGAGCTTCGTGAACGATGTAGTTCGTTTGAGATGAAAAGTGACTTACCTGACCTAAAACGAAGTCTTGCTTGAAGGAAGACACAGAGCCCGGGATTTAACTCCATTTCTGAAGTGGAACACACAGCACAGTTCTGATCCATTGATCACACTCTGCTTTAGAACAAGAAGCACGGACTTGCTTTCTAGATTCTCTAAGACAGCAGGAAACGTGAGTGTGCTGAGAACAAAAGAACGGTGGTTCCTACACATATGGACCATTTCTAGTCCAACTCTGCCTCTGAAATTGATACAAAGCACTGGTCCTCTAACATCCAATGCTTGTCATTTAAGATGAGAAACGTGTGAGCTTCATGAATGATGTAGTTCGTTTGAGCTGAAAAGTTCCTGCCCTTACCTGAAACGAAGTCTTGCTTGTAGGAACACTCAGAGCCTGGGATTTAACTCCGTTTCTGAAGTGAAACACAGCAGAGTTCTCATCCATTGATCATACTCTGCTTTAGAGCAAGAAGCACGCTCTTGCCTTCTAGAGTCTCTAATACAGCAGGAAACTTGAGTGTGCTCAGAACAAAAGAACGGTGTTTCCTACACATAAGGACCATATCTAGTTCAAATTTGCTTCTGAAACTGATACAAACCAGACGTCCTCTAACATCTAATGCTTGTCAGTTAAGATGAGAAACGTGTGACCTTTGTGAACCATGTAGTTCTTTCGAGCTGTAAAGTACCTGCCCCTACCTGAAAGGAAGTCTTGCTTGTAGGAAGACTCAGAGTCTGGGATTTAACTCCATTTCTAAAGTGAAACACACAGCAGAGTTCTCATCCATTGATCCCACTCTGCTTTAGAGCAAGAAGGACGCTCTAGGTTTCTAGAATCTCTAAGACAGCAGGAAACGTGAGTGTGCTCAGAAGAAAAGAACGGTGTTTCCTACACACGCGGACCGTATCTAGTTCAACTCTGCTTCTGAAACTGAAACAAACTACAGGCCCTCTAACATCCAATGCTTGTCAGTTAACATGAGAAACGTGTGAGCTTCGGAAACTATGTAGTTTCTTTTAGCTGTAAATTAGCTGCCCTTACTTGAAACGAAGTCTTGCTTGTAGGAAGAAACAGAGCCTGGGATTTAACTCCATTTCTGAAGTGAAACACACAGCAGAGTTCTCATCCATTGATCCCACTCTGCTTTAGAGCAAGAAGGACGCTCTAGGTTTCTAGAATCTCTAAGACAGCAGGAAACGTGAGTGTGCTGAGAACAAAAGAATGTTGTTTCCTACACATACGGACCATATCTAGTCCAACTCTGCTTCTGAAACTGATACAAAGCAGAGGTCCTCAAACATCCAAAGCTTGTCAATTAAGCTGAGAAACATGTGAGCTTTGTGAACGATGTAGTTCCTTTGAGCTCAAAAGTGACTGCCCTTACCTGAAACGAAGTCTTGCATGTAGGAAGACACAGAGCCTGGGGTTTAACTCCATTTCTGAAGGGAAACACACAGCATAGTTCTCATCCATTGATCACACTCTGCTTTAGAGCAAGAAGCACGCGCTTGCTTTCTAGAGTCTCTAAGAAAGCAGGAAACTTGAGTTTGCAGAGAACAAAAGAACGGTGTTCCCTACACATACGCACCATATCTAGTCCAACTCTGCCTCTGACATTGATACAAAGAACAGGTGCTCTAACATCCAATGCTTGTCATTTAAGATGAGAAAAGTGTGAGCTTCGTGAATGAAGTAGTTTGTTTGAGCTGAAAAGTGACTACCCTTACTTGAAACGAAGTCTACTTGTAGGAAGACACAGAGCCTGGGATTTAACTCCATTTCTGAAGTGAAACACACAGCAGAGTTCTCATCCATTCATCACACTCTGCTTTAGAGCAAGAAGCACGCTCTAGGTTTCTAGAGTCTCTAATACAGCAGGAAACTTGAATGTGCTCAGAACAACAGAACGGTGTTTCCTACACATAAGGACCATATCTAGTTCAAATTTGCTTCTGAAACTGATACAAACCAGAGGTCCTCTAACATCCAATGCTTGTCAGTTAAGATGAGAAACGTGTGACCTTCGTAATCTATGTAGTTCGTTTGAGCTGTAAAGTACCTGCCCTTACCTGAAAGGAAGTCTTGCTTGTAGGAAGACTCAGAGCCTGGGATTTAACTCCATTTCTGAAGTGAAACACAGCAGAGTTCTCATCCATTGATCATACTCTGCTTTAGAGCAAGAAGCACGCTCTTGCCTTCTGGAGTCTCTAATACAGCAGGAAACTTGAGTGTGCTCAGAAAAAAAGAACGGTGTTTCCTACACATAAGGACCATATCTAGTTCAAATTTGCTTCTGAAACTGATACAAAGCCGAGGTCCTCAAACATCCAAAGCTTGTCAATTAAGCTAGAAACGTGTGAGCTTTGTGAACGATGTAGTTCCTTTGAGCTCAAAAGTGACTGCACTTACCTGGAACGAAGTCTTGCTTGTAGGAAGACACAGAGCCTGGGATTTAACTCCATTTCTGAAGGGAAACACACAGCAGAGTTCTCATCCATTGATCACACTCTGCTTTAGAGCAAGAAGCACGCTCTAGGTTTCTAGATTCTCTAAGACAGCAGGAAACGTGAGTGTGCTGAGAACAAAAGAACGGTGTTTCCTACACATACGGACCATATCCAGTCCAACTCTGCTTCTGAAACTGATACAAAGCACTGGTCCTCTATCATCCAATGCTTGTCAGCTAACATGAGAAACGTGTTAGCTTCGTGAAGGATGTAGTTCGTTTGAGCTGTAAAGTAACTGCCCTTACCTGAAACGAAGTCTTTCTTGTAGGAACACTCAGAGCCTGGGATTTAACTCCATTTCTGAAGTGAAACACATCAGAGTTCTCCTCCATTGATCACACTCTGCTTTAGTGCAAGAAGCACGCTCTAGGTTTCTAGAGTCTCTAATACAGCAGGAAACTTGAGTGTGCTCAGAACAACAGAACGGTGTTTCCTACACACACGGACCGTATCTAGTTCAACTCTGCTTCTGAAACTGAAACAAACCACAGGTCCTCTAACATCAAATGCTTGTCAGTTAACATGAGAAACGTGTGAGCTTCGTGAACGATGTAGTTCGTTTGAGATGAAAAGTGACTTACCTGACCTGAAACGAAGTCTTGCTTGAAGGAAGACACAGAGCCCGGGATTTAACTCCATTTCTGAAGTGGAACACACAGCACAGTTCTGATCCATTGATCACACTCTGCTTTAGAACAAGAAGCACGGACTTGCTTTCTAGATTCTCTAAGACAGCAGGAAACGTGAGTGTGCTGAGAACAAAAGAACGGTGGTTCCTACACATACGGACCATTTCTAGTCCAACTCTGCCTCTGAAATTGATACAAAGCACTGGTCCTCTAACATCCAATGCTTGTCATTTAAGATGAGAAACGTGTGAGCTTCATGAATGATGTAGTTCGTTTGAGCTGAAAAGTTCCTGCCCTTACCTGAAACGAAGTCTTGCTTGTAGGAACACTCAGAGCCTGGGATTTAACTCCATTTCTGAAGTGAAACACAGCAGAGTTCTCATCCATTGATCATACTCTGCTTTAGAGCAAGAAGCACGCTATTGCCTTCTAGAGTCTCTAATACAGCAGGAAACTTGAGTGTGCTCAGAACAAAAGAACGGTGTTTCCCACACATAAGGACCATATCTAGTTCAAATTTGCTTCTGAAACTGATACAAACCAGACGTCCTCTAACATCCAATGCTTGTCAGTTAAGATGAGAAACGTGTGACCTTTGTGAACTATGTAGTTCTTTCGAGCTGTAAAGTACCTGCCCTTACCTGAAAGGAAGTCTTGCTTGTAGGAAGACTCAGAGTCTGGGATTTAACTCCATTTCTGGAGTGAAACACACAGCAGAGTTCTCATCCATTGATCCCACTCTGCTTTAGAGCAAGAAGGACGCTCTAGGTTTCTAGAATCTCTAAGACAGCAGGAAACGTGAGTGTGCTCAGAAAAAAAGAACGGTGTTTCCTACACACGCGGACCATATCTAGTCAAACTCTGCTTCTGAAACTGATACAAAGCAGAGGTCCTCAAACATCCAAAGCTTGTCAATTAAGCTGAGAAACATGTGAGCTTTGTGAACGATGTAGTTCCTTTGAGCTCAAAAGTGACTGCCCTTACCTGAAACGAAGTCTTGCATGTAGGAAGACACAGAGCCTGGGGTTTAACTCCATTTCTGAAGGGAAACACACAGCATAGTTCTCATCCATTGATCACACTCTGCTTTAGAGCAAGAAGCACGCGCTTGCTTTCTAGATTCTCTAATACAGCAGGAAACGTGAGTGTGCTGAGAACAAAAGAACGGTGGTTCCTACACATACAGACCATTTCTAGTCCAACTCTGCCTCTGAAATTGATACAAAGCACTGGTCCTCTAACATCCAATGCTTGTCATTTAAGATGAGAAACGTGTGAGCTTCATGAATGATGTAGTTCGTTTGAGCTGAAAAGTTCCTGCCCTTACCTGAAACGAAGTCTTGCTTGTAGGAAGACACAGAGCCTGGGTTTTAACTCCAGTTCTGAAGTGAAACCCACAGCATAGTTATCATCCAAGGATCACACTCTGCTTTAGAGCAAGAAGCTCGCCCTTGCTTTCTAGAGTCTCTAAGAAAGCAGGAAACTTGAGTTTGCAGAGAACAAAAGAACGGTGTTCCCTACACATACGCACCATATCTAGTCCAACTCTGCCTCTGACATTGATACAAAGAACAGGTGCTCTAACATCCAATGCTTGTCATTTAAGATGAGAAAAGTGTGAGCTTCGTGAATGAAGTAGTTCGTTTGAGCTGAAAAGTGACTACCCTTACTTGAAACGAAGTCTACTTGTAGGAAGACACAGAGCCTGGGATTTAACTCCATTTCTGAAGTGAAACACACAGCAGAGTTCTCATCCATTCATCACACTCTGCTTTAGAGCAAGAAGCACGCTCTAGGTTTCTAGAGTCTCTAATACAGCAGGAAACTTGAATGTGCTCAGAACAACAGAACGGTGTTTCCTACACATAAGGACCATATCTAGTTCAAATTTGCTTCTGAAACTGATACAAACCAGAGGTCCTCTAACATCCAATGCTTGTCAGTTAAGATGAGAAACGTGTGACCTTCGTAATCTATGTAGTTCGTTTGAGCTGTAAAGTACCTGCCCTTACCTGAAAGGAAGTCTTGCTTGTAGGAAGACTCAGAGCCTGGGATTTAACTCCATTTCTGAAGTGAAACACACAGCAGAGTTCTCATCCATTGATCACACTCTGCTTTAGAGCAAGAAGAATGCTAATGCTTTCTAGAGTCTCTAATACAGCAGGAAACGTGAGTGTGCTCAGAAGAAAAGAACGGTGTTTCCTACACACACGGACCGTATCTAGTTCAACTCTGCTTCTGAAACTGAAACAAACCACAGGTCCTCTAACATCCAATGCTTGTCAGTTAACATGAGAAACGTGTGAGCTTCGTGAACGATGTAGTTCGTTTGAGATGAAAAGTGACTTACCTGACCTAAAACGAAGTCTTGCTTGAAGGAAGACACAGAGCCCGGGATTTAACTCCATTTCTGAAGTGGAACACACAGCACAGTTCTGATCCATTGATCACACTCTGCTTTAGAACAAGAAGCACGGACTTGCTTTCTAGATTCTCTAAGACAGCAGGAAACGTGAGTGTGCTGAGAACAAAAGAACGGTGGTTCCTACACATACGGACCATTTCTAGTCCAACTCTGCCTCTGAAATTGATACAAAGCACTGGTCCTCTAACATCCAATGCTTGTCATTTAAGATGAGAAACGTGTGAGCTTCATGAATGATGTAGTTCGTTTGAGCTGAAAAGTTCCTGCCCTTACCTGAAACGAAGTCTTGCTTGTAGGAACACTCAGAGCCTGGGATTTAACTCCGTTTCTGAAGTGAAACACAGCAGAGTTCTCATCCATTGATCATACTCTGCTTTAGAGCAAGAAGCACGCTCTTGCCTTCTAGAGTCTCTAATACAGCAGGAAACTTGAGTGTGCTCAGAACAAAAGAACGGTGTTTCCTACACATAAGGACCATATCTAGTTCAAATTTGCTTCTGAAACTGATACAAACCAGACGTCCTCTAACATCTAATGCTTGTCAGTTAAGATGAGAAACGTGTGACCTTTGTGAACCATGTAGTTCTTTCGAGCTGTAAAGTACCTGCCCCTACCTGAAAGGAAGTCTTGCTTGTAGGAAGACTCAGAGTCTGGGATTTAACTCCATTTCTAAAGTGAAACACACAGCAGAGTTCTCATCCATTGATCCCACTCTGCTTTAGAGCAAGAAGGACGCTCTAGGTTTCTAGAATCTCTAAGACAGCAGGAAACGTGAGTGTGCTCAGAAGAAAAGAACGGTGTTTCCTACACACGCGGACCGTATCTAGTTCAACTCTGCTTCTGAAACTGAAACAAACTACAGGCCCTCTAACATCCAATGCTTGTCAGTTAACATGAGAAACGTGTGAGCTTCGGAAACTATGTAGTTTCTTTTAGCTGTAAATTAGCTGCCCTTACTTGAAACGAAGTCTTGCTTGTAGGAAGAAACAGAGCCTGGGATTTAACTCCATTTCTGAAGTGAAACACACAGCAGAGTTCTCATCCATTGATCCCACTCTGCTTTAGAGCAAGAAGGACGCTCTAGGTTTCTAGAATCTCTAAGACAGCAGGAAACGTGAGTGTGCTGAGAACAAAAGAATGTTGTTTCCTACACATACGGACCATATCTAGTCCAACTCTGCTTCTGAAACTGATACAAAGCAGAGGTCCTCAAACATCCAAAGCTTGTCAATTAAGCTGAGAAACATGTGAGCTTTGTGAACGATGTAGTTCCTTTGAGCTCAAAAGTGACTGCCCTTACCTGAAACGAAGTCTTGCATGTAGGAAGACACAGAGCCTGGGGTTTAACTCCATTTCTGAAGGGAAACACACAGCATAGTTCTCATCCATTGATCACACTCTGCTTTAGAGCAAGAAGCACGCGCTTGCTTTCTAGAGTCTCTAAGAAAGCAGGAAACTTGAGTTTGCAGAGAACAAAAGAACGGTGTTCCCTACACATACGCACCATATCTAGTCCAACTCTGCCTCTGACATTGATACAAAGAACAGGTGCTCTAACATCCAATGCTTGTCATTTAAGATGAGAAAAGTGTGAGCTTCGTGAATGAAGTAGTTTGTTTGAGCTGAAAAGTGACTACCCTTACTTGAAACGAAGTCTACTTGTAGGAAGACACAGAGCCTGGGATTTAACTCCATTTCTGAAGTGAAACACACAGCAGAGTTCTCATCCATTCATCACACTCTGCTTTAGAGCAAGAAGCACGCTCTAGGTTTCTAGAGTCTCTAATACAGCAGGAAACTTGAATGTGCTCAGAACAACAGAACGGTGTTTCCTACACATAAGGACCATATCTAGTTCAAATTTGCTTCTGAAACTGATACAAACCAGAGGTCCTCTAACATCCAATGCTTGTCAGTTAAGATGAGAAACGTGTGACCTTCGTAATCTATGTAGTTCGTTTGAGCTGTAAAGTACCTGCCCTTACCTGAAAGGAAGTCTTGCTTGTAGGAAGACTCAGAGCCTGGGATTTAACTCCATTTCTGAAGTGAAACACAGCAGAGTTCTCATCCATTGATCATACTCTGCTTTAGAGCAAGAAGCACGCTCTTGCCTTCTGGAGTCTCTAATACAGCAGGAAACTTGAGTGTGCTCAGAAAAAAAGAACGGTGTTTCCTACACATAAGGACCATATCTAGTTCAAATTTGCTTCTGAAACTGATACAAAGCCGAGGTCCTCAAACATCCAAAGCTTGTCAATTAAGCTAGAAACGTGTGAGCTTTGTGAACGATGTAGTTCCTTTGAGCTCAAAAGTGACTGCACTTACCTGGAACGAAGTCTTGCTTGTAGGAAGACACAGAGCCTGGGATTTAACTCCATTTCTGAAGGGAAACACACAGCAGAGTTCTCATCCATTGATCACACTCTGCTTTAGAGCAAGAAGCACGCTCTAGGTTTCTAGATTCTCTAAGACAGCAGGAAACGTGAGTGTGCTGAGAACAAAAGAACGGTGTTTCCTACACATACAGACCATATCCAGTCCAACTCTGCTTCTGAAACTGATACAAAGCACTGGTCCTCTATCATCCAATGCTTGTCAGCTAACATGAGAAACGTGTTAGCTTCGTGAAGGATGTAGTTCGTTTGAGCTGTAAAGTAACTGCCCTTACCTGAAACGAAGTCTTTCTTGTAGGAACACTCAGAGCCTGGGATTTAACTCCATTTCTGAAGTGAAACACATCAGAGTTCTCCTCCATTGATCACACTCTGCTTTAGAGCAAGAAGCACGCTCTAGGTTTCTAGAGTCTCTAATACAGCAGGAAACTTGAGTGTGCTCAGAACAACAGAACGGTGTTTCCTACACACACGGACCGTATCTAGTTCAACTCTGCTTCTGAAACTGAAACAAACCACAGGTCCTCTAACATCAAATGCTTGTCAGTTAACATGAGAAACGTGTGAGCTTCGTGAACGATGTAGTTCGTTTGAGATGAAAAGTGACTTACCTGACCTGAAACGAAGTCTTGCTTGAAGGAAGACACAGAGCCTGGGATTTAACTCCATTTCTGAAGTGGAACACACAGCACAGTTCTGATCCATTGATCACACTCTGCTTTAGAACAAGAAGCACGGACTTGCTTTCTAGATTCTCTAAGACAGCAGGAAACGTGAGTGTGCTGAGAACAAAAGAACGGTGGTTCCTACACATACGGACCATTTCTAGTCCAACTCTGCCTCTGAAATTGATACAAAGCACTGGTCCTCTAACATCCAATGCTTGTCATTTAAGATGAGAAACGTGTGAGCTTCATGAATGATGTAGTTCATTTGAGCTGAAAAGTTCCTGCCCTTACCTGAAACGAAGTCTTGCTTGTAGGAACACTCAGAGCCTGGGATTTAACTCCATTTCTGAAGTGAAACACAGCAGAGTTCTCATCCATTGATAATACTCTGCTTTAGAGCAAGAAGCACGCTATTGCCTTCTAGAGTCTCTAATACAGCAGGAAACTTGAGTGTGCTCAGAACAAAAGAACGGTGTTTCCCACACATAAGGACCATATCTAGTTCAAATTTGCTTCTGAAACTGATACAAACCAGACGTCCTCTAACATCCAATGCTTGTCAGTTAAGATGAGAAACGTGTGACCTTTGTGAACTATGTAGTTCTTTCGAGCTGTAAAGTACCTGCCCTTACCTGAAAGGAAGTCTTGCTTGTAGGAAGACTCAGAGTCTGGGATTTAACTCCATTTCTGGAGTGAAACACACAGCAGAGTTCTCATCCATTGATCCCACTCTGCTTTAGAGCAAGAAGGACGCTCTAGGTTTCTAGAATCTCTAAGACAGCAGGAAACGTGAGTGTGCTCAGAAGAAAAGAACGGTGTTTCCTACACACGCGGACCATATCTAGTCAAACTCTGCTTCTGAAACTGATACAAAGCAGAGGTCCTCAAACATCCAAAGCTTGTCAATTAAGCTGAGAAACATGTGAGCTTTGTGAACGATGTAGTTCCTTTGAGCTCAAAAGTGACTGCCCTTACCTGAAACGAAGTCTTGCGTGTAGGAAGACACAGAGCCTGGGGTTTAACTCCATTTCTGAAGGGAAACACACAGCATAGTTCTCATCCATTGATCACACTCTGCTTTAGAGCAAGAAGCACGCGCTTGCTTTCTAGATTCTCTAATACAGCAGGAAACGTGAGTGTGCTGAGAACAAAAGAACGGTGGTTCCTACACATACAGACCATTTCTAGTCCAACTCTGCCTCTGAAATTGATACAAAGCACTGGTCCTCTAACATCCAATGCTTGTCATTTAAGATGAGAAACGTGTGAGCTTCATGAATGATGTAGTTCGTTTGAGCTGAAAAGTTCCTGCCCTTACCTGAAACGAAGTCTTGCTTGTAGGAAGACACAGAGCCTGGGTTTTAACTCCAGTTCTGAAGTGAAACCCACAGCATAGTTATCATCCAAGGATCACACTCTGCTTTAGAGCAAGAAGCTCGCCCTTGCTTTCTAGAGTCTCTAAGAAAGCAGGAAACTTGAGTTTGCAGAGAACAAAAGAACGGTGTTCCCTACACATACGCACCATATCTAGTCCAACTCTGCCTCTGACATTGATACAAAGAACAGGTGCTCTAACATCCAATGCTTGTCATTTAAGATGAGAAAAGTGTGAGCTTCGTGAATGAAGTAGTTCGTTTGAGCTGAAAAGTGACTACCCTTACTTGAAACGAAGTCTACTTGTAGGAAGACACAGAGCCTGGGATTTAACTCCATTTCTGAAGTGAAACACACAGCAGAGTTCTCATCCATTCATCACACTCTGCTTTAGAGCAAGAAGCACGCTCTAGGTTTCTAGAGTCTCTAATACGGCAGGAAACTTGAATGTGCTCAGAACAACAGAACGGTGTTTCCTACACATAAGGACCATATCTAGTTCAAATTTGCTTCTGAAACTGATACAAACCAGAGGTCCTCTAACATCCAATGCTTGTCAGTTAAGATGAGAAACGTGTGACCTTCGTAATCTATGTAGTTCGTTTGAGCTGTAAAGTACCTGCCCTTACCTGAAAGGAAGTCTTGCTTGTAGGAAGACTCAGAGCCTGGGATTTAACTCCATTTCTGAAGTGAAACACACAGCAGAGTTCTCATCCATTGATCACACTCTGCTTTAGAGCAAGAAGAATGCTAATGCTTTCTAGAGTCTCTAATACAGCAGGAAACATGAGTGTGCTCAGAAGAAAAGAACGGTGTTTCCTACACACACGGACCGTATCTAGTTCAACTCTGCTTCTGAAACTGAAACAAACCACAGGTCCTCTAACATCCAATGCTTGTCAGTTAACATGAGAAACGTGTGAGCTTCGTGAACGATGTAGTTCGTTTGAGATGAAAAGTGACTTACCTGACCTGAAACGAAGTCTTGCTTGAAGGAAGACACAGAGCCCGGGATTTAACTCCATTTCTGAAGTGGAACACACAGCACAGTTCTGATCCATTGATCACACTCTGCTTTAGAACAAGAAGCACGGACTTGCTTTCTAGATTCTCTAAGACAGCAGGAAACGTGAGTGTGCTGAGAACAAAAGAACGGTGTTTCCTACACATACAGACCATTTCTAGTCCAACTCTGCCTCTGAAATTGATACAAAGCACTGGTCCTCTAACATCCAATGCTTGTCATTTAAGATGAGAAACGTGTGAGCTTCATGAACGATGTAGTTCGTTTGAGCTGAAAAGTTCCTGCCCTTACCTGAAACGAAGTCTTGCTTGTAGGAACACTCAGAGCCTGGGATTTAACTCCGTTTCTGAAGTGAAACACAGCAGAGTTCTCATCCATTGATCATACTCTGCTTTAGAGCAAGAAGCACGCTCTTGCCTTCTAGAGTCTCTAATACAGCAGGAAACTTGAGTGTGCTCAGAACAAAAGAACGGTGTTTCCTACACATAAGGACCATATCTAGTTCAAATTTGCTTCTGAAACTGATACAAACCAGACGTCCTCTAACATCTAATGCTTGTCAGTTAAGATGAGAAACGTGTGACCTTTGTGAACTATGTAGTTCTTTCGAGCTGTAAAGTACCTGCCCCTACCTGAAAGGAAGTCTTGCTTGTAGGAAGACTCAGAGTCTGGGATTTAACTCCATTTCTAAAGTGAAACACACAGCAGAGTTCTCATCCATTGATCCCACTCTGCTTTAGAGCAAGAAGGACGCTCTAGGTTTCTAGAATCTCTAAGACAGCAGGAAACGTGAGTGTGCTCAGAAGAAAAGAACGGTGTTTCCTACACACGCGGACCGTATCTAGTTCAACTCTGCTTCTGAAACTGAAACAAACTACAGGCCCTCTAACATCCAATGCTTGTCAGTTAACATGAGAAACGTGTGAGCTTCGGAAACTATGTAGTTTCTTTTAGCTGTAAATTACCTGCCCTTACTTGAAACGAAGTCTTGCTTGTAGGAAGAAACAGAGCCTGGGATTTAACTCCATTTCTGAAGTGAAACACACAGCAGAGTTCTCATCCATTGATCCCACTCTGCTTTAGAGCAAGAAGGACGCTCTAGGTTTCTAGAATCTCTAAGAAAGCAGGAAACGTGAGTGTGCTCAGAAGAAAAGAACGGTGTTTCCTACACACACGGACCGTATCTAGTTCAACTCTGCTTCTGAAACTGAAACAAACCACAGGTCCTCTAACATCCAATGCTTGTCAGTTAACATGAGAAACGTGTGAGCTTCGGAAACTATGTAGTTTCTTTTAGCTGTAAATTACCTGCCCTTACTTGAAACGAAGTCTTGCTTGTAGGAAGAAACAGAGCCTGGGATTTAACTCCATTTCTGAAGTGAAACACACAGCAGAGTTATCATCCATTGATCCCACTCTGCTTTAGAGCAAGAAGGACGCTCTAGGTTTCTAGAATCTCTAAGACAGCAGGAAACATGAGTGTGCTGAGAACAAAAGAATGTTGTTTCCTACACATACGGACCATATCTAGTCAAACTCTGCTTCTGAAACTGATACAAAGCAGAGGTCCTCAAACATCCAAAGCTTGTCAATTAAGCTGAGAAACATGTGAGCTTTGTGAACGATGTAGTTCCTTTGAGCTCAAAAGTGACTGCCCTTACCTGAAACGAAGTCTTGCATGTAGGAAGACACAGAGCCTGGGGTTTAACTCCATTTCTGAAGGGAAACACACAGCATAGTTCTCATCCATTGATCACACTCTGCTTTAGAGCAAGAAGCACGCGCTTGCTTTCTAGATTCTCTAAGACAGCAGGAAACGTGAGTGTGCTGAGAACAAAAGAACGGTGGTTCCTACACATACAGACCAATTCTGGTCCAACTCTGCCTCTGAAATTGATACAAAGCACTGGTCCTCTAACATCCAATGCTTGTCATTTAAGATGAGAAACGTGTGAGCTTCATGAATGATGTAGTTCGTTTGAGCTGAAAAGTTCCTGCCCTTACCTGAAACGAAGTCTTGCTTGTAGGAAGACACAGAGCCTGGGTTTTAACTCCAGTTCTGAAGTGAAACCAACAGCATAGATATCATCCAAGGATCACACTCTGCTTTAGAGCAAGAAGCTCGCCCTTGCTTTCTAGAGTCTCTAAGAAAGCAGGAAACTTGAGGTTGCTGAGAACAACAGAACGTTGTTCCCTACACATACGCACCATATCTAGTCCAACTCTGCCTCTGACATTGATACAAAGAACAGGTGCTCTAACATCCAATGCTTGTCATTTAAGATGAGAAAAGTGTGAGCTTCGTGAATGAAGTAGTTCGTTTGAGCTGAAAAGTGACTACCCTTACTTGAAACGAAGTCTACTTGTAGGAAGACACAGAGCCTGGGATTTAACTCCATTTCTGAAGTGAAACACACAGCAGAGTTCTCATCCATTCATCACACTCTGCTTTAGAGCAAGAAGCACGCTCTAGGTTTCTAGAGTCTCTAATACAGCAGGAAACTTGAATGTGCTCAGAACAACAGAACGGTGTTTCCTACACATAAGGACCATATCTAGTTCAAATTTGCTTCTGAAACTGATACAAACCAGAGGTCCTCTAACATCCAATGCTTGTCAGTTAAGATGAGAAACGTGTGACCTTCGTAATCTATGTAGTTCGTTTGAGCTGTAAAGTACCTGCCCTTACCTGAAAGGAAGTCTTGCTTGTAGGAAGACTCAGAGCCTGGGATTTAACTCCATTTCTGAAGTGAAACCCAGCAGAGTTCTCATCCATTGATCATACTCTGCTTTAGAGCAAGAAGCACGCTCTTGCCTTCTGGAGTCTCTAATACAGCAGGAAACTTGAGTGTGCTCAGAAAAAAAGAACGGTGTTTCCTACACATAAGGACCATATCTAGTTCAAATTTGCTTCTGAAACTGATACAAAGCAGAGGTCCTCAAACATCCAAAGCTTGTCAATTAAGCTAGAAACGTGTGAGCTTTGTGAACGATGTAGTTCCTTTGAGCTCAAAAGTGACTGCACTTACCTGAAACGAAGTCTTGCTTGTAGGAAGACACAGAGCCTGGGATTTAACTCCATTTCTGAAGGGAAACACACAGCAGAGTTCTCATCCATTGATCACACTCTGCTTTAGAGCAAGAAGCACGCTCTAGGTTTCTAGAGTCTCTAAGACAGCAGGAAACGTGAGTGTGCTGAGAACAAAAGAACGGTGTTTCCTACACATACGGACCATATCCAGTCCAACTCTGCTTCTGAAACTGATACAAAGCACTGGTCCTCTATCATCCAATGCTTGTCAGCTAACATGAGAAACGTGTTAGCTTCGTGAAGGATGTAGTTCGTTTGAGCTGTAAAGTAACTGCCCTTACCTGAAACGAAGTCTTTCTTGTAGGAACACTCAGAGCCTGGGATTTAACTCCATTTCTGAAGTGAAACACATCAGAGTTCTCCTCCATTGATCACACTCTGCTTTAGAGCAAGAAGCACGCTCTAGGTTTCTAGAGTCTCTAATACAGCAGGAAACTTGAGTGTGCTCAGAACAACAGAACGGTGTTTCCTACACACACGGACCGTATCTAGTTCAACTCTGCTTCTGAAACTGAAACAAACCACAGGTCCTCTAACATCAAATGCTTGTCAGTTAACATGAGAAACGTGTGAGCTTCGTGAACGATGTAGTTCGTTTGAGATGAAAAGTGACTTACCTGACCTGAAACGAAGTCTTGCTTGAAGGAAGACACAGAGCCCGGGATTTAACTCCATTTCTGAAGTGGAACACACAGCACAGTTCTGATCCATTGATCACACTCTGCTTTAGAACAAGAAGCACGGACTTGCTTTCTAGATTCTCTAAGACAGCAGGAAACGTGAGTGTGCTGAGAACAAAAGAACGGTGGTTCCTACACATACGGACCATTTCTAGTCCAACTCTGCCTCTGAAATTGATACAAAGCACTGGTCCTCTAACATCCAATGCTTGTCATTTAAGATGAGAAACGTGTGAGCTTCATGAATGATGTAGTTCGTTTGAGCTGAAAAGTTCCTGCCCTTACCTGAAACGAAGTCTTGCTTGTAGGAACACTCAGAGCCTGGGATTTAACTCCATTTCTGAAGTGAAACACAGCAGAGTTCTCATCCATTGATCATACTCTGCTTTAGAGCAAGAAGCACGCTATTGCCTTCTAGAGTCTCTAATACAGCAGGAAACTTGAGTGTGCTCAGAACAAAAGAACGGTGTTTCCCACACATAAGGACCATATCTAGTTCAAATTTGCTTCTGAAACTGATACAAACCAGACGTCCTCTAACATCCAATGCTTGTCAGTTAAGATGAGAAACGTGTGACCTTTGTGAACTATGTAGTTCTTTCGAGCTGTAAAGTACCTGCCCTTACCTGAAAGGAAGTCTTGCTTGTAGGAAGACTCAGAGTCTGGGATTTAACTCCATTTCTGGAGTGAAACACACAGCAGAGTTCTCATCCATTGATCCCACTCTGCTTTAGAGCAAGAAGGACGCTCTAGGTTTCTAGAATCTCTAAGACAGCAGGAAACGTGAGTGTGCTCAGAAGAAAAGAACGGTGTTTCCTACACACGCGGACCATATCTAGTCAAACTCTGCTTCTGAAACTGATACAAAGCAGAGGTCCTCAAACATCCAAAGCTTGTCAATTAAGCTGAGAAACATGTGAGCTTTGTGAACGATGTAGTTCCTTTGAGCTCAAAAGTGACTGCCCTTACCTGAAACGAAGTCTTGCATGTAGGAAGACACAGAGCCTGGGGTTTAACTCCATTTCTGAAGGGAAACACACAGCATAGTTCTCATCCATTGATCACACTCTGCTTTAGAGCAAGAAGCACGCGCTTGCTTTCTAGATTCTCTAATACAGCAGGAAACGTGAGTGTGCTGAGAACAAAAGAACGGTGGTTCCTACACATACAGACCATTTCTAGTCCAACTCTGCCTCTGAAATTGATACAAAGCACTGGTCCTCTAACATCCAATGCTTGTCATTTAAGATGAGAAACGTGTGAGCTTCATGAATGATGTAGTTCGTTTGAGCTGAAAAGTTCCTGCCCTTACCTGAAACGAAGTCTTGCTTGTAGGAAGACACAGAGCCTGGGTTTTAACTCCAGTTCTGAAGTGAAACCCACAGCATAGTTATCATCCAAGGATCACACTCTGCTTTAGAGCAAGAAGCTCGCCCTTGCTTTCTTGAGTCTCTAAGAAAGCAGGAAACTTGAGTTTGCAGAGAACAAAAGAACGGTGTTCCCTACACATACGCACCATATCTAGTCCAACTCTGCCTCTGACATTGATACAAAGAACAGGTGCTCTAACATCCAATGCTTGTCATTTAAGATGAGAAAAGTGTGAGCTTCGTGAATGAAGTAGTTCGTTTGAGCTGAAAAGTGACTACCCTTACTTGAAACGAAGTCTACTTGTAGGAAGACACAGAGCCTGGGATTTAACTCCATTTCTGAAGTGAAACACACAGCAGAGTTCTCATCCATTCATCACACTCTGCTTTAGAGCAAGAAGCACGCTCTAGGTTTCTAGAGTCTCTAATACAGCAGGAAACTTGAATGTGCTCAGAACAACAGAACGGTGTTTCCTACACATAAGTACCATATCTAGTTCAAATTTGCTTCTGAAACTGATACAAACCAGAGGTCCTCTAACATCCAATGCTTGTCAGTTAAGATGAGAAACGTGTGACCTTCGTAATCTATGTAGTTCGTTTGAGCTGTAAAGTACCTGCCCTTACCTGAAAGGAAGTCTTGCTTGTAGGAAGACTCAGAGCCTGGGATTTAACTCCATTTCTGAAGTGAAACACACAGCAGAGTTCTCATCCATTGATCACACTCTGCTTTAGAGCAAGAAGAATGCTAATGCTTTCTAGAGTCTCTAATACAGCAGGAAACATGAGTGTGCTCAGAAGAAAAGAACGGTGTTTCCTACACACACGGACCGTATCTAGTTCAACTCTGCTTCTGAAACTGAAACAAACCACAGGTCCTCTAACATCCAATGCTTGTCAGTTAACATGAGAAACGTGTGAGCTTCGTGAACGATGTAGTTCGTTTGAGATGAAAAGTGACTTACCTGACCTGAAACGAAGTCTTGCTTGAAGGAAGACACAGAGCCCGGGATTTAACTCCATTTCTGAAGTGGAACACACAGCACAGTTCTGATCCATTGATCACACTCTGCTTTAGAACAAGAAGCACGGACTTGCTTTCTAGATTCTCTAAGACAGCAGGAAACGTGAGTGTGCTGAGAACAAAAGAACGGTGGTTCCTACACATACAGACCATTTCTAGTCCAACTCTGCCTCTGAAATTGATACAAAGCACTGGTCCTCTAACATCCAATGCTTGTCATTTAAGATGAGAAACGTGTGAGCTTCATGAATGATGTAGTTCGTTTGAGCTGAAAAGTTCCTGCCCTTACCTGAAACGAAGTCTTGCTTGTAGGAACACTCAGAGCCTGGGATTTAACTCCGTTTCTGAAGTGAAACACAGCAGAGTTCTCATCCATTGATCATACTCTGCTTTAGAGCAAGAAGCACGCTCTTGCCTTCTAGAGTCTCTAATACAGCAGGAAACTTGAGTGTGCTCAGAACAAAAGAACGGTGTTTCCTACACATAAGGACCATATCTAGTTCAAATTTGCTTCTGAAACTGATACAAACCAGACGTCCTCTAACATCTAATGCTTGTCAGTTAAGATGAGAAACGTGTGACCTTTGTGAACTATGTAGTTCTTTCGAGCTGTAAAGTACCTGCCCCTACCTGAAAGGAAGTCTTGCTTGTAGGAAGACTCAGAGTCTGGGATTTAACTCCATTTCTAAAGTGAAACACACAGCAGAGTTCTCATCCATTGATCCCACTCTGCTTTAGAGCAAGAAGGACGCTCTAGGTTTCTAGAATCTCTAAGACAGCAGGAAACGTGAGTGTGCTCAGAAGAAAAGAACGGTGTTTCCTACACACGCGGACCGTATCTAGTTCAACTCTGCTTCTGAAACTGAAACAAACTACAGGCCCTCTAACATCCAATGCTTGTCAGTTAACATGAGAAACGTGTGAGCTTCGGAAACTATGTAGTTTCTTTTAGCTGTAAATTACCTGCCCTTACTTGAAACGAAGTCTTGCTTGTAGGAAGAAACAGAGCCTGGGATTTAACTCCATTTCTGAAGTGAAACACACAGCAGAGTTCTCATCCATTGATCCCACTCTGCTTTAGAGCAAGAAGGACGCTCTAGGTTTCTAGAATCTCTAAGAAAGCAGGAAACGTGAGTGTGCTCAGAAGAAAAGAACGGTGTTTCCTACACACACGGACCGTATCTAGTTCAACTCTGCTTCTGAAACTGAAACAAACCACAGGTCCTCTAACATCCAATGCTTGTCAGTTAACATGAGAAACGTGTGAGCTTCGGAAACTACGTAGTTTCTTTTAGCTGTAAATTACCTGCCCTTACTTGAAACGAAGTCTTGCTTGTAGGAAGAAACAGAGCCTGGGATTTAACTCCATTTCTGAAGTGAAACACACAGCAGAGTTATCATCCATTGATCCCACTCTGCTTTAGAGCAAGAAGGACGCTCTAGGTTTCTAGAATCTCTAAGACAGCAGGAAACATGAGTGTGCTGAGAACAAAAGAATGTTGTTTCCTACACATACGGACCATATCTAGTCAAACTCTGCTTCTGAAACTGATACAAAGCAGAGGTCCTCAAACATCCAAAGCTTGTCAATTAAGCTGAGAAACATGTGAGCTTTGTGAACGATGTAGTTCCTTTGAGCTCAAAAGTGACTGCCCTTACCTGAAACGAAGTCTTGCATGTAGGAAGACACAGAGCCTGGGGTTTAACTCCATTTCTGAAGGGAAACACACAGCATAGTTCTCATCCATTGATCACACTCTGTTTTAGAGCAAGAAGCACGCCCTTGCTTTCTAGATTCTCTAAGACAGCAGGAAACGTGAGTGTGCTGAGAACAAAAGAACGGTGGTTCCTACACATACAGACCAATTCTGGTCCAACTCTGCCTCTGAAATTGATACAAAGCACTGGTCCTCTAACATCCAATGCTTGTCATTTAAGATGAGAAACGTGTGAGCTTCATGAATGATGTAGTTCGTTTGAGCTGAAAAGTTCCTGCCCTTACCTGAAACGAAGTCTTGCTTGTAGGAAGACACAGAGCCTGGGTTTTAACTCCAGTTCTGAAGTGAAACCAACAGCATAGATATCATCCAAGGATCACACTCTGCTTTAGAGCAAGAAGCTCGCCCTTGCTTTCTAGAGTCTCTAAGAAAGCAGGAAACTTGAGGTTGCTGAGAACAACAGAACGTTGTTCCCTACACATACGCACCATATCTAGTCCAACTCTGCCTCTGACATTGATACAAAGAACAGGTGCTCTAACATCCAATGCTTGTCATTTAAGATGAGAAAAGTGTGAGCTTCGTGAATGAAGTAGTTCGTTTGAGCTGAAAAGTGACTACCCTTACTTGAAACGAAGTCTACTTGTAGGAAGACACAGAGCCTGGGATTTAACTCCATTTCTGAAGTGAAACACACAGCAGAGTTCTCATCCATTCATCACACTCTGCTTTAGAGCAAGAAGCACGCTCTAGGTTTCTAGAGTCTCTAATACAGCAGGAAACTTGAATGTGCTCAGAACAACAGAACGGTGTTTCCTACACATAAGGACCATATCTAGTTCAAATTTGCTTCTGAAACTGATACAAACCAGAGGTCCTCTAACATCCAATGCTTGTCAGTTAAGATGAGAAACGTGTGACCTTCGTAATCTATGTAGTTCGTTTGAGCTGTAAAGTACCTGCCCTTACCTGAAAGGAAGTCTTGCTTGTAGGAAGACTCAGAGCCTGGGATTTAACTCCATTTCTGAAGTGAAACCCAGCAGAGTTCTCATCCATTGATCATACTCTGCTTTAGAGCAAGAAGCACGCTCTTGCCTTCTGGAGTCTCTAATACAGCAGGAAACTTGAGTGTGCTCAGAAAAAAAGAACGGTGTTTCCTACACATAAGGACCATATCTAGTTCAAATTTGCTTCTGAAACTGATACAAAGCAGAGGTCCTCAAACATCCAAAGCTTGTCAATTAAGCTAGAAACGTGTGAGCTTTGTGAACGATGTAGTTCCTTTGAGCTCAAAAGTGACTGCACTTACCTGAAACGAAGTCTTGCTTGTAGGAAGACACAGAGCCTGGGATTTAACTCCATTTCTGAAGGGAAACACACAGCAGAGTTCTCATCCATTGATCACACTCTGCTTTAGAGCAAGAAGCACGCTCTAGGTTTCTAGAGTCTCTAAGACAGCAGGAAACGTGAGTGTGCTGAGAACAAAAGAACGGTGTTTCCTACACATACGGACCATATCCAGTCCAACTCTGCTTCTGAAACTGATACAAAGCACTGGTCCTCTATCATCCAATGCTTGTCAGCTAACATGAGAAACGTGTTAGCTTCGTGAAGGATGTAGTTCGTTTGAGCTGTAAAGTAACTGCCCTTACCTGAAACGAAGTCTTTCTTGTAGGAACACTCAGAGCCTGGGATTTAACTCCATTTCTGAAGTGAAACACATCAGAGTTCTCCTCCATTGATCACACTCTGCTTTAGAGCAAGAAGCACGCTCTAGGTTTCTAGAGTCTCTAATACAGCAGGAAACTTGAGTGTGCTCAGAACAACAGAACGGTGTTTCCTACACACACGGACCGTATCTAGTTCAACTCTGCTTCTGAAACTGAAACAAACCACAGGTCCTCTAACATCAAATGCTTGTCAGTTAACATGAGAAACGTGTGAGCTTCGTGAACGATGTAGTTCGTTTGAGATGAAAAGTGACTTACCTGACCTGAAACGAAGTCTTGCTTGAAGGAAGACACAGAGCCCGGGATTTAACTCCATTTCTGAAGTGGAACACACAGCACAGTTCTGATCCATTGATCACACTCTGCTTTAGAACAAGAAGCACGGACTTGCTTTCTAGATTCTCTAAGACAGCAGGAAACGTGAGTGTGCTGAGAACAAAAGAACGGTGGTTCCTACACATACGGACCATTTCTAGTCCAACTCTGCCTCTGAAATTGATACAAAGCACTGGTCCTCTAACATCCAATGCTTGTCATTTAAGATGAGAAACGTGTGAGCTTCATGAATGATGTAGTTCGTTTGAGCTGAAAAGTTCCTGCCCTTACCTGAAACGAAGTCTTGCTTGTAGGAACACTCAGAGCCTGGGATTTAACTCCATTTCTGAAGTGAAACACAGCAGAGTTCTCATCCATTGATCATACTCTGCTTTAGAGCAAGAAGCACGCTATTGCCTTCTAGAGTCTCTAATACAGCAGGAAACTTGAGTGTGCTCAGAACAAAAGAACGGTGTTTCCCACACATAAGGACCATATCTAGTTCAAATTTGCTTCTGAAACTGATACCAACCAGACGTCCTCTAACATCCAATGCTTGTCAGTTAAGATGAGAAACGTGTGACCTTTGTGAACTATGTAGTTCTTTCGAGCTGTAAAGTACCTGCCCTTACCTGAAAGGAAGTCTTGCTTGTAGGAAGACTCAGAGTCTGGGATTTAACTCCATTTCTGGAGTGAAACACACAGCAGAGTTCTCATCCATTGATCCCACTCTGCTTTAGAGCAAGAAGGACGCTCTAGGTTTCTAGAATCTCTAAGACAGCAGGAAACGTGAGTGTGCTCAGAAGAAAAGAACGGTGTTTCCTACACACGCGGACCATATCTAGTCAAACTCTGCTTCTGAAACTGATACAAAGCAGAGGTCCTCAAACATCCAAAGCTTGTCAATTAAGCTGAGAAACATGTGAGCTTTGTGAACGATGTAGTTCCTTTGAGCTCAAAAGTGACTGCCCTTACCTGAAACGAAGTCTTGCATGTAGGAAGACACAGAGCCTGGGGTTTAACTCCATTTCTGAAGGGAAACACACAGCATAGTTCTCATCCATTGATCACACTCTGCTTTAGAGCAAGAAGCACGCGCTTGCTTTCTAGATTCTCTAATACAGCAGGAAACGTGAGTGTGCTGAGAACAAAAGAACGGTGGTTCCTACACATACAGACCATTTCTAGTCCAACTCTGCCTCTGAAATTGATACAAAGCACTGGTCCTCTAACATCCAATGCTTGTCATTTAAGATGAGAAACGTGTGAGCTTCATGAATGATGTAGTTCGTTTGAGCTGAAAAGTTCCTGCCCTTACCTGAAACGAAGTCTTGCTTGTAGGAAGACACAGAGCCTGGGTTTTAACTCCAGTTCTGAAGTGAAACCCACAGCATAGTTATCATCCAAGGATCACACTCTGCTTTAGAGCAAGAAGCTCGCCCTTGCTTTCTTGAGTCTCTAAGAAAGCAGGAAACTTGAGTTTGCAGAGAACAAAAGAACGGTGTTCCCTACACATACGCACCATATCTAGTCCAACTCTGCCTCTGACATTGATACAAAGAACAGGTGCTCTAACATCCAATGCTTGTCATTTAAGATGAGAAAAGTGTGAGCTTCGTGAATGAAGTAGTTCGTTTGAGCTGAAAAGTGACTACCCTTACTTGAAACGAAGTCTACTTGTAGGAAGACACAGAGCCTGGGATTTAACTCCATTTCTGAAGTGAAACACACAGCAGAGTTCTCATCCATTCATCACACTCTGCTTTAGAGCAAGAAGCACGCTCTAGGTTTCTAGAGTCTCTAATACAGCAGGAAACTTGAATGTGCTCAGAACAACAGAACGGTGTTTCCTACACATAAGGACCATATCTAGTTCAAATTTGCTTCTGAAACTGATACAAACCAGAGGTCCTCTAACATCCAATGCTTGTCAGTTAAGATGAGAAACGTGTGACCTTCGTAATCTATGTAGTTCGTTTGAGCTGTAAAGTACCTGCCCTTACCTGAAAGGAAGTCTTGCTTGTAGGAAGACTCAGAGCCTGGGATTTAACTCCATTTCTGAAGTGAAACCCAGCAGAGTTCTCATCCATTGATCATACTCTGCTTTAGAGCAAGAAGCACGCTCTTGCCTTCTGGAGTCTCTAATACAGCAGGAAACTTGAGTGTGCTCAGAAAAAAAGAACGGTGTTTCCTACACATAAGGACCATATCTAGTTCAAATTTGCTTCTGAAACTGATACAAAGCAGAGGTCCTCAAACATCCAAAGCTTGTCAATTAAGCTAGAAACGTGTGAGCTTTGTGAACGATGTAGTTCCTTTGAGCTCAAAAGTGACTGCACTTACCTGAAACGAAGTCTTGCTTGTAGGAAGACACAGAGCCTGGGATTTAACTCCATTTCTGAAGGGAAACACACAGCAGAGTTCTCATCCATTGATCACACTCTGCTTTAGAGCAAGAAGCACGCTCTAGGTTTCTAGAGTCTCTAAGACAGCAGGAAACGTGAGTGTGCTGAGAACAAAAGAACGGTGTTTCCTACACATACGGACCATATCCAGTCCAACTCTGCTTCTGAAACTGATACAAAGCACTGGTCCTCTATCATCCAATGCTTGTCAGCTAACATGAGAAACGTGTTAGCTTCGTGAAGGATGTAGTTCGTTTGAGCTGTAAAGTAACTGCCCTTACCTGAAACGAAGTCTTTCTTGTAGGAACACTCAGAGCCTGGGATTTAACTCCATTTCTGAAGTGAAACACATCAGAGTTCTCCTCCATTGATCACACTCTGCTTTAGAGCAAGAAGCACGCTCTAGGTTTCTAGAGTCTCTAATACAGCAGGAAACTTGAGTGTGCTCAGAACAACAGAACGGTGTTTCCTACACACACGGACCGTATCTAGTTCAACTCTGCTTCTGAAACTGAAACAAACCACAGGTCCTCTAACATCAAATGCTTGTCAGTTAACATGAGAAACGTGTGAGCTTCGTGAACGATGTAGTTCGTTTGAGATGAAAAGTGACTTACCTGACCTGAAACGAAGTCTTGCTTGAAGGAAGACACAGAGCCCGGGATTTAACTCCATTTCTGAAGTGGAACACACAGCACAGTTCTGATCCATTGATCACACTCTGCTTTAGAACAAGAAGCACGGACTTGCTTTCTAGATTCTCTAAGACAGCAGGAAACGTGAGTGTGCTGAGAACAAAAGAACGGTGGTTCCTACACATACGGACCATTTCTAGTCCAACTCTGCCTCTGAAATTGATACAAAGCACTGGTCCTCTAACATCCAATGCTTGTCATTTAAGATGAGAAACGTGTGAGCTTCATGAATGATGTAGTTCGTTTGAGCTGAAAAGTTCCTGCCCTTACCTGAAACGAAGTCTTGCTTGTAGGAACACTCAGAGCCTGGGATTTAACTCCATTTCTGAAGTGAAACACAGCAGAGTTCTCATCCATTGATCATACTCTGCTTTAGAGCAAGAAGCACGCTATTGCCTTCTAGAGTCTCTAATACAGCAGGAAACTTGAGTGTGCTCAGAACAAAAGAACGGTGTTTCCCACACATAAGGACCATATCTAGTTCAAATTTGCTTCTGAAACTGATACCAACCAGACGTCCTCTAACATCCAATGCTTGTCAGTTAAGATGAGAAACGTGTGACCTTTGTGAACTATGTAGTTCTTTCGAGCTGTAAAGTACCTGCCCTTACCTGAAAGGAAGTCTTGCTTGTAGGAAGACTCAGAGTCTGGGATTTAACTCCATTTCTGGAGTGAAACACACAGCAGAGTTCTCATCCATTGATCCCACTCTGCTTTAGAGCAAGAAGGACGCTCTAGGTTTCTAGAATCTCTAAGACAGCAGGAAACGTGAGTGTGCTCAGAAGAAAAGAACGGTGTTTCCTACACACGCGGACCATATCTAGTCAAACTCTGCTTCTGAAACTGATACAAAGCAGAGGTCCTCAAACATCCAAAGCTTGTCAATTAAGCTGAGAAACATGTGAGCTTTGTGAACGATGTAGTTCCTTTGAGCTCAAAAGTGACTGCCCTTACCTGAAACGAAGTCTTGCATGTAGGAAGACACAGAGCCTGGGGTTTAACTCCATTTCTGAAGGGAAACACACAGCATAGTTCTCATCCATTGATCACACTCTGCTTTAGAGCAAGAAGCACGCGCTTGCTTTCTAGATTCTCTAATACAGCAGGAAACGTGAGTGTGCTGAGAACAAAAGAACGGTGGTTCCTACACATACAGACCATTTCTAGTCCAACTCTGCCTCTGAAATTGATACAAAGCACTGGTCCTCTAACATCCAATGCTTGTCATTTAAGATGAGAAACGTGTGAGCTTCATGAATGATGTAGTTCGTTTGAGCTGAAAAGTTCCTGCCCTTACCTGAAACGAAGTCTTGCTTGTAGGAAGACACAGAGCCTGGGTTTTAACTCCAGTTCTGAAGTGAAACCCACAGCATAGTTATCATCCAAGGATCACACTCTGCTTTAGAGCAAGAAGCTCGCCCTTGCTTTCTTGAGTCTCTAAGAAAGCAGGAAACTTGAGTTTGCAGAGAACAAAAGAACGGTGTTCCCTACACATACGCACCATATCTAGTCCAACTCTGCCTCTGACATTGATACAAAGAACAGGTGCTCTAACATCCAATGCTTGTCATTTAAGATGAGAAAAGTGTGAGCTTCGTGAATGAAGTAGTTCGTTTGAGCTGAAAAGTGACTACCCTTACTTGAAACGAAGTCTACTTGTAGGAAGACACAGAGCCTGGGATTTAACTCCATTTCTGAAGTGAAACACACAGCAGAGTTCTCATCCATTCATCACACTCTGCTTTAGAGCAAGAAGCACGCTCTAGGTTTCTAGAGTCTCTAATACAGCAGGAAACTTGAATGTGCTCAGAACAACAGAACGGTGTTTCCTACACATAAGGACCATATCTAGTTCAAATTTGCTTCTGAAACTGATACAAACCAGAGGTCCTCTAACATCCAATGCTTGTCAGTTAAGATGAGAAACGTGTGACCTTCGTGAACGATGTAGTTCGTTTGAGCTGTAAAGTACCTGCCCTTAGCTGAAAGGAAGTCTTGCTTGTAGGAAGACTCAGAGCCTGGGATTTAACTCCATTTCTGAAGTGAAACACACAGCAGAGTTCTCATCCATTGATCACACTCTGCTTTAGAGCAAGAAGAATGCTAATGCTTTCTAGAGTCTCTAATACAGCAGGAAACATGAGTGTGCTCAGAAGAAAAGAACGGTGTTTCCTACACACACGGACCGTATCTAGTTCAACTCTGCTTCTGAAACTGAAACAAACCACAGGTCCTCTAACATCCAATGCTTGTCAGTTAACATGAGAAACGTGTGAGCTTCGTGAACGATGTAGTTCGTTTGAGATGAAAAGTGACTTACCTGACCTGAAACGAAGTCTTGCTTGAAGGAAGACACAGAGCCCGGGATTTAACTCCATTTCTGAAGTGGAACACACAGCACAGTTCTGATCCATTGATCACACTCTGCTTTAGAACAAGAAGCACGGACTTGCTTTCTAGATTCTCTAAGACAGCAGGAAACGTGAGTGTGCTGAGAACAAAAGAACGGTGGTTCCTACACATACAGACCATTTCTAGTCCAACTCTGCCTCTGAAATTGATACAAAGCACTGGTCCTCTAACATCCAATGCTTGTCATTTAAGATGAGAAACGTGTGAGCTTCATGAATGATGTAGTTCGTTTGAGCTGAAAAGTTCCTGCCCTTACCTGAAACGAAGTCTTGCTTGTAGGAACACTCAGAGCCTGGGATTTAACTCCGTTTCTGAAGTGAAACACAGCAGAGTTCTCATCCATTGATCATACTCTGCTTTAGAGCAAGAAGCACGCTCTTGCCTTCTAGAGTCTCTAATACAGCAGGAAACTTGAGTGTGCTCAGAACAAAAGAACGGTGTTTCCTACACATAAGGACCATATCTAGTTCAAATTTGCTTCTGAAACTGATACAAACCAGACGTCCTCTAACATCTAATGCTTGTCAGTTAAGATGAGAAACGTGTGACCTTTGTGAACTATGTAGTTCTTTCGAGCTGTAAAGTACCTGCCCCTACCTGAAAGGAAGTCTTGCTTGTAGGAAGACTCAGAGTCTGGGATTTAACTCCATTTCTAAAGTGAAACACACAGCAGAGTTCTCATCCATTGATCCCACTCTGCTTTAGAGCAAGAAGGACGCTCTAGGTTTCTAGAATCTCTAAGACAGCAGGAAACGTGAGTGTGCTCAGAAGAAAAGAACGGTGTTTCCTACACACGCGGACCGTATCTAGTTCAACTCTGCTTCTGAAACTGAAACAAACTACAGGCCCTCTAACATCCAATGCTTGTCAGTTAACATGAGAAACGTGTGAGCTTCGGAAACTATGTAGTTTCTTTTAGCTGTAAATTACCTGCCCTTACTTGAAACGAAGTCTTGCTTGTAGGAAGAAACAGAGCCTGGGATTTAACTCCATTTCTGAAGTGAAACACACAGCAGAGTTCTCATCCATTGATCCCACTCTGCTTTAGAGCAAGAAGGACGCTCTAGGTTTCTAGAATCTCTAAGAAAGCAGGAAACGTGAGTGTGCTCAGAAGAAAAGAACGGTGTTTCCTACACACACGGACCGTATCTAGTTCAACTCTGCTTCTGAAACTGAAACAAACCACAGGTCCTCTAACATCCAATGCTTGTCAGTTAACATGAGAAACGTGTGAGCTTCGGAAACTATGTAGTTTCTTTTAGCTGTAAATTACCTGCCCTTACTTGAAACGAAGTCTTGCTTGTAGGAAGAAACAGAGCCTGGGATTTAACTCCATTTCTGAAGTGAAACACACAGCAGAGTTATCATCCATTGATCCCACTCTGCTTTAGAGCAAGAAGGACGCTCTAGGTTTCTAGAATCTCTAAGACAGCAGGAAACATGAGTGTGCTGAGAACAAAAGAATATTGTTTCCTACACATACGGACCATATCTAGTCAAACTCTGCTTCTGAAACTGATACAAAGCAGAGGTCCTCAAACATCCAAAGCTTGTCAATTAAGCTGAGAAACATGTGAGCTTTGTGAACGATGTAGTTCCTTTGAGCTCAAAAGTGACTGCCCTTACCTGAAACGAAGTCTTGCATGTAGGAAGACACAGAGCCTGGGGTTTAACTCCATTTCTGAAGGGAAACACACAGCATAGTTCTCATCCATTGATCACACTCTGCTTTAGAGCAAGAAGCACGCCCTTGCTTTCTAGATTCTCTAAGACAGCAGGAAACGTGAGTGTGCTGAGAACAAAAGAACGGTGGTTCCTACACATACAGACCAATTCTGGTCCAACTCTGCCTCTGAAATTGATACAAAGCACTGGTCCTCTAACATCCAATGCTTGTCATTTAAGATGAGAAACGTGTGAGCTTCATGAATGATGTAGTTCGTTTGAGCTGAAAAGTTCCTGCCCTTACCTGAAACGAAGTCTTGCTTGTAGGAAGACACAGAGCCTGGGTTTTAACTCCAGTTCTGAAGTGAAAACAACAGCATAGATATCATCCAAGGATCACACTCTGCTTTAGAGCAAGAAGCTCGCCCTTGCTTTCTAGAGTCTCTAAGAAAGCAGGAAACTTGAGGTTGCTGAGAACAACAGAACGTTGTTCCCTACACATACGCACCATATCTAGTCCAACTCTGCCTCTGACATTGATACAAAGAACAGGTGCTCTAACATCCAATGCTTGTCATTTAAGATGAGAAAAGTGTGAGCTTCGTGAATGAAGTAGTTCGTTTGAGCTGAAAAGTGACTACCCTTACTTGAAACGAAGTCTACTTGTAGGAAGACACAGAGCCTGGGATTTAACTCCATTTCTGAAGTGAAACACACAGCAGAGTTCTCATCCATTCATCACACTCTGCTTTAGAGCAAGAAGCACGCTCTAGGTTTCTAGAGTCTCTAATACAGCAGGAAACTTGAATGTGCTCAGAACAACAGAACGGTGTTTCCTACACATAAGGACCATATCTAGTTCAAATTTGCTTCTGAAACTGATACAAACCAGAGGTCCTCTAACATCCAATGCTTGTCAGTTAAGATGAGAAACGTGTGACCTTCGTAATCTATGTAGTTCGTTTGAGCTGTAAAGTACCTGCCCTTACCTGAAAGGAAGTCTTGCTTGTAGGAAGACTCAGAGCCTGGGATTTAACTCCATTTCTGAAGTGAAACCCAGCAGAGTTCTCATCCATTGATCATACTCTGCTTTAGAGCAAGAAGCACGCTCTTGCCTTCTGGAGTCTCTAATACAGCAGGAAACTTGAGTGTGCTCAGAAAAAAAGAACGGTGTTTCCTACACATAAGGACCATATCTAGTTCAAATTTGCTTCTGAAACTGATACAAAGCAGAGGTCCTCAAACATCCAAAGCTTGTCAATTAAGCTAGAAACGTGTGAGCTTTGTGAACGATGTAGTTCCTTTGAGCTCAAAAGTGACTGCACTTACCTGAAACGAAGTCTTGCTTGTAGGAAGACACAGAGCCTGGGATTTAACTCCATTTCTGAAGGGAAACACACAGCAGAGTTCTCATCCATTGATCACACTCTGCTTTAGAGCAAGAAGCACGCTCTAGGTTTCTAGAGTCTCTAAGACAGCAGGAAACGTGAGTGTGCTGAGAACAAAAGAACGGTGTTTCCTACACATACGGACCATATCCAGTCCAACTCTGCTTCTGAAACTGATACAAAGCACTGGTCCTCTATCATCCAATGCTTGTCAGCTAACATGAGAAACGTGTTAGCTTCGTGAAGGATGTAGTTCGTTTGAGCTGTAAAGTAACTGCCCTTACCTGAAACGAAGTCTTTCTTGTAGGAACACTCAGAGCCTGGGATTTAACTCCATTTCTGAAGTGAAACACATCAGAGTTCTCCTCCATTGATCACACTCTGCTTTAGAGCAAGAAGCACGCTCTAGGTTTCTAGAGTCTCTAATACAGCAGGAAACTTGAGTGTGCTCAGAACAACAGAACGGTGTTTCCTACACACACGGACCGTATCTAGTTCAACTCTGCTTCTGAAACTGAAACAAACCACAGGTCCTCTAACATCAAATGCTTGTCAGTTAACATGAGAAACGTGTGAGCTTCGTGAACGATGTAGTTCGTTTGAGATGAAAAGTGACTTACCTGACCTGAAACGAAGTCTTGCTTGAAGGAAGACACAGAGCCCGGGATTTAACTCCATTTCTGAAGTGGAACACACAGCACAGTTCTGATCCATTGATCACACTCTGCTTTAGAACAAGAAGCACAGACTTGCTTTCTAGATTCTCTAAGACAGCAGGAAACGTGAGTGTGCTGAGAACAAAAGAACGGTGGTTCCTACACATACGGACCATTTCTAGTCCAACTCTGCCTCTGAAATTGATACAAAGCACTGGTCCTCTAACATCCAATGCTTGTCATTTAAGATGAGAAACGTGTGAGCTTCATGAATGATGTAGTTCGTTTGAGCTGAAAAGTTCCTGCCCTTACCTGAAACGAAGTCTTGCTTGTAGGAACACTCAGAGCCTGGGATTTAACTCCATTTCTGAAGTGAAACACAGCAGAGTTCTCATCCATTGATCATACTCTGCTTTAGAGCAAGAAGCACGCTATTGCCTTCTAGAGTCTCTAATACAGCAGGAAACTTGAGTGTGCTCAGTACAAAAGAACGGTGTTTCCCACACATAAGGACCATATCTAGTTCAAATTTGCTTCTGAAACTGATACAAACCAGACGTCCTCTAACATCCAATGCTTGTCAGTTAAGATGAGAAACGTGTGACCTTTGTGAACTATGTAGTTCTTTCGAGCTGTAAAGTACCTGCCCTTACCTGAAAGGAAGTCTTGCTTGTAGGAAGACTCAGAGTCTGGGATTTAACTCCATTTCTGGAGTGAAACACACAGCAGAGTTCTCATCCATTGATCCCACTCTGCTTTAGAGCAAGAAGGACGCTCTAGGTTTCTAGAATCTCTAAGACAGCAGGAAACGTGAGTGTGCTCAGAAGAAAAGAACGGTGTTTCCTACACACGCGGACCATATCTAGTCAAACTCTGCTTCTGAAACTGATACAAAGCAGAGGTCCTCAAACATCCAAAGCTTGTCAATTAAGCTGAGAAACATGTGAGCTTTGTGAACGATGTAGTTCCTTTGAGCTCAAAAGTGACTGCCCTTACCTGAAACGAAGTCTTGCATGTAGGAAGACACAGAGCCTGGGGTTTAACTCCATTTCTGAAGGGAAACACACAGCATAGTTCTCATCCATTGATCACACTCTGCTTTAGAGCAAGAAGCACGCGCTTGCTTTCTAGATTCTCTAATACAGCAGGAAACGTGAGTGTGCTGAGAACAAAAGAACGGTGGTTCCTACACATACAGACCATTTCTAGTCCAACTCTGCCTCTGAAATTGATACAAAGCACTGGTCCTCTAACATCCAATGCTTGTCATTTAAGATGAGAAACGTGTGAGCTTCATGAATGATGTAGTTCGTTTGAGCTGAAAAGTTCCTGCCCTTACCTGAAACGAAGTCTTGCTTGTAGGAAGACACAGAGCCTGGGTTTTAACTCCAGTTCTGAAGTGAAACCCACAGCATAGTTATCATCCAAGGATCACACTCTGCTTTAGAGCAAGAAGCTCGCCCTTGCTTTCTTGAGTCTCTAAGAAAGCAGGAAACTTGAGTTTGCAGAGAACAAAAGAACGGTGTTCCCTACACATACGCACCATATCTAGTCCAACTCTGCCTCTGACATTGATACAAAGAACAGGTGCTCTAACATCCAATGCTTGTCATTTAAGATGAGAAAAGTGTGAGCTTCGTGAATGAAGTAGTTTGTTTGAGCTGAAAAGTGACTACCCTTACTTGAAACGAAGTCTACTTGTAGGAAGACACAGAGCCTGGGATTTAACTCCATTTCTGAAGTGAAACACACAGCAGAGTTCTCATCCATTCATCACACTCTGCTTTAGAGCAAGAAGCACGCTCTAGGTTTCTAGAGTCTCTAATACAGCAGGAAACTTGAATGTGCTCAGAACAACAGAACGGTGTTTCCTACACATAAGGACCATATCTAGTTCAAATTTGCTTCTGAAACTGATACAAACCAGAGGTCCTCTAACATCCAATGCTTGTCAGTTAAGATGAGAAACGTGTGACCTTCGTAATCTATGTAGTTCGTTTGAGCTGTAAAGTACCTGCCCTTACCTGAAAGGAAGTCTTGCTTGTAGGAAGACTCAGAGCCTGGGATTTAACTCCATTTCTGAAGTGAAACCCAGCAGAGTTCTCATCCATTGATCATACTCTGCTTTAGAGCAAGAAGCACGCTCTTGCCTTCTGGAGTCTCTAATACAGCAGGAAACTTGAGTGTGCTCAGAAAAAAAGAACGGTGTTTCCTACACATAAGGACCATATCTAGTTCAAATTTGCTTCTGAAACTGATACAAAGCAGAGGTCCTCAAACATCCAAAGCTTGTCAATTAAGCTAGAAACGTGTGAGCTTTGTGAACGATGTAGTTCCTTTGAGCTCAAAAGTGACTGCACTTACCTGAAACGAAGTCTTGCTTGTAGGAAGACACAGAGCCTGGGATTTAACTCCATTTCTGAAGGGAAACACACAGCAGAGTTCTCATCCATTGATCACACTCTGCTTTAGAGCAAGAAGCACGCTCTAGGTTTCTAGAGTCTCTAAGACAGCAGGAAACGTGAGTGTGCTGAGAACAAAAGAACGGTGTTTCCTACACATACGGACCATATCCAGTCCAACTCTGCTTCTGAAACTGATACAAAGCACTGGTCCTCTATCATCCAATGCTTGTCAGCTAACATGAGAAACGTGTTAGCTTCGTGAAGGATGTAGTTCGTTTGAGCTGTAAAGTAACTGCCCTTACCTGAAACGAAGTCTTTCTTGTAGGAACACTCAGAGCCTGGGATTTAACTCCATTTCTGAAGTGAAACACATCAGAGTTCTCCTCCATTGATCACACTCTGCTTTAGAGCAAGAAGCACGCTCTAGGTTTCTAGAGTCTCTAATACAGCAGGAAACTTGAGTGTGCTCAGAACAACAGAACGGTGTTTCCTACACACACGGACCGTATCTAGTTCAACTCTGCTTCTGAAACTGAAACAAACCACAGGTCCTCTAACATCAAATGCTTGTCAGTTAACATGAGAAACGTGTGAGCTTCGTGAACGATGTAGTTCGTTTGAGATGAAAAGTGACTTACCTGACCTGAAACGAAGTCTTGCTTGAAGGAAGACACAGAGCCCGGGATTTAACTCCATTTCTGAAGTGGAACACACAGCACAGTTCTGATCCATTGATCACACTCTGCTTTAGAACAAGAAGCACGGACTTGCTTTCTAGATTCTCTAAGACAGCAGGAAACGTGAGTGTGCTGAGAACAAAAGAACGGTGGTTCCTACACATACGGACCATTTCTAGTCCAACTCTGCCTCTGAAATTGATACAAAGCACTGGTCCTCTAACATCCAATGCTTGTCATTTAAGATGAGAAACGTGTGAGCTTCATGAATGATGTAGTTCGTTTGAGCTGAAAAGTTCCTGCCCTTACCTGAAACGAAGTCTTGCTTGTAGGAACACTCAGAGCCTGGGATTTAACTCCATTTCTGAAGTGAAACACAGCAGAGTTCTCATCCATTGATCATACTCTGCTTTAGAGCAAGAAGCACGCTATTGCCTTCTAGAGTCTCTAATACAGCAGGAAACTTGAGTGTGCTCAGAACAAAAGAACGGTGTTTCCCACACATAAGGACCATATCTAGTTCAAATTTGCTTCTGAAACTGATACAAACCAGACGTCCTCTAACATCCAATGCTTGTCAGTTAAGATGAGAAACGTGTGACCTTTGTGAACTATGTAGTTCTTTCGAGCTGTAAAGTACCTGCCCTTACCTGAAAGGAAGTCTTGCTTGTAGGACGACTCAGAGTCTGGGATTTAACTCCATTTCTGGAGTGAAACACACAGCAGAGTTCTCATCCATTGATCCCACTCTGCTTTAGAGCAAGAAGGACGCTCTAGGTTTCTAGAATCTCTAAGACAGCAGGAAACGTGAGTGTGCTCAGAAGAAAAGAACGGTGTTTCCTACACACGCGGACCATATCTAGTCAAACTCTGCTTCTGAAACTGATACAAAGCAGAGGTCCTCAAACATCCAAAGCTTGTCAATTAAGCTGAGAAACATGTGAGCTTTGTGAACGATGTAGTTCCTTTGAGCTCAAAAGTGACTGCCCTTACCTGAAACGAAGTCTTGCATGTAGGAAGACACAGAGCCTGGGGTTTAACTCCATTTCTGAAGGGAAACACACAGCATAGTTCTCATCCATTGATCACACTCTGCTTTAGAGCAAGAAGCACGCGCTTGCTTTCTAGATTCTCTAATACAGCAGGAAACGTGAGTGTGCTGAGAACAAAAGAACGGTGGTTCCTACACATACAGACCATTTCTAGTCCAACTCTGCCTCTGAAATTGATACAAAGCACTGGTCCTCTAACATCCAATGCTTGTCATTTAAGATGAGAAACGTGTGAGCTTCATGAATGATGTAGTTCGTTTGAGCTGAAAAGTTCCTGCCCTTACCTGAAACGAAGTCTTGCTTGTAGGAAGACACAGAGCCTGGGTTTTAACTCCAGTTCTGAAGTGAAACCCACAGCATAGTTATCATCCAAGGATCACACTCTGCTTTAGAGCAAGAAGCTCGCCCTTGCTTTCTTGAGTCTCTAAGAAAGCAGGAAACTTGAGTTTGCAGAGAACAAAAGAACGGTGTTCCCTACACATACGCACCATATCTAGTCCAACTCTGCCTCTGACATTGATACAAAGAACAGGTGCTCTAACATCCAATGCTTGTCATTTAAGATGAGAAAAGTGTGAGCTTCGTGAATGAAGTAGTTCGTTTGAGCTGAAAAGTGACTACCCTTACTTGAAACGAAGTCTACTTGTAGGAAGACACAGAGCCTGGGATTTAACTCCATTTCTGAAGTGAAACACACAGCAGAGTTCTCATCCATTCATCACACTCTGCTTTAGAGCAAGAAGCACGCTCTAGGTTTCTAGAGTCTCTAATACAGCAGGAAACTTGAATGTGCTCAGAACAACAGAACGGTGTTTCCTACACATAAGGACCATATCTAGTTCAAATTTGCTTCTGAAACTGATACAAACCAGAGGTCCTCTAACATCCAATGCTTGTCAGTTAAGATGAGAAACGTGTGACCTTCGTGAACGATGTAGTTCGTTTGAGCTGTAAAGTACCTGCCCTTAGCTGAAAGGAAGTCTTGCTTGTAGGAAGACTCAGAGCCTGGGATTTAACTCCATTTCTGAAGTGAAACACACAGCAGAGTTCTCATCCATTGATCACACTCTGCTTTAGAGCAAGAAGAATGCTAATGCTTTCTAGAGTCTCTAATACAGCAGGAAACATGAGTGTGCTCAGAAGAAAAGAACGGTGTTTCCTATACACACGGACCGTATCTAGTTCAACTCTGCTTCTGAAACTGAAACAAACCACAGGTCCTCTAACATCCAATGCTTGTCAGTTAACATGAGAAACGTGTGAGCTTCGTGAACGATGTAGTTCGTTTGAGATGAAAAGTGACTTACCTGACCTGAAACGAAGTCTTGCTTGAAGGAAGACACAGAGCCTGGGATTTAACTCCATTTCTGAAGTGGAACACACAGCACAGTTCTGATCCATTGATCACACTCTGCTTTAGAACAAGAAGCACGGACTTGCTTTCTAGATTCTCTAACACAGCAGGAAACGTGAGTGTGCTGAGAACAAAAGAACGGTGGTTCCTACACATACAGACCATTTCTAGTCCAACTCTGCCTCTGAAATTGATACAAAGCACTGGTCCTCTAACATCCAATGCTTGTCATTTAAGATGAGAAACGTGTGAGCTTCATGAATGATGTAGTTCGTTTGAGCTGAAAAGTTCCTGCCCTTACCTGAAACGAAGTCTTGCTTGTAGGAACACTCAGAGCCTGGGATTTAACTCCATTTCTGAAGTGAAACACAGCAGAGTTCTCATCCATTGATCATACTCTGCTTTAGAGCAAGAAGCACGCTCTTGCCTTCTAGAGTCTCTAATACAGCAGGAAACTTGAGTGTGCTCAGAACAAAAGAACGGTGTTTCCTACACATAAGGACCATATCTAGTTCAAATTTGCTTCTGAAACTGATACAAACCAGACGTCCTCTAACATCTAATGCTTGTCAGTTAAGATGAGAAACGTGTGACCTTTGTGAACTATGTAGTTCTTTTGAGCTGTAAAGTACTTGCCCCTACCTGAAAGGAAGTCTTGCTTGTAGGAAGACTCAGAGTCTGGGATTTAACTCCATTTCTAAAGTGAAACACACAGCAGAGTTCTCATCCATTGATCCCACTCTGCTTTAGAGCAAGAAGGACGCTCTAGGTTTCTAGAATCTCTAAGACAGCAGGAAACGTGAGTGTGCTCAGAAGAAAAGAACGGTGTTTCCTACACACGAGGACCGTATCTAGTTCAACTCTGAATCTGAAACTGAAACAAACTACAGGCCCTCTAACATCCAATGCTTGTCAGTTAACATGAGAAACGTGTGAGCTTCGGAAACTATGTAGTTTCTTTTAGCTGTAAATTACCTGCCCTTACTTGAAACGAAGTCTTGCTTGTAGGAAGAAACAGAGCCTGGGATTTAACTCCATTTCTGAAGTGAAACACACAGCAGAGTTCTCATCCATTGATCCCACTCTGCTTTAGAGCAAGAAGGACGCTCTAGGTTTCTAGAATCTCTAAGACAGCAGGAAACGTGAGTGTGCTGAGAACAAAAGAATGTTGTTTCCTACACATACGGACCATATCTAGTCAAACTCTGCTTCTGAAACTGATACAAAGCAGAGGTCCTCAAACATCCAAAGCTTGTCAATTAAGCTGAGAAACATGTGAGCTTTGTGAACGATGTAGTTCCTTTGAGCTCAAAAGTGACTGCCCTTACCTGAAACGAAGTCTTGCATGTAGGAAGACACAGAGCCTGGGGTTTAACCCCATTTCTGAAGGGAAACACACAGCATAGTTCTCATCCATTGATCACACTCTGCTTTAGAGCAAGAAGCACGCGCTTGCTTTCTAGAGTCTCTAAGAAAGCAGGAAACTTGAGTTTGCAGAGAACAAAAGAACGGTGTTCCCTACACATACGCACCATATCTAGTCCAACTCTGCCTCTGACATTGATACAAAGAACAGGTGCTCTAACATCCAATGCTTGTCATTTAAGATGAGAAAAGTGTGAGCTTCGTGAATGAAGTAGTTCGTTTGAGCTGAAAAGTGACTACCCTTACTTGAAACGAAGTCTACTTGTAGGAAGACACAGAGCCTGGGATTTAACTCCATTTCTGAAGTGAAACACACAGCAGAGTTCTCATCCATTCATCACACTCTGCTTTAGAGCAAGAAGCACGCTCTAGGTTTCTAGAGTCTCTAATACAGCAGGAAACTTGAATGTGCTCAGAACAACAGAACGGTGTTTCCTACACATAAGGACCATATATAGTTCAAATTTGCTTCTGAAACTGATACAAACCAGAGGTCCTCTAACATCCAATGCTTGTCAGTTAAGATGAGAAACGTGTGACCTTCGTAATCTATGTAGTTCGTTTGAGCTGTAAAGTACCTGCCCTTACCTGAAAGGAAGTCTTGCTTGAAGGAAGACACAGAGCCTGGGATTTAACTCCATTTCTGAAGTGGAACACACAGCACAGTTCTGATCCATTGATCACACTCTGCTTTAGAACAAGAAGCACGGACTTGCTTTCTAGATTCTCTAAGACAGCAGGAAACGTGAGTGTGCTGAGAACAAAAGAACGGTGGTTCCTACACATACGGACCATTTCTAGTCCAACTCTGCCTCTGAAATTGATACAAAGCACTGGTCCTCTAACATCCAATGCTTGTCATTTAAGATGAGAAACGTGTGAGCTTCATGAATGATGTAGTTCGTTTGAGCTGAAAAGTTCCTGCCCTTACCTGAAACGAAGTCTTGCTTGTAGGAACACTCAGAGCCTGGGATTTAACTCCATTTCTGAAGTGAAACACAGCAGAGTTCTCATCCATTGATCATACTCTGCTTTAGAGCAAGAAGCACGCTATTGCCTTCTAGAGTCTCTAATACAGCAGGAAACTTGAGTGTGCTCAGTACAAAAGAACGGTGTTTCCCACACATAAGGACCATATCTAGTTCAAATTTGCTTCTGAAACTGATACAAACCAGACGTCCTCTAACATCCAATGCTTGTCAGTTAAGATGAGAAACGTGTGACCTTTGTGAACTATGTAGTTCTTTCGAGCTGTAAAGTACCTGCCCTTACCTGAAAGGAAGTCTTGCTTGTAGGAAGACTCAGAGTCTGGGATTTAACTCCATTTCTGGAGTGAAACACACAGCAGAGTTCTCATCCATTGATCCCACTCTGCTTTAGAGCAAGAAGGACGCTCTAGGTTTCTAGAATCTCTAAGACAGCAGGAAACGTGAGTGTGCTCAGAAGAAAAGAACGGTGTTTCCTACACACGCGGACCATATCTAGTCAAACTCTGCTTCTGAAACTGATACAAAGCAGAGGTCCTCAAACATCCAAAGCTTGTCAATTAAGCTGAGAAACATGTGAGCTTTGTGAACGATGTAGTTCCTTTGAGCTCAAAAGTGACTGCCCTTACCTGAAACGAAGTCTTGCATGTAGGAAGACACAGAGCCTGGGGTTTAACTCCATTTCTGAAGGGAAACACACAGCATAGTTCTCATCCATTGATCACACTCTGCTTTAGAGCAAGAAGCACGCGCTTGCTTTCTAGATTCTCTAATACAGCAGGAAACGTGAGTGTGCTGAGAACAAAAGAACGGTGGTTCCTACACATACAGACCATTTCTAGTCCAACTCTGCCTCTGAAATTGATACAAAGCACTGGTCCTCTAACATCCAATTCTTGTCATTTAAGATGAGAAACGTGTGAGCTTCATGAATGATGTAGTTCATTTAAGCTGAAAAGTTCCTGCCCTTACCTGAAACGAAGTCTTGCTTGTAGGAAGACACAGAGCCTGGGTTTTAACTCCAGTTCTGAAGTGAAACCCACAGCATAGTTATCATCCAAGGATCACACTCTGCTTTAGAGCAAGAAGCTCGCCCTTGCTTTCTAGAGTCTCTAAGAAAGCAGGAAACTTGAGTTTGCAGAGAACAAAAGAACGGTGTTCCCTACACATACGCACCATATCTAGTCCAACTCTGCCTCTGAAATTGATACAAAGAACAGGTGCTCTAACATCCAATGCTTGTCATTTAAGATGAGAAAAGTGTGAGCTTCGTGAATGAAGTAGTTCGTTTGAGCTGAAAAGTGACTACCCTTACTTGAAACGAAGTCTACTTGTAGGAAGACACAGAGCCTGGGATTTAACTCCATTTCTGAAGTGAAACACACAGCAGAGTTCTCATCCATTCATCACACTCTGCTTTAGAGCAAGAAGCACGCTCTAGGTTTCTAGAGTCTCTAATACGGCAGGAAACTTGAATGTGCTCAGAACAACAGAACGGTGTTTCCTACACATAAGGACCATATCTAGTTCAAATTTGCTTCTGAAACTGATACAAACCAGAGGTCCTCTAACATCCAATGCTTGTCAGTTAAGATGAGAAACGTGTGACCTTCGTAATCTATGTAGTTCGTTTGAGCTGTAAAGTACCTGCCCTTAGCTGAAAGGAAGTCTTGCTTGTAGGAAGACTCAGAGCCTGGGATTTAACTCCATTTCTGAAGTGAAACACACAGCAGAGTTCTCATCCATTGATCACACTCTGCTTTAGAGCAAGAAGAATGCTAATGCTTTCTAGAGTCTCTAATAGAGCAGGAAACATGAGTGTGCTCAGAAGAAAAGAACGGTGTTTCCTACACACACGGACCGTATCTAGTTCAACTCTGCTTCTGAAACTGAAACAAACCACAGGTCCTCTAACATCCAATGCTTGTCAGTTAACATGAGAAACGTGTGAGCTTCGTGAACGATGTAGTTCGTTTGAGATGAAAAGTGACTTACCTGACCTGAAACGAAGTCTTGCTTGAAGGAAGACACAGAGCCTGGGATTTAACTCCATTTCTGAAGTGAAACACACAGCAGAGTTCTCATCCATTGATCCCACTCTGCTTTAGAGCAAGAAGGACGCTCTAGGTTTCTAGAATCTCTAAGACAGCAGGAAACGTGAGTGTGCTGAGAACAAAAGAATGTTGTTTCCTACACATACGGACCATATCTAGTCAAACTCTGCTTCTGAAACTGATACAAAGCAGAGGTCCTCAAACATCCAAAGCTTGTCAATTAAGCTGAGAAACATGTGAGCTTTGTGAACGATGTAGTTCCTTTGAGCTCAAAAGTGACTGCCCTTACCTGAAACGAAGTCTTGCATGTAGGAAGACACAGAGCCTGGGGTTTAACTCCATTTCTGAAGGGAAACACACAGCATAGTTCTCATCCATTGATCACACTCTGCTTTAGAGCAAGAAGCACGCGCTTGCTTTCTAGAGTCTCTAAGAAAGCAGGAAACTTGAGTTTGCAGAGAACAAAAGAACGGTGTTCCCTACACATACGCACCATATCTAGTCCAACTCTGCCTCTGACATTGATACAAAGAACAGGTGCTCTAACATCCAATGCTTGTCATTTAAGATGAGAAAAGTGTGAGCTTCGTGAATGAAGTAGTTCGTTTGAGCTGAAAAGTGACTACCCTTACTTGAAACGAAGTCTACTTGTAGGAAGACACAGAGCCTGGGATTTAACTCCATTTCTGAAGTGAAACACACAGCAGAGTTCTCATCCATTCATCACACTCTGCTTTAGAGCAAGAAGCACGCTCTAGGTTTCTAGAGTCTCTAATACAGCAGGAAACTTGAATGTGCTCAGAACAACAGAACGGTGTTTCCTACACATAAGGACCATATCTAGTTCAAATTTGCTTCTGAAACTGATACAAACCAGAGGTCCTCTAACATCCAATGCTTGTCAGTTAAGATGATAAACGTGTGACCTTCGTAATCTATGTAGTTCGTTTGAGCTGTAAAGTACCTGCCCTTACCTGAAAGGAAGTCTTGCTTGTAGGAAGACTCAGAGCCTGGGATTTAACTCCATTTCTGAAGTGAAACACAGCAGAGTTCTCATCCATTGATCATACTCTGCTTTAGAGCAAGAAGCACGCTCTTGCCTTCTGGAGTCTCTAATACAGCAGGAAACTTGAGTGTGCTCAGAAAAAAAGAACGGTGTTTCCTACACATAAGGACCATATCTAGTTCAAATTTGCTTCTGAAACTGATACAAAGCAGAGGTCCTCAAACATCCAAAGCTTGTCAATTAAGCTAGAAACGTGTGAGCTTTGTGAACGATGTAGTTCCTTTGAGCTCAAAAGTGACTGCACTTACCTGAAACGAAGTCTTGCTTGTAGGAAGACACAGAGCCTGGGATTTAACTCCATTTCTGAAGGGAAACACACAGCAGAGTTCTCATCCATTGATCACACTCTGCTTTAGAGCAAGAAGCACGCTCTAGGTTTCTAGAGTCTCTAAGACAGCAGGAAACGTGAGTGTGCTGAGAACAAAAGAACGGTGTTTCCTACACATACGGACCATATCCAGTCCAACTCTGCTTCTGAAACTGATACAAAGCACTGGTCCTCTATCATCCAATGCTTGTCAGCTAACATGAGAAACGTGTTAGCTTCGTGAAGGATGTAGTTCGTTTGAGCTGTAAAGTACCTGCCCTTACCTGAAACGAAGTCTTTCTTGTAGGAACACTCAGAGCCTGGGATTTAACTCCATTTCTGAAGTGAAACACATCAGAGTTCTCCTCCATTGATCACACTCTGCTTTAGAGCAAGAAGCACGCTCTAGGTTTCTAGAGTCTCTAATACAGCAGGAAACTTGAGTGTGCTCAGAACAACAGAACGGTGTTTCCTACCCACACGGACCGTATCTAGTTCAACTCTGCTTCTGAAACTGAAACAAACCACAGGTCCACTAACATCCAATGCTTGTCAGTTAACATGAGAAACGTGTGAGCTTCGTGAACGATGTAGTTCGTTTGAGATGAAAAGTGACTTACCTGACCTGAAACGAAGTCTTGCTTGAAGGAAGACACAGAGCCCGGGATTTAACTCCATTTCTGAAGTGGAACACACAGCACAGTTCTGATCCATTGATCACACTCTGCTTTAGAACAAGAAGCACGGACTTGCTTTCTAGATTCTCTAAGACAGCAGGAAACGTGAGTGTGCTGAGAACAAAAGAACGGTGGTTCCTACACATACGGACCATTTCTAGTCCAACTCTGCCTCTGAAATTGATACAAAGCACTGGTCCTCTAACATCCAATGCTTGTCATTTAAGATGAGAAACGTGTGAGCTTCATGAATGATGTAGTTCGTTTGAGCTGAAAAGTTCCTGCCCTTACCTGAAACGAAGTCTTGCTTGTAGGAACACTCAGAGCCTGGGATTTAACTCCATTTCTGAAGTGAAACACAGCAGAGTTCTCATCCATTGATCATACTCTGCTTTAGAGCAAGAAGCACGCTATTGCCTTCTAGAGTCTCTAATACAGCAGGAAACTTGAGTGTGCTCAGAACAAAAGAACGGTGTTTCCCACACATAAGGACCATATCTAGTTCAAATTTGCTTCTGAAACTGATACAAACCAGACGTCCTCTAACATCCAATGCTTGTCAGTTAAGATGAGAAACGTGTGACCTTTGTGAACTATGTAGTTCTTTCGAGCTGTAAAGTACCTGCCCTTACCTGAAAGGAAGTCTTGCTTGTAGGAAGACTCAGAGTCTGGGATTTAACTCCATTTCTGGAGTGAAACACACAGCAGAGTTCTCATCCATTGATCCCACTCTGCTTTAGAGCAAGAAGGACGCTCTAGGTTTCTAGAATCTCTAAGACAGCAGGAAACGTGAGTGTGCTCAGAAGAAAAGAACGGTGTTTCCTACACACGCGGACCATATCTAGTCAAACTCTGCTTCTGAAACTGATACAAAGCAGAGGTCCTCAAACATCCAAAGCTTGTCAATTAAGCTGAGAATCATGTGAGCTTTGTGAACGATGTAGTTCCTTTGAGCTCAAAAGTGACTGCCCTTACCTGAAATGAAGTCTTGCATGTAGGAAGACACAGAGCCTGGGGTTTAACTCCATTTCTGAAGGGAAACACACAGCATAGTTCTCATCCATTGATCACACTCTGCTTTAGAGCAAGAAGCACGCGCTTGCTTTCTAGATTCTCTAATACAGCAGGAAACGTGAGTGTGCTGAGAACAAAAGAACGGTGGTTCCTACACATACAGACCATTTCTAGTCCAACTCTGCCTCTGAAATTGATACAAAGCACTGGTCCTCTAACATCCAATGCTTGTCATTTAAGATGAGAAACGTGTGAGCTTCATGAATGATGTAGTTCGTTTGAGCTGAAAAGTTCCTGCCCTTACCTGAAACGAAGTCTTGCTTGTAGGAAGACACAGAGCCTGGGTTTTAACTCCAGTTCTGAAGTGAAACCCACAGCATAGTTATCATCCAAGGATCACACTCTGCTTTAGAGCAAGAAGCTCGCCCTTGCTTTCTAGAGTCTCTAAGAAAGCAGGAAACTTGAGTTTGCAGAGAACAAAAGAACGGTGTTCCCTACACATACGCACCATATCTAGTCCAACTCTGCCTCTGACATTGATACAAAGAACAGGTGCTCTAACATCCAATGCTTGTCATTTAAGATGAGAAAAGTGTGAGCTTCGTGAATGAAGTAGTTCGTTTGAGCTGAAAAGTGACTACCCTTACTTGAAACGAAGTCTACTTGTAGGAAGACACAGAGCCTGGGATTTAACTCCATTTCTGAAGTGAAACACACAGCAGAGTTCTCATCCATTCATCACACTCTGCTTTAGAGCAAGAAGCACGCTCTAGGTTTCTAGAGTCTCTAATACAGCAGGAAACTTGAATGTGCTCAGAACAACAGAACGGTGTTTCCTACACATAAGGACCATATCTAGTTCAAATTTGCTTCTGAAACTGATACAAACCAGAGGTCCTCTAACATCCAATGCTTGTCAGTTAAGATGAGAAACGTGTGACCTTCGTAATCTATGTAGTTCGTTTGAGCTGTAAAGTACCTGCCCTTACCTGAAAGGAAGTCTTGCTTGTAGGAAGACTCAGAGCCTGGGATTTAACTCCATTTCTGAAGTGAAACACACAGCAGAGTTCTCATCCATTGATCACACTCTGCTTTAGAGCAAGAAGAATGCTAATGCTTTCTAGAGTCTCTAATACAGCAGGAAACGTGAGTGTGCTCAGAAGAAAAGAACGGTGTTTCCTACACACACGGACCGTATCTAGTTCAACTCTGCTTCTGAAACTGAAACAAACCACAGGTCCTCTAACATCCAATGCTTGTCAGTTAACATGAGAAACGTGTGAGCTTCGTGAACGATGTAGTTCGTTTGAGATGAAAAGTGACTTACCTGACCTAAAACGAAGTCTTGCTTGAAGGAAGACACAGAGCCCGGGATTTAACTCCATTTCTGAAGTGGAACACACAGCACAGTTCTGATCCATTGATCACACTCTGCTTTAGAACAAGAAGCACGGACTTGCTTTCTAGATTCTCTAAGACAGCAGGAAACGTGAGTGTGCTGAGAACAAAAGAACGGTGGTTCCTACACATACGGACCATTTCTAGTCCAACTCTGCCTCTGAAATTGATACAAAGCACTGGTCCTCTAACATCCAATGCTTGTCATTTAAGATGAGAAACGTGTGAGCTTCATGAATGATGTAGTTCGTTTGAGCTGAAAAGTTCCTGCCCTTACCTGAAACGAAGTCTTGCTTGTAGGAACACTCAGAGCCTGGGATTTACCTCCATTTCTGAAGTGAAACACAGCAAAGTTCTCATCCTTTGATCCCACTCTGCTTTAGAGCAAGAAGGACGCTCTAGGTTTCTAGAATCTCTAAGACAGCAGGAAACGTGAGTGTGCTGAGAACAAAAGAATGTTGTTTCCTACACATACGGACCATATCTAGTCAAACTCTGCTTCTGAAACTGATACAAAGCAGAGGTCCTCAAACATCCAAAGCTTGTCAATTAAGCTGAGAAACATGTGAGCTTTGTGAACGATGTAGTTCCTTTGAGCTCAAAAGTGACTGCCCTTACCAGAAACGAAGTCTTGCATGTAGTAAGACACAGAGCCTGGGGTTTAACTCCATTTCTGAAGGGAAACACACAGCATAGTTCTCATCCATTGATCACACTCTGCTTTAGAGCAAGAAGCACGCGCTTGCTTTCTAGATTCTCTAAGACAGCAGGAAACGTGAGTGTGCTGAGAACAAAAGAATGGTGGTTCCTACACATACAGACCATTTCTAGTCCAACTCTGCCTCTGAAATTGATACAAAGCACTGGTCCTCTAACATCCAATGCTTGTCATTTAAGATGAGAAACGTGTGAGCTTCATGAATGATGTAGTTCGTTTGAGCTGAAAAGTTCCTGCCCTTACCTGAAACGAAGTCTTGCTTGTAGGAAGACACAGAGCCTGGGTTTTAACTCCAGTTCTGAAGTGAAACCCACAGCATAGTTATCATCCAAGGATCACACTCTGCTTTAGAGCAAGAAGCTCGCCCTTGCTTTCTAGAGTCTCTAAGAAAGCAGGAAACTTGAGTTTGCAGAGAACAAAAGAACGGTGTTCCCTACACATACGCACCATATCTAGTCCAACTCTGCCTCTGACATTGATACAAAGAACAGGTGCTCTAACATCCAATGCTTGTCATTTAAGATGAGAAAAGTGTGAGCTTCGTGAATGAAGTAGTTCGTTTGAGCTGAAAAGTGACTACCCTTACTTGAAAGGAAGTCTACTTGTAGGAAGACACAGAGCCTGGGATTTAACTCCATTTCTGAAGTGAAACACACAGCAGAGTTCTCATCCATTCATCACACTCTGCTTTAGAGCAAGAAGCACGCTCTAGGTTTCTAGAGTCTCTAATACAGCAGGAAACTTGAATGTGCTCAGAACAACAGAACGGTGTTTCCTACACATAAGGACCATATCTAGTTCAAATTTGCTTCTGAAACTGATACAAACCAGAGGTCCTCTAACATCCAATGCTTGTCAGTTAAGATGAGAAACGTGTGACCTTCGTAATCTATGTAGTTCGTTTGAGCTGTAAAGTACCTGCCCTTACCTGAAAGGAAGTCTTGCTTGTAGGAAGACTCAGAGCCTGGGATTTAACTCCATTTCTGAAGTGAAACACAGCAGAGTTCTCCTCCATTGATCACACTCTGCTTTAGAGCAAGAAGCACGCTCTAGGTTTCTAGAGTCTCTAATACAGCAGGAAACTTGAGTGTGCTCAGAACAACAGAACGGTGATTCCTACACACACGGACCGTATCTAGTTCAACTCTGCTTCTGAAACTCAAACAAACCACAGGTCCTCTAACATCAAATGCTTGTCAGTTAACATGAGAAACGTGTGAGCTTCGTGAACGATGTAGTTCGTTTGAGATGAAAAGTGACTTACCTGACCTGAAAGGAAGTCTTGCTTGTAGGAAGACACAGAGCCTGGGATTTAACTCCATTTCTGAAGGGAAACACACAGCAGAGTTCTCATCCATTGATCACACTCTGCTTTAGAGCAAGAAGCACGCTCTAGGTTTCTAGAGTCTCTAAGACAGCAGGAAACGTGAGTGTGCTGAGAACAAAAGAACGGTGTTTCCTACACATACGGACCATATCCAGTCCAACTCTGCTTCTGAAACTGATACAAATCACTGGTCCTCTATCATCCAATGCTTGTCAGCTAACATGAGAAACGTGTTAGCTTCGTGAAGGATGTAGTTCGTTTGAGCTGTAAAGTAACTGCCCTTACCTGAAACGAAGTCTTTCTTGTAGGAACACTCAGAGCCTGGGATTTAACTCCATTTCTGAAGTGAAACACATCAGAGTTCTCCTCCATTGATCACACTCTGCTTTAGAGCAAGAAGCACGCTCTAGGTTTCTAGAGTCTCTAATACAGCAGGAAACTTGAGTGTGCTCAGAACAACAGAACGGTGTTTCCTACACACACGGACCGTATCTAGTTCAACTCTGCTTCTGAAACTGAAACAAACCACAGGTCCTCTAACATCAAATGCTTGTCAGTTAACATGAGAAACGTGTGAGCTTCGTGAACGATGTAGTTCGTTTGAGATGAAAAGTGACTTACCTGACCTGAAACGAAGTCTTGCTTGAAGGAAGACACAGAGCCCGGGATTTAACTCCATTTCTGAAGTGGAACACACAGCACAGTTCTGATCCATTGATCACACTCTGCTTTAGAACAAGAAGCACGGACTTGCTTTCTAGATTCTCTAAGACAGCAGGAAACGTGAGTGTGCTGAGAACAAAAGAACGGTGGTTCCTACACATACGGACCATTTCTAGTCCAACTCTGCCTCTGAAATTGATACAAAGCACTGGTCCTCTAACATCCAATGCTTGTCATTTAAGATGAGAAACGTGTGAGCTTCATGAATGATGTAGTTCGTTTGAGCTGAAAAGTTCCTGCCCTTACCTGAAACGAAGTTTTGCTTGTAGGAACACTCAGAGCCTGGGATTTAACTCCATTTCTTAAGTGAAACACAGCAGAGTTCTCATCCATTGATCATACTCTGCTTTAGAGCAAGAAGCACGCTCTTGCCTTCTAGAGTCTCTAATACAGCAGGAAACTTGACTGTGCTCAGAACAAAAGAACGGTGTTTCCCACACATAAGGACCATATCTAGTTCAAATTTGCTTCTGAAACTGATACAAACCAGACGTCCTCTAACATCCAATGCTTGTCATTTAAGATGAGAAACGTGTGACCTTTGTGAACTATGTAGTTCTTTCGAGCTGTAAAGTACCTGCCCTTACCTGAAAGGAAGTCTTGCTTGTAGGAAGACTCAGAGTCTGGGATTTAACTCCATTTCTGAAGTGAAACACACAGCAGAGTTCTCATCCATTGATCCCACTCTGCTTTAGAGCAAGAAGGACGCTCTAGGTTTCTAGAATCTCTAAGACAGCAGGAAACATGAGTGTGCTCAGAAGAAAAGAACGGTGTTTCCTACACACGCGGACCATATCTAGTCAAACTCTGCTTCTGAAACTGATACAAAGCAGAGGTCCTCAAACATCCAAAGCTTGTCAATTAAGCTGAGAAACATGTGAGCTTTGTGAACGATGTAGTTCCTTTGAGCTCAAAAGTGACTGCCCTTACCTGAAACGAAGTCTTGCATGTAGGAAGACACAGAGCCTGGGGTTTAACTCCATTTCTGAAGGGAAACACACAGCATAGTTCTCATCCATTGATCACACTCTGCTTTAGAGCAAGAAGCACGCGCTTGCTTTCTAGATTCTCTAATACAGCAGGAAACGTGAGTGTGCTGAGAACAAAAGAACGGTGGTTCCTACACATACAGACCATTTCTAGTCCAACTCTGCCTCTGAAATTGATACTAAGCACTGGTCCTCTAACATCCAATGCTTGTCAGTTAAGATGAGAAACGTGTGACCTTCGTAATCTATGTAGTTCGTTTGAGCTGTAAAGTACCTGCCCTTACCTGAAAGGAAGTCTTGCTTGTAGGAAGACTCAGAGCCTGGGATTTAACTCCATTTCTGAAGTGAAACACACAGCAGAGTTCTCATCCATTGATCACACTCTGCTTTAGAGCAAGAAGAATGCTAATGCTTTCTAGAGTCTCTAATAGAGCAGGAAACGTGAGTGTGCTCAGAAGAAAAGAACGGTGTTTCCTACACACACGGACCGTATCTAGTTCAACTCTGCTTCTGAAACTGAAACAAACCACAGGTCCTCTAACATCCAATGCTTGTCAGTTAACATGAGAAACGTGTGAGCTTCGTGAACGATGTAGTTCGTTTGAGATGAAAAGTGACTTACCTGACCTGAAACGAAGTCTTGCTTGAAGGAAGACACAGAGCCCGGGATTTAACTCCATTTCTGAAGTGGAACACACAGCACAGTTCTGATCCATTGATCACACTCTGCTTTAGAACAAGAAGCACGGACTTGCTTTCTAGATTCTCTAAGACAGCAGGAAACGTGAGTGTGCTGAGAACAAAAGAACGGTGGTTCCTACACATAGAGACCATTTCTAGTCCAACTCTGCCTCTGAAATTGATACTAAGCACTGGTCCTCTAACATCCAATGCTTGTCATTTAAGATGAGAAACGTGTGAGCTTCATGAATGATGTAGTTCTTTTGAGCTGAAAAGTTCCTGCCCTTACCTGAAACGAAGTCTTGCTTGTAGGAACACTCAGAGCCTGGGATTTAACTCCATTTCTGAAGTGAAACACAGCAGAGTTCTCATCCATTGATCATACTCTGCTTTAGAGCAAGAAGCACGCTCTTGCCTTCTAGAGTCTCTAATACAGCAGGAAACTTGAGTGTGCTCAGAACAAAAGAACGGTGTTTCCTACACATAAGGACCATATCTAGTTCAAATTTGCTTCTGAAACTGATACAAAGCAGAGGTCCTCAAACATCCAAAGCTTGTCAATTAAGCTGAGAAACGTGTGACCTTTGTGAACGATGTAGTTCCTTTGAGCTCAAAAGTGACTGCACTTACCTGAAACGAAGTCTTGCTTGTAGGAAGACACAGAGCCTGGGATTTAACTCCATTTCTGAAGGGAAACACACAGCAGAATTCTCATCCATTGACCACACTCTGCTTTAGAGCAAGAGGCACGCTCTAGGTTTCTAGAGTCTCTAAGACAGCAGGAAACGTGAGTGTGCTGAGAACAAAAGAACGGTGTTTCCTACACATACGGACCATATCCAGTCCAACTCTGCTTCTGAAACTGATACAAAGCACTGGTCCTCTATCATCCAATGCTTGTCAGCTAACATGAGAAACGTGTTAGCTTCGTGAAGGATGTAGTTCGTTTGACCTGTAAAGTAACTGCCCTTACCTGAAACGAAGTCTTTCTTGTAGGAACACTCAGAGCCTGGGATTTAACTCCATTTCTGAAGTGAAACACATCAGAGTTCTCCTCCATTGATCACACTCTGCTTTAGAGCAAGAAGCACGCTCTTGCCTTCTAGAGTCTCTAATTCAGCAGGAAATTTGAGTGTGCTCAGAATAAAAGAACGGTGTTTCCTACACACGCGGACCGTACCTAGTTCAACTCTGCTTCTGAAACTGAAACAAACCACAGGTCCTCTAACATCCAATGCTTGTCAGTTAACATGAGAAACGTGTGAGCTTCGTGAACGATGTAGTTCGTTTGAGATGAAAAGTGACTTACCTGACCTGAAACGAAGTCTTGCTTGAAGGAAGACACAGAGCCCGGGATTTAACTCCATTTCTGAATTGGAACACACAGCACAGTTCTGATCCATTGATCACACTCTGCTTTAGAACAAGAAGCACGGACTTGCTTTCTAGATTCTCTAAGACAGCAGGAAACGTGAGTGTGCTGAGAACAAAAGAACGGTGGTTCCTACACATACGGACCATTTCTAGTCCAACTCTGCCTCTGAAATTGATACTAAGCACTGGTCCTCTAACATCCAATGCTTGTCATTTAAGATGAGAAACGTGTGAGCTTCATAAATGATGTAGTTCGTTTGAGCTGAAAAGTTCCTGCCCTTACCTGAAACGAAGTCTTGCTTGTAGGAACACTCAGAGCCTGGGATTTAACTCCATTTCTGAAGTGAAACACAGCAGAGTTCTCATCCATTGATCATACTCTGCTTTAGAGCAAGAAGCACGCTCTTGCCTTCTGGAGTCTCTAATACAGCAGGAAACTTGAGTGTGCTCAGAAAAAAAGAACGGTGTTTCCTACACATAAGGACCATATCTACTTCAAATTTGCTTCTGAAACTGATACAAAGCAGAGGTCCTCAAACATCCAAAGCTTGTCGATTAAGCTAGAAACTTGTGAGCTATGTGAACGATGTAGTTCCTTTGAGCTCAAAAGTGACTGCACTTACCTGAAACGAAGTCTTGCTTGTAGGAAGACACAGAGCCTGGGATTTAACTCCATTTCTGAAGGGAAACACACAGCAGAGTTCTCATCCATTGATCACACTCTGCTTTAGAGCAAGAAGCACGCTCTAGGTTTCTAGAGTCTCTAAGACAGCAGGAAACGTGAGTGTGCTGACAACAAAAGAACGGTGTTTCCTACACAAACGGACCATATCCAGTCCAACTCTGCTTCTGAAACTGATACAAAGCACTGGTCCTCTATCATCCAATGCTTGTCAGCTAACATGAGAAACGTGTTAGCTTCGTGAAGGATGTAGTTCGTTTGAGCTGTAAAGTAACTGCCCTTACCTGAAACGAAGTCTTTCTTGTAGGAACACACAGAGCCTGGGATTTAACTCCATTTCTGAAGTGAAACACATCAGAGTTCTCCTCCATTGATCACACTCTGCTTTAGAGCAAGAAGCACGCTCTTGCCTTCTAGAGTCTCTAATTCAGCAGGAAATTTGAGTGTGCTCAGAATAAAAGAACGGTGTTTCCTACACACGCGGACCGTACCTAGTTCAACTCTGCTTCTGAAACTGAAACAAACCACAGGTCCTCTAACATCCAATGCTTCTCAGTTAACATGAGAACGTGTGAGCTTCATGAACGATGTAGTTCGTTTGAGCTGAAAAGTTACTGCCCTTACCTGAAACGAAGTCTTGCTTGTAGGAAGACACAGAGCCTGGGATTTAACTCCATTTCTGAAGTGAAACACACAGCAGAGTTCTCATCCATTGATCCCACTCTGAGTTAGAGCAAGAAGGACACTCTAGGTTTCTAGAGTCTCTTAGACAGCAGGAAACGTGAATGTGCTGAGAACAAAAGAACAGTGTTTCCTACACATACGGGACATATCTAGTCCAACTCTGCTTCTGAAAATGATACAAAGCACTGGTCCTCTAAAATCCAATGCTTTTCAGTTAAGATGGGAAACGTGTTAGCTTCGTGAACGATGTAGTTCGTTTGAGCTGAAAAGTGACTTCCCTTACTTGAAACGAAGTCTACTTGTAGGAAGACACAGAGCCTGGGATTTAACTCCATTTCTGAAGTGAAACACATCAGAGTTCTCCTCCATTGATCACACTCTGCTTTAGAGCAAGAAGCACGCTCTTGCCTTCTAGAGTCTCTAATTCAGCAGGAAATTTGAGTGTGCTCAGAATAAAAGAACGGTGTTTCCTACACACGTGGACCGTACCTAGTTCAACTCTGCTTCTGAAACTGAAACAAACCACAGGTCCTCTAACATCCAATGCTTGTCAGTTAACATGAGAAACGTGTGAGCTTCGTGAACGATGTAGTTCGTTTGAGATGAAAAGTGACTTACCTGACCTGAAACGAAGTCTTGCTTGAAGGAAGACACAGAGCCCGGGATTTAACTCCATTTCTGAAGTGGAACACACAGCACAGTTCTGATCCATTGATCACACTCTGCTTTAGAACAAGAAGCACGGACTTGCTTTCTAGATTCTCTAAGACAGCAGGAAACGTGAGTGTGCTGAGAACAAAAGAACGGTGGTTCCTACACATACGGACCATTTCTAGTCCAACTCTGCCTCTGAAATTGATACAAAGCACTGGTCCTCTAACATCCAATGCTTGTCATTTAAGATGAGAAACGTGTGAGCTTCATGAATGATGTAGTTCGTTTGAGCTGAAAAGTTCCTGCCCTTACCTGAAACGAAGTCTTGCTTGTAGGAACACTCAGAGCCTGGGATTTAACTCCATTTCTGAAGTGAAACACAGCAGAGTTCTCATCCATTGATCATACTCTGCTTTAGAGCAAGAAGCACGCTCTTGCCTTCTAGAGTCTCTAATACAGCAGGAAACTTGAGTGTGCTCAGAACAATAGAACGGTGTTTCCCACACATAAGGACCATATCTAGTTCAAATTTGCTTCTGAAACTGATACAAACCAGACGTCCTCTAACATCCAATGCTTGTCAGTTAAGATGAGAAACGTGTGACCTTTGTGAACTATGTAGTTCTTTCGAGCTGTAAAGTACCTGCCCTTACCTGAAAGGAAGTCTTGCTTGTAGGAAGACTCAGAGTCTGGGATTTAACTCCATTTCTGAAGTGAAACACACAGCAGAGTTCTCATCCATTGATCCCACTCTGCTTTAGAGCAAGAAGGACGCTCTAGGTTTCTAGAATCTCTAAGACAGCAGGAAACGTGAGTGTGCTCAGAAGAAAAGAACGGTGTTTCCTACACACGCGGACCATATCTAGTCAAACTCTGCTTCTGAAACTGATACAAAGCAGAGGTCCTCAAACATCCAAAGCTTGTCAATTAAGCTGAGAAACATGTGAGCTTTGTGAACGATGTAGTTCCTTTGAGCTCAAAAGTGACTGCCCTTACCTGAAACGAAGTCTTGCATGTAGGAAGACACAGAGCCTGGGGTTTAACTCCATTTCTGAAGGGAAACACACAGCATAGTTCTCATCCATTGATCACACTCTGCTTTAGAGCAAGAAGCACGCTCTTGCCTTCTAGAGTCTCTAATTCAGCAGGAAATTTGAGTGTGCTCAGAATAAAAGAACGGTGTTTCCTACACACGCGGACCGTACCTAGTTCAACTCTGCTTCTGAAACTGAAACAAACCACAGGTCCTCTAACATCCAATGCTTCTCAGTTAACATGAGAACGTGTGAGCTTCATGAACGATGTAGTTCGTTTGAGCTGAAAAGTTACTGCCCTTACCTGAAACGAAGTCTTGCTTGTAGGAAGACACAGAGCCTGGGATTTAACTCCATTTCTGAAGTGAAACACACAGCAGAGTTCTCATCCATTGATCCCACTCTGAGTTAGAGCAAGAAGGACACTCTAGGTTTCTAGAGTCTCTTAGACAGCAGGAAACGTGAATGTGCTGAGAACAAAAGAACAGTGTTTCCTACACATACGGGACATATCTAGTCCAACTCTGCTTCTGAAAATGATACAAAGCACTGGTCCTCTAAAATCCAATGCTTTTCAGTTAAGATGGGAAACATGTTAGCTTCGTGAACGATGTAGTTCGTTTGAGCTGAAAAGTGACTTCCCTTACTTGAAACGAAGTCTACTTGTAGGAAGACACAGAGCCTGGGATTTAACTCCATTTCTGAAGTGAAACACATCAGAGTTCTCCTCCATTGATCACACTCTGCTTTAGAGCAAGAAGCACGCTCTTGCCTTCTAGAGTCTCTAATTCAGCAGGAAATTTGAGTGTGCTCAGAATAAAAGAACGGTGTTTCCTACACACGCGGACCGTACCTAGTTCAACTCTGCTTCTGAAACTGAAACAAACCACAGGTCCTCTAACATCCAATGCTTGTCAGTTAACATGAGAAACGTGTGAGCTTCGTGAACGATGTAGTTCGTTTGAGATGAAAAGTGACTTACCTGACCTGAAACGAAGTCTTGCTTGAAGGAAGACACAGAGCCCGGGATTTAACTCCATTTCTGAAGTGGAACACACAGCACAGTTCTGATCCATTGATCACACTCTGCTTTAGAACAAGAAGCACGGACTTGCTTTCTAGATTCTCTAAGACAGCAGGAAACGTGAGTGTGCTGAGAACAAAAGAACGGTGGTTCCTACACATACGGACCATTTCTAGTCCAACTCTGCCTCTGAAATTGATACAAAGCACTGGTCCTCTAACATCCAATGCTTGTCATTTAAGATGAGAAACGTGTGAGCTTCATGAATGATGTAGTTCGTTTGAGCTGAAAAGTTCCTGCCCTTACCTGAAACGAAGTCTTGCTTGTAGGAACACTCAGAGCCTGGGATTTAACTCCATTTCTGAAGTGAAACACAGCAGAGTTCTCATCCATTGATCATACTCTGCTTTAGAGCAAGAAGCACGCTCTTGCCTTCTAGAGTCTCTAATACAGCAGGAAACTTGAGTGTGCTCAGAACAATAGAACGGTGTTTCCCACACATAAGGACCATATCTAGTTCAAATTTGCTTCTGAAACTGATACAAACCAGACGTCCTCTAACATCCAATGCTTGTCAGTTAAGATGAGAAACGTGTGACCTTTGTGAACTATGTAGTTCTTTCGAGCTGTAAAGTACCTGCCCTTACCTGAAAGGAAGTCTTGCTTGTAGAAAGACTCAGAGTCTGGGATTTAACTCCATTTCTGGAGTGAAACACACAGCAGAGTTCTCATCCATTGATCCCACTCTGCTTTAGAGCAAGAAGGACGCTCTAGGTTTCTAGAATCTCTAAGACAGCAGGAAACGTGAGTGTGCTCAGAAGAAAAGAACGGTGTTTCCTACACACGCGGACCATATCTAGTCAAACTCTGCTTCTGAAACTGATACAAAGCAGAGGTCCTCAAACATCCAAAGCTTGTCAATTAAGCTGAGAAACATGTGAGCTTTGTGAACGATGTAGTTCCTTTGAGCTCAAAAGTGACTGCCCTTACCTGAAACGAAGTCTTGCATGTAGGAAGACACAGAGCCTGGGGTTTAACTCCATTTCTGAAGGGAAACACACAGCATAGTTCTCATCCATTGATCACACTCTGCTTTAGAGCAAGAAGCACGCGCTTGCTTTCTAGATTCTCTAAGACAGCAGGAAACGTGAGTGTGCTGAGAACAAAAGAACGGTGGTTCCTACACATACAGACCATTTCTAGTCCAACTCTGCCTCTGAAATTGATACAAAGCACTGGTCCTCTAACATCCAATGCTTGTCATTTAAGATGAGAAACGTGTGAGCTTCATGAATGATGTAGTTCGTTTGAGCTGAAAAGTTCCTGCCCTTACCTGAAACGAAGTCTTGCTTGTAGGAAGACACAGAGCCTGGGTTTTAACTCCAGTTCTGAAGTGAAACCCACAGCATAGTTATCATCCAAGGATCACACTCTGCTTTAGAGCAAGAAGCTCGCCCTTGCTTTCTAGAGTCTCTAAGAAAGCAGGAAACTTGAGTTTGCAGAGAACAAAAGAACGGTGTTCCCTACACATACGCACCATATCTAGTCCAACTCTGCCTCTGACATTGATACAAAGAACAGGTGATCTAACATCCAATGCTTGTCATTTAAGATGAGAAAAGTGTGAGCTTCGTGAATGAAGTAGTTCGTTTGAGCTGAAAAGTGACTACCCTTACTTGAAACGAAGTCTACTTGTAGGAAGACACAGAGCCTGGGATTTAACTCCATTTCTGAAGTGAAACACACAGCAGAGTTCTCATCCATTCATCACACTCTGCTTTAGAGCAAGAAGCACGCTCTAGGTTTCTAGAGTCTCTAATACAGCAGGAAACTTGAATGTGCTCAGAACAACAGAACGGTGTTTCCTACACATAAGGACCATATCTAGTTCAAATTTGCTTCTGAAACTGATACAAACCAGAGGTCCTCTAACATCCAATGCTTGTCAGTTAAGATGAGAAACGTGTGACCTTCGTAATCTATGTAGTTCGTTTGAGCTGTAAAGTACCTGCCCTTACCTGAAAGGAAGTCTTGCTTGTAGGAAGACTCAGAGCCTGGGATTTAACTCCATTTCTGAAGTGAAACACACAGCAGAGTTCTCATCCATTGATCACACTCTGCTTTAGAGCAAGAAGAATGCTAATGCTTTCTAGAGTCTCTAATAGAGCAGGAAACGTGAGTGTGCTCAGAAGAAAAGAACGGTGTTTCCTACACACACGGACCGTATCTAGTTCAACTCTGCTTCTGAAACTGAAACAAACCACAGGTCCTCTAACATCCAATGCTTGTCAGTTAACATGAGAAACGTGTGAGCTTCGTGAACGATGTAGTTCGTTTGAGATGAAAAGTGACTTACCTGACCTGAATCGAATTCTTGCTTGAAGGAAGACACAGAGCCCGGGATTTAACTCCATTTCTGAAGTGGAACACACAGCACAGTTCTGATCCATTGATCACAATCTGCTTTAGAACAAGAAGCACGGACTTGCTTTCTAGATTCTCTAAGACAGCAGGAAACGTGAGTGTGCTGAGAACAAAAGAATGGTGGTTCCTACACATAGAGACCATTTCTAGTCCAACTCTGCCTCTGAAATTGATACTAAGCACTGGTCCTCTAACATCCAATGCTTGTCATTTAAGATGAGAAACGTGTGAGCTTCATGAATGATGTAGTTCTTTTGAGCTGAAAAGTTCCTGCCCTTACCTGAAACGAAGTCTTGCTTGTTGGAACACTCAGAGCCTGGGATTTAACTCCATTTCTGAAGTGAAACACAGCAGAGTTCTCATCCATTGATCATACTCTGCTTTAGAGCAAGAAGCACGCTCTTGCCTTCTAGAGTCTCTAATACAGCAGGAAACTTGAGTGTGCTCAGAACAAAAGAACGGTGTTTCCTACACATAAGGACCATATCTAGTTCAAATTTGCTTCTGAAACTGATACAAAGCAGAGGTCCTCAAACATCCAAAGCTTGTCAATTAAGCTGAGAAACGTGTGAGCTTTGTGAACGATGTAGTTCCTTTGAGCTCAAAAGTGACTGCACTTACCTGAAACGAAGTCTTGCTTGTAGGAAGACACAGAGCATGGGATTTAACTCCATTTCTGAAGGGAAACACACAGCAGAATTCTCATCCATTGATCCCACTCTGCTTTAGAGCAAGAAGCAAGCTCTAGGTTTCTAGAGTCTCTAAGACAGCAGGAAACGTGAGTGTGCTGAGAACAAAAGAACGGTGTTTCCTACACATACGGACCATATCCAGTCCAACTGTGCTTCTGAAACTGATACAAAGCACTGGTCCTCTATCATCCAATGCTTGTCAGCTAACATGAGAAACGTGTTAGCTTCGTGAAGGATGTAGTTCGTTTGAGCTGTAAAGTAACTGCCCTTACCTGAAACGAAGTCTTTCTTGTAGGAACACTCAGAGCCTGGGATTTAACTCCATTTCTGAAGTGAAACACATCAGAGTTCTCCTCCATTGATCACACTCTGCTTTAGAGCAAGAAGCACGCTCTTGCCTTCTAGAGTCTCTAATTCAGCAGGAAATTTGAGTGTGCTCAGAATAAAAGAACGGTGTTTCCTACACACGCGGACCGTACCTAGTTCAACTCTGCTTCTGAAACTGAAACAAACCACAGGTCCTCTAACATCCAATGCTTCTCAGTTAACATGAGAACGTGTGAGCTTCATGAACGATGTAGTTCGTTTCATCTGAAAAGTTACTGCCCTTACCTGAAACGAAGTCTTGCTTGTAGGAAGACACAGAGCCTGGGATTTAACTCCATTTCTGAAGTGAAACACACAGCAGAGTTCTCATCCATTGATCCCACTCTGCTTTAGAGCAAGAAGGACACTCTAGGTTTCTAGAGTCTCTTAGACAGCAGGAAACGTGAAAGTGCTGAGAACAAAAGAACGGTGTTTCCTACACATACGGGACATATCTAGTCCAACTCTGCTTCTGAAAATGATACAAAGCACTGGTCCTCTAACATCCAATGCTTTTCAGTTAAGATGGGAAACGTGTTAGCTTCGTGAACGATGTAGTTCGTTTGAGCTGAAAAGTGACTTCCCTTACTTGAAACGAAGTCTACTTGTAGGAAGACACAGAGCCTGGGATTTAACTCCATTTCTGAAGTGAAACACACAGCAGAGTTCTCATCCATTCATCACACTCTGCTTTAGAGCAAGAAGCACGCTCTAGGTTTCTAGAGTCTCTAATACAGCAGGAAACTTGAGTGTGCTCAGAACAACAGAACAGTGTTTCCTACACACACGGACCGTATCTAGTTCAACTCTGCTTCTGAAACTGAAACAAACCACAGGTCCTCTAACATCCAATGCTTGTCAGTTAACATGAGAAACGTGTGAGCTTCGTGAACGATGTAGGTCGTTTGAGATGAAAAGTGACTTACCTGACCTGAAACGAAGTCTTGCTTGAAGGAAGACACAGAGCCCGGGATTTAACTCCATTTCTGAAGTGGAACACACAGCACAGTTCTGATCCATTGATCACACTCTGCTTTAGAACAAGAAGCACGGACTTGCTTTCTAGATTCTCTAAGACAGCAGGAAACGTGAGTGTGCTGAGAACAAAAGAACGGTGGTTCCTACACATACCGACCATTTCTAGTCCAACTCTGCCTCTGAAATTGATACAAAGCACTGGTCCTCTAACATCCAATGCTTGTCATTTAAGATGAGAAACGTGTGAGCTTCATGAATGATGTAGTTCGTTTGAGCTGAAAAGTTCCTGTCCTTACCTGAAACGAAGTCTTGCTTGTAGGAACACTCAGAGCCTGGGATTTAACTCCATTTCTGAAGTGAAACACAGCAGAGTTCTCATCCATTGATCATACTCTGCTTTAGAGCAAGAAGCACGCTCTTGCCTTCTAGAGTCTCTAATACAGCAGGAAACTTGAGTGTGCTCAGAACAAAAGAACGGTGTTTCCTACACATAAGGACCATATCTAGTTCAAATTTGCTTCTGAAACTGATACAAACCAGACGTCCTCTAACATCCAATGCTTGTCAGTTAAGATGAGAAACGTGTGACCTTTGTGAACTATGTAGTTCTTTTGAGCTGTAAAGTACCTGCCCTTACCTGAAAGGAAGTCTTGCTTGTAGGAAGACTCAGAGTCTGGGATTTAACTCCATTTCTGAAGTGACGCACATAGCAGATTTCTCATCCATTGATCCCACTCTGCTTTAGAGCAAGAAGGACGCTCTAAGTTTCTAGAATCTCTAAGACAGCAGGAAACGTGAGTGTGCTCAGAAGAAAAGAACGGTGTTTCCTACACACGCGGACCGTATCTAGTTCAACTCTGCTTCTGAAACTGAAACAAACTACAGGCCCTCTAACATCCAATGCTTGTCAGTTAACATGAGAAACGTGTGAGCTTCGGAAACTATGTAGTTTCTTTTAGCTGTAAATTACCTGCCCTTACCTGAAACGAAGTCTTGCATGTAGGAAGACACAGAGCCTGGGGTTTAACTCCATGTCTGAAGGGAAACACACAGCATAGTTCTCATCCATTGATCACACTCTGCTTTAGAGCAAGAAGCACGCGCTTGCTTTCTAGATTCTCTAAGACAGCAGGAAACGTGAGTGTGCTGAGAACAAAAGAACGGTGGTTCCTACACATACAGACCATTTCTAGTCCAACTCTGCCTCTGAAATTGATACAAAGCACTGGTCCTCTAACATCCAATGCTTGTCATTTAAGATGAGAAACGTGTGAGCTTCATGAATGATGTAGTTCGTTTGAGCTGAAAAGTTCCTGCCCTTACCTGAAACGAAGTCTTGCTTGTAGGAAGACACAGAGCCTGGGTTTTAACTCCAGTTCTGAAGTGAAACCCACAGCATAGTTATCATCCAAGGATCACACTCTGCTTTAGAGCAAGAAGCTCGCCCTTGCTTTCTAGAGTCTCTAAGAAAGCAGGAAACTTGAGTTTGCAGAGAACAAAAGAACGGTGTTCCCTACACATACGCACCATATCTAGACCAACTCTGCCTCTGACATTGATACAAAGAACAGGTGCTCTAACATCCAATGCTTGTCATTTAAGATGAGAAAAGTGTGAGCTTCGTGAATGAAGTAGTTCGTTTGAGCTGAAAAGTGACTACCCTTACTTGAAACGAAGTCTACTTGTAGGAAGACACAGAGCCTGGGATTTAACTCCATTTCTGAAGTGAAACACACAGCAGAGATCTCATCCATTCATCACACTCTGCTTTAGAGCAAGAAGCACGCTCTAGGTTTCTAGAGTCTCTAATACAGCAGGAAACTTGAATGTGCTCAGAACAACAGAACGGTGTTTCCTACACATAAGGACCATATCTAGTTCAAATTTGCTTCTGAAACTGATACAAACCAGAGGTCCTCTAACATCCAATGCTTGTCAGTTAAGATGAGAAACGTGTGACCTTCGTAAAGTATGTAGTTCGTTTGAGCTGTAAAGTACCTGCCCTTACCTGAAAGGAAGTCTTGCTTGTAGGAAGACTCAGAGCCTGGGATTTAACTCCATTTCTGAAGTGAAACACACAGCAGAGTTCTCATCCATTGATCACACTCTGCTTTAGAGCAAGAAGAATGCTAATGCTTTCTAGAGTGTCTAATACAGCAGGAAACGTGAGTGTGCTCAGAAGAAAAGAACGGTGTTTCCTACACACACGGACCGTATCTAGTTCAACTCTGCTTCTGAAACTGAAACAAACCACAGGTCCTCTAACATCCAATGCTTGTCAGTTAACATGAGAAACGTGTGAGCTTCGTGAACGATGTAGTTCGTTTGAGATGAAAAGTGACTTACCTGAACTGAAACGAAGTCTTGCTTGAAGGAAGACACAGAGCCCGGGATTTAACTCCATTTCTGAAGTGGAACACACAGCACAGTTCTGATCCATTGATCACACTCTGCTTTAGAACAAGAAGCACGGACTTGCTTTCTAGATTCTCTAAGACAGCAGGAAACGTGAGTGTGCTGAGAACAAAAGAACGGTGGTTCCTACACATAGAGACCATTTCTAGTCCAACTCTGCCTCTGAAATTGATACTAAGCACTGGTCCTCTAACATCCAATGCTTGTCATTTAAGATGAGAAACGCGTGAGCTTCATGAATGATGTAGTTCGTTTGAGCTGAAAAGTTCCTGCCCTTACCTGAAACGAAGTCTTGCTTGTAGGAACACTCAGAGCCTGGGATTTAACTCCATTTCTGAAGTGAAACACAGCAGAGTTCTCATCCATTGATCATACTCTGCTTTAGAGCAAGAAGCACGCTCTTGCCTTCTAGAGTCTCTAATACAGCAGGAAACTTGAGTGTGCTCAGAACAAAAGAACGGTGTTTCCTACACATAAGGACCATATCTAGTTCAAATTTGCTTCTGAAACTGATACAAAGCAGAGGTCCTCAAACATCCAAAGCTTGTCAATTAAGCTGAGAAACGTGTGAGCTTTGTGAACGATGTAGTTCCTTTGAGCTCAAAAGTGACTGCACTTACCTGAAACGAAGTCTTGCTTGTAGGAAGACACAGAGCCTGGGATTTAACTCCATTTCTGAAGGGAAACACACAGCAGAATTCTCATCCATTGATCACACTCTGCTTTAGAGCAAGAAGCACGCTCTAGGTTTCTAGAGTCTCTAAGACAGCAGGAAACGTGAGTGTGCTGAGAACAAAAGAACGGTGTTTCCTACACATACGGACCATATCCTGTCCAACTCTGCTTCTGAAACTGATACAAAGCACTGGCCCTCTATCATCCAATGCTTGTCAGCTAACATGAGAAACGTGTTAGCTTCGTGAAGGATGTAGTTCGTTTGAGCTGTAAAGTAACTGCCCTTACCTGAAACGAAGTCTTTCTGGTAGGAACACTCAGAGCCTGGGATTTAACTCCATTTCTGAAGTGAAACACATCAGAGTTCTCCTCCATTGATCACACTCTGCTTTAGAGCAAGAAGCACGCTCTTGCCTTCTAGAGTCTCTAATTCAGCAGGAAATTTGAGTGTGCTCAGAATAAAAGAACGGTGTTTCCTACACACGCGGACCGTACCTAGTTCAACTCTGCTTCTGAAACTGAAACAAACCACAGGTCCTCTAACATCCAATGCTTCTCAGTTAACATGAGAACGTGTGAGCTTCATGAACGATGTAGTTCGTTTGAGCTGAAAAGTTACTGCCCTTACCTGAAACGAAGTCTTGCTTGTAGGAAGACACAGAGCCTGGGATTTATCTCCATTTCAGAAGGGAAACACACAGCAGAGTTCTCATCCATTGATCCCACTCTGCTTTAGAGCAAGAAGGACACTCTAGGTTTCTAGAGTCTCTTAGACAGCAGGAAACGTGAATGTGCTGAGAACAAAAGAACGGTGTTTCCTACACATAAGGAACATATCTAGTCCAACTCTGCTTCTGAAAATGATACAAAGCACTGGTCCTCTAACATCCAATGCTTTTCAGTTAAGATGGGAAACGTGTTAGCTTCGTGAACGATGTAGTTCGTTTGAGCTGAAAAGTGACTTCCCTTACTTGAAACGAAGTCTACTTGTAGGAAGACACAGAGCCTGGGATTTAACTCCATTTCTGAAGTAAAACACACAGCAGAGTTCTCATCCATTCATCACACTCTGCTTTAGAGCAAGAAGCACGCTCTAGGTTTCTAGAGTCTCTAATACAGCAGGAAACTTGAGTGTGCTCAGAACAACAGAACAGTGTTTCCTACACACACGGACCGTATCTAGTTCAACTCTGCTTCTGAAACTGAAACAAACCACAGGTCCTCTAACATCCAATGCTTGTCAGTTAACATGAGAAACGTGTGAGCTTCGTGAACGATGTAGTTCGTTTGAGATGAAAAGTGACTTACCTGACCTGAAACGAAGTCTTGCTTGAAGGAAGACACAGAGCCCGGGATTTAACTCCATTTCTGAAGTGGAACACACAGCACAGTTCTGATCCATTGATCACACTCTGCTTTAGAACAAGAAGCACGGACTTGCTTTCTAGATTCTCTAAGACAGCAGGAAACGTGAGTGTGCTGAGAACAAAAGAACGGTGGTTCCTACACATACCGACCATTTCTAGTCCAACTCTGCCTCTGAAATTGATACAAAGCACTGGTCCTCTAACATCCAATGCTTGTCATTTAAGATGAGAAACGTGTGAGCTTCATGAATGATGTAGTTCGTTTGAGCTGAAAAGTTCCTGTCCTTACCTGAAACGAAGTCTTGCTTGTAGGAACACTCAGAGCCTGGGATTTAACTCCATTTCTGAAGTGAAACACAGCAGAGTTCTCATCCATTGATCATACTCTGCTTTAGAGCAAGAAGCACGCTCTTGCCTTCTAGAGTCTCTAATACAGCAGGAAACTTGAGTGTGCTCAGAACAAAAGAACGGTGTTTCCTACACATAAGGACCATATCTAGTTCAAATTTGCTTCTGAAACTGATACAAACCAGACGTCCTCTAACATCCAATGCTTGTCAGTTAAGATGAGAAACGTGTGACCTTTGTGAACTATGTAGTTCTTTTGAGCTGTAAAGTACCTGCCCTTACCTGAAAGGAAGTCTTGCTTGTAGGAAGACTCAGAGTCTGGGATTTAACTCCATTTCTGAAGTGACGCACATAGCAGATTTCTCATCCATTGATCCCACTCTGCTTTAGAGCAAGAAGGACGCTCTAAGTTTCTAGAATCTCTAAGACAGCAGGAAACGTGAGTGTGCTCAGAAGAAAAGAACGGTGTTTCCTACACACGCGGACCGTATCTAGTTCAACTCTGCTTCTGAAACTGAAACAAACTACAGGCCCTCTAACATCCAATGCTTGTCAGTTAACATGAGAAACGTGTGAGCTTCGGAAACTATGTAGTTTCTTTTAGCTGTAAATTACCTGCCCTTACCTGAAACGAAGTCTTGCATGTAGGAAGACACAGAGCCTGGGGTTTAACTCCATGTCTGAAGGGAAACACACAGCATAGTTCTCATCCATTGATCACACTCTGCTTTAGAGCAAGAAGCACGCGCTTGCTTTCTAGATTCTCTAAGACAGCAGGAAACGTGAGTGTGCTGAGAACAAAAGAACGGTGGTTCCTACACATACAGACCATTTCTAGTCCAACTCTGCCTCTGAAATTGATACAAAGCACTGGTCCTCTAACATCCAATGCTTGTCATTTAAGATGAGAAACGTGTGAGCTTCATGAATGATGTAGTTCGTTTGAGCTGAAAAGTTCCTGCCCTTACCTGAAACGAAGTCTTGCTTGTAGGAAGACACAGAGCCTGGGTTTTAACTCCAGTTCTGAAGTGAAACCCACAGCATAGTTATCATCCAAGGATCACACTCTGCTTTAGAGCAAGAAGCTCGCCCTTGCTTTCTAGAGTCTCTAAGAAAGCAGGAAACTTGAGTTTGCAGAGAACAAAAGAACGGTGTTCCCTACACATACGCACCATATCTAGTCCAACTCTGCCTCTGACATTGATACAAAGAACAGGTGCTCTAACATCCAATGCTTGTCATTTAAGATGAGAAAAGTGTGAGCTTCGTGAATGAAGTAGTTCGTTTGAGCTGAAAAGTGACTACCCTTACTTGAAACGAAGTCTACTTGTAGGAAGACACAGAGCCTGGGATTTAACTCCATTTCTGAAGTGAAACACACAGCAGAGATCTCATCCATTCATCACACTCTGCTTTAGAGCAAGAAGCACGCTCTAGGTTTCTAGAGTCTCTAATACAGCAGGAAACTTGAATGTGCTCAGAACAACAGAACGGTGTTTCCTACACATAAGGACCATATCTAGTTCAAATTTGCTTCTGAAACTGATACAAACCAGAGGTCCTCTAACATCCAATGCTTGTCAGTTAAGATGAGAAACGTGTGACCTTCGTAAAGTATGTAGTTCGTTTGAGCTGTAAAGTACCTGCCCTTACCTGAAAGGAAGTCTTGCTTGTAGGAAGACTCAGAGCCTGGGATTTAACTCCATTTCTGAAGTGAAACACACAGCAGAGTTCTCATCCATTGATCACACTCTGCTTTAGAGCAAGAAGAATGCTAATGCTTTCTAGAGTGTCTAATACAGCAGGAAACGTGAGTGTGCTCAGAAGAAAAGAACGGTGTTTCCTACACACACGGACCGTATCTAGTTCAACTCTGCTTCTGAAACTGAAACAAACCACAGGTCCTCTAACATCCAATGCTTGTCAGTTAACATGAGAAACGTGTGAGCTTCGTGAACGATGTAGTTCGTTTGAGATGAAAAGTGACTTACCTGAACTGAAACGAAGTCTTGCTTGAAGGAAGACACAGAGCCCGGGATTTAACTCCATTTCTGAAGTGGAACACACAGCACAGTTCTGATCCATTGATCACACTCTGCTTTAGAACAAGAAGCACGGACTTGCTTTCTAGATTCTCTAAGACAGCAGGAAACGTGAGTGTGCTGAGAACAAAAGAACGGTGGTTCCTACACATAGAGACCATTTCTAGTCCAACTCTGCCTCTGAAATTGATACTAAGCACTGGTCCTCTAACATCCAATGCTTGTCATTTAAGATGAGAAACGCGTGAGCTTCATGAATGATGTAGTTCGTTTGAGCTGAAAAGTTCCTGCCCTTACCTGAAACGAAGTCTTGCTTGTAGGAACACTCAGAGCCTGGGATTTAACTCCATTTCTGAAGTGAAACACAGCAGAGTTCTCATCCATTGATCATACTCTGCTTTAGAGCAAGAAGCACGCTCTTGCCTTCTAGAGTCTCTAATACAGCAGGAAACTTGAGTGTGCTCAGAACAAAAGAACGGTGTTTCCTACACATAAGGACCATATCTAGTTCAAATTTGCTTCTGAAACTGATACAAAGCAGAGGTCCTCAAACATCCAAAGCTTGTCAATTAAGCTGAGAAACGTGTGAGCTTTGTGAACGATGTAGTTCCTTTGAGCTCAAAAGTGACTGCACTTACCTGAAACGAAGTCTTGCTTGTAGGAAGACACAGAGCCTGGGATTTAACTCCATTTCTGAAGGGAAACACACAGCAGAATTCTCATCCATTGATCACACTCTGCTTTAGAGCAAGAAGCACGCTCTAGGTTTCTAGAGTCTCTAAGACAGCAGGAAACGTGAGTGTGCTGAGAACAAAAGAACGGTGTTTCCTACACATACGGACCATATCCTGTCCAACTCTGCTTCTGAAACTGATACAAAGCACTGGCCCTCTATCATCCAATGCTTGTCAGCTAACATGAGAAACGTGTTAGCTTCGTGAAGGATGTAGTTCGTTTGAGCTGTAAAGTAACTGCCCTTACCTGAAACGAAGTCTTTCTGGTAGGAACACTCAGAGCCTGGGATTTAACTCCATTTCTGAAGTGAAACACATCAGAGTTCTCCTCCATTGATCACACTCTGCTTTAGAGCAAGAAGCACGCTCTTGCCTTCTAGAGTCTCTAATTCAGCAGGAAATTTGAGTGTGCTCAGAATAAAAGAACGGTGTTTCCTACACACGCGGACCGTACCTAGTTCAACTCTGCTTCTGAAACTGAAACAAACCACAGGTCCTCTAACATCCAATGCTTCTCAGTTAACATGAGAACGTGTGAGCTTCATGAACGATGTAGTTCGTTTGAGCTGAAAAGTTACTGCCCTTACCTGAAACGAAGTCTTGCTTGTAGGAAGACACAGAGCCTGGGATTTATCTCCATTTCAGAAGGGAAACACACAGCAGAGTTCTCATCCATTGATCCCACTCTGCTTTAGAGCAAGAAGGACACTCTAGGTTTCTAGAGTCTCTTAGACAGCAGGAAACGTGAATGTGCTGAGAACAAAAGAACGGTGTTTCCTACACATACGGAACATATCTAGTCCAACTCTGCTTCTGAAAATGATACAAAGCACTGGTCCTCTAACATCCAATGCTTTTCAGTTAAGATGGGAAACGTGTTAGCTTCGTGAACGATGTAGTTCGTTTGAGCTGAAAAGTGACTTCCCTTACTTGAAACGAAGTCTACTTGTAGGAAGACACAGAGCCTGGGATTTAACTCCATTTCTGAAGTAAAACACACAGCAGAGTTCTCATCCATTCATCACACTCTGCTTTAGAGCAAGAAGCACGCTCTAGGTTTCTAGAGTCTCTAATACAGCAGGAAACTTGAGTGTGCTCAGAACAACAGAATGGTGTTTCCTACACACACGGACCGTATCTAGTTCAACTCTGCTTCTGAAACTGAAACAAACCACAGGTCCTCTAACATCCAATGCTTGTCAGTTAACATGAGAAACGTGTGAGCTTCGTGAACGATGTAGTTCGTTTGAGATGAAAAGTGACTTACCTGACCTGAAACGAAGTCTTGCTTGAAGGAAGACACAGAGCCCGGGATTTAACTCCATTTCTGAAGTGGAACACACAGCACAGTTCTGATCCATTGATCACACTCTGCTTTAGAACAAGAAGCACGGACTTGCTTTCTAGATTCTCTAAGACAGCAGGAAACGTGAGTGTGCTCAGAACAACAGAATGGTGTTTCCTACACATACGGACCATTTCTAGTCCAACTCTGCCTCTGAAATTGATACAAAGCACTGGTCCTCTAACATCCAATGCTTGTCATTTAGGATGAGAAACGTGTGAGCTTCATGAATGATGTAGTTCGTTTGAGCTGAAAAGTTCCTGCCCTTACCTGAAACGAAGTCTTGCTTTTAGGAACACTCAGAGCCTGGGATTTAACTCCATTTCTGAAGTGAAACACATCAGAGATCTCCTCCATTGATCACACTCTGCTTTAGAGCAAGAAGCACGCTCTTGCCTTCTAGAGTCTCTAATACAGCAGGAAAGTTGAGTGTGCTCAGAACAAAAGAACGGTGTTTCCTACACATAAGTACCATATCTAGTTCAAATTTGCTTCTGAAACTGATACAAAGCAGAGGTCCTCAAACATCCAAAGCTTGTCAATTTAGCTGAGAAACGTGTGAGCTTTGTGAACGATGTAGTTCCTTTGAGCTCAAAAGTGACTGCACTTACCTGAAACGAAGTCTTGCTTATAGGAAGACACAGAGCCTGGGATTTAACTCCATTTCTGAAGGGAAACACACAGCAGAGTTCTCATCCATTGATCACACTCTGCTTTAGAGCAAGAAGCACGCTCTAGGTTTCTAGAGTCTCTAAGACAGCAGGAAACGTGAGTGTGCTGAGAACAAAAGAACGGTGGTTCCTACACATACGGACCATTTCTAGTCCAACTCTGCCTCTGAAATTGATACAAAGCACTGGTCCTCTAACATCCAATGCTTGTCATTTAAGATGAGAAACGTGTGAGCTTCATGAATGATGTAGTTCGTTTGAGCTGAAAAGTTCCTGCCCTTACCTGAAACGAAGTCTTGCATGTAGGAAGACACAGAGCCTGGGGTTTAACTCCATGTCTGAAGGGAAACACACAGCATAGTTCTCATCCATTGATCACACTCTGCTTTAGAGCAAGAAGCACGCGCTTGCTTTCTAGATTCTCTAAGACAGCAGGAAACGTGAGTGTGCTGAGAACAAAAGAACGGTGGTTCCTACACATACAGACCATTTCTAGTCCAACTCTGCCTCTGAAATTGATACAAAGCACTGGTCCTCTAACATCCAATGCTTGTCATTTAAGATGAGAAACGTGTGAGCTTCATGAATGATGTAGTTCGTTTGAGCTGAAAAGTTCCTGCCCTTACCTGAAACGAAGTCTTGCTTGTAGGAAGACACAGAGCCTGGGTTTTAACTCCAGTTCTGAAGTGAAACCCACAGCATAGTTATCATCCAAGGATCACACTCTGCTTTAGAGCAAGAAGCTCGCCCTTGCTTTCTAGAGTCTCTAAGAAAGCAGGAAACTTGAGTTTGCAGAGAACAAAAGAACGGTGTTCCCTACACATATGCACCATATCTAGTCCAACTCTGCCTCTGACATTGATACAAAGAACAGGTGCTCTAACATCCAATGCTTGTCATTTAAGATGAGAAAAGTGTGAGCTTCGTGAATGAAGTAGTTCGTTTGAGCTGAAAAGTGACTACCCTTACTTGAAACGAAGTCTACTTGTAGGAAGACACAGAGCCTGGGATTTAACTCCATTTCTGAAGTGAAACACACAGCAGAGTTCTCATCCATTCATCACACTCTGCTTTAGAGCAAGAAGCACGCTCTAGGTTTCTAGAGTCTCTAATACAGCAGGAAACTTGAATGTGCTCAGAACAACAGAACGGTGTTTCCTACACATAAGGACCATATCTAGTTCAAATTTGCTTCTGAAACTGATACAAACCAGAGGTCCTCTAACATCCAATGCTTGTCAGTTAAGATGAGAAACGTGTGACCTTCGTAATCTATGTAGTTCGTTTGAGCTGTAAAGTACCTGCCCTTACCTGAAAGGAAGTCTTGCTTGTAGGAAGACTCAGAGCCTGGGATTTAACTCCATTTCTGAAGTGAAACACACAGCAGAGTTCTCATCCATTGATCACACTCTGCTTTAGAGCAAGAAGAATGCTAATGCTTTCTAGAGTCTCTAATAGAGCAGGAAACGTGAGTGTGCTCAGAAGAAAAGAACGGTGTTTCCTACACACACGGACCGTATCTAGTTCAACTCTGCTTCTGAAACTGAAACAAACCACAGGTCCTCTAACATCCAATGCTTGTCAGTTAACATGAGAAACGTGTGAGCTTCGTGAACGATGTAGTTCGTTTGAGATGAAAAGTGACTTACCTGACCTGAATCGAATTCTTGCTTGAAGGAAGACACAGAGCCCGGGATTTAACTCCATTTCTGAAGTGGAACACACAGCACAGTTCTGATCCATTGATCACAATCTGCTTTAGAACAAGAAGCACGGACTTGCTTTCTAGATTCTCTAAGACAGCAGGAAACGTGAGTGTGCTGAGAAAAAAAGAACGGTGGTTCCTACACATAGAGACCATTTGTAGTCCAACTCTGCCTCTGAAATTGATACTAAGCACTGGTCCTCTAACATCCAATGCTTGTCATTTAAGATGAGAAACGTGTGAGCTTCATGAATGATGTAGTTCTTTTGAGCTGAAAAGTTCCTGCCCTTACCTGAAACGAAGTCTTGCTTGTAGGAACACTCAGAGCCTGGGATTTAACTCCATTTCTGAAGTGAAACACAGCAGAGTTCTCATCCATTGATCATACTCTGCTTTAGAGCAAGAAGCACGCTCTTGCCTTCTAGAGTCTCTAATACAGCAGGAAACTTGAGTGTGCTGAGAACAAAAGAACGGTGTTTCCTACACATACGGACCATATCCAGTCCAACTCTGCTTCTGAAACTGATACAAAGCACTGGTCCTCTATCATCCAATGCTTGTCAGCTAACATGAGAAACGTGTTAGCTTCGTAAAGGATGTAGTTCGTTTGAGCTGTAAAGTAACTGCCCTTACCTGAAACGAAGTCTTTCTTGTAGGAACACTCAGAGCCTGGGATTTAACTCCATTTCTGAAGTGAAACACATCAGAGTTCTCCTCCATTGATCACACTCTGCTTTAGAGCAAGAAGCACGCTCTTGCCTTCTAGAGTCTCTAATTCAGCAGGAAATTTGAGTGTGCTCAGAATAAAAGAACGGTGTTTCCTACACACGCGGACCGTACCTAGTTCAACTCTGCTTCTGAAACTGAAACAAACCACAGGTCCTCTAACATCCAATGCTTCTCAGTTAACATGAGAACGTGTGAGCTTCATGAACGATGTAGTTCGTTTGAGCTGAAAAGTTACTGCCCTTACTTGAAACGAAGTCTTGCTTGTAGGAAGACACAGAGCCTGGGATTTAACTCCATTTCTGAAGGGAAACACACAGCAGAGTTCTCATCCATTGATCCCACTCTGCTTTAGAGCAAGAAGGACACTCTAGGTTTCTAGAGTCTCTTAGACAGCAGGAAACGTGAGTGTGCTGAGAACAAAAGAACGGTGTTTCCTACACATACGGGACATATCTAGTCCAACTCTGCTTCTGAAAATGATACAAAGCACTGGTCCTCTAACATCCAATGCTTTTCAGTTAAGATGGGAAACGTGTTAGCTTCGTGAACGATGTAGTTCGTTTGAGCTGAAAAGTGACTTCCCTTACTTGAAACGAAGTCTACTTGTAGGAAGACACAGAGCCTGGGATTTAACTCCATTTCTGAAGTGAAACACACAGCAGAGTTCTCATCCATTCATCACACTCTGCTTTAGAGCAAGAAGCACGCTCTAGGTTTCTAGAGTCTCTAATACAGCAGGAAACTTGAGTGTGCTCAGAACAACAGAACGGTGTTTCCTACACACACGGACCGTATCTAGTTCAACTCTGCTTCTGAAACTGAAACAAACCACAGGTCCTTTAACATCCAATGCTTGTCAGTTAACATGAGAAACGTGTGAGCTTCGTGAACGATGTAGTTCGTTTGAGATGAAAAGTGACTTACCTGACCTGAAACGAAGTCTTGCTTGAAGGAAGACACAGAGCCCGGGATTTAACTCCATTTCTGAAGTGGAACACACAGCACAGTTCTGATCCATTGATCACACTCTGCTTTAGAACAAGAAGCACGGACTTGCTTTCTAGATTCTCTAAGACAGCAGGAAACGTGAGTGTGCTGAGAACAAAAGAACGGTGGTTCCTACACATACGGACCATTTCTAGTCCAACTCTGCCTCTGAAATTGATACAAAGCACTGGTCCTCTAACATCCAATGCTTGTCATTTAAGATGAGAAACGTGTGAGCTTCATGAATGATGTAGTTCGTTTGAGCTGAAAAGTTCCTGCCCTTACCTGAAACGAAGTCTTGCTTGTAGGAACACTCAGAGCCTGGGATTTAACTCCATTTCTGAAGTGAAACACAGCAGAGTTCTCATCCATTGATCATACTCTGCTTTAGAGCAAGAAGCACGCTCTTGCCTTCTAGAGTCTCTAATACAGCAGGAAACTTGAGTGTGCTCAGAACAAAAGAACGGTGTTTCCTACACATAAGGACCATATCTAGTTCAAATTTGCTTCTGAAACTGATACAAACCAGACGTCCTCTAACATCCAATGCTTGTCAGTTAAGATGAGAAACGTGTGACCTTTGTGAACTATGTAGTTCTTTCGAGCTGTAAAGTACCTGCCCTTACCTGAAAGGAAGTCTTGCTTGTAGGAAGACTCAGAGTCTGGGATTTAACTCCATTTCTGAAGTGACGCACATAGCAGATTTCTCATCCATTGATCCCACTCTGCTTTAGAGCAAGAAGGACTCTCTAAGTTTCTAGAATCTCTAAGACAGCAGGAAACGTGAGTGTGCTCAGAAGAAAAGAACGGTGTTTCCTACACACGCGGACCGTATCTAGTTCAACTCTGCTTCTGAAACTGAAACAAACAACAGGCCCTCTAACATCCAATGCTTGTCAGTTAACATGAGAAACGTGTGAGCTTCGGAAACTATGTAGTTTCTTTTAGCTGTAAATTACCTGCCCTTACCTGAAACGAAGTCTTGCATGTAGGAAGACACAGAGCCTGGGGTTTAACTCCATGTCTGAAGGGAAACACACAGCATAGTTCTCATCCATTGATCACACTCTGCTTTAGAGCAAGAAGCACGCGCTTGCTTTCTAGATTCTCTAAGACAGCAGGAAACGTGAGTGTGCTGAGAACAAAAGAACGGTGGTTCCTACACATACAGACCATTTCTAGTCCAACTCTGCCTCTGAAATTGATACAAAGCACTGGTCCTCTAACATCCAATGCTTGTCATTTAAGATGAGAAACGTGTGAGCTTCATGAATGGTGTAGTTCGTTTGAGCTGAAAAGTTCCTGCCCTTACCTGAAACGAAGTCTTGCTTGTAGGAAGACACAGAGCCTGGGTTTTAACTCCAGTTCTGAAGTGAAACCCACAGCATAGTTATCATCCAAGGATCACACTCTGCTTTAGACCAAGAAGCTCGCCCTTGCTTTCTAGAGTCTCTAAGAAAGCAGGAAACTTGAGTTTGCAGAGAACAAAAGAACGGTGTTCCCTACACATACGCACCATATCTAGTCCAACTCTGCCTCTGACATTGATACAAAGAACAGGTGCTCTAACATCCAATGCTTGTCATTTAAGATGAGAAAAGTGTGAGCTTCGTGAATGAAGTAGTTCGTTTGAGCTGAAAAGTGACTACCCTTACTTGAAACGAAGTCTACTTGTAGGAAGACACAGAGCCTGGGATTTAACTCCATTTCTGAAGTGAAACAAACAGCAGAGATCTCATCCATTCATCACACTCTGCTTTAGAGCAAGAAGCACGCTCTAGGTTTCTAGAGTCTCTAATACAGCAGGAAACTTGAATGTGCTCAGAACAACAGAACGGTGTTTCCTACACATAAGGACCATATCTAGTTCAAATTTGCTTCTGAAACTGATACAAACCAGAGGTCCTCTAACATCCAATGCTTGTCAGTTAAGATGAGAAACGTGTGACCTTCGTAAAGTATGTAGTTCGTTTGAGCTGTAAAGTACCTGCCCTTACCTGAAAGGAAGTCTTGCTTGTAGGAAGACTCAGAGCCTGGGATTTAACTCCATTTCTGAAGTGAAACACACAGCAGAGTTCTCATCCATTGATCACACTCTGCTTTAGAGCAAGAAGAATGCTAATGCTTTCTAGAGTCTCTAATAGAGCAGGAAACGTGAGTGTGCTCAGAAGAAAAGAACGGTGTTTCCTACACACACGGACCGTATCTAGTTCAACTCTGCTTCTGAAACTGAAACAAACCACAGGTCCTCTAACATCCAATGCTTGTCAGTTAACATGAGAAACGTGTGAGCTTCGTGAACGATGTAGTTCGTTTGAGATGAAAAGTGACTTACCTGAACTGAAACGAAGTCTTGCTTGAAGGAAGACACAGAGCCCGGGATTTAACTCCATTTCTGAAGTGGAACACACAGCACAGTTCTGATCCATTGATCACACTCTGCTTTAGAACAAGAAGCACGGACTTGCTTTCTAGATTCTCTAAGACAGCAGGAAACGTGAGTGTGCTGAGAACAAAAGAACGGTGGTTCCTACACATAGAGACCATTTCTAGTCCAACTCTGCCTCTGAAATTGATACTAAGCACTGGTCCTCTAACATCCAATGCTTGTCATTTAAGATGAGAAACGCGTGAGCTTCATGAATGATGTAGTTCGTTTGAGCTGAGAAGTTCCTGCCCTTACCTGAAACGAAGTCTTGCTTGTAGGAACACTCAGAGCCTGGGATTTAACTCCATTTCTGAAGTGAAACACAGCAGAGTTCTCATCCATTGATCATACTCTGCTTTAGAGCAAGAAGCACGCTCTTGCCTTCTAGAGTCTCTAATACAGCAGGAAACTTGAGTGTGCTCAGAACAAAAGAACGGTGTTTCCTACACATAAGGACCATATCTAGTTCAAATTTGCTTCTGAAACTGATACAAAGCAGAGGTCCTCAAACATCCAAAGCTTGTCAATTAAGCTGAGAAACGTGTGAGCTTTGTGAACGATGTAGTTCCTTTGAGCTCAAAAGTGACTGCACTTACCTGAAACGAAGTCTTGCTTGTAGGAAGACACAGAGCCTGGGATTTAACTCCATTTCTGAAGGGAAACACACAGCAGAATTCTCATCCATTGATCACACTCTGCTTTAGAGCAAGAAGCACGCTCTAGGTTTCTAGAGTCTCTAAGACAGCAGGAAACGTGAGTGTGCTGAGAACAAAAGAACGGTGTTTCCTACACATACGGACCATATCCTGTCCAACTCTGCTTCTGAAACTGATACAAAGCACTGGCCCTCTATCATCCAATGCTTGTCAGCTAACATGAGAAACGTGTTAGCTTCGTGAAGGATGTAGTTCGTTTGAGCTGTAAAGTAACTGCCCTTACCTGAAACGAAGTCTTTCTTGTAGGAACACTCAGAGCCTGGGATTTAACTCCATTTCTGAAGTGAAACACATCAGAGTTCTCCTCCATTGATCACACTCTGCTTTAGAGCAAGAAGCACGCTCTTGCCTTCTAGAGTCTCTAATTCAGCAGGAAATTTGAGTGTGCTCAGAATAAAAGAACGGTGTTTCCTACACACGCGGACCGTACCTAGTTCAACTCTGCTTCTGAAACTGAAACAAACCACAGGTCCTCTAACATCCAATGCTTCTCAGTTAACATGAGAACGTGTGAGCTTCATGAACGATGTAGTTCGTTTGAGCTGAAAAGTTACTGCCCTTACCTGAAACGAAGTCTTGCTTGTAGGAAGACACAGAGCCTGGGATTTATCTCCATTTCAGAAGGGAAACACACAGCAGAGTTCTCATCCATTGATCCCACTCTGCTTTAGAGCAAGAAGGACACTCTAGGTTTCTAGAGTCTCTTAGACAGCAGGAAACGTGAATGTGCTGAGAACAAAAGAACGGTGTTTCCTACACATACGGAACATATCTAGACCAACTCTGCTTCTGAAAATGATACAAAGCACTGGTCCTCTAACAGCCAATGCTTTTCAGTTAAGATGGGAAACGTGTTAGCTTCGTGAACGATGTAATTCGTTTGAGCTGAAAAGTGACTTCCCTTACTTGAAACGAAGTCTACTTGTAGGAAGACACAGAGCCTGGGATTTAACTCCATTTCTGAAGTGAAACACACAGCAGAGTTCTCATCCATTCATCACACTCTGCTTTAGAGCAAGAAGCACGCTCTAGGTTTCTAGAGTCTCTAATACAGCAGGAAACTTGAGTGTGCTCAGAACAACAGAATGGTGTTTCCTACACACACGGACCGTATCTAGTTCAACTCTGCTTCTGAAACTGAAACAAACCACAGGTCCTCTAACATCCAATGCTTGTCAGTTAACATGAGAAACGTGTGAGCTTCGTGAATGATGTAGTTCGGTTGAGATGAAAAGTGACTTACCTGACCTGAAACGAAGTCTTGCTTGAAGGAAGACACAGAGCCCGGGATTTAACTCCATTTCTGAAGTGGAACACACAGCACAGTTCTGATCCATTGATCACACTCTGCTTTAGAACAAGAAGCACGGACTTGCTTTCTAGATTCTCTAGGACAGCAGGAAACGTGAGTGTGCTCAGAACAACAGAATGGTGTTTCCTACACATACGGACCATTTCTAGTCCAACTCTGCCTCTGAAATTGATACAAAGCACTGGTCCTCTAACATCCAATGCTTGTCATTTAGGATGAGAAACGTGTGAGCTTCATGAATGATGTAGTTCGTTTGAGCTGAAAAGTTCCTGCCCTTACCTGAAACGAAGTCTTGCTTGTAGGAACACTCAGAGCCTGGGATTTAACTCCATTTCTGAAGTGAAACACATCAGAGATCTCCTCCATTGATCACACTCTGCTTTAGAGCAAGAAGCACGCTCTTGCCTTCTAGAGTCTCTAATACAGCAGGAAAATTGAGTGTGCTCAGAACAAAAGAACGGTGTTTCCTACACATAAGGACCATATCTAGTTCAAATTTGCTTCTGAAACTGATACAAAGCAGAGGTCCTCAAACATCCAAAGCTTGTCAATTTAGCTGAGAAACGTGTGAGCTTTGTGAACGATGTAGTTCCTTTGAGCTCAAAAGTGACTGCACTTACCTGAAACGAAGTCTTGCTTGTAGGAAGACACAGAGCCTGGGATTTAACTCCATTTCTGAAGGGAAACACACAGCAGAGTTCTCATCCATTGATCACACTCTGCTTTAGAGCAAGAAGCACGCTCTAGGTTTCTAGAGTCTCTAAGACAGCAGGAAACGAGAGTGTGCTGAGAACAAAAGAACGGTGTTTCCTACACATACGGACCATATCCAGTCCAACTCTGCTTCTGAAACTGATACAAAGCACTGGTCCTCTATCATCCAATGCTTGTCAGCTAACATGAGAAACGTGTTAGCTTCGTGAAGGATGTAGTTCTTTTGAGCTGTAAAGTAACTGCCCTTACCTGAAACGAAGTCTTTCTTGTAGGAACACTCAGAGCCTGGGATTTAACTCCATTTCTGAAGTGAAACACATCAGAGTTCTCCTCCATTGATCACACTCTGCTTTAGAGCAAGAAGCACGCTCTTGCCTTCTAGAGTCTCTAATACAGCAGGAAAATTGAGTGTGCTCAGAACAAAAGAACGGTGTTTCCTACACATACGGACCATATCTAGTTCAAATTTGCTTCTGAAACTGATACAATCCAGACGTCCTCTAACATCCAATGCTTGTCAGTTAAGATGTGAAACGTGTGACCTTTGTGAACTATGTAGTTCTTTCGAGCTGTAAAGTACCTGCCCTTACCTGAAAGGAAGTCTTGCTTGTAGGAAGACTCAGAGTCTGGGATTTAACTCCATTTCTGAAGTGACGCACATAGCAGAGTTCTCATCCATTGATCCCACTCTGCTTTAGAGCAAGAAGGACGCTCTAGGTTTCTAGAATCTCTAAGACAGCAGGAAACGTGAGTGTGCTCAGAAGAAAAGAACGGTGTTTCCTACACACGCGGACCGTATCTAGTTCAACTCTGCTTCTGAAACTGAAACAAACTACAGGCCCTCTAACATCCAATGCTTGTCAGTTAACATGAGAAACGTGTGAGCTTCGGAAACTATGTAGTTTCTTTTAGCTGTAAATTACCTGCCCTTACCTGAAACGAAGTCTTGCATGTAGGAAGACACAGAGCCTGGGGTTTAACTCCATTTCTGAAGGGAAACACACAGCATAGTTCTCATCCATTGATCACACTCTGCTTTAGAGCAAGAAGCACGCGATTGCTTTCTAGATTCTCTAAGACAGCAGGAAACGTGAGTGTGCTGAGAACAAAAGAACGGTGGTTCCTACACATACAGACCATTTCTAGTCCAACTCTGCCTCTGAAATTGATACAAAGCACTGGTCCTCTAACATCCAATGCTTGTCATTTAAGATGAGAAACGTGTGAGCTTCATGAATGATGTAGTTCGTTTGAGCTGAAAAGTTCCTGCCCATACCTGAAACGAAGTCTTGCTTGTAGGAAGACACAGAGCCTGGGTTTTAACTCCAGTTCTGAAGTGAAACCCACAGCATAGTTATCATCCAAGGATCACACTCTGCTTTAGAGCAAGAAGCTCGCCCTTGCTTTCTAGAGTCTCTAAGAAAGCAGGAAACTTGAGTTTGCAGAGAACAAAAGAACGGTGTTCCCTACACATACGCACCATATCTAGTCCAACTCTGCCTCTGACATTGATACGAAGAACAGGTGCTCTAACATCCAATGCTTGTCATTTAAGATGAGAAAAGTGTGAGCTTCGTGAATGAAGTAGTTCGTTTGAGCTGAAAAGTGACTACCCTTACTTGAAACGAAGTCTACTTGTAGGAAGACACAGAGCCTGGGATTTAACTCCATTTCTGAAGTGAAACACACAGCAGAGTTCTCATCCATTCATCACACTCTGCTTTAGAGCAAGAAGCACGCTCTAGGTTTCTAGAGTCTCTAATACAGCAGGAAACTTGAATGTGCTCAGAACAACAGAACGGTGTTTCCTACACATAAGGACCATATCTAGTTCAAATTTGCTTCTGAAACTGATACAAACCAGAGGTCCTCTAACATCCAATGCTTGTCAGTTAAGATGAGAAACGTGTGACCTTCCTAATCTATGTAGTTCGTTTGAGCTGTAAAGTACCTGCCCTTACCTGAAAGGAAGTCTTGCTTGTAGGAAGACTCAGAGCCTGGGATTTAACTCCATTTCTGAAGTGAAACACACAGCAGAGTTCTCATCCATTGATCACACTCTGCTTTAGAGCAAGAAGAATGCTAATGCTTTCTAAAGTCTCTAATACAGCAGGAAACGTGAGTGTGCTCAGAAGAAAAGAACGGTGGTTCCTACACACACGGACCATATCTAGTTCAACTCTGCTTCTGAAACTGAAACAAACCACAGGTCCTCTAACATGCAATGCTTGTCAGTTAACATGAGAAACGTGTGAGCTTCGTGAACGATGTAGTTCGTTTAAGATGAAAAGTGACTTACCTGACCTGAAACGAAGTCTTGCTTGTAGGAACACTCAGAGCCTGGGATTTAACTCCATTTCTGAAGTGAAACACAGCAGAGTTCTCATCCATTGATCATACTCTGCTTTAGAGCAAGAAGCACGCTCTTGCCTTCTAGAGTCTCTAATACAGCAGGAAACTTGAGTGTGCTCAGAACAAAAGAACGGTGTTTCCTACACATAAGGACCATATCTAGTTCAAATTTGCTTCTGAAACTGATACAAAGCAGAGGTCCTCAAACATCCAAAGCTTGTCAATTAAGCTGAGAAACGTGTGAGCTTTGTGAACGATGTAGTTCCTTTGAGCTCAAAAGTGACTGCACTTACCTGAAACGAAGTCTTGCTTGTAGGAAGACACAGAGCCTGGGATTTAACTCCATTTCTGAAGGGAAACACACAGCAGAGTTCTCATCCATTGATCACACTCTGCTTTAGAGCAAGAAGCACGCTCTAGGTTTCTAGAGTCTCTAAGACAGCAGGAAACGTGAGTGTGCTCAGAACAAAAGAACGGTGTTTCCTACACATACGGACCATATCCAGTCCAACTCTGCTTCTGAAACTGATACAAAGCACTGGTCCTCTATCATCCAATGCTTGTCAGCTAACATGAGAAACGTGTTAGCTTCGTGAAGGATGTAGTTCGTTTGAGCTGTAAAGTAACTGCCCTTACCTGAAACGAAGTCTTTCTTGTAGGAACACTCAGAGCCTGGGATTTAACTCCATTTCTGAAGTGAAACACATCAGAGTTCTCCTCCATTGATCACACTCTGCTTTAGAGCAAGAAGCACGCTCTTGCCTTCTAGAGTCTCTAATTCAGCAGGAAATTTGAGTGTGCTCAGAATAAAAGAACGGTGTTTCCTACACACGCGGACCGTACCTAGTTCAACTCTGCTTCTGGAACTGAAACAAACCACAGGTCCTCTAACATCCAATGCTTCTCAGTTAACATGAGAACGTGTGAGCTTCATGAACGAGGTAGTTCGTTTGAGCTGAAAAGTTACTGCCCTTACCTGAAACGAAGTCTTGCTTGTAGGAAGACACAGAGCCTGGGATTTAACTCCATTTCTGAAGTGACGCACATAGCAGAGTTCTCATCCATTGATCCCACTCTGCTTTAGAGCAAGAAGGACGCTCTAGGTTTCTAGAATCTCTAAGACAGCAGGAAACGTGAGTGTGCTCAGAAGAAAAGAACGGTGTTTCCTACACACGCGGACCGTATCTAGTTCAACTCTGCTTCTGAAACTGAAACAAACTACAGGCCCTCTAACATCCAATGCTTGTCAGTTAACATGAGAAACGTGTGAGCTTCGGAAACTATGTAGTTTCTTTTAGCTGTAAATTACCTGCCCTTACCTGAAACGAAGTCTTGCATGTAGGAAGACACAGAGCCTGGGGTTTAACTCCATTTCTGAAGGGAAACACACAGCATAGTTCTCATCCATTGATCACACTCTGCTTTAGAGCAAGAAGCACGTGATTGCTTTCTAGATTCTCTAAGACAGCAGGAAACGTGAGTGTGCTGAGAACAAAAGAACGGTGGTTCCTACACATACAGACCATTTCTAGTCCAACTCTGCCTCTGAAATTGATACAAAGCACTGGTCCTCTAACATCCAATGCTTGTCATTTAAGATGAGAAACGTGTGAGCTTCATGAATGATGTAGTTCGTTTGAGCTGAAAAGTTCCTGCCCATACCTGAAACGAAGTCTTGCTTGTAGGAAGACACAGAGCCTGGGTTTTAACTCCAGTTCTGAAGTGAAACCCACAGCATAGTTATCATCCAAGGATCACACTCTGCTTTAGAGCAAGAAGCTCGCCCTTGCTTTCTAGAGTCTCTAAGAAAGCAGGAAACTTGAGTTTGCAGAGAACAAAAGAACGGTGTTCCCTACACATACGCACCATATCTAGTCCAACTCTGCCTCTGACATTGATACGAAGAACAGGTGCTCTAACATCCAATGCTTGTCATTTAAGATGAGAAAAGTGTGAGCTTCGTGAATGAAGTAGTTCGTTTGAGCTGAAAAGTGACTACCCTTACTTGAAACGAAGTCTACTTGTAGGAAGACACAGAGCCTGGGATTTAACTCCATTTCTGAAGTGAAACACACAGCAGAGTTCTCATCCATTCATCACACTCTGCTTTAGAGCAAGAAGCACGCTCTAGGTTTCTAGAGTCTCTAATACAGCAGGAAACTTGAATGTGCTCAGAACAACAGAACGGTGTTTCCTACACATAAGGACCATATCTAGTTCAAATTTGCTTCTGAAACTGATACAAACCAGAGGTCCTCTAACATCCAATGCTTGTCAGTTAAGATGAGAAACGTGTGACCTTCCTAATCTATGTAGTTCGTTTGAGCTGTAAAGTACCTGCCCTTACCTGAAAGGAAGTCTTGCTTGTAGGAAGACTCAGAGCCTGGGATTTAACTCCATTTCTGAAGTGAAACACACAGCAGAGTTCTCATCCATTGATCACACTCTGCTTTAGAGCAAGAAGAATGCTAATGCTTTCTAAAGTCTCTAATACAGCAGGAAACGTGAGTGTGCTCAGAAGAAAAGAACGGTGGTTCCTACACACACGGACCATATCTAGTTCAACTCTGCTTCTGAAACTGAAACAAACCACAGGTCCTCTAACATGCAATGCTTGTCAGTTAACATGAGAAACGTGTGAGCTTCGTGAACGATGTAGTTCGTTTAAGATGAAAAGTGACTTACCTGACCTGAAACGAAGTCTTGCTTGTAGGAACACTCAGAGCCTGGGATTTAACTCCATTTCTGAAGTGAAACACAGCAGAGTTCTCATCCATTGATCATACTCTGCTTTAGAGCAAGAAGCACGCTCTTGCCTTCTAGAGTCTCTAATACAGCAGGAAACTTGAGTGTGCTCAGAACAAAAGAACGGTGTTTCCTACACATAAGGACCATATCTAGTTCAAATTTGCTTCTGAAACTGATACAAAGCAGAGGTCCTCAAACATCCAAAGCTTGTCAATTAAGCTGAGAAACGTGTGAGCTTTGTGAACGATGTAGTTCCTTTGAGCTCAAAAGTGACTGCACTTACCTGAAACGAAGTCTTGCTTGTAGGAAGACACAGAGCCTGGGATTTAACTCCATTTCTGAAGGGAAACACACAGCAGAGTTCTCATCCATTGATCACACTCTGCTTTAGAGCAAGAAGCACGCTCTAGGTTTCTAGAGTCTCTAAGACAGCAGGAAACGTGAGTGTGCTCAGAACAAAAGAACGGTGTTTCCTACACATACGGACCATATCCAGTCCAACTCTGCTTCTGAAACTGATACAAAGCACTGGTCCTCTATCATCCAATGCTTGTCAGCTAACATGAGAAACGTGTTAGCTTCGTGAAGGATGTAGTTCGTTTGAGCTGTAAAGTAACTGCCCTTACCTGAAACGAAGTCTTTCTTGTAGGAACACTCAGAGCCTGGGATTTAACTCCATTTCTGAAGTGAAACACATCAGAGTTCTCCTCCATTGATCACACTCTGCTTTAGAGCAAGAAGCATGCTCTTGCCTTCTAGAGTCTCTAATTCAGCAGGAAATTTGAGTGTGCTCAGAATAAAAGAACGGTGTTTCCTACACACGCGGACCGTACCTAGTTCAACTCTGCTTCTGGAACTGAAACAAACCACAGGTCCTCTAACATCCAATGCTTCTCAGTTAACATGAGAACGTGTGAGCTTCATGAACGAGGTAGTTCGTTTGAGCTGAAAAGTTACTGCCCTTACCTGAAACGAAGTCTTGCTTGTAGGAAGACACAGAGCCTGGGATTTAACTCCATTTCTGAAGGGAAACACACAGCAGAGTTCTCATCCTATGATCCCACTCTGCTTTAGAGCAAGAAGGACACTCTAGGTTTCTAGAGTCTCTTAGACAGCAGGAAACGTGAATGTGCTGAGAACAAAAGAACGGTGGTTCCTACACATACGGACCATTTCTAGTCCAACTCTGCTTCTGAAACTGAAACAAACCACAGGTCCTCTAACATCCAATGCTTGTCAGTTAACATGAGAAACGTGTGAGCTTCGTGAACGATGTAGTTCGTTTGAGATGAAAAGTGACTTACCTGACCTGAAACGAAGTCTTGCTTGAAGGAAGACACAGAGCCCGGGATTTAACTCCATTTCTGAAGTGGAACACACAGCACAGTTCTGATCCATTGATCACACTCTGCTTTAGAACAAGAAGCACGGACTTGCTTTCTAGATTCTCTAAGACAGCAGGAAACGTGAGTGTGCTGAGAACAAAAGAACGGTGGTTCCTACACATACGGACCATTTCTAGTCCAACTCTGCCTCTGAAATTGATACAAAGCACTGGTCCTCTAACATCCAATGCTTGTCATTTAAGATGAGAAACGTGTGAGCTTCATGAATGATGTAGTTCGTTTGAGCTGAAAAGTTCCTGCCCTTACCTGAAACGAAGTCTTGCTTGTAGGAACACTCAGAGCCTGGGATTTAACTCCATTTCTGAAGTGAAACACAGCAGAGTTCTCATCCATTGATCATACTCTGCTTTAGAGCAAGAAGCACGCTCTTGCCTTCTAGAGTCTCTAATACAGCAGGAAACTTGAGAGTGCTCAGAACAAAAGAACGGTGTTTCCTACACACAAGGACCATATCTAGTTCAAATTTGCTTCTGAAACTGATACAAACCAGACGTCCTCTAACATCCAATGCTTGTCAGTTAAGATGAGAAACGTGTGACCTTTGTGAACTATGTAGTTCTTTCGAGCTGTAAAGTACCTGCCCTTACCTGAAAGGAAGTCTTGCTTGTAGGAAGACTCAGAGTCTGGGATTTAACTCCATTTCTGAAGTGAAACACACAGCAGAGTTCTCATCCATTGATCCCACTCTGCTTTAGAGCAAGAAGGACGCTCTAGGTTTCTAGAATCTCTAAGACAGCAGGAAACGTGAATGTGCTCAGAAGAAAAGAACGGTGTTTCCTACACACGCGGACCGTATCTAGTTCAACTCTGCTTCTGAAACTGAAACAAACTACAGGCCCTCTAACATCCAATGCTTGTCAGTTAACATGAGAAACGTGTGAGCTTCGGAAACTATGTAGTTTCTTTTAGCTGTAAATTACCTGCCCTTACTTGAAACGAAGTCTTGCTTGTAGGAAGAAACAGAGCCTGGGATTTAACTCCATTTCTGAAGTGAAACACACAGCAGAGTTCTCATCCATTGATCCCACTCTGCTTTAGAGCAAGAAGGACGCTCTAGGTTTCTAGAATCTCTAAGAGAGCAGGAAACGTGAGTGTGCTGAGAACAAAGAATGTTGTTTCCTACACATACGGACCATATCTAGTCAAACTCTGCTTCTGAAACTGATACAAATCAGAGGTCCTCAAACATCCAAAGCTTGTCAATCAAGCTGAGAAACATGTGAGCTTTGTGAACGATGTAGTTCCTTTGAGCTCAAAAGTGACTGCGCTTACCTGAAACGAAGTCTTGCATGTAGGAAGACACAGAGCCTGGGGTTTAACTCCATTTCTGAAGGGAAACACACAGCATAGTTCTCATCCATTGATCCCACTCTGCTTTAGAGCAAGAAGGACACTCTAGGTTTCTAGAGTCTCTTAGACAGCAGGAAACGTGAATGTGCTGAGAACAAAAGAACGGTGGTTCCTACACATACGGGACATATCTAGTCCAACTCTGCTTCTGAAAATGATACAAAGCACTGGTCCTCTAACATCCAATGCTTTTCAGTTAAGATGGGAAACGTGTTAGCTTCGTGAACGATGTAGTTCGTTTGAGCTGAAAAGTGACTTCCCTTACTTGAAACGAAGTCTACTTGTAGGAAGACACAGAGCCTGGGATTTAACTCCATTTCTGAAGTGAAACACACAGCAGAGTTCTCATCCATCCATCACACTCTGCTTTAGAGCAAGAAGCACGCTCTAGGATTCTAGAGTCTCTAATACAGCAGGAAACTTGAGTGTGCTCAGAACAACAGAACGGTGTTTCCTACACACACGGACCGTATCTAGTTCAACTCTGCTTCTGAAACTGAAACAAACCACAGGTCCTCTAACATCCAATGCTTGTCAGTTAACATGAGAAACGTGTGAGCTTCGTGAACGATGTAGTTCGTTTGAGATGAAAAGTGACTTACCTGACCTGAAACGAAGTCTTGCTTGAAGGAAGACACAGAGCCCGGGATTTAACTCCATTTCTGAAGTGGAACACACAGCACAGTTCTGATCCATTGATCACACTCTGCTTTAGAACAAGAAGCACGGACTTGCTTTCTAGATTCTCTAAGACAGCAGGAAACGTGAGTGTGCTGAGAACAAAAGAATGGTGGTTCCTACACATACGGACCATTTCTAGTCCAACTCTGCCTCTGAAATTGATACAAAGCACTGGTCCTCTAACATCCAATGCTTGTCATTTAAGATGAGAAACGTGTGAGCTTCATGAATGATGTAGTTCGTTTGAGCTGAAAAGTTCCTGCCCTTACCTGAAACGAAGTCTTGCTTGTAGGAACACTCAGAGCCTGGGATTTAACTCCATTTCTGAAGTGAAACACAGCAGAGTTCTCATCCATTGATCATACTCTGCTTTAGAGCAAGAAGCACGCTCTTGCCTTCTAGAGTCTCTAATACAGCAGGAAACTTGAGAGTGCTCAGAACAAAAGAACGGTGTTTCCTACACACAAGGACCATATCTAGTTCAAATTTGCTTCTGAAACTGATACAAACCAGACGTCCTCTAACATCCAATGCTTGTCAGTTAAGATGAGAAACGTGTGACCTTTGTGAACTATGTAGTTCTTTCGAGCTGTAAAGTACCTGCCCTTACCTGAAAGGAAGTCTTGCTTGTAGGAAGACTCAGAGTCTGGGATTTAACTCCATTTCTGAAGTGAAACACACAGCAGAGTTCTCATCCATTGATCCCACTCTGCTTTAGAGCAAGAAGGACGCTCTAGGTTTCTAGAATCTCTAAGACAGAAGGAAACGTGAATGTGCTCAGAAGAAAAGAACGGTGTTTCCTACACACGCGGACCGTATCTAGTTCAACTCTGCTTCTGAAACTGAAACAAACTACAGGCCCTCTAACATCCAATGCTTGTCAGTTAACATGAGAAACGTGTGAGCTTCGGAAACTATGTAGTTTCTTTTAGCTGTAAATTACCTGCCCTTACTTGAAACGAAGTCTTGCTTGTAGGAAGAAACAGAGCCTGGGATTTAACTCCATTTCTGAAGTGAAACACACAGCAGAGTTCTCATCCATTGATCCCACTCTGCTTTAGAGCAAGAAGGACGCTCTAGGTTTCTAGAATCTCTAAGAGAGCAGGAAACGTGAGTGTGCTGAGAACAAAGAATGTTGTTTCCTACACATACGGACCATATCTAGTCAAACTCTGCTTCTGAAACTGATACAAATCAGAGGTCCTCAAACATCCAAAGCTTGTCAATTAAGCTGAGAAACATGTGAGCTTTGTGAACCATGTAGTTCCTTTGAGCTCAAAAGTGACTGCGCTTACCTGAAACGAAGTCTTGCATGTAGGAAGACACAGAGCCTGGGGTTTAACTCCATTTCTGAAGGGAAACACACAGCATAGTTCTCATCCATTGATCCCACTCTGCTTTAGAGCAAGAAGGACACTCTAGGTTTCTAGAGTCTCTTAGACAGCAGGAAACGTGAATGTGCTGAGAACAAAAGAATGGTGTTTCCTACACATACGGGACATATCTAGTCCAACTCTGCTTCTGAAAATGATACAAAGCACTGGTCCTCTAACATCCAATGCTTTTCAGTTAAGATGGGAAACGTGTTAGCTTCGTGAACGATGTAGTTCGTTTGAGCTGAAAAGTGACTTCCCTTACTTGAAACGAAGTCTACTTGTAGGAAGACACAGAGCCTGGGATTTAACTCCATTTCTGAAGTGAAACACACAGCAGAGTTCTCATCCATTCATCACACTCTGCTTTAGAGCAAGAAGCACGCTCTAGGATTCTAGAGTCTCTAATACAGCAGGAAACTTGAGTGTGCTCAGAACAACAGAACGGTGTTTCCTACACACACGGACCGTATCTAGTTCAACTCTGCTTCTGAAACTGAAACAAACCACAGGTCCTCTAACATCCAATGCTTGTCAGTTAACATGAGAAACGTGTGAGCTTCGTGAACGATGTAGTTCGTTTGAGATGAAAAGTGACTTACCTGACCTGAAACGAAGTCTTGCTTGAAGGAAGACACAGAGCCCGGGATTTAACTCCATTTCTGAAGTGGAACACACAGCACAGTTCTGATCCATTGATCACACTCTGCTTTAGAACAAGAAGCACGGACTTGCTTTCTAGATTCTCTAAGACAGCAGGAAACGTGAGTGTGCTGAGAACAAAAGAACGGTGGTTCCTACACATACGGACCATTTCTAGTCCAACTCTGCCTCTGAAATTGATACAAAGCACTGGTCCTCTAACATCCAATGCTTGTCATTTAAGATGAGAAACGTGTGAGCTTCATGAATGATGTAGTTCGTTTGAGCTGAAAAGTTCCTGCCCTTACCTGAAACGAAGTCTTGCTTGTAGGAACACTCAGAGCCTGGGATTTAACTCCATTTCTGAAGTGAAACACAGCAGAGTTCTCATCCATTGATCATACTCTGCTTTAGAGCAAGAAGCACGCTCTTGCCTTCTAGAGTCTCTAATACAGCAGGAAACTTGAGAGTGCTCAGAACAAAAGAACGGTGTTTCCTACACACAAGGACCATATCTAGTTCAAATTTGCTTCTGAAACTGATACAAACCAGACGTCCTCTAACATCCAATGCTTGTCAGTTAAGATGAGAAACGTGTGACCTTTGTGAACTATGTAGTTCTTTCGAGCTGTAAAGTACCTGCCCTTACCTGAAAGGAAGTCTTGCTTGTAGGAAGACTCAGAGTCTGGGATTTAACTCCATTTCTGAAGTGAAACACACAGCAGAGTTCTCATCCATTGATCCCACTCTGCTTTAGAGCAAGAAGGACGCTCTAGGTTTCTAGAATCTCTAAGACAGCAGGAAACGTGAATGTGCTCAGAAGAAAAGAACGGTGTTTCCTACACACGCGGACCGTATCTAGTTCAACTCTGCTTCTGAAACTGAAACAAACTACAGGCCCTCTAACATCCAATGCTTGTCAGTTAACATGAGAAACGTGTGAGCTTCGGAAACTATGTAGTTTCTTTTAGCTGTAAATTACCTGCCCTTACTTGAAACGAAGTCTTGCTTGTAGGAAGAAACAGAGCCTGGGATTTAACTCCATTTCTGAAGTGAAACACACAGCAGAGTTCTCATCCATTGATCCCACTCTGCTTTAGAGCAAGAAGGACGCTCTAGGTTTCTAGAATCTCTAAGAGAGCAGGAAACGTGAGTGTGCTGAGAACAAAGAATGTTGTTTCCTACACATACGGACCATATCTAGTCAAACTCTGCTACTGAAACTGATACAAATCAGAGGTCCTCAAACATCCAAAGCTTGTCAATTAAGCTGAGAAACATGTGAGCTTTGTGAACGATGTAGTTCCTTTGAGCTCAAAAGTGACTGCGCTTACCTGAAACGAAGTCTTGCATGTAGGAAGACACAGAGCCTGGGGTTTAACTCCATTTCTGAAGGGAAACACACAGCATAGTTCTCATCCATTGATCCCACTCTGCTTTAGAGCAAGAAGGACACTCTAGGTTTCTAGAGTCTCTTAGACAGCAGGAAACGTGAATGTGCTGAGAACAAAAGAACGGTGTTTCCTACACATACGGGACATATCTAGTCCAACTCTGCTTCTGAAAATGATACAAAGCACTGGTCCTCTAACATCCAATGCTTTTCAGTTAAGATGGGAAACGTGTTAGCTTCGTGAACGATGTAGTTCGTTTGAGCTGAAAAGTGACTTCCCTTACTTGAAACGAAGTCTACTTGTAGGAAGACACAGAGCCTGGGATTTAACTCCATTTCTGAAGTGAAACACACAGCAGAGTTCTCATCCATTCATCACACTCTGCTTTAGAGCAAGAAGCACGCTCTAGGATTCTAGAGTCTCTAATACAGCAGGAAACTTGAGTGTGCTCAGAACAACAGAACGGTGTTTCCTACACACACGGACCGTATCTAGTTCAACTCTGCTTCTGAAACTGAAACAAACCACAGGTCCTCTAACATCCAATGCTTGTCAGTTAACATGAGAAACGTGTGAGCTTCGTGAACGATGTAGTTCGTTTGAGATGAAAAGTGACTTACCTGACCTGAAACGAAGTCTTGCTTGAAGGAAGACACAGAGCCCGGGATTTAACTCCATTTCTGAAGTGGAACACACAGCACAGTTCTGATCCATTGATCACACTCTGCTTTAGAACAAGAAGCACGGACTTGCTTTCTAGATTCTCTAAGACAGCAGGAAACGTGAGTGTGCTGAGAACAAAAGAACGGTGGTTCCTACACATACGGACCATTTCTAGTCCAACTCTGCCTCTGAAATTGATACAAAGCACTGGTCCTCTAACATCCAATGCTTGTCATTTAAGATGAGAAACGTGTGAGCTTCATGAATGATGTAGTTCGTTTGAGCTGAAAAGTTCCTGCCCTTACCTGAAACGAAGTCTTGCTTGTAGGAACACTCAGAGCCTGGGATTTAACTCCATTTCTGAAGTGAAACACAGCAGAGTTCTCATCCATTGATCATACTCTGCTTTAGAGCAAGAAGCACGCTCTTGCCTTCTAGAGTCTCTAATACAGCAGGAAACTTGAGAGTGCTCAGAACAAAAGAACGGTGTTTCCTACACACAAGGACCATATCTAGTTCAAATTTGCTTCTGAAACTGATACAAACCAGACGTCCTCTAACATCCAATGCTTGTCAGTTAAGATGAGAAACGTGTGACCTTTGTGAACTATGTAGTTCTTTCGAGCTGTAAAGTACCTGCCCTTACCTGAAAGGAAGTCTTGCTTGTAGGAAGACTCAGAGTCTGGGATTTAACTCCATTTCTGAAGTGAAACACACAGCAGAGTTCTCATCCATTGATCCCACTCTGCTTTAGAGCAAGAAGGACGCTCTAGGTTTCTAGAATCTCTAAGACAGCAGGAAACGTGAATGTGCTCAGAAGAAAAGAACGGTGTTTCCTACACACGCGGACCGTATCTAGTTCAACTCTGCTTCTGAAACTGAAACAAACTACAGGCCCTCTAACATCCAATGCTTGTCAGTTAACATGAGAAACGTGTGAGCTTCGGAAACTATGTAGTTTCTTTTAGCTGTAAATTACCTGCCCTTACTTGAAACGAAGTCTTGCTTGTAGGAAGAAACAGAGCCTGGGATTTAACTCCATTTCTGAAGTGAAACACACAGCAGAGTTCTCATCCATTGATCCCACTCTGCTTTAGAGCAAGAAGGACGCTCTAGGTTTCTAGAATCTCTAAGAGAGCAGGAAACGTGAGTGTGCTGAGAACAAAGAATGTTGTTTCCTACACATACGGACCATATCTAGTCAAACTCTGCTTCTGAAACTGATACAAATCAGAGGTCCTCAAACATCCAAAGCTTGTCAATTAAGCTGAGAAACATGTGAGCTTTGTGAACGATGTAGTTCCTTTGAGCTCAAAAGTGACTGCGCTTACCTGAAACGAAGTCTTGCATGTAGGAAGACACAGAGCCTGGGGTTTAACTCCATTTCTGAAGGGAAACACACAGCATAGTTCTCATCCATTGATCCCACTCTGCTTTAGAGCAAGAAGGACACTCTAGGTTTCTAGAGTCTCTTAGACAGCAGGAAACGTGAGTGTGCTGAGAACAAAAGAATGGTGGTTCCTACACATACAGACCATTTCTAGTCCAACTCTGCCTCTGAAATTGATACAAAGCACTGGTCCTCTAACATCCAATGCTTGTCATTTAAGATGAGAAACGTGTGAGCTTCATGAATGATGTAGTTCGTTTGAGCTGAAAAGTTCCTGCCCTTACCTGAAACGAAGTCTGGCTTGTAGGAAGACACAGAGCCTGGGTTTTAACTCCAGTTCTGAAGTGAAACACACAGCAGAGTTCTCATCCATTGATCACACTCTGCTTTAGAGCAAGAAGCACGCTCTAGGATTCTAGAGTCTCTAATACAGCAGGAAACTTGAGTGTGCTCAGAACAACAGAACGGTGTTTCCTACACACACGGACCGTATCTAGTTCAACTCTGCTTCTGAAACTGAAACAAACCACAGGTCCTCTAACATCCAATGCTTGTCAGTTAACATGAGAAACGTGTGAGCTTCGTGAACGATGTAGTTCGTTTGAGATGAAAAGTGACTTACCTGACCTGAAACGAAGTCTTGCTTGAAGGAAGACACAGAGCCCGGGATTTAACTCCATTTCTGAAGTGGAACACACAGCACAGTTCTGATCCATTGATCACACTCTGCTTTAGAACAAGAAGCACGGACTTGCTTTCTAGATTCTCTAAGACAGCAGGAAACGTGAGTGTGCTGAGAACAAAAGAACGGTGGTTCCTACACATACGGACCATTTCTAGTCCAACTCTGCCTCTGAAATTGATACAAAGCACTGGTCCTCTAACATCCAATGCTTGTCATTTAAGATGAGAAACGTGTGAGCTTCATGAATGATGTAGTTCGTTTGAGCTGAAAAGTTCCTGCCCTTACCTGAAACGAAGTCTTGCTTGTAGGAACACTCAGAGCCTGGGATTTAACTCCATTTCTGAAGTGAAACACAGCAGAGTTCTCATCCATTGATCATACTCTGCTTTAGAGCAAGAAGCACGCTCTTGCCTTCTAGAGTCTCTAATACAGCAGGAAACTTGAGAGTGCTCAGAACAAAAGAACGGTGTTTCCTACACACAAGGACCATATCTAGTTCAAATTTGCTTCTGAAACTGATACAAACCAGACGTCCTCTAACATCCAATGCTTGTCAGTTAAGATGAGAAACGTGTGACCTTTGTGAACTATGTAGTTCTTTCGAGCTGTAAAGTACCTGCCCTTACCTGAAAGGAAGTCTTGCTTGTAGGAAGACTCAGAGTCTGGGATTTAACTCCATTTCTGAAGTGAAACACACAGCAGAGTTCTCATCCATTGATCCCACTCTGCTTTAGAGCAAGAAGGACGCTCTAGGTTTCTAGAATCTCTAAGACAGCAGGAAACGTGAATGTGCTCAGAAGAAAAGAATGGTGTTTCCTACACACGCGGACCGTATCGAGTTCAACTCTGCTTCTGAAACTGAAACAAACTACAGGCCCTCTAACATCCAATGCTTGTCAGTTAACATGAGAAACGTGTGAGCTTCGGAAACTATGTAGTTTCTTTTAGCTGTAAATTACCTGCCCTTACTTGAAACGAAGTCTTGCTTGTAGGAAGAAACAGAGCCTGGGATTTAACTCCATTTCTGAAGTGAAACACACAGCAGAGTTCTCATCCATTGATCCCACTCTGCTTTAGAGCAAGAAGGACGCTCTAGGTTTCTAGAATCTCTAAGAGAGCAGGAAACGTGAGTGTGCTGAGAACAAAGAATGTTGTTTCCTACACATACGGACCATATCTAGTCAAACTCTGCTACTGAAACTGATACAAATCAGAGGTCCTCAAACATCCAAAGCTTGTCAATTAAGCTGAGAAACATGTGAGCTTTGTGAACGATGTAGTTCCTTTGAGCTCAAAAGTGATTGCGCTTACCTGAAACGAAGTCTTGCATGTAGGAAGACACAGAGCCTGGGGTTTAACTCCATTTCTGAAGGGAAACACACAGCAGAGTTCTCATCCATTGATCCCACTCTGCTTTAGAGCAAGAAGGACACTCTAGGTTTCTAGAGTCTCTTAGACAGCAGGAAACGTGAGTGTGCTGAGAACAAAAGAATGGTGGTTCCTACACATACAGACCATTTCTAGTCCAACTCTGCCTCTGAAATTGATACAAAGCACTGGTCCTCTAACATCCAATGCTTGTCATTTAAGATGAGAAACGTGTGAGCTTCATGAATGATGTAGTTCGTTTGAGCTGAAAAGTTCCTGCCCTTACCTGAAACGAAGTCTGGCTTGTAGGAAGACACAGAGCCTGGGATTTAACTCCATTTCTGAAGTGAAACACACAGCAGAGTTCTTATCCATTCATCACACTCTGCTTTAGAGCAAGAAGCACGCTCTAGGTTTCTAGAGACTCTAATACAGCAGGAAACTTGAATGTGCTCAGAACAACAGAACGGTGTTTCCTACACATAAGGACCATATCTAGTTCAAATATGCTTCTAAAACTGATACAAACCAGAGGTCCTCTAACATCCAATGCTTGTCAGTTAAGATGACAAACGTGTGACCTTCGTAAAGTATGTAGTTCGTTTGAGCTGTAAAGTACCTGCCCTTACCTGAAAGGAAGTCTTGCTTGTAGGAAGACTCAGAGCCTGGGATTTAACTCCATTTCTGAAGTGAAACACACAGCAGAGTTCTCATCCATTGATCACACTCTGCTTTAGAGCAAGAAGAATGCTAATGCTTTCTAGAGTCTCTAATACAGCAGGAAACGTGAGAGTGCTCAGAACAAAAGAACGGTGTTTCCTACACACAAGGACCATATCTAGTTCAAATTTGCTTCTGAAACTGATACAAACCAGACGTCCTCTAACATCCAATGCTTGTCAGTTAAGATGAGAAACGTGTGACCTTTGTGAACTATGTAGTTCTTTCGAGCTGTAAAGTACCTGCCCTTACCTGAAAGGAAGTCTTGCTTGTAGGAAGACTCAGAGTCTGGGATTTAACTCCATTTCTGAAGTGAAACACACAGCAGAGTTCTCATCCATTGATCCCACTCTGCTTTAGAGCAAGAATGACGCTCTAGGTTTCTAGAATCTCTAAGACAGCAGGAAACGTGAATGTGCTCAGAAGAAAAGAACGGTGTTTCCTACACACGCGGACCGTATCTAGTTCAACTCTGCTTCTGAAACTGAAACAAACTACAGGCCCTCTAACATCCAATGCTTGTCAGTTAACATGAGAAACGTGTGAGCTTCGGAAACTATGTAGTTTCTTTTAGCTGTAAATTACCTGCCCTTACTTGAAACGAAGTCTTGCTTGTAGGAAGAAACAGAGCCTGGGATTTAACTCCATTTCTGAAGTGAAACACACAGCAGAGTTCTCATCCATTGATCCCACTCTGCTTTAGAGCAAGAAGGACGCTCTAGGTTTCTAGAATCTCTAAGAGAGCAGGAAACGTGAGTGTGCTGAGAACAAAGAATGTTGTTTCCTACACATACGGACCATATCTAGTCAAACTCTGCTTCTGAAACTGATACAAATCAGAGGTCCTCAAACATCCAAAGCTTGTCAATTAAGCTGAGAAACATGTGAGCTTTGTGAACGATGTAGTTCCTTTGAGCTCAAAAGTGACTGCGCTTACCTGAAACGAAGTCTTGCATGTAGGAAGACACAGAGCCTGGGGTTTAACTCCATTTCTGAAGGGAAACACACAGCAGAGTTCTCATCCATTGATCCCACTCTGCTTTAGAGCAAGAAGGACACTCTAGGTTTCTAGAGTCTCTTAGACAGCAGGAAACGTGAGTGTGCTGAGAACAAAAGAATGGTGGTTCCTACACATACAGACCATTTCTAGTCCAACTCTGCCTCTGAAATTGATACAAAGCACTGGTCCTCTAACATCCAATGCTTGTCATTTAAGATGAGAAATGTGTGAGCTTCATGAATGATGTAGTTCGTTTGAGCTGAAAAGTTCCTGCCCTTACTTGAAACGAAGTCTTGCTTGTAGGAAGACACAGAGCCTGGGATTTAACTCCATTTCTGAAGTGAAACACACAGCAGAGTTCTTATCCATTCATCACACTCTGCTTTAGAGCAAGAAGCACGCTCTAGGTTTCTAGAGACTCTAATACAGCAGGAAACTTGAATGTGCTCAGAACAACAGAACGGTGTTTCCTACACATAAGGACCATATCTAGTTCAAATATGCTTCTAAAACTGATACAAACCAGAGGTCCTCTAACATCCAATGCTTGTCAGTTAAGATGACAAACGTGTGACCTTCGTAAAGTATGTAGTTCGTTTGAGCTGTAAAGTACCTGCCCTTACCTGAAAGGAAGTCTTGCTTGTAGGAAGACTCAGAGCCTGGGATTTAACTCCATTTCTGAAGTGAAACACACAGCAGAGTTCTCATCCATTGATCACACTCTGCTTTAGAGCAAGAAGAATGCTAATGCTTTCTAGAGTCTCTAATACAGCAGGAAACGTGAGAGTGCTCAGAACAAAAGAACGGTGTTTCCTACACACAAGGACCATATCTAGTTCAAATTTGCTTCTGAAACTGATACAAACCAGACGTCCTCTAACATCCAATGCTTGTCAGTTAAGATGAGAAACGTGTGACCTTTGTGAACTATGTAGTTCTTTCGAGCTGTAAAGTACCTGCCCTTACCTGAAAGGAAGTCTTGCTTGTAGGAAGACTCAGAGTCTGGGATTTAACTCCATTTCTGAAGTGAAACACACAGCAGAGTTCTCATCCATTGATCCCACTCTGCTTTAGAGCAAGAATGACGCTCTAGGTTTCTAGAATCTCTAAGACAGCAGGAAACGTGAATGTGCTCAGAAGAAAAGAACGGTGTTTCCTACACACGCGGACCGTATCTAGTTCAACTCTGCTTCTGAAACTGAAACAAACTACAGGCCCTCTAACATCCAATGCTTGTCAGTTAACATGAGAAACGTGTGAGCTTCGGAAACTATGTAGTTTCTTTTAGCTGTAAATTACCTGCCCTTACTTGAAATGAAGTCTTGCTTGTAGGAAGAAACAGAGCCTGGGATTTAACTCCATTTCTGAAGTGAAACACACAGCAGAGTTCTCATCCATTGATCCCACTCTGCTTTAGAGCAAGAAGGACGCTCTAGGTTTCTAGAATCTCTAAGAGAGCAGGAAACGTGAGTGTGCTGAGAACAAAGAATGTTGTTTCCTACACATACGGACCATATCTAGTCAAACTCTGCTTCTGAAACTGATACAAATCAGAGGTCCTCAAACATCCAAAGCTTGTCAATTAAGCTGAGAAACATGTGAGCTTTGTGAACGATGTAGTTCCTTTGAGCTCAAAAGTGACTGCGCTTACCTGAAACGAAGTCTTGCATGTAGGAAGACACAGAGCCTGGGGTTTAACTCCATTTCTGAAGGGAAACACACAGCATAGTTCTCATCCATTGATCCCACTCTGCTTTAGAGCAAGAAGGACACTCTAGGTTTCTAGAGTCTCTTAGACAGCAGGAAACGTGAGTGTGCTGAGAACAAAAGAATGGTGGTTCCTACACATACAGACCATTTCTAGTCCAACTCTGCCTCTGAAATTGATACAAAGCACTGGTCCTCTAACATCCAATGCTTGTCATTTAAGATGAGAAACGTGTGAGCTTCATGAATGATGTAGTTCGTTTGAGCTGAAAAGTTCCTGCCCTTACCTGAAACGAAGTCTGGCTTGTAGGAAGACACAGAGCCTGGGTTTTAACTCCAGTTCTGAAGTGAAACACACAGCAGAGTTCTCATCCATTGATCACACTCTGCTTTAGAGCAAGAAGCACGCTCTAGGATTCTAGAGTCTCTAATACAGCAGGAAACTTGAGTGTGCTCAGAACAACAGAACGGTGTTTCCTACACACACGGACAGTATCTAGTTCAACTCTGCTTCTGAAACTGAAACAAACCACAGGTCCTCTAACATCCAATGCTTGTCAGTTAACATGAGAAACGTGTGAGCTTCGTGAAGGATGTAGCTCGTTTGAGATGAAAAGTGACTTACCTGACCTGAAACGAAGTCTTGCTTGAAGGAAGACACAGAGCCCGGGATTTAACTCCATTTCTGAAGTGGAACACACAGCACAGTTCTGATCCATTGATCACACTCTGCTTTAGAACAAGAAGCACGGACTTGCTTTCTAGATTCTCTAAGACAGCAGGAAACGTGAGTGTGCTGAGAACAAAAGAACGGTGGTTCCTACACATACGGACCATTTCTAGTCCAACTCTGCCTCTGAAATTGATACAAAGCACTGGTCCTCTAACATCCAATGCTTGTCATTTAAGATGAGAAACGTGTGAGCTTCATGAATGATGTAGTTCGTTTGAGCTGAAAAGTTCCTGCCCTTACCTGAAACGAAGTCTTGCTTGTAGGAACACTCAGAGCCTGGGATTTAACTCCATTTCTGAAGTGAAACACAGCAGAGTTCTCATCCATTGATCATACTCTGCTTTAGAGCAAGAAGCACGCTCTTGCCTTCTAGAGTCTCTAATACAGCAGGAAACTTGAGAGTGCTCAGAACAAAAGAACGGTGTTTCCTACACACAAGGACCATATCTAGTTCAAATTTGCTTCTGAAACTGATACAAACCAGACGTCCTCTAACATCCAATGCTTGTCAGTTAAGATGAGAAACGTGTGACCTTTGTGAACTATGTAGTTCTTTCGAGCTGTAAAGTACCTGCCCTTACCTGAAAGGAAGTCTTGCTTGTAGGAAGACTCAGAGTCTGGGATTTAACTCCATTTCTGAAGTGAAACACACAGCAGAGTTCTCATCCATTGATCCCACTCTGCTTTAGAGCAAGAAGGACGCTCTAGGTTTCTAGAATCTCTAAGACAGCAGGAAACGTGAATGTGCTCAGAAGAAAAGAATGGTGTTTCCTACACACGCGGACCGTATCGAGTTCAACTCTGCTTCTGAAACTGAAACAAACTACAGGCCCTCTAACATCCAATGCTTGTCAGTTAACATGAGAAACGTGTGAGCTTCGGAAACTATGTAGTTTCTTTTAGCTGTAAATTACCTGCCCTTACTTGAAACGAAGTCTTGCTTGTAGGAAGAAACAGAGCCTGGGATTTAACTCCATTTCTGAAGTGAAACACACAGCAGAGTTTCATCCATTGATCCCACTCTGCTTTAGAGCAAGAAGGACGCTCTAGGTTTCTAGAATCTCTAAGAGAGCAGGAAACGTGAGTGTGCTGAGAACAAAGAATGTTGTTTCCTACACATACGGACCATATCTAGTCAAACTCTGCTTCTGAAACTGATACAAATCAGAGGTCCTCAAACAACCAAAGCTTGTCAATTAAGCTGAGAAACATGTGAGCTTTGTGAACGATGTAGTTCCTTTGAGCTCAAAAGTGACTGCGCTTACCTGAAACGAAGTCTTGCATGTAGGAAGACACAGAGCCTGGGGTTTAACTCCATTTCTGAAGGGAAACACACAGCAGAGTTCTCATCCATTGATCCCACTCTGCTTTAGAGCAAGAAGGACACTCTAGGTTTCTAGAGTCTCTTAGACAGCAGGAAACGTGAGTGTGCTGAGAACAAAAGAATGGTGGTTCCTACACATACAGACCATTTCTAGTCCAACTCTGCCTCTGAAATTGATACAAAGCACTGGTCCTCTAACATCCAATGCTTGTCATTTAAGATGAGAAATGTGTGAGCTTCATGAATGATGTAGTTCGTTTGAGCTGAAAAGTTCCTGCCCTTACTTGAAACGAAGTCTTGCTTGTAGGAAGACACAGAGCCTGGGATTTAACTCCATTTCTGAAGTGAAACACACAGCAGAGTTCTTATCCATTCATCACACTCTGCTTTAGAGCAAGAAGCACGCTCTAGGTTTCTAGAGACTCTAATACAGCAGGAAACTTGAATGTGCTCAGAACAACAGAACGGTGTTTCCTACACATAAGGACCATATCTAGTTCAAATATGCTTCTAAAACTGATACAAACCAGAGGTCCTCTAACATCCAATGCTTGTCAGTTAAGATGACAAACGTGTGACCTTCGTAAAGTATGTAGTTCGTTTGAGCTGTAAAGTACCTGCCCTTACCTGAAAGGAAGTCTTGCTTGTAGGAAGACTCAGAGCCTGGGATTTAACTCCATTTCTGAAGTGAAACACACAGCAGAGTTCTCATCCATTGATCACACTCTGCTTTAGAGCAAGAAGAATGCTAATGCTTTCTAGAGTCTCTAATACAGCAGGAAACGTGAGAGTGCTCAGAACAAAAGAACGGTGTTTCCTACACACAAGGACCATATCTAGTTCAAATTTGCTTCTGAAACTGATACAAACCAGACGTCCTCTAACATCCAATGCTTTTCAGTTAAGATGAGAAACGTGTGACCTTTGTGAACTATGTAGTTCTTTCGAGCTGTAAAGTACCTGCCCTTACCTGAAAGGAAGTCTTGCTTGTAGGAAGACTCAGAGTCTGGGATTTAACTCCATTTCTGAAGTGAAACACACAGCAGAGTTCTCATCCATTGATCCCACTCTGCTTTAGAGCAAGAAGGACGCTCTAGGTTTCTAGAATCTCTAAGACAGCAGGAAACGTGAATGTGCTCAGAAGAAAAGAACGGTGTTTCCTACACACGCGGACCGTATCTAGTTCAACTCTGCTTCTGAAACTGAAACAAACTACAGGCCCTCTAACATCCAATGCTTGTCAGTTAACATGAGAAACGTGTGAGCTTCGGAAACTATGTAGTTTCTTTTAGCTGTAAATTACCTGCCCTTACTTGAAACGAAGTCTTGCTTGTAGGAAGAAACAGAGCCTGGGATTTAACTCCATTTCTGAAGTGAAACACACAGCAGAGTTCTCATCCATTGATCCCACTCTGCTTTAGAGCAAGAAGGACGCTCTAGGTTTCTAGAATCTCTAAGAGAGCAGGAAACGTGAGTGTGCTGAGAACAAAGAATGTTGTTTCCTACACATACGGACCATATCTAGTCAAACTCTGCTTCTGAAACTGATACAAATCAGAGGTCCTCAAACATCCAAAGCTTGTCAATTAAGCTGAGAAACATGTGAGCTTTGTGAACGATGTAGTTCCTTTGAGCTCAAAAGTGACTGCGCTTACCTGAAACGAAGTCTTGCATGTAGGAAGACACAGAGCCTGGGGTTGAACTCCATTTCTGAAGGGAAACACACAGCATAGTTCTCATCCATTGATCCCACTCTGCTTTAGAGCAAGAAGGACACTCTAGGTTTCTAGAGTCTCTTAGACAGCAGGAAACGTGAGTGTGCTGAGAACAAAAGAATGGTGGTTCCTACACATACAGACCATTTCTAGTCCAACTCTGCCTCTGAAATTGATACAAAGCACTGGTCCTCTAACATCCAATGCTTGTCATTTAAGATGAGAAACGTGTGAGCTTCATGAATGATGTAGTTCGTTTGAGCTGAAAAGTTACTGCCCTTACCTGAAACGAAGTCTGGCTTGTAGGAAGACACAGAGCCTGGGTTTTAACTCCAGTTCTGAAGTGAAACACACAGCAGAGTTCTCATCCATTGATCACACTCTGCTTTAGAGCAAGAAGCACGCTCTAGGATTCTAGAGTCTCTAATACAGCAGGAAACTTGAGTGTGCTCAGAACAACAGAACGGTGTTTCCTACACACACGGACAGTATCTAGTTCAACTCTGCTTCTGAAACTGAAACAAACCACAGGTCCTCTAACATCCAATGCTTGTCAGTTAACATGAGAAACGTGTGAGCTTCGTGAAGGATGTAGTTCGTTTGAGATGAAAAGTGACTTACCTGACCTGAAACGAAGTCTTGCTTGAAGGAAGACACAGAGCCCGGGATTTAACTCCATTTCTGAAGTGGAACACACAGCACAGTTCTGATCCATTGATCACACTCTGCTTTAGAACAAGAAGCACGGACTTGCTTTCTAGATTCTCTAAGACAGCAGGAAACGTGAGTGTGCTGAGAACAAAAGAACGGTGGTTCCTACACATACGGACCATTTCTAGTCCAACTCTGCCTCTGAAATTGATACAAAGCACTGGTCCTCTAACATCCAATGCTTGTCATTTAAGATGAGAAACGTGTGAGCTTCATGAATGATGTAGTTCGTTTGAGCTGAAAAGTTCCTGCCCTTACCTGAAACGAAGTCTTGCTTGTAGGAACACTCAGAGCCTGGGATTTAACTCCATTTCTGAAGTGAAACACAGCAGAGTTCTCATCCATTGATCATACTCTGCTTTAGAGCAAGAAGCACGCTCTTGCCTTCTAGAGTCTCTAATACAGCAGGAAACTTGAGAGTGCTCAGAACAAAAGAACGGTGTTTCCTACACACAAGGACCATATCTAGTTCAAATTTGCTTCTGAAACTGATACAAACCAGACGTCCTCTAACATCCAATGCTTGTCAGTTAAGATGAGAAACGTGTGACCTTTGTGAACTATGTAGTTCTTTCGAGCTGTAAAGTACCTGCCCTTACCTGAAAGGAAGTCTTGCTTGTAGGAAGACTCAGAGTCTGGGATTTAACTCCATTTCTGAAGTGAAACACACAGCAGAGTTCTCATCCATTGATCCCACTCTGCTTTAGAGCAAGAAGGACGCTCTAGGTTTCTAGAATCTCTAAGACAGCAGGAAACGTGAATGTGCTCAGAAGAAAAGAATGGTGTTTCCTACACACGCGGACCGTATCGAGTTCAACTCTGCTTCTGAAACTGAAACAAACTACAGGCCCTCTAACATCCAATGCTTGTCAGTTAACATGAGAAACGTGTGAGCTTCGGAAACTATGTAGTTTCTTTTAGCTGTAAATTACCTGCCCTTACTTGAAACGAAGTCTTGCTTGTAGGAAGAAACAGAGCCTGGGATTTAACTCCATTTCTGAAGTGAAACACACAGCAGAGTTCTCATCCATTGATCCCACTCTGCTTTAGAGCAAGAAGGACGCTCTAGGTTTCTAGAATCTCTAAGAGAGCAGGAAACGTGAGTGTGCTGAGAACAAAGAATGTTGTTTCCTACACATACGGACCATATCTAGTCAAACTCTGCTTCTGAAACTGATACAAATCAGAGGTCCTCAAACATCCAAAGCTTGTCAATTAAGCTGAGAAACATGTGAGCTTTGTGAACGATGTAGTTCCTTTGAGCTCAAAAGTGACTGCGCTTACCTGAAACGAAATCTTGCATGTAGGAAGACACAGAGCCTGGGGTTTAACTCCATTTCTGAAGGGAAACACACAGCATAGTTCTCATCCATTGATCACACACTGCTTTAGAGCAAGAAGCACGTGCTTGCTTTCTAGATTCTCTAAGACAGCAGGAAACGTGAGTGTGCTGAGAACAAAAGAACGGTGGTTCCTACACATACAGACCATTTCTAGTCCAACTCTGCCTCTGAAATTGATACAAAGCACTGGTCCTCTAACATCCAATGCTTGTCATTTAAGATGAGAAACGTGTGAGCTTCATGAATGATGTAGTTCGTTTGAGCTGAAAAGTTCCTGCCCTTACCTGAAACGAAGTCTGGCTTGTAGGAAGACACAGAGCCTGGGTTTTAACTCCAGTTCTGAAGTGAAACCAACAGCATAGTTATCATCCAAGGATCACACTCTGCTTTAGAGCAAGAAGCTCGCCCTTGCTTTCTATAGTCTCTAAGAAAGCAGGAAACTTGAGATTGCTGAGAACAAAAGAACGGTGTTCCCTACACATACGCACCATATCTAGTCCAACTCTGCCTCTGACATTGATACAAAGAACAGGTGCTCTAACATCCAATGCTTGTCATTTAAGATGAGAAAAGTGTGAGCTTCGTGAATGAAGTAGTTTGTTTGAGCTGAAAAGTGACTACCCTTACTTGAAACGAAGTCTACTTGTAGGAAGACACAGAGCCTGGGATTTAACTCCATTTCTGAAGTGAAACACACAGCAGAGTTCTCATCCATTCATCACACTCTGCTTTAGAGCAAGAAGCACGCTCTAGGTTTCTAGAGACTCTAATACAGCAGGAAACTTGAATGTGCTCAGAACAACAGAACGGTGTTTCCTACACATAAGGACCATATCTACTTCAAATATGCTTCTAAAACTGATACAAACCAGAGGTCCTCTAACATCCAATGCTTGTCAGTTAAGATGACAAACGTGTGACCTTCGTAAAGTATGTAGTTCGTTTGAGCTGTAAAGTACCTGCCCTTACCTGAAAGGAAGTCTTGCTTGTAGGAAGACTCAGAGCCTGGGATTTAACTCCATTTCTGAAGTGAAACACACAGCAGAGTTCTCATCCATTGATCACACTCTGCTTTAGAGCAAGAAGAATGCTAATGCTTTCTAGAGTCTCTAATACAGCAGGAAACGTGAGTGTGCTCAGAAGAAAAGAACGGTGTTTCCTACACACACGGACCGTATCTAGTTCAACTCTGCTTCTGAAACTGAAACAAACCACAGGTCCTCTAACATCCAATGCTTGTCAGTTAACATGAGAAACGTGTGAGCTTCGTGAACGATGTAGTTCGTTTGAGATGAATAGTGACTTACCTGACCTGAAACAAAGTCTTGCTTGAAGGAAGACACAGAGCCTGGGATTTAACTCCATTTCTGAAGTAGAACACACAGCACAGTTCTGATCCATTGATCACACTCTGCTTTAGAACAAGAAGCACGGACCTGCTTTCTAGATTCTCTAAGACAGCAGGAAACGTGAGTGTGCTGAGAACAAAAGAACGGTGGTTCCTACACATACGGACCATTTCTAGTCCAACTCTGCCTCTGAAATTGATACTAAGCACTGGTCCTCTAACATCCAATGCTTGTCATTTAAGATGAGAAACGTGTGAGCTTCATGAATGATGTAGTTCGTTTGAGCTGAAAAGTTCCTGCCCTTACCTGAAACGAAGTCTTGCTTGTAGGAACACTCAGAGCCTGGGATTTAACTCCATTTCTGAAGTGAAACACAGCAGAGTTCTCATCCATTGATCATACTCTGCTTTAGAGCAAGAAGCACGCTCTTGCCTTCTAGAGTCTCTAATACAGCAGGAAACTTGAGTGTGCTCAGAACAAAAGAACGGTGTTTCCTACACATAAGGACCATATCTAGTTCAAATTTGCTTCTGAAACTGATACAAACCAGAGGTCCTCTAACATCCAATGCTTGTCAGTTAAGATGAGAAACGTGTGACCTTCGTAAACTATGTAGTTCGTTTGAGCTGTAAAGTACCTGCCCTTACCTGAAAGGAAGTCTTGCTTGTAGGAAGACTCAGAGCCTGGGATTTAACTCCATTTCTGAAGTGAAACACACAGCAGAGTTCTCATCCATTGATCACACTCTGCTTTAGAGCAAGAAGAATGCTAATGCTTTCTAGAGTCTCTAATACAGCAGGAAACGTGAGTGTGCTCAGAAGAAAAGAACGGTGTTTCCTACACACACGGACCGTATCTAGTTCAACTCTGCTTCTGAAACTGAAACAAACCACAGGTCCTCTAACATCCAATGCTTGTCAGTTAACATGAGAAACGTGTGAGCTTCGTGAACGATGTAGTTCGTTTGAGATGAAAAGTGACTTACCTGACCTGAAACGAAGTCTTGCTTGAAGGAAGACACAAAGCCCGGGATTTAACTCCATTTCTGAAGTGGAACACACAGCACAGTTCTGATCCATTGATCACACTCTGCTTTAGAACAAGAAGCACGGACTTGCTTTCTAGATTCTCTAAGACAGCAGGAAACGTGAGTGTGCTCAGAACAAAAGAACGGTGTTTCCTACACATAAGGACCATATCTAGTTCAAATTTGCTTCTGAAACTGATACAAAGCAGAGGTCCTCAAACATCCAAAGCTTGTCAATTAAGCTGAGAAACGTGTGAGCTTTGTGAACGATGTAGTTCCTTTGAGCTCAAAAGTGACTGCACTTACCTGAAACGAAGTCTTGCTTGTAGGAAGACACAGAGCCTGGGATTTAACTCCATTTCTGAAGGGAAACTCACAGCAGAGTTCTCATCCATTCATCACACTCTGCTTTAGAGCAAGAAGCACGCTCTAGGTTTCTAGAGTCTCTAAGACAGCAGGAAACGTGAGTGTGCTGAGAACAAAAGAACGGTGTTTCCTACACATAAGGACCATATCCAGTCCAACTCTGCTTCTGAAACTGATACAAAGCACTGGTCCTCTAACATCCAATGCTTGTCAGCTAACATGAGAAATGTGTTAGCTTCGTGAAGGATGTAGTTCGTTTGAGCTGTAAAGTAACTGCCCTTACCTGAAACGAAGTCTTTCTTGTAGGAACACTCAGAGCCTGGGATTTAACTCGATTTCTGAAGTGAAACACATCAGAGTTCTCCTCCATTGATCACACTCTGCTTTAGAGCAAGAAGCACGCTCTTGCATTCTAGAGTCTCTAATTCAGCAGGAAATTTGAGTGTGCTCAGAATAAATGAACGGTGTTTCCTACACACGCGGACCGTACCTAGTTCAACTCTGCTTCTGAAACTGAAACAAACCACAGGTCCTCTAACATCCAATGCTTCTCAGTTAACATGAGAATGTGTGAGCTTCATGAACGATGTAGTTCGTTTGAGCTGAAAAGTTACTGCCCTTACCTGAAACGAAGTCTTGCTTGTAGGAAGACACAGAGCCTGGGATTTAACTCCATTTCTGAAGGGAAACACACAGCAGAGTTCTCATCCATTGATCCCACTCTGCTTTAGAGCAAGAAGGACACTCTAGGTTTCTAGAGTCTCTTAGACAGCAGGAAACGTGAGTGTGCTCAGAAGAAAAGAACGGTGTTTCCTACACACTCGGACCGTATCTAGTTCAACTCTGCTTCTGAAACTGAAAGAAACCACAGGTCCTCTAACATCCAATGCTTTTCAGTTAAGATGGGAAACGTGTTAGCTTCGTGAACGATGTAGTTCGTTTGAGCTGAAAAGTGACTTCCCTTACTTGAAACGAAGTCTACTTGTAGGAAGACACAGAGCCTGGGATTTAACTCCATTTCTGAAGTGAAACACACAGCAGAGTTCTCATCCATTCATCACACTCTGCTTTAGAACAAGAAGCACGCTCTAGGTTTCTAGAGTCTCTAATACAGCAGGAAACTTGAGTGTGCTCAGAACAACAGAACGGTGTTTCCTACACATAAGGACCATATCTAGTTCAAATTTGCTTCTGAAACTGATACAACCAGAGGTCCTCAAACATCCAATGCTTGTCAGTTAAGATGAAAAACGTGTGACCTTCGTAAACTATGTAGTTCGTTAGAGCTATAAAGTACCTGCCCTTACCTGAAAGGAAGTCTTGCTTGTAGGAAGACTCAGAGCCTGGGATTTAACTCCATTTCTGAAGTGAAACACACAGCAGAGTTCTCATCCATTGATCCCACTCTGCTTTAGAGCAAGAAGCACGCTCTAGGTTTCTAGAGACTCTAATACAGCAGGAAACTTGAATGTGCTCAGAACAACAGAACGGTGTTTCCTACACATAAGGACCATATCTAGTTCAAATTTGCTTCTGAAACTGATACAAACCAGAGGTCCTCTAACATCCAATGCTTGTCAGTTAAGATGAGAAACGTGTGACCTTTGTAAACTATGTAGTTCGTTTGAGCTGTAAAGTACCTGCCCTTACCTGAAAGGAAGTCTTGCTTGTAGGAAGACTCAGAGCCTGGGATTTAACTCCATTTCTGAAGTGAAACACACAGCAGAGTTCTCATCCATTGATCACACTCTGCTTTAGAGCAAGAAGAATGCTAATGCTTTCTAGAGTCTCTAATACAGCAGGAAACGTGAGTGTGCTCAGAAGAAAAGAACGGTGTTTCCTACACACACGGACCGTATCTAGTTCAACTCTGCTTCTGAAACTGAAACAAACCACAGGTCCTCTAACATCCAATGCTTGTCAGTTAACATGAGAAACGTGTGAGCTTCGCGAACGATGTAGTTCGTTTGAGATGAAAAGTGACTTACCTGACCTGAAACGAAGTCTTGCTTGAAGGAAGACACAGAGCCTGGGATTTAACTCCATTTCTGAAGTGGAACACACAGCACAGTTCTGATCCATTGATCACACTCTGCTTTAGAACAAGAAGCACGGACTTGCTTTCTAGATTCTCTAAGACAGCAGGAAACGTGAGTGTGCTGAGAACAAAAGAACGGTGGTTCCTACATATACAGACCATTTCTAGTCCAACTCTGCCTCTGAAATTGATACAAAGCACTGGTCCTCTAACATCCAATGCTTGTCATTTAAGATGAGAAACGTGTGAGCTTCATGAATGATGTAGTTCGTTTGAGCTGAAAATTCCTGCCCTTACCTGAAACGAAGTCTGGCTTGTAGGAAGACACAGAGCCTGGGTTTTAACTCCAGTTCTGAAGTGAAACCAACAGCATAGTTATCATCCAAGGATCACACTCTGCTTTAGAGCAAGAAGCTCGCCCTTGCTTTCTATAGTCTCTAAGAAAGCAGGAAACTTGAGATTGCTGAGAACAAAAGAACGGTGTTCCCTACACATACGCACCATATCTAGTCCAACTCTGCCTCTGACATTGATACAAAGAACAGGTGCTCTAACATCAAATGCTTGTCATTTAAGATGAGAAAAGTGTGAGCTTCGTGAATGAAGTAGTTTGTTTGAGCTGAAAAGTGACTACCCTTACTTGAAACGAAGTCTACTTGTAGGAAGACACAGAGCCTGGGATTTAACTCCATTTCTGAAGTGAAACACACAGCAGAGTTCTCATCCATTCATCACACTCTGCTTTAGAGCAAGAAGCACGCTCTAGGTTTCTAGAGACTCTAATACACTAGGAAACTTGAATGTGCTCAGAACAACAGAACGGTGTTTCCTACACATAAGGACCATATCTAGTTCAAATTTGCTTCTAAAACTGATACAAACCAGAGGTCCTCTAACATCCAATGCTTGTCAGTTAAGATGAGAAACGTGTGACCTTCGTAATCTATGTAGTTCGTTTGAGCTGTAAATTACCTGCCCTTACCTGAAAGGAAGTCTTGCTTGTAGGAAGACTCAGAGCCTGGGATTTAACTCCATTTCTGAAGTGAAACACACAGCAGAGTTCTCATCCATTGATCACACTCTGCTTTAGAGCAAGAACAATGCTAATGCTTTCTAGAGTCTCTAATACAGCAGGAAACGTGAGTGTGCTCAGAAGAAAAGAACGGTGTTTCCTACACACACGGACCGTATCTAGTTCAACTCTGCTTCTGAAACTGAAACAAACCACAGGTCCTCTAACATCCAATGCTTGTCAGTTAACATGAGAAACGTGTGAGCTTCGTGAACGATGTAGTTCGTTTGAGATGAAAAGTGACTTACCTGACCTGAAACGAAGTCTTGCTTGAAGGAAGACACAGAGCCTGGGATTTAACTCCATTTCTGAAGTGGAACACACAGCACAGTTCTGATCCATTGATCACACTCTGCTTTAGAACAAGAAGCACGGACTTGCTTTCTAGATTCTCTAAGACAGCAGGAAACGTGAGTGTGCTCAGAACAAAAGAACGGTGTTTCCTACACATAAGGACCATATCTAGTTCAAATTTGCTTCTGAAACTGATACAAAGCAGAGGTCCTCAAACATCCAAAGCTTGTCAATTAAGCTGAGAAACGTGTGAGCTTTGTGAACGATGTAGTTCCTTTGAGCTCAAAAGTGAATGCACTTACCTGAAACGAAGTCTTGCTTGTAGGAAGACACAGAGCCTGGGATTTAACTCCATTTCTGAAGGGAAACACACAGCAGAGTTCTCATCCATTCATCACATTCTGCTTTAGAGCAAGAAGGACAATCTAGGTTTCTAGAGTCTCTTAGACAGCAGGAAACGTGAGTGTGCTCAGAAGAAAAGAACGGTGTTTCCTACACACACGGACCGTATCTAGTTCAACTATGCTTCTGAAACTGAAACAAACCACAGGTCCTCTAACATCCAATGCTTTTCAGTTAAGATGGGAAACGTGTTAGCTTCGTGAACGATGTAGTTCGTTTGAGCTGAAAAGTGACTTCCCTTACTTGAAACGAAGTCTACTTGTAGGAAGACACAGAGCCTGGGATTTAACTCCATTTCTGAAGTGAAACACACAGCAGAGTTCTCATCCATTCATCACACTCTGCTTTAGAACAAGAAGCACGCTCTAGGTTTCTAGAGTCTCTAATACAGCAGGAAACTTGAGTGTACTCAGAACAACAGAACGGTGTTTCCTACACATAAGGACCATATCTAGTTCAAATTTGCTTCTGAAACTGATACAACCAGAGGTCCTCAAACATCCAATGCTTGTCAGTTAAGATGAAAAACGTGTGACCTTCGTAAACTATGTAGTTCGTTTGAGCTGTAAAGTACCTGCCCTTACCTGAAAGGAAGTCTTGCTTGTAGGAAGACTCAGAGCCTGGGATTTAACTCCATTTCTGAAGTGAAACACACAGCAGAGTTCTCATCCATTCATCACACTCTGCTTTAGAGCAAGAAGCACGCTCTAGGTTTCTAGAGACTCTAATACAGCAGGAAACTTGAATATGCTCAGAACAACAGAACGGTGTTTCCTACACATAAGGACCATATCTAGTTCAAATTTGCTTCTAAAACTGATACAAACCAGAGGTCCTCTAACATCCAATGCTTGTCAGTTAAGATGAGAAACGTGTGACCTTGGTAATCTATGTAGTTCGTTTGAGCTGTAAATTACCTGCCCTTACCTGAAAGGAAGTCTTGCTTGTAGGAAGACTCAGAGCCTGGGATTTAACTCCATTTCTGAAGTGAAACACACAGCAGAGTTCTCATCCATTGATCACACTCTGCTTTAGAGCAAGAAGAATGCTAATGCTTTCTAGAGTCTCTAATACAGCAGGAAACGTGAGTGTGCTCAGAAGAAAAGAACGGTGTTTCCTACACACACGGACCGTATCTAGTTCAACTCTGCTTCTGAAACTGAAACAAACCACAGGTCCTCTAACATCCAATGCTTGTCAGTTAACATGAGAAACGTGTGAGCTTCGTGAACGATGTAGTTCGTTTGAGATGAAAAGTGACTTACCTGACCTGAAACGAAGTCTTGCTTGAAGGAAGACACAGAGCCTGGGATTTAACTCCATTTCTGAAGTGGAACACACAGCACAGTTCTGATCCATTGATCACACTCTGCTTTAGAACAAGAAGCACGGACTTGCTTTCTAGATTCTCTAAGACAGCAGGAAACGTGAGTGTGCTCAGAACAAAAGAACGGTGTTTCCTACACATAAGGACCATATCTAGTTCAAATTTGCTTCTGAAACTGATACAAAGCAGAGGTCCTCAAACATCCAAAGCTTGTCAATTAAGCTGAGAAACGTGTGAGCTTTGTGAACGATGTAGTTCCTTTGAGCTCAAAAGTGAATGCACTTACCTGAAACGAAGTCTTGTTTGTAGGAAGACACAGAGCCTGGGATTTAACTCCATTTCTGAAGGGAAACACACAGCAGAGTTCTCATCCATTCATCACATTCTGCTTTAGAGCAAGAAGGACAATCTAGGTTTCTAGAGTCTCTTAGACAGCAGGAAACGTGAGTGTGCTCAGAAGAAAAGAACGGTGTTTCCTACACACACGGACCGTATCTAGTTCAACTCTGCTTCTGAAACTGAAACAAACCACAGGTCCTCTAACATCCAATGCTTTTCAGTTAAGATGGGAAACGTGTTAGCTTCGTGAACGATGTAGTTCGTTTGAGCTGAAAAGTGACTTCCCTTACTTGAAACGAAGTCTACTTGTAGGAAGACACAGAGCCTGGGATTTAACTCCATTTCTGAAGTGAAACACACAGCAGAGTTCTCATCCATTCATCACACTCTGCTTTAGAACAAGAAGCACGCTCTAGGTTTCTAGAGTCTCTAATACAGCAGGAAACTTGAGTGTACTCAGAACAACAGAACGGTGTTTCCTACACATAAGGACCATATCTAGTTCAAATTTGCTTCTGAAACTGATACAACCAGAGGTCCTCAAACATCCAATGCTTGTCAGTTAAGATGAAAAACGTGTGACCTTCGTAAACTATGTAGTTCGTTTGAGCTGTAAAGTACCTGCCCTTACCTGAAAGGAAGTCTTGCTTGTAGGAAGACTCAGAGCCTGGGATTTAACTCAATTTCTGAAGTGAAACACACAGCAGAGTTCTCATCCATTCATCACACTCTGCTTTAGAGCAAGAAGCACGCTCTAGGTTTCTAGAGACTCTAATACAGCAGGAAACTTGAATGTGCTCAGAACAACAGAACGGTGTTTCCTACACATAAGGACCATATCTAGTTCAAATTTGCTTCTGAAACTGATACAAACCAAAGGTCCTCTAACATCCAATGCTTGTCAGTTAAGATGAGAAACGTGTGACCTTCGTAATCTATGTAGTTCATTTGAGCTGTAAAGTACCTGCCCTTACCTGAAAGGAAGTCTTGCTTGTAGGAAGACTCAGAGCCTGAGATTTAACTCCATTTCTGAAGTGAAACACACAGCAGAGTTCTCATCCATTGATCACACTCTGCTTTAGAGCAAGAAGAATGCTAATGCTTTCTAGAGTCTCTAATACAGCAGGAAACGTGAGTGTGCTCAGAAGAAAAGAACGGTGTTTCCTACACACACGGACCGTATCTAGTTCAACTCTGCTTCTGAAACTGAAACAAACCACAGGTCCTCTAACATCCAATGCTTGTCTGTTAACATGAGAAACGTGTGAGCTTCGTGAACGATGTAGTTCGTTTGAGATGAAAAGTGACTTACCTGACCTAAAACCAAGTCTTGCTTGAAGGAAGACACAGAGCCTGGGATTTAACTCCATTTCTGAAGTGGAACACACAGCACAGTTCTGATCCATTGATCACACTCTGCTTTAGAACAAGAAGCACGGACTTGCTTTCTAGATTCTCTAAGACAGCAGGAAACGTGAGTGTGCTGAGAACAAAAGAACGGTGGTTCCTACACATAAAGACCATTTCTAGTTCAACTCTGCCTCTGAAATTGATACTAAGCACTGGTCCTCTAACATCCAATGCTTGTCATTTAAGATGAGAAACGTGTGAGCTTCATGAATGATGTAGTTCGTTTGAGCTGAAAAGTTCCTGCCCTTACCTGAAACGAAGTCTTGCTTGTAGGAACACTCAGAGCCTGGGATTTAACTCCATTTCTGAAGTGAAACACAGCAGAGTTCTCATCCATTGATCATACTCTGCTTTAGAGCAAGAAGCACGCTCTTGCCTTCTAGAGTCTCTAATACAGCAGGAAACTTGAGTGTGCTCAGAACAAAAGAACGGTGTTTCCTACACATAAGGACCATATCTAGTTCAAATTTGCTTCTGAAACTGATACAAACCAGAGGTCCTCTAACATCCAATGCTTGTCAGTTAAGATGAGAAACGTGTGACCTTCGTAAACTATGTAGTTCGTTTGAGCTGTAAATTACCTGCCCTTACCTGAAAGGAAGTCTTGCTTGTAGGAAGACTCAGAGCCTGGGATTTAACTCCATTTCTGAAGTGAAACACACAGCAGAGTTCTCATCCATTGATCACACTCTGCTTTAGAGCAAGAAGAATGCTAATGCTTTCTAGAGTCTCTAATACAGCAGGAAACGTGAGTGTGCTCAGAAGAAAAGAACGGTGTTTCCTACACACACGGACCGTATCTAGTTCAACTCTGCTTCTGAAACTGAAACAAACCACAGGTCCTCTAACATCCAATGCTTGTCAGTTAACATGAGAAACGTGTGAGCTTCGCGAACGATGTAGTTCGTTTGAGATGAAAAGTGACTTACCTGACCTGAAACGAAGTCTTGCTTGAAGGAAGACACAGAGCCTGGGATTTAACTCCATTTCTGAAGTGGAACACACAGCACAGTTCTGATCCATTGATCACACTCTGCTTTAGAACAAGAAGCACGGACTTGCTTTCTAGATTCTCTAAGACAGCAGGAAACGTGAGTGTGCTCAGAACAAAAGAACGGTGTTTCCTACAAATAAGGACCATATCTAGTTCAAATTTGCTTCTGAAACTGATACAAAGCAGAGGTCCTCAAACATCCAAAGCTTGTCAATTAAGCTGAGAAACGTGTGAGCTTTGTGAACGATGTAGTTCCTTTGAGCTCAAAAGTGAATGCACTTACCTGAAACGAAGTCTTGCTTGTAGGAAGACACAGAGCCTGGGATTTAACTCCATTTCTGAAGGGAAACACACAGCAGAGTTCTCATCCATTCATCACATTCTGCTTTAGAGCAAGAAGGACAATCTAGGTTTCTAGAGTCTCTTAGACAGCAGGAAACGTGAGTGTGCTCAGAAGAAAAGAACGGTGTTTCCTACACACACGGACCGTATCTAGTTCAACTCTGCTTCTGAAACTGAAACAAACCACAGGTCCTCTAACATCCAATGCTTTTCAGTTAAGATGGGAAACGTGTTAGCTTCGTGAACGATGTAGTTCGTTTGAGCTGAAAAGTGACTTCCCTTACTTGAAACGAAGTCTACTTGTAGGAAGACACAGAGCCTGGGATTTAACTCCATTTCTGAAGTGAAACACACAGCAGAGTTCTCATCCATTCATCACACTCTGCTTTAGAACAAGAAGCACGCTCTAGGTTTCTAGAGTCTCTAATACAGCAGGAAACTTGAGTGTACTCAGAACAACAGAACGGTGTTTCCTACACATAAGGACCATATCTAGTTCAAATTTGCTTCTGAAACTGATACAACCAGAGGTCCTCAAACATCCAATGCTTGTCAGTTAAGATGAAAAACGTGTGACCTTCGTAAACTATGTAGTTCGTTTGAGCTGTAAAGTACCTGCCCTTACCTGAAAGGAAGTCTTGCTTGTAGGAAGACTCAGAGCCTGGGATTTAACTCCATTTCTGAAGTGAAACACACAGCAGAGTTCTCATCCATTCATCACACTCTGCTTTAGAGCAAGAAGCACGCTCTAGGTTTCTAGAGACTCTAATACAGCAGGAAACTTGAATGTGCTCAGAACAACAGAACGGTGTTTCCTACACATAAGGACCATATCTAGTTCAAATTTGCTTCTGAAACTGATACAAACCAGAGGTCCTCTAACATCCAATGCTTGTCAGTTAAGATGAGAAACGTGTGACCTTCGTAATCTATGTAGTTCATTTGAGCTGTAAAGTACCTGCCCTTACCTGAAAGGAAGTCTTGCTTGTAGGAAGACTCAGAGCCTGGGATTTAACTCCATTTCTGAAGTGAAACACACAGCAGAGTTCTCATCCATTGATCACACTCTGCTTTAGAGCAAGAAGAATGCTAATGCTTTCTAGAGTCTCTAATACAGCAGGAAACGTGAGTGTGCTCAGAAGAAAAGAACGGTGTTTCCTACACACACGGACCGTATCTAGTTCAACTCTGCTTCTGAAACTGAAACAAACCACAGGTCCTCTAACATCCAATGCTTGTCTGTTAACATGAGAAACGTGTGAGCTTCGTGAACGATGTAGTTCGTTTGAGATGAAAAGTGACTTACCTGACCTAAAACCAAGTCTTGCTTGAAGGAAGACACAGAGCCTGGGATTTAACTCCATTTCTGAAGTGGAACACACAGCACAGTTCTGATCCATTGATCACACTCTGCTTTAGAACAAGAAGCACGGACTTGCTTTCTAGATTCTCTAAGACAGCAGGAAACGTGAGTGTGCTGAGAACAAAAGAACGGTGGTTCCTACACATACGGACCATTTCTAGTCCAACTCTGCCTCTGAAATTGATACTAAGCACTTGTGCTCTAACATCCAATGCTTGTCATTTAAGATGAGAAACGTGTGAGCTTCATGAATGATGTAGTTCGTTTGAGCTGAAAAGTTCCTGCCCTTACCTGAAACGAAGTCTTGCTTGTAGGAACACTCAGAGCCTGGGATTTAACTCCATTTCTGAAGTGAAACACAGCAGAGTTCTCATCCATTGATCATACTCTGCTTTAGAGCAAGAAGCACGCTCTTGCCTTCTAGAGTCTCTAATACAGCAGGAAACTTGAGTGTGCTCAGAACAAAAGAACGGTGTTTCCTACACATAAGGACCATATCTAGTTCAAATTTGCTTCTGAAACTGATACAAACCAGAGGTCCTCTAACATCCAATGCTTGTCAGTTAAGATGAGAAACGTGTGACCTTCGTAAACTATGTAGTTCGTTTGAGCTGTAAAGTACCTGCCCTTACCTGAAACGAAGTCTTGCTTGTAGGAAGAATCAGAGCCTGGGATTTAACTCCATTTCTGAAGTGAAACACACAGCAGAGTTCTCATCCATTGATCACACTCTGCTTTAGAGCAAGAAGAATGCTAATGCTTTCTAGAGTCTCTAATACAGCAGGAAACGTGAGTGTGCTCAGAAGAAAAGAACGGTGTTTCCTACACACACGGACCGTATCTAGTTCAACTCTGCTTCTGAAACTGAAACAAACCACAGGTCCTCTAACATCCAATGCTTGTCAGTTAACATGAGAAACGTGTGAGCTTCGTGAACGATGTAGTTCGTTTGAGATGAAAAGTGACTTACCTGACCTGAAACGAAGTCTTGCTTGAAGGAAGACACAGAGCCCGGGATTTAACTCCATTTCTGAAGTGGAACACACAGCACAGTTCTGATCCATTGATCACACTCTGCTTTAGAACAAGAAGCACGGACTTGCTTTCTAGATTCTCTAAGACAGCAGGAAACGTGAGTGTGCTCAGAACAAAAGAACGGTGTTTCCTACACATAAGGACCATATCTAGTTCAAATTTGCTTCTGAAACTGATACAAAGCAGAGGTCCTCAAACATCCAAAGCTTGTCAATTAAGCTGAGAAACGTGTGAGCTTTGTGAACGATGTAGTTCCTTTGAGCTCAAAAGTGACTGCACTTACCTGAAACGAAGTCTTGCTTGTAGGAAGACTCAGAGCCTGGGATTTAACTCCATTTCTGAAGGGAAACACACAGCAGAGTTCTCATCCATTCATCACACTCTGCTTTAGAGCAAGAAGCACGCTCTAGGTTTCTAGAGTCTCTAAGACAGCAGGAAACGTGAGTGTGCTGAGAACAAAAGAACGGTGTTTCCTACACATAAGGACCATATCCAGTCCAACTCTGCTTCTGAAACTGATACAAAGCACTGGTCCTCTAACATCCAATGCTTGTCAGCTAACATGAGAAATGTGTTAGCTTCGTGAAGGATGTAGTTCGTTTGAGCTGTAAAGTAACTGCCCTTACCTGAAACGAAGTCTTTCTTGTAGGAACACTCAGAGCCTGGGATTTAACTCGATTTCTGAAGTGAAACACATCAGAGTTCTCCTCCATTGATCACACTCTGCTTTAGAGCAAGAAGCACGCTCTTGCCTTCTAGAGTCTCTAATTCAGCAGGAAATTTGAGTGTGCTCAGAATAAAAGAACGGTGTTTCCTACACACGCGGACCGTACCTAGTTCAACTCTGCTTCTGAAACTGAAACAAACCACAGGTCCTCTAACATCCAATGCTTCTCAGTTAACATGAGAATGTGTGAGCTTCATGAACGATGTAGTTCGTTTGAGCTGAAAAGTTACTGCCCATACCTGAAACGAAGTCTTGCTTGTAGGAAGACACAGAGCCTGGGATTTAACTCCATTTCTGAAGGGAAACACACAGCAGAGTTCTCATCCATTGATCCCACTCTGCTTTAGAGCAAGAAGGACACTCTAGGTTTCTAGAGTCTCTTAGACAGCAGGAAACGTGAGTGTGCTCAGAAGAAAAGAACGGTGTTTCCTACACATACGGGACATATCTAGTCCAACTCTGCTTCTGAAAATGATACAAAGCATTGGTCCTCTAACATCCAATGCTTTTCAGTTAAGATGGGAAACGTGTTAGCTTCGTGAACGATGTAGTTCGTTTGAGCTGAAAAGTGACTTCCCTTACTTGAAACGAAGTCTACTTGTAGGAAGACACAGAGCCTGGGATTTAACTCCATTTCTGAAGTGAAACACACAGCAGAGTTCTCATCCATTCATCACACTCTGCTTTAGAGCAAGAAGCACGCTCTAGGTTTCTAGAGTCTCCAATACAGCAGGAAACTTGAGTGTGCTCAGAACAACAGAACGGTGTTTCCTACACATAAGGACCATATCTAGTTCAAATTTGCCTCTGAAACTGATACAAACCAGAGGTCCTCTAACATCCAATGCTTGTCAGTTAAGATGAGAAACGTGTGAGCTTCGGAAACTATGTAGTTTCTTTTAGCTGTAAATTACCTGCCCTTACTTGAAACGAAGTCTTGCTTGTAGGAAGAAACAGAGCCTGGGATTTAACTCCATTTCTGAAGTGAAACACACAGCAGAGTTCTCATCCATTGATCCCACTCTGCTTTAGAGCAAGAAGGACGCTCTAGGTTTCTAGAATCTCTAAGAGAGCAGGAAACGTGAGTGTGCTGAGAACAAAAGAATGTTGTTTCCTACACATACGGACCATATCTAGTTCAAATTTGCTTCTGAATCTGATACAAACCAGAGGTCCTCTAACATCCAATGCTTGTCAGTTAAGATGAGAAACGTGTGACCTTCGTAATCTATGTAGTTCGTTTGAGCTGTAAAGTACCTGCCCTTACCTGAAAGGAAGTCTTGTTTGTAGAAAGACTCAGAGCCTGGGATTTAACTCCATTTCTGAAGTGGAACACACAGCACAGTTCTGATCCATTGATCACACTCTGCTTTAGAACAAGAAGCACGGACTTGCTTTCTAGATTCTCTAAGACAGCAGGAAACGTGAGTGTGCTGAGAACAAAAGAACGGTGTTTCCTACACATACGGACCATTTCTAGTCCAACTCTGCCTCTGAAATTGATACAAAGCACTGGTCCTCTAACATCCAATGCTTGTCATTTAAGATGAGAAACGTGTGAGCTTCATGAATGATGTAGTTCGTTTGAGCTGAAATGTTCCTGCCCTTACCTGAAACGAAGTCTTGCTTGTAGGAACACTCAGAGCCTGGGATTTAACTCCATTTCTGAAGTGAAACACAGCAGAGTTCTCATCCATTGATCATACTCTGCTTTAGAGGAAGAAGCACGCTCTTGCCTTCTAGAGTCTCTAATACAGCAGGAAACTTGAGTGTGCTCAGAACAAAAGAACGGTGTTTCCTACACATAAGGACCATATCTAGTTCAAATTTGCTTCTGAAACTTATACAAAGCAGAGGTCCTCAAACATCCAAAGCTTGTCAATTAAGCTGAGAAACGTGTGAGCTTTGTGAACGATGTAGTTCCTTTGAGCTCAAAAGTGACTGCACTTACCTGAAACGAAGTCTTGCTTGTAGGAAGACACAGAGCCTGGGTTTTAACTCCAGTTCTGAAGTGAAACACACAGCAGAGTTCTCATCCATTCATCACACTCTGCTTTAGAGCAAGAAGCACGCTCTAGGATTCTAGAGTCTCTAATACAGCAGGAAACTTGAGTGTGCTCAGAACAACAGAACGGTGTTTCCTACACACACGGACCGTATCTAGTTCAACTCTGCTTCTGAAACTGAAACAAACCACAGGTCCTCTAACATCCAATGCTTGTCAGTTAACATGAGAAACGTGTGAGCTTCGTGAACGATGTAGTTCGTTTGAGATGAAAAGTGACTTACCTGACCTGAAACGAAGTCTTGCTTGAAGGAAGACACAGAGCCCGGGATTTAACTCCATTTCTGAAGTGGAACACACAGCACAGTTCTGATCCATTGATCACACTCTGCTTTAGAACAAGAAGCACGGACTTGCTTTCTAGATTCTCTAAGACAGCAGGAAACGTGAGTGTGCTGAGAACAAAAGAACGGTGGTTCCTACACATACGGACCATTTCTAGTCCAACTCTGCCTCTGAAATTGATACAAAGCACTGGTCCTCTAACATCCAATGCTTGTCATTTAAGATGAGAAACGTGTGAACTTCATAAATGATGTAGTTCGTTTGAGCTGAAAAGTTCCTGCCCTTACCTGAAACGAAGTCTTGCTTGTAGGAACACTCAGAGCCTGGGATTTAACTCCATTTCTGAAGTGAAACACAGCAGAGTTCTCATCCATTGATCATACTCTGCTTTAGAGCAAGAAGCACGCTCTTGCCTTCTAGAGTCTCTAATACAGCAGGAAACTTGAGAGTGCTCAGAACAAAAGAACGGTGTTTCCTACACACAAGGACCATATCTAGTTCAAATTTGCTTCTGAAACTGATACAAACCAGACGTCCTCTAACATCCAATGCTTGTCAGTTAAGATGAGAAACGTGTGACCTTTGTGAACTATGTAGTTCTTTCGAGCTGTAAAGTACCTGCCCTTACCTGAAAGGAAGTCTTGCTTGTAGGAAGACTCAGAGTCTGGGATTTAACTCCATTTCTGAAGTGAAACACACAGCAGAGTTCTCATCCATTGATCCCACTCTGCTTTAGAGCAAGAAGGACGCTCTAGGTTTCTAGAATCTCTAAGACAGCAGGAAACGTGAATGTGCTCAGAAGAAAAGAATGGTGTTTCCTACACACGCGGACCGTATCGAGTTCAACTCTGCTTCTGAAACTGAAACAAACTACAGGCCCTCTAACATCCAATGCTTGTCAGTTAACATGAGAAACGTGTGAGCTTCGGAAACTATGTAGTTTCTTTTAGCTGTAAATTACCTGCCCTTACTTGAAACGAAGTCTTGCTTGTAGGAAGAAACAGAGCCTGGGATTTAACTCCATTTCTGAAGTGAAACACACAGCAGAGTTCTCATCCATTGATCCCACTCTGCTTTAGAGCAAGAAGGACGCACTAGGTTTCTAGAATCTCTAAGAGAGCAGGAAACGTGAGTGTGCTGAGAACAAAGAATGTTGTTTCCTACACATACGGACCATATCTAGTCAAACTCTGCTTCTGAAACTGATACAAATCAGAGGTCCTCAAACATCCAAAGCTTGTCAATTAAGCTGAGAAACATGTGAGCTTTGTGAACGATGTAGTTCCTTTGAGCTCAAAAGTGACTGCGCTTACCTGAAACGAAATCTTGCATGTAGGAAGACACAGAGCCTGGGGTTTAACTCCATTTCTGAAGGGAAACACACAGCATAGTTCTCATCCATTGATCACACACTGCTTTAGAGCAAGAAGCACGTGCTTGCTTTCTAGATTCTCTAAGACAGCAGGAAACGTGAGTGTGCTGAGAACAAAAGAACGGTGGTTCCTACACATACAGACCATTTCTAGTCCAACTCTGCCTCTGAAATTGATACAAAGCACTGGTCCTCTAACATCCAATGCTTGTCATTTAAGATGAGAAACGTGTGAGCTTCATGAATGATGTAGTTCGTTTGAGCTGAAAAGTTCCTGCCCTTACCTGAAACGAAGTCTGGCTTGTAGGAAGACACAGAGCCTGGGTTTTAACTCCAGTTCTGAAGTGAAACCAACAGCATAGTTATCATCCAAGGATCACACTCTGCTTTAGAGCAAGAAGCTCGCCCTTGCTTTCTATAGTCTCTAAGAAAGCAGGAAACTTGAGATTGCTGAGAACAAAAGAACGGTGTTCCCTACACATACGCACCATATCTAGTCCAACTCTGCCTCTGACATTGATACAAAGAACAGGTGCTCTAACATCCAATGCTTGTCATTTAAGATGAGAAAAGTGTGAGCTTCGTGAATGAAGTAGTTTGTTTGAGCTGAAAAGTGACTACCCTTACTTGAAACGAAGTCTACTTGTAGGAAGACTCAGAGCCTGGGATTTAACTCCATTTCTGAAGTGAAACACACAGCAGAGTTCTCATCCATTCATCACACTCTGCTTTAGAGCAAGAAGCACGCTCTAGGTTTCTAGAGACTCTAATACAGCAGGAAACTTGAATGTGCTCAGAACAACAGAACGGTGTTTCCTACACATAAGGACCATATCTAGTTCAAATTTGCTTCTGAAACTGATACAAACCAGAGGTCCTCTAACATCCAATGCTTGTCAGTTAAGATGAGAAACGTGTGACCTTCGTAATCTATGTAGTTCGTTTGAGCTGTAAAGTACCTGCCCTTACCTGAAAGGAAGTCTTGCTTGTAGGAAGACTCAGAGCCTGGGATTTAACTCCATTTCTGAAGTGAAACACACAGCAGAGTTCTCATCCATTGATCACACTCTGCTTTAGAGCAAGAAGAATACTAATGCTTTCTAGAGTCTCTAATACAGCAGGAATCGTGAGTGTGCTCAGAAGAAAAGAACGGTGTTTCCTACACACACGGACCGTATCTAGTTCAACTCTGCTTCTGAAACTGAAACAAACCACAGGTCCTCTAACATCCAATGCTTGTCAGTTAACATGAGAAACGTGTGAGCTTCGCGAACGATGTAGTTCGTTTGAGATGAAAAGTGACTTACCTGACCTGAAACGAAGTCTTGCTTGAAGGAAGACACAGAGCCTGGGATTTAACTCCATTTCTGAAGTGGAACACACAGCACAGTTCTGATCCATTGATCACACTCTGCTTTAGAACAAGAAGCACGTGCTTGCTTTCTAGATTCTCTAAGACAGCAGGAAACGTGAGTGTGCTGAGAACAAAAGAACGGTGGTTCCTACATATACAGACCATTTCTAGTCCAACTCTGCCTCTGAAATTGATACAAAGCACTGGTCCTCTAACATCCAATGCTTGTCATTTAAGATGAGAAACGTGTGAGCTTCATGAATGATGTAGTTCGTTTGAGCTGAAAATTCCTGCCCTTACCTGAAACGAAGTCTGTCTTGTAGGAAGACACAGAGCCTGGGCTTTAACTCCAGTTCTGAAGTGAAACCAACAGCATAGTTATCATCCAAGGATCACACTCTGCTTTAGAGCAAGAAGCTCGCCCTTGCTTTCTGTAGTCTCTAAGAAAGCAGGAAACTTGAGATTGCTGAGAACAAAAGAACGGTGTTCCCTACACATACGCACCATATCTAGTCCAACTCTGCCTCTGACATTGATACAAAGAACAGGTGCTCTAACATCCAATGCTTGTCATTTAAGATGAGAAAAGTGTGAGCTTCGTGAATGAAGTAGTTTGTTTGAGCTGAAAAGTGACTACCCTTACTTGAAACGAAGTCTACTTGTAGGAAGACACAGAGCCTGGGATTTAACTCCATTTCTGAAGTGAAACACACAGCAGAGTTCTCATCCATTCATCACACTCTGCTTTAGAGCAAGAAGCACGCTCTAGGTTTCTAGAGACTCTAATACAGCAGGAAACTTGAATGTGCTCAGAACAACAGAACGGTGTTTCCTACACATAAGGACCATATCTAGTTCAAATTTGCTTCTAAAACTGATACAAACCAGAGGTCCTCTAACATCCAATGCTTGTCAGTTAAGATGAGAAACGTGTGACCTTCGTAATCTATGTAGTTCGTTTGAGCTGTAAATTACCTGCCCTTACCTGAAAGGAAGTCTTGCTTGTAGGAAGACTCAGAGCCTGGGATTTAACTCCATTTCTGAAGTGAAACACACAGCAGAGTTCTCATCCATTGATCACACTCTGCTTTAGAGCAAGAAGAATGCTAATGCTTTCTAGAGTCTCTAATACAGCAGGAAACGTGAGTGTGCTCAGAAGAAAAGAACGGTGTTTCCTACACACACGGACCGTATCTAGTTCAACTCTGCTTCTGAAACTGAAACAAACCACAGGTCCTCTAACATCCAATGCTTGTCAGTTAACATGAGAAACGTGTGAGCTTCGTGAACGATGTAGTTCGTTTGAGATGAAAGTGACTTACCTGACCTGAAACGAAGTCTTGCTTGAAGGAAGACACAGAGCCTGGGATTTAACTCCATTTCTGAAGTGGAACACACAGCACAGTTCTGATCCATTGATCACACTCTGCTTTAGAACAAGAAGCACGGACTTGCTTTCTAGATTCTCTAAGACAGCAGGAAACGTGAGTGTGCTCAGAACAAAAGAACGGTGTTTCCTACAAATAAGGACCATATCTAGTTCAAATTTGCTTCTGAAACTGATACAAAGCAGAGGTCCTCAAACATCCAAAGCTTGTCAATTAAGCTGAGAAACGTGTGAGCTTTGTGAACGATGTAGTTCCTTTGAGCTCAAAAGTGAATGCACTTACCTGAAACGAAGTCTTGCTTGTAGGAAGACACAGAGCCTGGGATTTAACTCCATTTCTGAAGGGAAACACACAGCAGAGTTCTCATCCATTCATCACATTCTGCTTTAGAGCAAGAAGGACAATCTAGGTTTCTAGAGTCTCTTAGACAGCAGGAAACGTGAGTGTGCTCAGAAGAAAAGAACGGTGTTTCCTACACACACGGACCGTATCTAGTTCAACTCTGCTTCTGAAACTGAAACAAACCACAGGTCCTCTAACATCCAATGCTTTTCAGTTAAGATGGGAAACGTCTTAGCTTCGTGAACGATGTAGTTCGTTTGAGCTGAAAAGTGACTTCCCTTACTTGAAACGAAGTCTACTTGTAGGAAGACACAGAGCCTGGGATTTAACTCCATTTCTGAAGTGAAACACACAGCAGAGTTCTCATCCATTCATCACACTCTGCTTTAGAACAAGAAGCACGCTCTAGGTTTCTAGAGTCTCTAATACAGCAGGAAACTTGAGTGTACTCAGAACAACAGAACGGTGTTTCCTACACATAAGGACCATATCTAGTTCAAATTTGCTTCTGAAACTGATACAACCAGAGGTCCTCAAACATCCAATGCTTGTCAGTTAAGATGAAAAACGTGTGACCTTCGTAAACTATGTAGTTCGTTTGAGCTGTAAAGTACCTGCCCTTACCTGAAAGGAAGTCTTGCTTGTAGGAAGACTCAGAGCCTGGGATTTAACTCCATTTCTGAAGTGAAACACACAGCAGAGTTCTCATCCATTCATCACACTCTGCTTTAGAGCAAGAAGCACGCTCTAGGTTTCTAGAGACTCTAATACAGCAGGAAACTTGAATGTGCTCAGAACAACAGAACGGTGTTTCCTACACATAAGGACCATATCTAGTTCAAATTTGCTTCTGAAACTGATACAAACCAGAGGTCCTCTAACATCCAATGCTTGTCAGTTAAGATGAGAAACGTGTGACCTTCGTAATCTATGTAGTTCATTTGAGCTGTAAAGTACCTGCCCTTACCTGAAAGGAAGTCTTGCTTGTAGGAAGACTCAGAGCCTGGGATTTAACTCCATTTCTGAAGTGAAACACACAGCAGAGTTCTCATCCATTGATCACACTCTGCTTTAGAGCAAGAAGAATGCTAATGCTTTCTAGAGTCTCTAATACAGCAGGAAACGTGAGTGTGCTCAGAAGAAAAGAACGGTGTTTCCTACACACACGGACCGTATCTAGTTCAACTCTGCTTCTGAAACTGAAACAAACCACAGGTCCTCTAACATCCAATGCTTGTCTGTTAACATGAGAAACGTGTGAGCTTCGTGAACGATGTAGTTCGTTTGAGATGAAAAGTGACTTACCTGACCTAAAACCAAGTCTTGCTTGAAGGAAGACACAGAGCCTGGGATTTAACTCCATTTCTGAAGTGGAACACACAGCACAGTTCTGATCCATTGATCACACTCTGCTTTAGAACAAGAAGCACGGACTTGCTTTCTAGATTCTCTAAGACAGCAGGAAACGTGAGTGTGCTGAGAACAAAAGAACGGTGGTTCCTACACATACGGACCATTTCTAGTCCAACTCTGCCTCTGAAATTGATACTAAGCACTGGTCCTCTAACATCCAATGCTTGTCATTTAAGATGAGAAACGTGTGAGCTTCATGAATGATGTAGTTCGTTTGAGCTGAAAAGTTCCTGCCCTTACCTGAAACAAAGTCTTGCTTGTAGGAACACTCAGAGCCTGGGATTTAACTCCATTTCTGAAGTGAAACACAGCAGAGTTCTCATCCATTGATCATACTCTGCTTTAGAGCAAGAAGCACGCTCTTGCCTTCTAGAGTCTCTAATACAGCAGGAAACTTGAGTGTGCTCAGAACAAAAGAACGGTGTTTCCTACACATAAGGACCATATCTAGTTCAAATTTGCTTCTGAAACTGATACAAACCAGAGGTCCTCTAACATCCAATGCTTGTCAGTTAAGATGAGAAACGTGTGACCTTCGTAAACTATGTAGTTCGTTTGAGCTGTAAAGTACCTGCCCTTACCTGAAAGGAAGTCTTGCTTGTAGGAAGAATCAGAGCCTGGGATTTAACTCCATTTCTGAAGTGAAACACACAGCAGAGTTCTCATCCATTGATCACACTCTGCTTTAGAGCAAGAAGAATGCTAATGCTTTCTAGAGTCTCTAATACAGCAGGAAACGTGAGTGTGCTCAGAAGAAAAGAACGGTGTTTCCTACACACACGGACCGTATCTAGTTCAACTCTGCTTCTGAAACTGAAACAAACCACAGGTCCTCTAACATCCAATGCTTGTCAGTTAACATGAGAAACGTGTGAGCTTCGAGAACGATGTAGTTCGTTTGAGATGAAAAGTGACTTACCTGACCTGAAACGAAGTCTTGCTTGAAGGAAGACACAGAGCCTGGGATTTAACTCCATTTCTGAAGTGGAACACACAGCACAGTTCTGATCCATTGATCACACTCTGCTTTAGAACAAGAAGCACGGACTTGCTTTCTAGATTCTCTAAGACAGCAGGAAACGTGAGTGTGCTCAGAACAAAAGAACGGTGTTTCCTACACATAAGGACCATATCTAGTTCAAATTTGCTTCTGAAACTGATACAAAGCAGAGGTCCTCAAACATCCAAAGCTTGTCAATTAAGCTGAGAAACGTGTGAGCTTTGTGAACGATGTAGTTCCTTTGAGCTCAAAAGTGAATGCACTTACCTGAAACGAAGTCTTGCTTGTAGGAAGACACAGAGCCTGGGATTTAACTCCATTTCTGAAGGGAAACACACAGCAGAGTTCTCATCCATTCATCACATTCTGCTTTAGAGCAAGAAGGACAATCTAGGTTTCTAGAGTCTCTTAGACAGCAGGAAACGTGAGTGTGCTCAGAAGAAAAGAACGGTGTTTCCTACACACACGGACCGTATCTAGTTCAACTCTGCTTCTGAAACTGAAACAAACCACAGGTCCTCTAACATCCAATGCTTTTCAGTTAAGATGGGAAACGTGTTAGCTTCGTGAACGATGTAGTTCGTTTGAGCTGAAAAGTGACTTCCCTTACTTGAAACGAAGTCTACTTGTAGGAAGACACAGAGCCTGGGATTTAACTCCATTCCTGAAGTGAAACACACAGCAGAGTTCTCATCCATTCATCACACTCTGCTTTAGAACAAGAAGCACGCTCTAGGTTTCTAGAGTCTCTAATACAGCAGGAAACTTGAGTGTACTCAGAACAACAGAACGGTGTTTCCTACACATAAGGACCATATCTAGTTCAAATTTGCTTCTGAAACTGATACAACCAGAGGTCCTCAAACATCCAATGCTTGTCAGTTAAGATGAAAAACGTGTGACCTTCGTAAACTATGTAGTTCGTTTGAGCTGTAAAGTACCTGCCCTTACCTGAAAGGAAGTCTTGCTTGTAGGAAGACTCAGAGCCTGGGATTTAACTCCATTTCTGAAGTGAAACACACAGCAGAGTTCTCATCCATTCATCACACTCTGCTTTAGAGCAAGAAGCACGCATTAGGTTTCTAGAGACTCTAATACAGCAGGAAACTTGAATGTGCTCAGAACAACAGAACGGTGTTTCCTACACATAAGGACCATATCTAGTACAAATTTGCTTCTGAAACTGATACAAACCAGAGGTCCTCTAACATCCAATGCTTGTCAGTTAAGATGAGAAACGTGTGACCTTCGTAATCTATGTAGTTCATTTGAGCTGTAAAGTACCTGCCCTTACCTGAAAGGAAGTCTTGCTTGTAGGAAGACTCAGAGCCTGGGATTTAACTCCATTTCTGAAGTGAAACACACAGCAGAGTTCTCATCCATTGATCACACTCTGCTTTAGAGCAAGAAGAATGCTAATGCTTTCTAGAGTCTCTAATACAGCAGGAAACGTGAGTGTGCTCAGAAGAAAAGAACGGTGTTTCCTACACACACGGACCGTATCTAGTTCAACTCTGCTTCTGAAACTGAAACAAACCACAGGTCCTCTAACATCCAATGCTTGTCTGTTAACATGAGAAACGTGTGAGCTTCGTGAACGATGTAGTTCGTTTGAGATGAAAAGTGACTTACCTGACCTAAAACCAAGTCTTGCTTGAAGGAAGACACAGAGCCTGGGATTTAACTCCATTTCTGAAGTGGAACACACAGCACAGTTCTGATCCATTGATCACACTCTGCTTTAGAACAAGAAGCACGGACTTGCTTTCTAGATTCTCTAAGACAGCAGGAAACGTGAGTGTGCTGAGAACAAAAGAACGGTGGTTCCTACACATACGGACCATTTCTAGTCCAACTCTGCCTCTGAAATTGATACTAAGCACTGGTCCTCTAACATCCAATGCTTGTCATTTAAGATGAGAAACGTGTGAGCTTCATGAATGATGTAGTTCGTTTGAGCTGAAAAGTTCCTGCCCTTACCTGAAACGAAGTCTTGCTTGTAGGAACACTCAGAGCCTGGGATTTAACTCCATTTCTGAAGTGAAACACAGCAGAGTTCTCATCCATTGATCATACTCTGCTTTAGAGCAAGAAGCACGCTCTTGCCTTCTAGAGTCTCTAATACAGCAGGAAACTTTAGTGTGCTCAGAACAAAAGAACGGTGTTTCCTACACATAAGGACCATATCTAGTTCAAATTTGCTTCTGAAACTGATACAAACCAGAGGTCCTCTAACATCCAATGCTTGTCAGTTAAGATGAGAAACGTGTGACCTTCGTAAACTATGTAGTTCGTTTGAGCTGTAAAGTACCTGCCCTTACCTGAAAGGAAGTCTTGCTTGTAGGAAGACTCAGAGCCTTGGATTTAACTCCATTTCTGAAGTGAAACACACAGCAGAGTTCTCATCCATTGATCACACTCTGCTTTAGAGCAAGAAGAATGCTAATGCTTTCTAGAGTCTCTAATACAGCAGGAAACGTGAGTGTGCTCAGAAGAAAAGAACGGTGTTTCCTACACACACGGACCGTATCTAGTTCAACTCTGCTTCTGAAACTGAAACAAACCACAGGTCCTCTAACATCCAATGCTTGTCAGTTAACATGAGAAACGTGTGAGCTTCGTGAACGATGTAGTTCGTTTGAGATGAAAAGTGACTTACCTGACCTGAAACGAAGTCTTGCTTGAAGGAAGACACAGAGCCCGGGATTTAACTCCATTTCTGAAGTGGAACACACAGCACAGTTCTGATCCATTGATCACACTCTGCTTTAGAACAAGAAGCACGGACTTGCTTTCTAGATTCTCTAAGACAGCAGGAAACGTGAGTGTGCTCAGAACAAAAGAACGGTGTTTCCTACACATAAGGACCATATCTAGTTCAAATTTGCTTCTGAAACTGATACAAAGCAGAGGTCCTCAAACATCCAAAGCTTGTCAATTAAGCTGAGAAACGTGTGAGCTTTGTGAACGATGTAGTTCCTTTGAGCTCAAAAGTGACTGCACTTACCTGAAACGAAGTCTTGCTTGTAGGAAGACCCAGAGCCTGGGATTTAACTCCATTTCTGAAGGGAAACACACAGCAGAGTTCTCATCCATTCATCACACTCTGCTTTAGAGCAAGAAGCACGCTCTAGGTTTCTAGAGTCTCTAAGACAGCAGGAAACGTGAGTGTGCTGAGAACAAAAGAACGGTGTTTCCTACACATAAGGACCATATCCAGTCCAACTCTGCTTCTGAAACTGATACAAAGCACTGGTCCTCTAACATCCAATGCTTGTCAGCTAACATGAGAAACGTGTTAGCTTCGTGAAGGATGTAGTTCGTTTGAGCTGTAAAGTAACTGCCCTTACCTGAAACGAAGTCTTTCTTGTAGGAACACTCAGAGCCTGTGATTTAACTCGATTTCTGAAGTGAAACACATCAGAGTTCTCCTCCATTGATCACACTCTGCTTTAGAGCAAGAAACACGCTCTTGCCTTCTAGAGTCTCTAATTCAGCAGGAAATTTGAGTGTGCTCAGAATAAAAGAACGGTGTTTCCTACACACGCGGACCGTACCTAGTTCAACTCTGCTTCTGAAACTGAAACAAACCACAGGTCCTCTAACATCCAATGCTTCTCAGTTAACATGAGAATGTGTGAGCTTCATGAACGATGTAGTTCGTTTGAGCTGAAAAGTTACTGCCCATACCTGAAACGAAGTCTTGCTTGTAGGAAGACACAGAGCCTGGGATTTAACCCCATTTCTGAAGGGAAACACACAGCAGAGTTCTCATCCATTGATCCCACTCTGCTTTAGAGCAAGAAGGACACTCTAGGTTTCTAGAGTCTCTTAGACAGCAGGAAACATGAGTGTGCTCAGAAGAAAAGAACGGTGTTTCCTACACATACGGGACATATCTAGTCCAACTCTGCTTCTGAAAATGATACAAAGCATTGGTCCTCTAACATCCAATGCTTTTCAGTTAAGATGGGAAACGTGTTAGCTTCGTGAACGATGTAGTTCGTTTGAGCTGAAAAGTGACTTCCCTTACTTGAAACGAAGTCTACTTGTAGGAAGACACAGAGCCTGGGATTTAACTCCATTTCTGAAGTGAAACACACAGCAGAGTTCTCATCCATTCATCACACTCTGCTTTAGAGCAAGAAGCACGCTCTAGGTTTCTAGAGTCTCCAATACAGCAGGAAACTTGAGTGTGCTCAGAACAACAGAACGGTGTTTCCTACACATAAGGACCATATCTAGTTCAAATTTGCCTCTGAAACTGATACAAACCAGAGGTCCTCTAACATCCAATGCTTGTCAGTTAAGATGAGAAACGTGTGAGCTTCGGAAACTATGTAGTTTCTTTTAGCTGTAAATTACCTGCCCTTACTTGAAACGAAGTCTTGCTTGTAGGAAGAAACAGAGCCTGGGATTTAACTCCATTTCTGAAGTGAAACACACAGCAGAGTTCTCATCCATTGATCCCACTCTTCTTTAGAGCAAGAAGGACGCTCTAGGTTTCTAGAATCTCTAAGAGAGCAGGAAACGTGAGTGTGCTGAGAACAAAAGAATGTTGTTTCCTACACATACGGACCATATCTAGTTCAAATTTGCTTCTGAATCTGATACAAACCAGAGGTCCTCTAACATCCAATGCTTGTCAGTTAAGATGAGAAACGTGTGACCTTCGTAATCTATGTAGTTCGTTTGAGCTGTAAAGTACCTGCCCTTACCTGAAAGGAAGTCTTGCTTGTAGGAAGACTCAGAGCCTGGGATTTAACTCCATTTCTGAAGTGGAACACACAGCACAGTTCTGATCCATTGATCACACTCTGCTTTAGAACAAGAAGCACGGACTTGCTTTCTAGATTCTCTAAGACAGCAGGAAACGTGAGTGTGCTGAGAACAAAAGAACGGTGTTTCCTACACATACGGACCATTTCTAGTCCAACTCTGCCTCTGAAATTGATACAAAGCACTGGTCCTCTAACATCCAATGCTTGTCATTTAAGATGAGAAACGTGTGAGCTTCATGAATGATGTAGTTCGTTTGAGCTGAAAAGTTCCCCTTACCTGAAACGAAGTCTTGCTTGTAGGAACACTCAGAGCCTGGGATTTAACTCCATTTCTGAAGTGAAACACAGCAGAGTTCTCATCCATTGATCATACTCTGCTTTAGAGGAAGAAGCACGCTCTTGCCTTCTAGAGTCTCTAATACAGCAGGAAACTTGAGTGTGCTCAGAACAAAAGAACGGTGTTTCCTACACATAAGGACCATATCTAGTTCAAATTTGCTTCTGAAACTGATACAAAGCAGAGGTCCTCAAACATCCAAAGCTTGTCAATTAAGCTGATAAATGTGTGAGCTTTGTGAACGATGTAGTTCCTTTGAGCTCAAAAGTGACTGCACTTACCTGAAACGAAGTCTTGCTTGTAGGAAGACACAGAGCCTGGGATTTAACTCCATTTCTGAAGGGAAACACACAGCAGAGTTCTCATCCATTGATCCCACTCTGCTTTAGAGCAAGAAGGACACTCTAGGTTTCTAGAGTCTCTTAGACAGCAGGAAACGTGAATGTGCTGAGAAAAAAAGAACGGTGTTTCCTACACATACGGGACATATCTAGTCCAACTCTGCTTCTGAAAATGATACAAAGCACTGGTCCTCTAACATCCAATGCTTTTCAATTAAGATGGGAAACGTGTTAGCTTCGTGAACGATGTAGTTCGTTTGAGCTGAAAAGTGACTTCCCTTACTTGAAACGAAGTCTACTTGTAGGAAGACACAGAGCCTGGGATTTAACTCCATTTCTGAAGTGAAACACACAGCAGAGTTCTCATCCATTCATCACACTCTGCTTTAGAGCAAGAAGCACGCTCTAGGATTCTAGAGTCTCTAATACAGCAGGAAACTTGAGTGTGCTCAGAACAACAGAACGGTGTTTCCTACACACACGGACCGTATCTAGTTCAACTCTGCTTCTGAAACTGAAACAAACCACAGGTCCTCTAACATCCAATGCTTGTCAGTTAACATGAGAAACGTGTGAGCTTCGTGAACGATGTAGTTCGTTTGAGATGAAAAGTGACTTACCTGACCTGAAACGAAGTCTTGCTTGAAGGAAGACACAGAGCCCGGGATTTAACTCCATTTCTGAAGTGGAACACACAGCACAGTTCTGATCCATTGATCACACTCTGCTTTAGAACAAGAAGCACGGACTTGCTTTCTAGATTCTCTAAGACAGCAGGAAACGTGAGTGTGCTGAGAACAAAAGAACGGTGGTTCCTACACATACGGACCATTTCTAGTCCAACTCTGCCTCTGAAATTGATACAAAGCACTGGTCCTCTAACATCCAATGCTTGTCATTTAAGATGAGAAACGTGTGAGCTTCATGAATGATGTAGTTCGTTTGAGCTGAAAAGTTCCTGCCCTTACCTGAAACGAAGTCTTGCTTGTAGGAACACTCAGAGCCTGGGATTTAACTCCATTTCTGAAGTGAAACACAGCAGAGTTCTCATCCATTGATCATACTCTGCTTTAGAGCAAGAAGCACGCTCTTGCCTTCTAGAGTCTCTAATACAGCAGGAAACTTGAGTGTGCTCAGAACAAAAGAACGGTGTTTCCTACACTTAAGGACCATATCTAGTTCAAATTTGCTTCTGAAACTGATACAAACCGGACGTCCTCTAACATCCAATGCTTGTCAGTTAAGAAGAGAAACGTGTGACCTTTGTGAACTATGTAGTTCTTTCGAGCTGTAAAGTACCTGCCCTTACCTGAAAGGAAGTCTTGCTTGTAGGAAGACTCAGAGTCTGGGATTTAACTCCATTTCTGAAGTGAAACACACAGCAGAGTTTTCATCCATTGATCCCACTCTGCTTTAGAGCAAGAAGGACGCTCTAGGTTTCTAGAATCTCTAAGACAGCAGGAAACGTGAGTGTGCTCAGAAGAAAAGAACGGTGTTTCCTACACACGCGGACCTTATCTAGTTCAACTCTGCTTCTGAAACTGAAACAAACTACAGGCCCTCTAACATCCAATGCTTGTCAGTTAACATGAGAAACGTGTGAGCTTCGGAAACTATGTAGTTTCTTTTAGCTGTAAATTACCTGCCCTTACTTGAAACGAAGTCTTGCTTGTAGGAAGAAACAGAGCCTGGGATTTAACTCCATTTCTGAAGTGAAACACACAGCAGAGTTCTCATCCATTGATCCCACTCTGCTTTAGAGCAAGAAGGACGCTCTAGGTTTCTAGAATCTCTAAGACAGCAGGAAACGTGAGTGTGCTGAGAACAAAGAATGTTGTTTCCTACACATACGGACCATATCTAGTCAAACTCTGCTTCTGAAACTGATACAAAGCAGAGGTCCTCAAACATCCAAAGCTTGTCAATTAAGCTGAGAAACATGTGAGCTTTGTGAACGATGTAGTTCCTTTGAGCTCAAAAGTGACTGCGCTTACCTGAAACGAAGTCTTGCATGTAGGAAGACACAGAGCCTGGGGTTTAACTCCATTTCTGAAGGGAAACACACAGCATAGTTCTCATCCATTGATCCCACACTGCTTTAGAGCAAGAAGCACGCGCTTGCTTTCTAGATTCTCTAAGACAGCAGGAAACGTGAGTGTGCTGAGAACAAAAGAACGGTGGTTCCTACATATACAGACCATTTCTAGTCCAACTCTGCCTCTGAAATTGATACAAAGCACTGGTCCTCTAACATCCAATGCTTGTCATTTAAGATGAGAAACGTGTGAGCTTCATGAATGATGTAGTTCGTTTGAGCTGAAAAGTTCCTGCCCTTACCTGAAACGAAGTCTGGCTTGTAGGAAGACACAGAGCCTGGGTTTTAACTCCAGTTCTGAAGTGAAACCAACAGCATAGTTATCATCCAAGGATCACACTCTGCTTTAGAGCAAGAAGCTCGCCCTTGCTTTCTATAGTCTCTAAGAAAGCAGGAAACTTGAGTTTGCTGAGAACAAAAGAACGGTGTTCCCTACACATACGCACCATATCTAGTCCAACTCTGCCTCTGACATTGATACAAAGAACAGGTGCTCTAACATCCAATGCTTGTCATTTAAGATGAGAAAAGTGTGATCTTCGTGAATGAAGTAGTTTGTTTGAGCTGAAAAGTGACTACACTTACTTGAAACGAAGTCTACTTGTAGGAAGACACAGAGCCTGGGATTTAACTCCATTTCTGAAGTGAAACACACAGCAGAGTTCTCATCCATTCATCACACTCTGCTTTAGAGCAAGAAGCACGCTCTAGGTTTCTAGAGACTCTAATACAGCAGGAAACTTGAATGTGCTCAGAACAACAGAACGGTGTTTCCTACACATAAGGACCATATCTAGTTCAAATTTGCTTCTGAAACTGATACAAACCAGAGGTCCTCTAACATCCAATGCTTGTCAGTTAAGATGAGAAATGTGTGACCTTCGTAATCTATGTAGTTCGTTTGAGCTGTAAAGTACCTGCCCTTACCTGAAAGGAAGTCTTGCTTGTAGGAAGACTCAGAGCCTGGGATTTAACTCCATTTCTGAAGTGAAACACACAGCAGAGTTCTCATCCATTGATCACACTCTGCTTTAGAGCAAGAAGAATGCTAATGCTTTCTAGAGTCTCTAATACAGCAGGAAACGTGAGTGTGCTCAGAAGAAAAGAACGGTGTTTCCTACACACACGGACCGTATCTAGTTCAACTCTGCTTCTGAAACTGAAACAAACCACAGGTCCTCTAACATCCAATGCTTGTCAGTTAACATGAGAAACGTGTGAGCTTCGTGAACGATGTAGTTCGTTTGAGATGAAAAGTGACTTACCTGACCTGAAACGAAGTCTTGCTTGAAGGAAGACACAGAGCCTGGGATTTAACTCCATTTCTGAAGTGGAACACACAGCACAGTTCTGATCCATTGATCACACTCTGCTTTAGAACAAGAAGCATGGACTTGCTTTCTAGATTCTCTAAGACAGCAGGAAACGTGAGTGTGCTGAGAACAAAAGAACGGTGTTTCCTACACATACGGGACATATCTAGTCCAACTCTGCTTCTGAAAATGATACAAAGCACTGGTCCTCTAACATCCAATGCTTTTCAGTTAAGATGGGAAACGTGTTAGCTTCGTGAACGATGTAGTTCGTTTGAGCTGAAAAGTGACTTCCCTTACTTGAAACGAAGTCTACTTGTAGGAAGACACGGAGCCTGGGATTTAACTCCATTTCTGAAGTGAAACACACAGCAGAGTTCTCATCCATTCATCACACTCTGCTTTAGAGCAAGAAGCACGCTCTAGGTTTCTAGAGTCTCCAATACAGCAGGAAACTTGAGTGTGCTCAGAACAACAGAACGGTGTTTCCTACACGTAAGGACCATATCTAGTTCAAATTTGCCTCTGAAACTGATACAAACCAGAGGTCCTCTAACATCCAATGCTTGTCAGTTAAGATGAGAAACGTGTGAGCTTCGGAAACTATGTAGTTTCTTTTAGCTGTAAATTACCTGCCCTTACTTGAAACGAAGTCTTGCTTGTAGGAAGAAACAGAGCCTGGGATTTAACTCCATTTCTGAAGTGAAACACACAGCAGAGTTCTCATCCATTGATCCCACTCTGCTTTAGAGCAAGAAGGACACTCTAGGTTTCTAGAGTCTCTTAGACAGCAGGAAACGTGAATGTGCTGAGAACAAAAGAACGGTGTTTCCTACACATACGGGAAATATCTAGTCCAACTCTGCTTCTGAAAATGATACAAAGCACTGGTCCTCTAACATCCAATGCTTTTCAGTTAAGATGGGAAACGTGTTAGCTTCGTGAACGATGTAGTTCGTTTGAGCTGAAAAGTGACTTCCCTTACTTGAAACGAAGTCTACTTGTAGGAAGACACAGAGCCTGGGATTTAACTCCATTTCTGAAGTGAAACACACAGCAGAGTTCTCATCCATTCATCACACTCTGCTTTAGAGCAAGAAGCACGCTCTAGGATTCTAGAGTCTCTAATACAGCAGGAAACTTTAGTGTGCTCAGAACAACAGAAAGGTGTTTCCTACACATAAGGACCATATCCAGTTCAAATTTGCTTCTGAATCTGATACAACCAGAGGTCCTCTAACATCCAATGCTTGTCAGTTGAGATGAGAAACGTGTGACCTTTGTAAACTATGTAGTTCGTTTGAGCTGTAAAGTACCTGCCCTTACCTGAAAGGAAGTCTTGCTTGTAGGAAGACTCAGAGCCTGGGATTTAACTCCATTTCTGAAGTGAAACACACAGCAGAGTTCTCATCCATTGATCACACTCTGCTTTAGAGCAAGAAGAATGCTAATGCTTTCTAGAGTCTCTAATACAGCAGGAAACGTGAGTGTGCTCAGAAGAAAAGAACGGTGTTTCCTACACACACGGACCGTATCTAGTTCAACTCTGCTTCTGAAACTGAAACAAACCACAGGTCCTCTAACCTCCAATGCTTGTCAGTTAACATGAGAAACGTGTGAGCTTCGTGAACGATGTAGTTCGTTTGAGATGAAAAGTGACTTACCTGACCTGAAACGAAGTCTTGCTTGAAGGAAGACACAGAGCCCGGGATTTAACTCCATTTCTGAAGTGGAACACACAGCACAGTTCTGATCCATTGATCACACTCTGCTTTAGAACAAGAAGCACGGACTTGATTTCTAGATTCTCTAAGACAGCAGGAAACGTGAGTGTGCTCAGAACAAAAGAACGGTGTTTCCTACACATACGGACCATATCTAGTTCAAATTTGCTTCTGAAACTGATACAAAGCAGAGGTCCTCAAACATCCAAAGCTTGTCAATTAAGCTGATAAATGTGTGAGCTTTGTGAACGATGTAGTTCCTTTGAGCTCAAAAGTGACTGCACTTACCTGAAACGAAGTCTTGCTTGTAGGAAGACACAGAGCCTGGGATTTAACTCCATTTCTGAAGGGAAACACACAGCATAGTTCTCATCCATTGATCACACTCTGCTTTAGTGCAAGAAGCACGCTCTAGGTTTCTAGAGTCTCTAAGACAGCAGGAAACGTGAGTGTGCTGAGAACAAAAGAACGGTGTTTCCTACACATACGGACCATATCCAGTCCAACTCTGCTTCTGAAACTGATACAAAGCACTGGTCCTCTAACATCCAATGCTTGTCAGCTAACATGAGAAACGTGTTAGCTTCGTGAAGGATGTAGTTCGTTTGAGCTGTAAAGTAACTGCCCTTACCTGAAACGAAGTCTTTCTTGTAGGAACACTCAGAGCCTGGGATTTAACTCCATTTCTGAAGTGAAACACATCAGAGTTCTCCTCCATTGATCACACTCTGCTTTAGAGCAAGAAGCACGCTCTTGCCTTCTAGAGTCTCTAATTCAGCAGGAAGTTTGAGTGTGCTCAGAATAAAAGAACGGTGTTTCCTACACACGCAGACCGTACCTAGTTCAACTCTGCTTCTGAAACTGAAACAAACCACAGGTCCTCTAACATCCAATGCTTCTCAGTTAACATGAGAAAGTGTGAGCTTCATGAACGATGTAGTTCGTTTGAGCTGAAAAGTTACTGCCCTTACCTGAAACGAAGTCTTGCTTGTAGGAAGACACAGAGCCTGGGATTTAACTCCATTTCTGAAGGGAAACACACAGCAGAGTTCTCATCCATTGATCCCACTCTGCTTTAGAGCAAGAAGCATGGACTTGCTTTCTAGATTCTCTAAGACAGCAGGAAACGTGAGTGTGCTGAGAACAAAAGAACGGTGTTTCCTACACATACGGGACATATCTAGTCCAACTCTGCTTCTGAAAATGATACAAAGCACTGGTCCTCTAACATCCAATGCTTTTCAGTTAAGATGGGAAACGTGTTAGCTTCGTGAATGATGTAGTTCGTTTGAGCTGAAAAGTGACTTCCCTTACTTGAAACGAAGTCTACTTGTAGGAAGTCACAGAGCCTGGGATTTAACTCCATTTCCGAAGTGAAACACACAGCAGAGTTCTCATCCATTCATCACACTCTGCTTTAGAGCAAGAAGCACGCTCTAGGATTCTAGAGTCTCTAATACAGCAGGAAACTTGAGTGTGCTCAGAACAACAGAACGGTGTTTCCTACACACACGGACCGTATCTAGTTCAACTCTGCTTCTGAAACTGAAACAAACCACAGGTCCTCTAACATCCAATGCTTGTCAGTTAACATGAGAAACGTGTGAGCTTCGTGAACGATGTAGTTCGTTTGAGATGAAAAGTGACTTACCTGACCTGAAACGAAGTCTTGCTTGAAGGAAGACACAGAGCCCGGGATTTAACTCCATTTCTGAAGTGGAACACACAGCACAGTTCTGATCCATTGATCACACTCTGCTTTAGAACAAGAAGCACGGACTTGCTTTCTAGATTCTCTAAGACAGCAGGAAACGTGAGTGTGCTGAGAACAAAAGAACGGTGGTTCCTACACATACGGACCATTTCTAGTCCAACTCTGCCTCTGAAATTGATACAAAGCACTGGTCCTCTAACATCCAATGCTTGTCATTTAAGATGAGAAACGTGTGAGCTTCATGAATGATGTAGTTCGTTTGAGCTGAAAAGTTCCTGCCCTTACCTGAAACGAAGTCTTGCTTGTAGGAACACTCAGAGCCTGGGATTTAACTCCATTTCTGAAGTGAAACACAGCAGAGTTCTCATCCATTGATCATACTCTGCTTTAGAGCAAGATGCACGCTCTTGCCTTCTAGAGTCTCTAATACAGCAGGAAACTTGAGTGTGCTCAGAACAAAAGAACGGTGTTTCCTACACTTAAGGACCATATCTAGTTCAAATTTGCTTCTGAAACTGATACAAACCGGACGTCCTCTAACATCCAATGCTTGTCAGTTAAGAAGAGAAACGTGTGACCTTTGTGAACTATGTAGTTCTTTCGAGCTGTAAAGTACCTGCCCTTACCTGAAAGGAAGTCTTGCTTGTAGGAAGACTCAGAGTCTGGGATTTAACTCCATTTCTGAAGTGAAACACACAGCAGAGTTTTCATCCATTGATCCCACTCTGCTTTAGAGCAAGAAGGACGCTCTAGGTTTCTAGAATCTCTAAGACAGCAGGAAACGTGAGTGTGCTCAGAAGAAAAGAACGGTGTTTCCTACACACGCGGACCGTATCTAGTTCAACTCTGCTTCTGAAACTGAAACAAACTACAGACCCTCTAACATCCAATGCTTGTCAGTTAACATGAGAAACGTGTGAGCTTCGGAAACTATGTAGTTTCTTTTAGCTGTAAATTACCTGCCCTTACTTGAAACGAAGTCTTGCTTGTAGGAAGAAACAGAGCCTGGGATTTAACTCCATTTCTGAAGTGAAACACACAGCAGAGTTCTCATCCATTGATCCCACTCTGCTTTAGAGCAAGAAGGACGCTCTAGGTTTCTAGAATCTCTAAGACAGCAGGAAACGTGAGTGTGCTGAGAACAAAGAATGTTGTTTCCTACACAAACGGACCATATCTAGTCAAACTCTGCTTCTGAAACTGATACAAAGCAGAGGTCCTCAAACATCCAAAGCTTGTCAATTAAGCTGAGAAACATGTGAGCTTTGTGAACGATGTAGTTCCTTTGAGCTCAAAAGTGACTGCGCTTACCTGAAACGAAGTCTTGCATGTAGGAAGACACAGAGCCTGGGGTTTAACTCCATTTCTGAAGGGAAACACACAGCATAGTTCTCATCCATTGATCCCACACTGCTTTAGAGCAAGAAGCACGCGCTTGCTTTCTAGATTCTCTAAGACAGCAGGAAACGTGAGTGTGCTGAGAACAAAAGAACGGTGGTTCCTACATATACAGACCATTTCTAGTCCAACTCTGCCTCTGAAATTGATACAAAGCACTGGTCCTCTAACATCCAATGCTTGTCATTTAAGATGAGAAACGTGTGAGCTTCATGAATGATGTAGTTCGTTTGAGCTGAAAAGTTCCTGCCCTTACCTGAAACGAAGTCTGGCTTGTAGGAAGACACAGAGCCTGGGTTTTAACTCCAGTTCTGAAGTGAAACCAACAGCATAGTTATCATCCAAGGATCACACTCTGCTTTAGAGCAAGAAGCTCGCCCTTGCTTTCTATAGTCTCTAAGAAAGCAGGAAACTTGAGTTTGCTGAGAACAAAAGAACGGTGTTCCCTACACATACGCACCATATCTAGTCCAACTCTGCCTCTGACATTGATACAAAGAACAGGTGCTCTAACATCCAATGCTTGTCATTTAAGATGAGAAAAGTGTGATCTTCGTGAATGAAGTAGTTTGTTTGAGCTGAAAAGTGACTACACTTACTTGAAACGAAGTCTACTTGTAGGAAGACACAGAGCCTGGGATTTAACTCCATTTCTGAAGTGAAACACACAGCAGAGTTCTCATCCATTCATCACACTCTACTTTAGAGCAAGAAGCACGCTCTAGGTTTCTAGAGACTCTAATACAGCAGGAAACTTGAATGTGCTCAGAACAACAGAACGGTGTTTCCTACACATAAGGACCATATCTAGTTCAAATTTGCTTCTGAAACTGATACAAACCAGAGGTCCTCTAACATCCAATGCTTGTCAGTTAAGATGAGAAATGTGTGACCTTCGTAATCTATGTAGTTCGTTTGAGCTGTAAAGTACCTGCCCTTACCTGAAAGGAAGTCTTGCTTGTAGGAAGACTCAGAGCCTGGGATTTAACTCCATTTCTGAAGTGAAACACACAGCAGAGTTCTCATCCATTGATCACACTCTGCTTTAGAGCAAGAAGAATGCTAATGCTTTCTAGAGTCTCTAATACAGCAGGAAACGTGAGTGTGCTCAGAAGAAAAGAACGGTGTTTCCTACACACAAGGACCGTATCTAGTTCAACTCTGCTTCTGAAACTGAAACAAACCACAGGTCCTCTAACATCCAATGCTTGTCAGTTAACATGAGAAACGTGTGAGCTTCGTGAACGATGTAGTTCGTTTGAGATGAAAAGTGACTTACCTGACCTGAAACGAAGTCTTGCTTGAAGGAAGACACAGAGCCCGGGATTTAACTCCATTTCTGAAGTGGAACACACAGCACAGTTCTGATCCATTGATCACACTCTGCTTTAGAACAAGAAGCATGGACTTGCTTTCTAGATTCTCTAAGACAGCAGGAAACGTGAGTGTGCTGAGAACAAAAGAACGGTGTTTCCTACACATACGGGACATATCTAGTCCAACTCTGCTTCTGAAAATGATACAAAGCACTGGTCCTCTAACATCCAATGCTTTTCAGTTAAGATGGGAAACGTGTTAGCTTCGTGAACGATGTAGTTCGTTTGAGCTGAAAAGTGACTTCCCTTACTTGAAACGAAGTCTACTTGTAGGAAGACACAGAGCCTGGGATTTAACTCCATTTCTGAAGTGAAACACACAGCAGAGTTCTCATCCATTCATCACACTCTGCTTTAGAGCAAGAAGCACGCTCTAGGTTTCTAGAGTCTCCAATACAGCAGGAAACTTGAGTGTGCTCAGAACAACAGAACGGTGTTTCCTACACGTAAGGACCATATCTAGTTCAAATTTGCCTCTGAAACTGATACAAACCAGAGGTCCTCTAACATCCAATGCTTGTCAGTTAAGATGAGAAACGTGTGAGCTTCGGAAACTATGTAGTTTCTTTTAGCTGTAAATTACCTGCCCTTACTTGAAACGAAGTCTTGCTTGTAGGAAGAAACAGAGCCTGGGATTTAACTCCATTTTTGAAGTGAAACACACAGCAGAGTTCTCATCCATTGATCCCACTCTGCTTTAGAGCAAGAAGGACACTCTAGGTTTCTAGAGTCTCTTAGACAGCAGGAAACGTGAATGTGCTGAGAACAAAATAACGGTGTTTCCTACACATACGGGACATATCTAGTCCAACTCTGCTTCTGAAAATGATACAAAGCACTGGTCCTCTAACATCCAATGCTTTTCAGTTAAGATGGGAAACGTGTTAGCTTCGTGAACGATGTAGTTCGTTTGAGCTGAAAAGTGACTTCCCTTACTTGAAACGAAGTCTACTTGTAGGAAGACACAGAGCCTGGGATTTAACTCCATTTCTGAAGTGAAACACACAGCAGAGTTCTCATCCATTCATCACACTCTGCTTTAGAGCAAGAAGCACGCTCTAGGACTCTAGAGTCTCTAATACAGCAGGAAACTTTAGTGTGCTCAGAACAACAGAAAGGTGTTTCCTACACATAAGGACCATATCTAGTTCAAATTTGCTTCTGAAACTGATACAACCAGAGGTCCTCTAACATCCAATGCTTGTCAGTTAAGATGAGAAACGTGTGACCTTTGTAAACTATGTAGTTCGTTTGAGCTGTAAAGTACCTGCCCTTACCTGAAAGGAAGTCTTGCTTGTAGGAAGACTCAGAGCCTGGGATTTAACTCCATTTCTGAAGTGAAACACACAGCAGAGTTCTCATCCATTGATCACACTCTGCTTTAGAGCAAGAAGAATGCTAATGCTTTCTAGAGTCTCTAATACAGCAGGAAACGTGAGTGTGCTCAGAAGAAAAGAACGGTGTTTCCTACACACACGGACCGTATCTAGTTCAACTCTGCTTCTGAAACTGAAACAAACCACAGGTCCTCTAACCTCCAATGCTTGTCAGTTAACATGAGAAACGTGTGAGCTTCGTGAACGATGTAGTTCATTTGAGATGAAAAGTGACTTACCTGACCTGAAACGAAGTCTTGCTTGAAGGAAGACACAGAGCCCGGGATTTAACTCCATTTCTGAAGTGGAACACACAGCACAGTTCTGATCCATTGATCACACTCTGCTTTAGAACAAGAAGCACGGACTTGCTTTCTAGATTCTCTAAGACAGCAGGAAACGTGAGTGTGCTCAGAACAAAAGAACGGTGTTTCCTACACATACGGACCATATCTAGTTCAAATTTGCTTCTGAAACTGATACAAAGCAGAGGTCCTCAAACATCCAAAGCTTGTCAATTAAGCTGATAAATGTGTGAGCTTTGTGAACGATGTAGTTCCTTTGAGCTCAAAAGTGACTGCACTTACCTGAAACGAAGTCTTGCTTGTAGGAAGACACAGAGCCTGGGATTTAACTCCATTTCTGAAGGGAAACACACAGCAGAGTTCTCATCCATTGATCACACTCTGCTTTAGTGCAAGAAGCACGCTCTAGGTTTCTAGAGTCTCTAAGACAGCAGGAAACGTGAGTGTGCTGAGAACAAAAGAATGGTGTTTCCTACACATACGGACCATATCCAGTCCAACTCTGCTTCTGAAACTGATACAAAGCACTGGTCCTCTAACATCCAATGCTTGTCAGCTAACATGAGAAAAGTGTTAGCTTCGTGAAGGATGTAGATCGTTTGAGCTGTAAAGTAACTGCCCTTACCTGAAACGAAGTCTTTCTTGTAGGAACACTCAGAGCCTGGGATTTAACTCTATTTCTGAAGTGAAACACATCAGAGTTCTCCTCCATTGATCACACTCTGCTTTAGAGCAAGAAGCACGCTCTTGCCTTCTAGAGTCTTTAATTCAGCAGGAAATTTGAGTGTGCTCAGAATAAAAGAACGGTGCTTCCTACACACGCGGACCGTACCTAGTTCAACTCTGCTTCTGAAAATGAAACAAACCACAGGTCCTCTAACATCCAATGCTTCTCAGTTAACATGAGAACGTGTGAGCTTCATGAACGATGTCGTTCGTTTGAGCTGAAAAGTTACTGCCCTTACCTGAAACGAAGTCTTGCTTGTAGGAAGACACAGAGCCTGGGATATAACTCCATTTCTGAAGGGAAACACACAGCAGAGTTCTCATCCATTGATCCCACTCTGCTTTAGAGCAAGAAGGACACTCTAGGTTTCTAGCGTCTCTTAGACAGCAGGAAACGTGAATGTTCTGAGAACAAAAGAACGGTGTTTCCTACACATACGGGACATATCTAGTCCAACTCTGCTTCTGAAAATGATACAAAGCACTGGTCCTCTAACATCAAATGCTTTTCAGTTAAGATGGGAAACGTGTTAGCTTCGTGAACGATGTAGTTCGTTTGAGCTGAAAAGTGACTTCCCTTACTTGAAACGAAGTCTACTTGTAGGAAGACACAGAGCCTGGGATTTAACTCCATTTCTGAAGTGAAACACACAGCAGAGTTCTCATCCATTCATCACACTCTGCTTTAGAGCAAGAAGCACGCTCTAGGTTTCTAGAGTCTCTAATACAGCAGGAAACTTGAGTGTGCTCAGAACAACAGAACGGTGTTTCCTACACATAAGGACCATATCTAGTTCAAATTTGCTTCTGAAACTGATACAAACCAGAGGTCCTCTAACATCCAATGCTTGTCAGTTAAGATGAGAAACGTGTGACCTTCGTAAACTATGTAGTTCGTTTGAGCTGTAAAGTACCTGCCCTTACCTGAAAGGAAGTCTTGCTTGTAGGAAGACTCAGAGCCTGGGATTTAACTCCATTTCTGAAGTGAAACACACAGCAGAGTTGTCATCCATTGATCACACTCTGCTTTAGAGCAAGAAGAATGCTAATGCTTTCTAGAGTCTCTAATACAGCAGGAAACGTGAGTGTGCTCAGAACAACAGAACGGTGTTTCCTACACACGGACCGTATCTAGTTCAACTCTGCTTCTGAAACTGAAACAAACCACAGGTCCTCTAACATCCAATGCTTGTCAGTTAACATGAGAAACGTGTGAGTTTCGTGAACGATGTAGTTCGTTTGAGATGAAAAGTGACTTACCTGACCTGAAACGAAGTCTTGCTTGAAGGAAGACACAGAGCCCGGGATTTAACTCCATTTCTGAAGTGGAACACACAGCACAGTTCTGATCCATTGATCACACTCTGCTTTAGAACAAGAAGCACGGACTTGCTTTCTAGATTCTCTAAGACAGCAGGAAACGTGAGTGTGCTCAGAACAAAAGAACGGTGTTTCCTACACATAAGGACCATATCTAGTTCAAATTTGCTTCTGAAACTGATACAAAGCAGAGGTCCTCAAACATCCAAAGCTTGTCAATTAAGCTGAGAAACGTGTGAGCTTTGTGAACGATGTAGTTCGTTTGAGCTCAAAAGTGACTGCACTTACCTGAAATGAAGTCTTGCTTGTAGGAAGACTCAGAGCCTTGGATTTAACTCCATTTCTGAAGTGAAACACACAGCAGAGTTCTCATCCATTGATCATACTCTGCTTTAGAGCAAGAAGGACGCTCTAGGTTTCTAAAATCTCTAAGACAGCAGGAAACGTGAGTGTGATGAGAACAAATGAATGTTGTTTCCTACACATACGGACCATATCTAGTCAAACTCTGCTTCTGAAACTGATACAAAGCACTGGTCCTCTAACATCCAATGCTTGTCAGCTAACATGAGAAACGTGTTAGCTTCGTGAAGGATGTAGTTCGTTTGAGCTGTAAAGTAACTGCCCTTACCTGAAACGAAGACTTTCTTGTACGAACACTCAGAGCCTGGGATTTAACTCCATTTCTGAAGTGAAACACATCAGAGTTCTCCTCCATTGATCACACTCTGCTTTAGAGCAAGAAGCACGCTCTTGCCTTCTAGAGTCTCTAATTCAGCAGGAAACTTGAGTGTGCTCAGAATAAAAGAACGGTGTTTCCTACACATGCGGACCGTACCTAGTTCAACTCTGCTTCTGAAACTGAAACAAACCACAGGTCCTCTAACATCCAATGCTTCTCAGTTAACATGAGAACGTGTGAGCTTCATGAACGATGTAGTTCGTTTTAGCTGAAAAGTTACTGCCCTTACCTGAAACGAAGTCTTGCTTGTAGGAAGACACAGAGCCTGGGATTTACTCCATTTCTGAAGGGAAACACACAGCAGAGTTCTCATCCATTGATCCCACTCTGCTTTAGAGCAAGAAGGACACTCTAGGTTTCTAGAGTCTCTTAGACAACAGGAAACGTGAATGTGCTGAGAACAAAAGAACGGTGTTTCCTACACATACGGGACATATCTAGTCCAACTCTGCTTCTGAAAATGATACAAAGCACTGGTCCTCTAACATCCAATGCTTTTCAGTTAAGATGGGAAACGTGTTAGCTTCGTGAACGATGTAGTTCGTTTGAGCTGAAAAGTGACTTCCCTTACTTGAAACGAAGTCTACTTGTAGGAAGACACAGAGCCTGGGATTTAACTCCATTTCTGAAGTGAAACACACAGCAGAGTTCTCATCCATTCATCACACTCTGCTTTAGAGCAAGAAGCACGCTCTAGGTTTCTAGAGTCTCTAATACAGCAGGAAACTTGAGTGTGCTCAGAACAACAGAACGGTGTTTCCTACACATAAGGACCATATCTAGTTCAAATTTGCCTCTGAAACTGATACAAACCAGAGGTCCTCTAACATCCAATGCTTGTCAGTTAAGATGAGAAACGTGTGACCTTTGTAAACTATGTAGTTCGTTTGAGCTGTAAAGTACCTGCCCTTACCTGAAAGGAAGTCTTGCTTGTAGGAAGACTCAGAGCCTGGGATTTAACTCCATTTCTGAAGTGAAACACACAGCAGAGTTCTCATCCATTGATCACACTCTGCTTTAGAGCAAGAAGAATGCTAATGCTTTCTAGAGTCTCTAATACAGCAGGAAACGTGAGTGTGCTCAGAACAACAGAACGGTGTTTCCTACACACACGGACCGTATCTAGTTCAACTCTGCTTCTGAAACTGAAACAAACCACAGGTCCTCTAAAATCCAATGCTTGTCAGTTAACATGAGAAACGTGTGAGTTTCGTGAACGATGTAGTTCGTTTGAGATGAAAAGTGACTTACCTGACCTGAAACGAAGTCTTGCTTGAAGGAAGACACAGAGCCCGGGATTTAACTCCATTTCTGAAGTGGAACACACAGCACAGTTCTGATCCATTGATCACACTCTGCTTTAGAACAAGAAGCACGGACTTGCTTTCTAGATTCTCTAAGACAGCAGGAAACGTGAGTGTGCTCAGAACAAAAGAACGGTGTTTCCTACACATAAGGACCATATCTAGTTCAAATTTGCTTCTGAAACTGATACAAAGCAGAGGTCCTCAAACATCCTAAGCTTGTCAATTAAGCTGAGAAACGTGTGAGCTTTGTGAACGAAGTAGTTCGTTTGAGCTCAAAAGTGACTGCACTTACCTGAAATGAAGTCTTGCTTGTAGGAAGACACAGAGCCTGGGATTTAACTCCATTTCTGAAGGGAAACACACAGCAGAGTTCTCATCCATTGATCACACTCTGCTTTAGAGCAAGAAGCACGCTCTAGGTTTCTAGAGTCTCTAAGACAGGAGGAAACGTGAGTGTGCTGAGAACAAAAGAACGGTGTTTCCTACACATACGGACCATATCCAGTCCAACTCTGCTTCTGAAACTGATACAAAGCACTGGTCCTCTAACATCCAATGCTTGTCAGCTAACATGAGAAACGTGTTAGCTTCGTGAAGGATGTAGTACGTTTGAGCTGTAAAGTAACTGCCCTTACCTGAAACGAAGTCTTTCTTGTAGGAACACTCAGAGCCTGGGATTTAACTCCATTTCTGAAGTGAAACACATCAGAGTTCTCATCCATTGATCCCACTCTGCTTTAGAGCAAGAAGGACACTCTAGGTTTCTAGAGTCTCTTAGACAGCAGGAAACGTGAATGTGCTGAGAACAAAAGAACGGTGTTTCCTACACATACGGGACATATCTAGTCCAACTCTGCTTCTGAAAATGATACAAAGCACTGGTCCTCTAACATCCAATGCTTTTCAGTTAAGATGGGAAACGTGTTAGCTTCGTGAATGATGTAGTTCGTTTGAGCTGAAAAGTGACTTCCCTTACTTGAAACGAAGTCTACTTGTAGGAAGACACAGAGCCTGGGATTTAACTCCATTTCTGAAGTGAAACACACAGCAGAGTTCTCATCCATTCATCACACTCTGCTTTAGAGCAAGAAGCACGCTCTAGGTTTCTAGAGTCTCTAATACAGCAGGAAACTTGAGTGTGCTCAGAACAACAGAAAGGTGTTTCCTACACATAAGGACCATATCTAGTTCAAATTTCTTCTTAAACTGATACAACCAGAGGTCCTCTAACATCCAATGCTTGTCAGTTAAGATGAGAAACGTGTGACCTTCGTAAACTATGTAGTTCGTTTGAGCTGTAAAGTACCTGCCCTTACCTGAAAGGAAGTCTTGCTTATAGGAAGACTCAGAGCCTTGGATTTAACTCAATTTCTGAAGTGAAACACACAGCAGAGTTCTCATCCATTGATCACACTCTGCTTTAGAGCAAGAAGGACGCTCTAGGTTTCTAAAATCTCTAAGACAGCAGGAAACGTGAGTGTGATGAGAACAAATGAATGTTGTTTCCTACACATACGGACCATATCTAGTCAAACTCTGCTTCTGAAACTGATACAAAGCACTGGTCCTCTAACATCCAATGCTTGTCAGCTAACATGAGAAACGTGTTAGCTTCGTGAAGGATGTAGTTCGTTTGAGCTGTAAAGTAACTGCCCTTACCTGAAACGAAGACTTTCTTGTACGAACACTCAGAGCCTGGGATTTAACTCCATTTCTGAAGTGAAACACATCAGAGTTCTCCTCCATTGATCACACTCTGCTTTAGAGCAAGAAGCACGCTCTAGGTTTCTAGAGTCTCTAATACAGCAGGAAACTTGAGTGTGCTCAGAACAACAGAAAGGTGTTTCCTACACATAAGGACCATATCTAGTTCAAATTTCTTCTTAAACTGATACAACCAGAGGTCCTCTAACATCCAATGCTTGTCAGTTAAGATGAGAAACGTGTGACCTTCGTAAACTATGTAGTTCGTTTGAGCTGTAAAGTACCTGCCCTTACCTGAAAGGAAGTCTTGCTTATAGGAAGACTCAGAGCCTTGGATTTAACTCAATTTCTGAAGTGAAACACACAGCAGAGTTCTCATCCATTGATCACACTCTGCTTTAGAGCAAGAAGGACGCTCTAGGTTTCTAAAATCTCTAAGACAGCAGGAAACGTGAGTGTGATGAGAACAAATGAATGTTGTTTCCTACACATACGGACCATATCTAGTCAAACTCTGCTTCTGAAACTGATACAAAGCACTGGTCCTCTAACATCCAATGCTTGTCAGCTAACATGAGAAACGTGTTAGCTTCGTGAAGGATGTAGTTCGTTTGAGCTGTAAAGTAACTGCCCTTACCTGAAACGAAGACTTTCTTGTACGAACACTCAGAGCCTGGGATTTAACTCCATTTCTGAAGTGAAACACATCAGAGTTCTCCTCCATTGATCACACTCTGCTTTAGAGCAAGAAGCACGCTCTTGCCTTCTAGAGTCTCTAATTCAGCAGGAAACTTGAGTGTGCTCAGAATAAAAGAACGGTGTTTCCTACACACGCGGACCGTACCTAGTTCAACTCTGCTTCTGAAACTGAAACAAACCACAGGTCCTCTAACATCCAATGCTTCTCAGTTAACATGAGAACGTGTGAGCTTCATGAACGATGTAGTTCGTTTTAGCTGAAAAGTTACTGCCCTTACCTGAAACGAAGTCTTGCTTGTAGGAAGACACAGAGCCTGGGATTTACTCCATTTCTGAAGGGAAACACACAGCAGAGTTCTCATCCATTGATCCCACTCTGCTTTAGAGCAAGAAGGACACTCTAGGTTTCTAGAGTCTCTTAGACAACAGGAAACGTGAATGTGCTGAGAACAAAAGAACGGTGTTTCCTACACATACGGGACATATCTAGTCCAACTCTGCTTCTGAAAATGATACAAAGCACTGGTCCTCTAACATCCAATGCTTTTCAGTTAAGATGGGAAACGTGTTAGCTTCGTGAACGATGTAGTTCGTTTGAGCTGAAAAGTGACTTCCCTTACTTGAAACGAAGTCTACTTGTAGGAAGACACAGAGCCTGGGATTTAACTCCATTTCTGAAGTGAAACACACAGCAGAGTTCTCATCCATTCATCACACTCTGCTTTAGAGCAAGAAGCACGCTCTAGGTTTCTAGAGTCTCTAATACAGCAGGAAACTTGAGTGTGCTCAGAACAACAGAACGGTGTTTCCTACACATAAGGACCATATCTAGTTCAAATTTGCCTCTGAAACTGATACAAACCAGAGGTCCTCTAACATCCAATGCTTGTCAGTTAAGATGAGAAACGTGTGACCTTTGTAAACTATGTAGTTCGTTTGAGCTGTAAAGTACCTGCCCTTACCTGAAAGGAAGTCTTGCTTGTAGGAAGACTCAGAGCCTGGGATTTAACTCCATTTCTGAAGTGAAACACACAGCAGAGTTCTCATCCATTGATCACACTCTGCTTTAGAGCAAGAAGAATGCTAATGCTTTCTAGAGTCTCTAATACAGCAGGAAACGTGAGTGTGCTCAGAAGAAAAGAACGGTGTTTCCTACACACACGGACCGTATCTAGTTCAACTCTGCTTCTGAAACTGAAACAAACCACAGGTCCTCTAACATCCAATGCTTGTCAGTTAACATGAGAAACGTGTGAGCTTCGTGAACGATGTAGTTCGTTTGAGATGAAAAGTGACTTACCTGACCTGAAACGAAGTCTTGCTTGTAGGAAGAAACAGAGCCTGGGATTTAACTCCATTTCTGAAGTGAAACACACAGCAGAGTTCTCATCCATTGATCCCACTCTGCTTTAGAGCCAGAAGCATGCCCTAGCTTTCTAGAGTCTCTAAGACAGCAAGAAATATGACTTTGCTGAGAACAAATGAACGGTGTTTCCTACACATACGGACCATATCTAGTCCAACTCTGCTTCTGAAACTGATACAAAGCACTGGTCCTCTGACATCCAATGCTTGTCAGTTAAGATGGGAAACATGTGAGCTTCGTGAAGGATGGAGTTCGTTTAAGCTGAAAAGTGACTGCCCTTACTTGAAACGAAGTCTTGCTTGTAGGAAGACACAGAGCCTGAGATTTAACTCCATTTTTGAAGGAAAAACACACAGCAGAGTAATCATTCATTGATCACACTCTGCTTTAGAGCAAGAAGCACGCTCTTGCTTTCTAGTGTCTCTAATACAGCAGGAAACTTGAGTGTGCTCAGAACAAAAGAATGGTGTTTCCTACACATACGGGCCATATCTAGTTCAACTCTGCTTCTTAATCTGAAACAAACCACAGGACATCAAACATCCAATACTTGTCAGTTAAGATGAGAAACGTGTGAGCTTTGTGAACGATGTTGTTCGATTCAGCTGTAAAGTAACTGCCCTTACCTGAAACGAAGTCTTGGTTGTAGGAAGATTCAGAGCCTGGGATTTAACTCCATTTCTGAAGGGAAACACACAGCAGAGTTCTCATATATAGATCACACTCTCCTTTAGAGCAAGAAGCACGCTCTTGCTTTCTAGTCTCTAAGACAGCAGGAAACATGAGTGTGAGGAGAACAAAAGAACGGTGTTCCCTGCACATACGGACCATATCTAGTACAACTCTGCCTCTGAAATTGATACAAAGCACAGTTCCTCTAACATCCAATGCTTGTCAGTTAAGATGAGAAACGCGTGAGCTTCGTGAACGATGTAGATCGTTTGAGCTGAAAAGTGACTGCCCTTACTTGAAACGAAGTCTTGCTTCTAGGAAGACACAGAGCCTGGAATAACTCCATTTCTGAAGGGAAACACACAGCAGAGTTCTCATTCATTGATCACACTCTGCTTTAGAGCAAGAAGCACGCTCTTGCTTTCTAGAGTCTCTAATACAGCATGAAACTTGAGTGTGCTCAGAAAAAAAGAACGGTTTTTCCTACACATATGGGCCATATCTAGTTCAACTCTGCTTCTGAATCTTAAACAAACCACAGGTCATCAAACATCCAATGCTTGTCAGTTAAGATGAGAAACGTGTGAGCTTTGTGAACGATGTTGTTCATTTCAGCTGTAAAGAAACTGCCCTTACCTGAAACGAAGTCTTGCTTGAAGGAAGTCTCAGAGCATGGGATTTAACTCCATTTCTGAAGGGAAACACACAGCAGAGTTCTCATATATAGATCAGACTCTGCTTTAGAGCAAGAAGCACGCTCTTGCTTTCTAGAGTCTCTAAGACAGCAGGAAACCTGAGTGTGCTGAGAACAAAATAACGGTGTTCCCTACACATACAGACCATATCTAGTACAACTCTGCCTCTGAAATTTATACAAAGCACAGGTCCTCTAACATCCAATGCTTGTCATTTAAGATGAGAAACGTGTGAGCTTCGTGAATCATGTAGTTCGTTTCAGCTAAAAAGTGACTGCCCTTACCTGAAACGAAGTAGTGCTTGCAGGAAGACACAGAGCCTGGAATTTACCTCCATTTCTGAAGGGAAACACACAGAATAGTGCTCAACCATGGATCACACTCTGCTTTAGAGCAAGAAGCACGTTCTTCCTTTCCAGAGTCTCTAATACAGCAGGAAACGTGAGTGTGCTCAGAACAAAAAAAAAATGGTGTTTCCTACACATACGGGCCATATCTATTTCAACTCTGCTTCTGAAACTGATACAAAGCACTGGTCCTCTAACATCCAATGCTTGTCAGTTAACATGAGAAACGTGTGAGCTTCGTGAACGATGTAGTTCGTTTGAGTTGAAAAGTGACTGCCCTTACCTGAAAGGAAGTCTTGCTTGTAGGAAGATTCAGAGCCCGGGATTTAACTCCATTTCTGAAGTGAAACACACAGCAGAGTTCTCATCGATGAATCACACTCTGCTTTAGAGCAAGAAGCATGCTCTTGCTTTCTAGAGTCTCTAATACCGCAGAAAACGTGAGTGTGCTCAGAATAAAAGAACGGTGTTTCCTATACATGCGGACCATATCTAGTTCAATTCTGCTTCTGAAACTGAAACAAACCAGAGGTCTTCTAACATCCAATGCTTCTCAGTTAAGATGGGAAACATGTGAGCTTCGTGAAGGATGGAGTTCGTTTGAGCTGTAAAGTAACTGCCCTTACCTGAAACGAAGTCTTGCTTGTAGGATGACTCAGAGCCTGGGATTTAACTCCATTTCTGAAGTGAAACACACAACAGAGTTCTCATTCATTGATCAGACTCTGCTTTAGAGCCAGTAGCACGCCCTAGCTTTCTAGAGTCTCTAAGACAGCAAGAAATATGACTTTGCTGAGAACAAATGAACGGTGTTTCCTACACATACAGACCATATCTAGTCCAACTCTGCCTCTGAATTTGATACAAAGCACAGGTCCTCTAACATCCAATGCTTGTCAGTTAAGATGAGAAACATGTGAGCTTCGTGAACGATGTAGTTCGTTTGAGCTATAAAGTAACTGCCCTTACTTGAATCGATGTCTTTCTTGTAGGAAGACTCAGAGCATGGGATTTAACTCCATTTCTGAAGTGCAAAACACAGCAGAGTTCTCATCCATTGATCACACTCTGCTTTAGAGCAAGAAGCACGCTCTTGCTTTCTAGAGGACTAAGAGAGCCGAAAACGTGAGTGTTTTGAGAACAAAGAACGGTGGTTCCTACACATACGGACCATATCTAGTCCAACTCTGCTTCTGAAACTGATACAAAGCACTGGTTCTCTAACATCCAATGCTTGTCAGTTAAGATGAGAAACGTGTGAGATTCGTGAACGATGTAGTTCGTTTGAGCTGAAAAGTGACTGCCCTTACCTGAAATGAAGTCGTACTTGTAGGAACACACAGAGCCTGGAATTTAACTCCATTTCTGAATGGAAACACACAGCATAGTTCTCCTCGATGGATCACACTCTGCTTTAGAGCAAGAAGCACGCCCTAGCTTTCTAGAATCTCTAATACAGCTGGAAACATGAGTGTGCTCAGAACAAAAGAACGGTGTTTCCTAAACATAAGGGCCATATCTAGTTCAATTCTGCTTCTGAAACTGAAACAAACCAGAGGTCTTCTAACATCCAATGCTTCTCAGTTAAGATGGGAAACATGTGAGCTTCGTGAAGGATGGAGTTCGTTTGAGCTGTAAAGAAACTGCCCTTACCTGAAACGAAGTCTTGCTTGTAGGAAGACTCAGAACCTGGGATTTAACTCCATTACTGAAGGGAAACACACAGCAGAGTTCTCATTCATTGATCACACTCTGCTTTAGAGCAAGAAGCACACTCTTGCTTTCTAGAGTCTCTAATACAGCAGGAAATTTGAGTGTGCTCAGAACAAAAGAACCGTGTTTCCTACACATACAGGCCATATCAAGTTCAACTCTGCTTCTGAATCTGAAAGAACCCACAGGACATCAAACATCCAATGCTTGTCAGTTAAGATGAGAAACGTGTGAGCTTTGTGAACGATGTTGTTCGATTCAGCTGTAAGTAACTACCCTTACCTGAAACGAAGTTTTGCTTGTAGGAAGACTCAGAGCCTGGGATTTAACTCCATTTCTGAAGGGAAACACACAACAGAGTTCTCATCCATTGATCATACTCTGCTTTAGAGCAAGAAGCACGCCGTAGCTTTCTAGAGTCTCTAAGACAGCAGGAATCTTGAGTTTGCTGAGAACAAATGAACGGTGTTTCCTACACATACAGACCATATCTAGTCCAACTCTGCTTCTGAAACTGATACAAAGCACAGGTCCTCTAACATCCAGTGCTTGTCAGTTAAGATGAGAAACGTGTGAGCTTCGTGAACGATGTAGATCGTTTAAGCTGAAAAGTGACTGCCCTTACTTGAAACGAAGTCTTGCTTGTAGGAAGACACAGAGCCTGAGATTTAACTCCATTTTTGAAGGAAAAACACACAGCAGAGTAATCATTCATTGATCACACTCTGCTTTAGAGCAAGAAGCACGCTCTTGCTTTCTAGTGTCTCTAATACAGCAGGAAACTTGAGTGTGCTCAGAACAAAAGAATGGTGTTTCCTACACATACGGGCCATATCTAGTTCAACTCTGCTTCTTAATCTGAAACAAACCACAGGACATCAAACATCCAATACTTGTCAGTTAAGATGAGAAACGTGTGAGCTTTGTGAACGATGTTGTTCGATTCAGCTGTAAAGTAACTGCCCTTACCTGAAACGAAGTCTTGGTTGTAGGAAGATTCAGAGCCTGGGATTTAACTCCATTTCTGAAGGGAAACACACAGCAGAGTTCTCATATATAGATCACACTCTCCTTTAGAGCAAGAAGCACGCTCTTGCTTTCTAGTCTCTAAGACAGCAGGAAACATGAGTGTGAGGAGAACAAAAGAACGGTGTTCCCTGCACATACGGACCATATCTAGTACAACTCTGCCTCTGAAATTGATACAAAGCACAGTTCCTCTAACATCCAATGCTTGTCAGTTAAGATGAGAAACGCGTGAGCTTCGTGAACGATGTAGATCGTTTGAGCTGAAAAGTGACTGCCCTTACTTGAAACGAAGTCTTGCTTCTAGGAAGACACAGAGCCTGGAATAACTCCATTTCTGAAGGGAAACACACAGCAGAGTTCTCATTCATTGATCACACTCTGCTTTAGAGCAAGAAGCACGCTCTTGCTTTCTAGAGTCTCTAATACAGCATGAAACTTGAGTGTGCTCAGAAAAAAAGAACGGTTTTTCCTACACATATGGGCCATATCTAGTTCAACTCTGCTTCTGAATCTTAAACAAACCACAGGTCATCAAACATCCAATGCTTGTCAGTTAAGATGAGAAACGTGTGAGCTTTGTGAACGATGTTGTTCATTTCAGCTGTAAAGAAACTGCCCTTACCTGAAACGAAGTCTTGCTTGAAGGAAGTCTCAGAGCATGGGATTTAACTCCATTTCTGAAGGGAAACACACAGCAGAGTTCTCATATATAGATCAGACTCTGCTTTAGAGCAAGAAGCACGCTCTTGCTTTCTAGAGTCTCTAAGACAGCAGGAAACCTGAGTGTGCTGAGAACAAAATAACGGTGTTCCCTACACATACAGACCATATCTAGTACAACTCTGCCTCTGAAATTTATACAAAGCACAGGTCCTCTAACATCCAATGCTTGTCATTTAAGATGAGAAACGTGTGAGCTTCGTGAATCATGTAGTTCGTTTCAGCTAAAAAGTGACTGCCCTTACCTGAAACGAAGTAGTGCTTGCAGGAAGACACAGAGCCTGGAATTTACCTCCATTTCTGAAGGGAAACACACAGAATAGTGCTCAACCATGGATCACACTCTGCTTTAGAGCAAGAAGCACGTTCTTCCTTTCCAGAGTCTCTAATACAGCAGGAAACGTGAGTGTGCTCAGAACAAAAAAAAAATGGTGTTTCCTACACATACGGGCCATATCTATTTCAACTCTGCTTCTGAAACTGATACAAAGCACTGGTCCTCTAACATCCAATGCTTGTCAGTTAACATGAGAAACGTGTGAGCTTCGTGAACGATGTAGTTCGTTTGAGTTGAAAAGTGACTGCCCTTACCTGAAAGGAAGTCTTGCTTGTAGGAAGATTCAGAGCCCGGGATTTAACTCCATTTCTGAAGTGAAACACACAGCAGAGTTCTCATCGATGAATCACACTCTGCTTTAGAGCAAGAAGCATGCTCTTGCTTTCTAGAGTCTCTAATACCGCAGAAAACGTGAGTGTGCTCAGAATAAAAGAACGGTGTTTCCTATACATGCGGACCATATCTAGTTCAATTCTGCTTCTGAAACTGAAACAAACCAGAGGTCTTCTAACATCCAATGCTTCTCAGTTAAGATGGGAAACATGTGAGCTTCGTGAAGGATGGAGTTCGTTTGAGCTGTAAAGTAACTGCCCTTACCTGAAACGAAGTCTTGCTTGTAGGATGACTCAGAGCCTGGGATTTAACTCCATTTCTGAAGTGAAACACACAACAGAGTTCTCATTCATTGATCAGACTCTGCTTTAGAGCCAGTAGCACGCCCTAGCTTTCTAGAGTCTCTAAGACAGCAAGAAATATGACTTTGCTGAGAACAAATGAACGGTGTTTCCTACACATACAGACCATATCTAGTCCAACTCTGCCTCTGAATTTGATACAAAGCACAGGTCCTCTAACATCCAATGCTTGTCAGTTAAGATGAGAAACATGTGAGCTTCGTGAACGATGTAGTTCGTTTGAGCTATAAAGTAACTGCCCTTACTTGAATCGATGTCTTTCTTGTAGGAAGACTCAGAGCATGGGATTTAACTCCATTTCTGAAGTGCAAAACACAGCAGAGTTCTCATCCATTGATCACACTCTGCTTTAGAGCAAGAAGCACGCTCTTGCTTTCTAGAGGACTAAGAGAGCCGAAAACGTGAGTGTTTTGAGAACAAAGAACGGTGGTTCCTACACATACGGACCATATCTAGTCCAACTCTGCTTCTGAAACTGATACAAAGCACTGGTTCTCTAACATCCAATGCTTGTCAGTTAAGATGAGAAACGTGTGAGATTCGTGAACGATGTAGTTCGTTTGAGCTGAAAAGTGACTGCCCTTACCTGAAATGAAGTCGTACTTGTAGGAACACACAGAGCCTGGAATTTAACTCCATTTCTGAATGGAAACACACAGCATAGTTCTCCTCGATGGATCACACTCTGCTTTAGAGCAAGAAGCACGCCCTAGCTTTCTAGAATCTCTAATACAGCTGGAAACATGAGTGTGCTCAGAACAAAAGAACGGTGTTTCCTAAACATAAGGGCCATATCTAGTTCAACTCTGCTTCGGAAACTGAAACAAACCACAGGTCCTCTAACATCCAATGCTTTTCAGTTAAGATGAGAAACGTGTGAGCTTTCGTGAACGATGTGGTTCGTTTGAGCAGTAAAGTAACTGCCCATACATGAAAAGATATCTTGCTTGTAGGAAGACTCAGAGCCTGGGATTTAACTCCATTTCTGAAGTGAAACACACAGCAGAGTTCTCATCCATTGATCACACTCTGCTTTAGAGCTAGAAGCACGCTCTTGCTTTCCAGGGTCTCTAAGACAGCAGGAAATGTGAGTCTGATGAGAACAAAAGAACGGTGTGCCCTACACATACGGACCATATCTCGTACAACTCTGCCTCTGAAATTGATACAAAGCACAGGTCCTCTAACATCCAATGCTTGTCAGTTAAGATGAGAAACGTGTGAGCTTCTTGAAAGATGTAGATCGTTTGAGCTGAAGAGTGACTGCCCTTACTTGAAACGAAGTCTTGCTTGTAGGAAGACACAGAGCCTGGAATATAACTCCATTTCTGAAGGGAAACACACAGCATAGTTCTCATCAATGGATCACACTCTGCTTTAGAGCAAGAAGCACGCTCTTGCTTTATAGAGTCTCTAATACAGCCCGGAAACTTGAGTGTCCTCAGAACAAAAGAACTGTGTTTCCTACGCATAGGGCCATATCTAGTTCAACTCTGCTTCTGAAACTGAAACAAACCACAGGTCCTCTAACATGCAATGCTTGTCAGTTGAGATGAGAAACATGTGAGCTTCGTGAACGATGGTGTTCGTTTGAGCTGTAAAGTAACTGCCCTTACCTGAAACGAAGTCTTGCTTGTAGGAAAACGCAGAGCTTGGGATTTAACTCCATTTCTGAAGTGAAATACACAACAGAGTTCTCATCCATTGATCACACTCTGCTTTAGAGCAAGAAGCACGCCCTAGCTTTCTAGAGTCTCTAAGACAGCAAGAAACATGAGTTTGCTGAGAACAAATGAACGGTGTTTCCTACACATATGGACCATATCTAGTCCAACTCTGCTTCTGAAACTGATACAAAGCCCTGGTCCTCTAACATTCAAGGCTTGTCAGTTAAGATTAGAAACGTGTGAGCTTCGTGAACGATGTTGTTCTTTTAATCTGAAAAATGACTGCACTTACTTGAAATGAAGTATTGCTTGTAGGAAGACACAGAGCCTGGAATTTAACTCCATTTCTGAAGGGAAACACACAGCATAGTTCTCTTCGATGGATCACAGTCTGCTTTAGAGCAAGAAGCACGCTCTTGCTTTCTAGAGTCTCTAATACAGCCAGAAACATGAGTGTGCTAAGGACAAAAGAACGGTGTTTCCTACACATACGGGCCATATCTCGTTCAACTCTGCTTCTGAATCTGAAACAAACCACAGGACATCAAACATCCAATACTTGTCAGTTAAGATGAGAAACGTGTGAGCTTTGTGAACGATGTTGTTCGATTGAGCTGTAAAGTAACTGCCCTTACCTGAAACGAAGTCTTGCTTGTAGGAAGACTCAGAGCCTGGGATTTAACTCCATTTCTGAAGTGAAACACACAGCAGAGTTCTCATCCATGGATCACACTCTGCTTTAGAGCTAGAAGCACGCTCTTGCTTTCCAGGGTCTCTAAGACAGCAGGAAATGTGAGTCTGATGAGAACAAAAGAACGGTGTGCCCTACACATACGGACCATACCTAGTACAACTCTGCCTCTGAAATTGATACAAAGCACAGGTCCTCTAACATTAAATGCTTGTCAGTTAAGATGAGAAACGTGTGAGCTTCTTGAAAGATGTAGATCGTTTGAGCTGAAGAGTGACTGCCCTTACTTGAAACGAAGTCTTGCTTGTAGGTAGACACAGAGCCTGGAATATAACTCCATTTCTGAAGGGAAACACACAGCATAGTTCTCATCCATGGATCACACTCTGCTTTAGAACAAGAAGCACGCTCTTGCTTTCTAGAGTCTCTAATACCTCAGAAAACGTGAGAGTGCTCAGAAGAAAAGAACGGTGTTTCCTATACATACGGACCATATCTAGTTCAACTCTGCTTCTGAAATTGAAACAAACCAGAGGTCCTCTAACATCCAATGCTTCTCAGTTAAGATGAGAAACATGTGAGCTTCGTGAACGATGGTGTTCGTTTGAGCTGTAAAGTAACTGCCCTTACCTGAAACGAAGTCTTGCTTGTAGGAAAACTCAGAGCCTGCGATTTAACTCCATTTCTGAAGGGAAACACACACCATAGTTCTCTTCGATGGATCACAGTCACCTTTAGAGCAAGAAGCACGCTCTTGCTTTCTAGAGTCTCCAATACAGCCAGAAACATGAGTGTGCTCAGAACAAAAGAACAGGGTTTCCTACACATACGGGCCATATCTCAATCAATTCTGCTTCTGAAACTGAAACAAACCACAGGTCCTCTAACATCCAATGCTTGTCAGATAAGATGAGAATCGTGTGAGCTTCGTGAACGATGTAGTTCGTTTGATCTGTAAAGTAACTGCCCTTACTTGAATCAATGTCTTCCTTGTAGGAAGACTCAGAGCATGGGATTTAACTCCATTTCTGAAGTGAAACACACAGCAGAGTACTCATCCATTGGTCACACTCTGCTTTAGAGCAAGAAGCACGCTCTTTCTTTCTAGAGTCTCTAAGACAGCAGAAAACGTGAGTGTGCTGAGAACAAAAGAACGGTGGTTCCTACACATACGGACCATATCTAGTCCAACTCTGCTTCTGAAACTGATACAAAGCACTGGTCCTCTAACATCCAATGCTTGTCAGTTAAGATGAGAAACATGTGAGCTTTGTGAACAATGGTGTTCGTTTGAGCTGTAAAGTAACTGCCCTTACCTGAAACGAAGTCTTGCTTGTAGGAAAACTCAGAGCTTGGGATTTAACTCCATTTCTGAAGTGAAATACACAACAGAGTTCTCATCCATTGATCACACTCTGCTTTAGAGCAAGAAGCACGCCCTAGCTTTCTAGAGTCTCTAAGACAGCAAGAAACATGAGTTTGCTGAGAACAAATGAACGGTGTTTCCTACACATACGGACCATATCTAGTCCAACTCTGCTTCTGAAACTGATACCAATCCCTGGTCCTCTAACATTCAAGGCTTGTCAGTTAAGATTAGAAACGTGTGAGCTTCGTGAACGATGTTGTTCTTTTAATCTGAAAAATGACTGCACTTACTTGAAATGAAGTCTTGCTTGTAGGAAGACACAGAGCCTGGAATTTAACTCCATTTCTGAAGGGAAACACACAGCATAATTCTCTTCGATGGATCACAGTCTGCTTTAGAGCAAGAAGCACGCTCTTGCTTTCTAGAGTCTCTAATACAGCCAGAAACATGAGTGTGCTCAGGACAAAAGAAGGGTGTTTCCTACACATACGGGCCATATCTCGTTCAACTCTGCTTCTGAAACTGAAACAAACCAGAGGTCCTCTAACATCCAATGCTTGTCAGGTAAGATGAGAAACGTGTGAGCTTCGTGAACGATGTAGTTCGTTTGAGCAGTAAAGTAACTGCCCTTACCTGAAACGAAGTCTTGCTTGTAGCAAGACTCAGAGCCTGGGATTTAACTCCATTTCTGAAGTGAAACACACAACAGAGTTCTCATCCATTGATCACACTCTGCTTTAGAGCCAGAAGCACACTCTTGCTTTCCAGGGTCTCTAAGACAGCAGGAAATGTGAGTGTGATGAGAACAAAAGAAGGGTGTTCCCTATACGTACAGACCATACCTAGTACAAATCTGCCTCTGAAATTGATACAAAGCACAGGTCCTCTAACATCCAATGCTTGTCATTTAAGAAGAGAGACGTGTGAGCTTCGTGAACAATGGAGATCGTTTGAGCTGAAGAGTGACTGCCCTTACTTGAAATGAAGTCTTGCTTGTACGAAGACACAGAGCCTGGAATACAACTCCATTTCTGAATGGAAACACACAGCAGAGTTCTCATCGATGGATCACACTCTGCTTTAGTGTAAGAAGCTCGCTCTTGCTTTCTAGAGTCTCTAAAACAGCAGGAAACTTGAGTCTGCTCAGAACAAAAGAAGTGTGTTTCCTACACATAGGGCCATATCTAGTTCAACTCTGCTTCTGAAACTGAAACAAACCACAGGTCCTCTAACATCCAATGCTTGTCAGTTTAGATGAGAAACGTGTGATCTTCGTGAAGGATGTAGTTCGTTTGAGCTGTAAAGTAACTGCCCTTACTTGAATCGAAGTCTTCCTTGTAGGAAGACTCAGAGCATGGGATTTAACTCCATTTCAGAAGTGAAAGACACAGCAGAGTTCTCATCCATTGATCACACTCTGCTTTAGAGCAAGAAGCACGCTCTTTCTTTCTAGAGTCTCTAAGACAGCAGAAAACGTGAGTGTGATGAGAACAAAAGAATGGTGGTTCCTACACATACGGACCATATCTAGTCCAACTCTGCTTCTGAAACTGATACAAAGCCCTGGTCCTCTAACATCCAATGCTTGTCAGTTAAGATGAGAAACGTGTGAGCTTCGTGAACCATGTAATTCGTTTGAGCTGAAAAGTTACTGCCCTTACCTGAAAAGAAGTCGTGCTTGTAGGAACACACAGAGCCTGGAATTTAACTCCATTTATGAAGGGAAACACACAGCATAGTTCTCTTCGATGGATCACAGTCTGCTTTAGAGCAAGAAGCACGCTCTTGCTTTCTAGAGTGTCTAATACAGCCGGAAACATGAGTGTGCTCAGTACAAAAGAACGGTGTTTCCTACACATACGGGCCATATCTCGTTCAACTCTGCTTCTGAAACTGAAACAAACCACATGTCCTCTAACATCCAATGCTTGTCAGTTAAGATGAGAAACGTGTGAGCTTCATGAACGATGTAGTTCGTTTGAGCAGTAAAGTAACTGCCCTTACCTGAAACGAAGTCTTGCTTGTAGGAAGATTCAGAGCCTGGGATTTAACTCCATTTCTGAAGTGAAACACACAGCAGAGTTCTCATACATTGATCACACTCTGCTTTAGAGCCAGAAGCACACTCTTGCTTTCCAGGGTCTCTAAGACAGCAGGAAATGTGAGTGTGATGAGAACAAAAGAAGGGTGTTCCCTATACGTACAGACCATATCTACTCCAAATCTGCCTCTGAAATTGATACAAAGCACAGGTCCTCTAACATCCAATGCTTGTCATTTAAGAAGAGAAACGTGTGAGGTTCTTGAACGATGGAGATCGTTTGAGCAGAAGAGTGACTGCCCTTACTTGAAATGAAGTCTTGCTTGTACGAAGACACAGAGCCTGGAATATAACTCCATTTCTGAAGGGAAACACACAGCATAGTTCTCATCGATGGATCACACTCTGCTTTAGAGCAAGAAGCACGCTCTTGCTTACTAGAGTCTCGAAAACAGCAGGAAACTTGAGTGTGCTCAGAACAAAAGAAGTGTGTTTCCTACACATAGGGCCATATCTAGTTCAACTCTGCTTCTGAAACTGAAACAAACCAGAGGTCCTCTAACATCCAATGCTTGTCAGTTTAGATGAGAAACGTGTGAGCTTCGTGAACGATGTAGTTTGTTTGAGCTGTAAAGTAAATGCCCTTACTTGAATTGAAGTCTTCCTTGTAGGAAGACTCAGAGCATGGGATTTAACTCCATTTCTGAAGGGAAACACACAGCATAGTTCTCATCGATGGATCACATTCTGCTTTAGAGCAAGTAGCATGCACTTGATTTCTAGATTCTCTAATACCTCAGAAAACGTGAGAGTGCTCAGAAGAAAAGAATGGTGTTTCCTATACATACGGACCATATCTAGTTCAACTCTGCTTCTGAAACTGAAACAAACCAGAGGTCCTCTAACATCCAATGCTTCTCAGTTAAGATGAGAAACATGTGAGCTTCGTGAAGGATGGAGTTCGTTTGAGCTGTAAAGTAACTGCCCTTACCTGAAACGAAGTCTTGCTTGTAGGAAGACTCAGAGCCTGGGATTTAACTCCATTTCTGAAGTGAAACACACAACAGAGTTCTCATCCATTGATCACACTGTGCTTTAGAGCTAGAAGCACGCTCTTGCTTTCCAGGGTCTCTAAGAATGCAGGAAATGTGAGTGTGATGAGAACAAAAGAAAGTTGTTCCCTACACATAAGGACCATATCTAGTACAACTCTGCCTCTGAAATTGATACAAAGCACAGGTCCTATAAAATCCAATGCTTGTCTGTTAAGATGAGAAACGTGTGAGCTTCGTGAACGATGTAGATCGTTTGAGCTGAAGAGGGACAGCCCTTACTTGAAACGAAGTCTTGCTTGTAGGAAGACACAGAGCCAGGAATATAACTCCATTTCTGAAGGGAAACACACAACATAGTTCTCATCGATGGATCACACTCTGCTTTAGAGCAAGATGCACTTTCTTGCTTTCTAGAGTCTCTAATACAGCAGGAAACTTGAGTGTGCTCAGAACAAAAGAACTGTGTTTCCTACACATAGGGCCATATCTAGTTCAACTCTGCTTCTGAAACTGAAACAAACCACAGGTCCTCTAACATCCAATGCTTGTCAGTTATGATGAGAAACATGTGAGCTTCGTGAACGATGGAGTTCGTTTGAGCTGTAAAGTAACTTTCCTTACCTGAAATGAACTCTTGCTTGTAGGCAGACTCAGAGCCTGGGATTTAACTCCATTTCTGAAGTGAAACACACAACAGAGTTCTCATCCATTGATCACACTCTGCTTTAGAGCCAGAAGCACGCGCTTGCTTTCCAGGGTCTCTAAGACAGCAGGAAATGTGAGTGTGATGAGAACAAAAGAAGGGTGTTCCCTATACGTACAGACCATACCTAGTACAAATCTGCCTCTGAAATTGATACAAAGCACAGGTCCTCTAACATCCAATGCTTGTCATTTAAGAAGAGAAACGTGTGAGCTTCGTGAACGATGGAGATTGTTTGAGCTGAAGAGTGACTGCCCTTACTTGAAATGAAGTCTTGCTTGTACGAAGACACAGAGCCTGGAATACAACTCCATTTCTGAATGGAAACACACAGCATAGTTCTCATCGATGGATCACACTCTGCTTTAGTGTAAGAAGCTCGCTCTTGCTTTCTAGAGTCTCTAAAACAGCAGGAAACTTGAGTCTGCTCAGAACAAAAGAAGTGTGTTTCCTACACATAGGGCCATATCTAGTTCAACTCTGCTTCTGAAACTGAAACAAACCACAGGTCCTCTAACATCCAATGCTTGTCAGTTTAGATGAGAAACGTGTGATCTTCGTGAAGGATGTAGTTCGTTTGAGCTGTAAAGTAACTGCCCTTACTTGAATCGAAGTCTTCCTTGTAGGAAGACTCAGAGCATGGGATTTAACTCCATTTCAGAAGTGAAAGACACAGCAGAGTTCTCATCCATTGATCACACTCTGCTTTAGAGCAAGAAGCACGCTCTTTCTTTCTAGAGTCTCTAAGAGAGCAGAAAACGTGAGTGTGATGAGAACAAAAGAATGGTGGTTCCTACACATATGGACCATATCTAGTACAACTCTGCTTCTGAAACTGATACAAAGCCCAGGTCCTCTAACATCCAATGCTTGTCAGTTAAGATGAGAATCGTGTGAGCTTCGTGAACCATGTAATTCGTTTGAGCTGAAAAGTGACTGCCCTTACCTGAAACGAAGTCGTGCTTGTAGGAACACACAGAGCCTGGAATTTAACTCCATTTCTGAAGGGAAACACACGGCATAGTTCTCATCGATGGATCACACTCTGCTTTAGAGCAAGTAGCATGCTCTTGCTTTCTAGATTCTCTAATACCTCAGAAAACGTGAGTGTGCTCAGAAGAAAAGAATGGTGTTTCCTATACATACGGACCATATCTAGTTCAACTGTGCTTCAGAAACTGAAACAAACCAGAGGTCCTCTAACATCCAATGCTTCTCAGTTAAGATGAGAAACATGTGGGCTTCGTGAACGATGGTGTTCGTTTGAGCTGTAAAGTAACTGCCCTTACCTGAAACGAAGTCTTGCTTGTAGGAAAACTCAGTGCATGGGATTTAACTCCATTTCTGAAGTGAAACACACAACAGAGTTCTCATCCATTGATCACACTCTGCTTTAGAGCAAGAAGCACGCCCTAGCTTTCTAGAGTCTCTAAGACAGCAAGAAACATGAGTTTGCTGGGAACAAATGAACGGTGTTTCCTACACATACGGACCATATCTAGTCCAACTCTGCTTCTGAAACTGATACAAAGCCCTGGTCCTTTAACATTCAAGGCTTGTCAGTTAAGATTAGAAACGTGTGAGCTTCGTGAACGAGGTTGTTCTTTTAATCTGAAAAATGACTGCACTTACTTGAAATGAATTCTTGCTTGTAGGAAGACACAGAGCCTGGAATTTAACTCCATTTCTGAAGTGAAACACACAGCAGAGTTCTCATCCATAGATCACACTCTGCTTTAGAGCCAGAAGCACACTCTTGCTTTCCAGGGTCTCTAAGACAGCAGGAAATGTGAGTGTGATGAGAACAAAAGAAGTGTGTTCCCTATATGTACAGACAATATCTACTCCAAATCTGCCTCTGAAATTCATACAAAGCACAGGTCCTCTAACATCCAATGCTTGTCATTTAAGATGAGAAACGTGTGAGCTTCGTGAACGATGGAGATCGTTTGAGCAGAAGTGTGACTGCCCTTACTTGAAATGAAGTCTTGCTTGTACGAAGACACAGAGCCTGGAATATAACTCCATTTCTGAAGGGAAACACACAGCATAGTTCTCATCGATGGATCACACTCTGCTTTAGAGCAAGAAGCTCGCTCTTGCTTTCTAGAGTCTCTAAAACAGCAGGAAACTTGAGTGTGCTCAGAACAAAAGAAGTGTGTTTCCTACACATAGGGCCATATCTAGTTCAACTCTGCTTCTGAAACTGAAACAAACCAGAGGTCCTCTAACATGCAATGCTTGTCAGTTTAGATGAGAAACGTGTGAGCTTCGTGAACGATGTAGTTTGTTTGAGCTGTAAAGTAACTGCCCTTACTTGAATCGAAGTCTTCCTTGTAGGAAGACTCAGAGCATGGGATTTAACTCCATTTCTGAAGGGAAACACACAGCATAGTTCTCATCGATGGATCACATTCTGCTTTAGAGCAAGTAGCATGCTCTTGATTTCTAGATTCTCTAATACCTCAGAAAACGTGAGTGTGCTCAGAAGAAAAGAATGGTGTTTCCTATACATACGGACCATATCTAGTTCAACTCTGCTTCTGAAACTGAAACAAACCAGAGGTCCTCTAACATCCAATGCTTCTCATGTAAGATGAGAAACATGTGAGCTTCGTGAACGATGGTGTTCGTTTGAGCTGTAAAGTAACTGCCCTTCCCTGAAACGAGTCTTGCTTGTAGGAAAACTCAGTGCCTGGGATTTAACTCCATTTCTGAAGTGAAACACATAACAGAGTTCTCATCCATTGATTACACTCTGCTTTAGAGCAAGAAGCACGCCCTAGCTTTCTATAGTCTCTAAGACAGCAAGAAACATGAGTTTGCTGAGAACAAATGAACGGTTTTTCCTACACATACGGACCATATCTAGTCCAACTCTGCTTCTGAAACTGATACAAAGCACTGGTCCTCTAACATTCAAGGCTTGTCAGTTAAGATTAGAAACGTGTGAGCTTCGTGAACGATGTAGTTCTCTTAATCTGAAAAATGACTGCACTTGCTTGAAACGAAGTCTTGCTTGTAGGAAGACACAGACCCTGGAATTTAACTCCATTTCTGAAGGGAAGCACACAGCATAGTTCTCTTTGATGGATCACACTCTGCTTTAGAGCAAGAAGCACCCTCTTGCTTTCTAGAGTCTCTAACACAGCCGGAAACATGAGTGTGCTCAGAACAAAAGAAAGGTGTTTCCTATACATACGGACCATATCTAGTTCAACTGTGCTTCTGAAACTAAAACAAACCAGAGGTCCTCTAACATCCAATGCTTGTCAGTTAAGATGAGAAACGTGTGAGCTTCGTGAACGATGTAGTTTGTTTGAGCAGAAGAGTGACTGTCCTTACCTGAAATGAAGTCTTGCTTGTAGGGAGACTCAGAGCCTGGGATTTAACTCCATTTCTGAAGTGAAACACACAACAGAGTTCTCATCCATTGATCACACTCTGCTTTAGAGCCAGAAGCACGCGCTTGCTTTCCAGGGTCTCTAAGACAGCAGGAAATGTGAGTGTGATGAGAACAAAAGAAGGGTGTTCCCTATACGTACAGACCATACCTAGTACAAATCTGCCTCTGAAATTGATACAAAGCACAGGTCCTCTAACATCCAATGCTTGTCATTTAAGAAGAGAAACGTGTGAGCTTTGTGAACGATGGAGATCGTTTGAGCTGAAGAGTGACTGCCCTTACTTGAAATGAAGTCTTGCTTGTACGAAGACACAGAGCCTGGAATACAACTCCATTTCTGAATGGAAACACACAGCATAGTTCTCATCGATGGATCACACTCTGCTTTAGTGTAAGAAGCTCGCTCTTGCTTTCTAGAGTCTCTAAAACAGCAGGAAACTTGAGTCTGCTCAGAACAAAAGAAGTGTGTTTCCTACACATAGGGCCATATCTAGTTCAACTCTGCTTCTGAAACTGAAACAAACCAGAGGTCCTCTAACATCCAATGCTTGTCAGTTTAGATGAGAAACTTGTGATCTTCGTGAAGGATGTAGTTCGTTTGAGCTGTAAAGTAACTGCCCTTACTTGAATCGAAGTCTTCCTTGTAGGAAGACTCAGAGCATGGGATTTAACTCCATTTCAGAAGTGAAAGACACAGCAGAGTTCTCATCCATTGATCACACTCTGCTTTAGAGCAAGAAGCACGCTCTTTCTTTCTAGAGTCTCTAAGAGAGCAGAAAACGTGAGTGTGATGAGAACAAAAGAATGGTGGTTCCTACACATATGGACAATATCTAGTAAAACTCTGTTTCTGAAAGTGATACAAAGCCCTGGTCCTCTAACATCCAATGCTTGTCAGTTAAGATGAGAAACGTGTGAGCTTCGTGAACCATGTAATTCGTTTGAGCTGAAAAGTGACTGCCCTTACCTGAAACGAAGTCGTGCTTGTAGGAACACACAGAGCCTGGAATTTAACTCCATTTCTGAAGCGAAACACACGGCATAGTTCTCATCGATGGATCACACTCTGCTTTAGAGCAAGTAGCATGCTCTTGCTTTCTAGATTCTCTAATACCTCAGAAAACGTGAGTGTGCTCAGAAGAAAAGAATGGTGTTTCCTATACATACGGACCATATCTAGTTCAACTGTGCTTCAGAAACTGAAACAAACCAGAGGTCCTCTAACATCCAATGCTTCTCAGTTAAGATGAGAAACATGTGGGCTTCGTGAACGATGGTGTTCGTTTGAGCTGTAAAGTAACTGCCCTTACCTGAAACGAAGTCTTGCTTGTAGGAAAACTCAGTGCCTGGGATTTAACTCCATTTATGAAGTGAAACACACAACAGAGTTCTCATACATTGATCACACTCTGCTTTAGAGCAAGAAGCACGCCCTAGCTTTCTAGAGTCTCTAAGACAGCAAGAAACATGAGTTTGCTGGGAACAAATGAACGGTGTTTCCTACACATACGGACCATATCTAGTACAATTCTGCTTCTGAAACTGATACAAAGCCCTGGTCCTCTAACATTCAAGGCTTGTCAGTTAAGATGAGAAACGTGTGAGCTTCATGAACGATGTAGTTCGTTTGAGCAGTAAAGTAACTGCCCTTACCTGAAACGAAGTCTTGCTTGTAGGAAGACTCAGAGCCTGGGATTTAACTCCATTTCTGAAGTGAAACACACAGCAGAGTTCTCATCCATTGATCACACTCTGCTTTAGAGCCAGAAGCACACTCTTGCTTTCCAGGGTCTCTAAGACAGCAGGAAATGTGAGTGTGATGAGAACAAAAGAAGGGTGTTCCCTATATGTACTGACTATATCTAGTCCAAATCTGCCTCTGAAATTGATACAAAGCACAGGTCCTCTAACATCCAATGCTTGTCATTTAAGATGAGAAACGTGTGAGCTTCGTGAACGATGGAGATCGTTTGAGCAGAAGAGTGACTGCCCTTACTTGAAATGAAGTCTTGCTTGTACGAAGACACAGAGCCTGGAATATAACTCCATTTCTGAAGGGAAACACACAGCATAGTTCTCATCGATGGATCACACTCTGCTTTAGAGCAAGAAGCTCGCTCTTGCTTTCTAGAGTCTCTAAAACAGCAGGAAACTTGAGTGTGCTCAGAACAAAAGAAGTGTGTTTCCTACACATAGGGCCATATCTAGTTCAACTCTGCTTCTGAAACTGAAACAAACCAGAGGTCCTCTAACATGCAATGCTTGTCAGTTTAGATGAGAAACGTGTGAGCTTCGTGAACGATGTAGTTTGTTTGAGCTGTAAAGTCACTGCCCTTACTTGAATCGAAGTCTTCCTTGTAGGAAGACTCCGAGCCTGGGATTTAACTCCATTTCTGAAGGGAAACACACAGCATAGTTCTCATCGATGGATCACATTCTGCTTTAGAGCAAGTAGCATGCTCTTGATTTCTAGATTCTCTAATACCTCAGAAAACGTGAGAGTGCTCAGAAGAAAAGAATGGTGTTTCCTATACATACGGACCATATCTAGTTCAACTCTGCTTCTGAAACTGAAACAAACCAGAGGTCCTCTAACATCCAATGCTTCTCATGTAAGATGAGAAACATGTGAGCTTCGTGAACGATGTAGTTCTCTTAATCTGAAAAATGACTGCACTTGCTTGAAACGAAGTCTTGCTTGTAGGAAGACACAGAATCTGGAATTTAACTCCATTTCTGAAGGGAAGCACACAGCATAGTTCTCTTTGATGGATCACACTCTGCTTTAGAGCAAGAAGCACCCTCTTGCTTTCTACAGTCTCTAACACAGCCGGAAACATGAGTGTGCTCAGAACAAAAGAAAGGTGTTTCCTATACATACGGACCATATCTAGTTCAACTGTGCTTCTGAAACTGAAACAAACCAGAGGTCCTCTAACATCCAATGCTTGTCAGTTAAGATGAGAAACGTGTGAGCTTCGTGAACGATGTAGATCGTTTGAGCTGAAGAGGGACAGCCCTTACTTGAAACGAAGTCTTGCTTGTAGGAAGACACAGAGCCAGGAATATAACTCCATTTCTGAAGGGAAACACACAGCACAGTTCTCATCGATGGATCACACTCTGCTTAAGAGCAAGAAGCACTTTCTTGCTTTATAGAGTCTCTAATACAGCAGGAAACTTGAGTGTGCTCAGAACAAAAGAACTGTGTTTCCTACACATAGGGCCATATCTAGTTCAACTCTGCTTCTGAAACTGAAACAAACCACAGGTCCTCTAACATCCAATGCTTGTCAGTTATGATGAGAAACGTGTGAGCTTCGTGAACGATGGAGTTCGTTTGAGCTGTAAAGTAACTGCCCTTACCTGAAGCGAACTCTTGCTTGTAGGCAGACTCAGAGCCTGGGATTTAACTCCATTTCTGAAGTGAAACAAACAACAGAGTTCTCATCCATTGATCACACTCTGCTTTAGAGCAAGAAGCACGCCGTAGCTTTCTAGAGTCTCTAAGACAGCAGGAATCTTGAGTTTGCTGAGAACAAATGAACGGTGTTTCCTACATATACGGACCATATCTAGTCCAACTCTGCTTCTGAAACTGATACAAAGCATTGGTCCTCTAACATTCAATGCTTGTCAGTTAAGATGAGAAACTTGTGAGCTTCGTGACCGATGTAGTTAGTTTGATCGGAAAAATGACTGTCCTTACCTGAAACGAAGTCTAGCTTGTAGGAAGACACAGAGCCAGGAATTTATCTCCATTTCTAAAAGGGAAACACACAGAATAGTTCTCTTCGATTGGATCAGACTCTGCTTTAGAGCAAGAAGCACGCTCTTGCTTTCTAGATTCTCTAATACAGCCTGAAACGTGAGTGTGCTCAGAAGAAAAGAACGGGGTTTCCTACACATATGGGCCATATATAGTTCAATTCTGCTTCTGAAACTGAAGGAAACGACAGGTCCTCCAACATCCAGTGCTTGTCAGTTAAGATGAGAAACGTGTGAGCTTCGTGAACGATGTAGTTTGTTTGAGCTGTAAAGTAACTGCCCTTACCTGAAACGAAGTCTTGCTTGTAGGAAGATTCAAAGACTGGGATTTAACTCCATTTCTGAAGTGAAACACACAGCAGAGTTCTCATCGATGGATCACACTCTGCTTTAGAGCAAGAAGCATGCTCTTGCTTTCTAGAGTCTCTAATACCGCAGAAAACGTGAGTGTGCTCAGAATAAAAGTACGGTGTTTCCTATACATACGGACCATATCTAGTTCAATTCTGCTTCTGAAACTGAAACAAACCAGAGGTCCTCTAACATCCAATGCTTCTCAGTTAAGATGAGAAACATGTGAGCTTCGTGAAGAATGGAGTTCGTTTGAGCTGTAACGTAACTGCCCTTACCTGAAACGAAGTCTTGCTTGTAGGAAGACTCAGAGCCTGGGATTTAACTCCATTTCTGAAGTGAAACACACAACAGAGTTCTCATCCATTGACCACACTCTGCTTTAGAGCCAGAAGCATGCCCTAGCTTTCTAGAGTCTCTAAGACAGCAAGAAATATGACTTTGCTGAGAACAAATGAACGGTGTTTCCTACACATACGGACCATATCTAGTCCAACTCTGCTTCTGAAACTGATACAAAGCACTGGTCCTCTGACATTCAATGCTTGTCAGTTAAGATGAGAAACGTGTGAGCTTCGTGAAGGATGCAGTTCTTTTGATTTGAAAAATGACTGCACTTACTTTAAAGGAACTCTTGCTTGTAGAAAGACACAGAGCCTAAAATTTAAATCCATTTCTGAAGGGAAACACACAGCATAGTTCTCATCCATGGATCACACTCTGCTTTAGATCAAGAAGCACGCTCTTGCTTTCTAGATTCTCTAATACAGCAGGAAACTTGAGTGTGCTCAGAACAAAAAAACGGTGTTTCCTACACATACGGGCCATATCTATTTCAACTCTGCTTCTGAAACTGATACAAAGCACTGGTCCTCTAACATCCGATGCTTGTCAGTTAACATGAGAAACGTGTGAGCTTTGTGAAGTATGTAGTTCTTTTGATCTGAAAAATGACTGCCCTTACTTGAAATGAAGTCTTGCTTGTAGGAAGACACAGAGCCTGGAATTTAACTCCATTTCTGAAGGGAAACACACAGCATAGTTCTTTTCGATGGATCAAACTCTGCTATAGAGCAAGAAGCACGCTCTTGCTTTCTAGTGTCTCTAATACAGCCGGAAATTTGAGTGAGCTCAGAACAACAGAACGGTGTTTCCTACACATACGGGCCATACCTAGTTCAACTCTGCTTCTGAAACTGAAACAAACCACAGGTCCTCTAACATCCAATGCTTGTCAGTTAAGATGAGAAACGTGTGAGCTTCGTGAACGATGTAGTTCATTTGAGCTGTAAATTAACTGCCCTTACCTGAAACGAAGTCTTGTTGTAGGAAGACTCAGAGCCTGGGATTTAACTCCATTTCTGAAGGGAAACACACAGCAGAGTTCTCATCCATTGATCACACTCTGCTTTAGAGCAAGAAGCACGCCGTAGCTTTCTAGAGTCTCTAAGACAGCAGGAATCTTGAGTTTGCTGAGAACAAATGAACGGTGTTTCCTACACATACAGGCCATATCTATTTCAACTCTGCTTCTGAAACTGATACAAAGCACTGGTCCTCTAACATCCGATGCTTGTTAGTTAACATGAGAAACCTGTGAGCTTCGTGGACCATGTAGTTCATTTGAGTTGAAAAGTGACTGCCCTTACCTGAAACGATGTCTTGCTTGTAAAAAGACACAGAGCCTGTGGTTAAACTCCATTTCTGAAGGGAAACACACAACACAGTTCTCATACATGGATCACACTCTGCTTTAGAGCAAGAAGCACGCTCTTACTTTCTAGAATCTCTAATACCGCAGGAAACGTGTGTGTGTTCAGAAGAAAAGAATGGTGTTTCTTATACATACGGACCATATCTAGTTCAACTCTGCTTCTGAAACTGAAACAAACCACAGGTCCTCTAACATCCAATGCTTGTCAGTTATGATGAGAAACGTGTGAGCTTCGTGAACGATGGAGTTCGTTTGAGCTGTAAAGTAACTGCCCTTACCTGAAGCGAACTCTTGCTTGTAGGCAGACTCAGAGCCTGGGATTTAACTCCATTTATGAAGTGAAACACACAACAGAGTTCTCATCCATTGATCACACTCTGCTTTAGAGCAAGAAGCACGCCGTAGCTTTCTAGAGACTCTAAGACAGCAAGAATCTTGAGTTTGCTGAGAACAAATGAACGGTGTTTCCTACATATACGGACCATATCTAGTCCAACTCTGCTTCTGAAACTGATACAAAGCACTGGTCCTCTAACATTCAATGCTTGTCAGTTAAGATGAGAAACTTGTGAGCATCATGAACGATGTAGTTCGTTTGATCAGAAAAATGACTGCACTTCCTTGAAACGAAGTCTAGCTTGTAGGAAGACACAGAGCCAGGAATTTATCTCCATTTCTAAAAGGGAAACACACAGCATAGTTCTCTTCGATTGGATCAGACTCTGCTTTAGAGCAAGAAGCATGCTCTTGCTTTCTAGATTCTCTAATACAGCCTGAAACGTGAGTGTGCTCAGAAGAAAAGAACGGGGATTCCTACACATATGGGACATATATAGTTCAATTCTGCTTCTGAAACTGAAGGAAACGACAGGTCCTCCATAATCCAGTGCTTGTCAGTTAAGATGAGAAACGTGTGAGCTTCGTGAACGATGTAGTTTGTTTGAGCTGTAAAGTAACTGCCCTTACCTGAAAAGAAGTCTGGCTTGTAGGAAGATTCAAAGCCTGGGACTTAACTCGATTTCTGAAGTGAGACACACAGCAGAGTTCTCATCCATGGATCACACTCTGCTTTAGAGCCATAAGCAGGCTCTTGCTTTCCAGGGTCTCTAAGACAGCAGGAAATGTGAGTGTGATGAGAACAAAAGAACGGTGTTACTACACATACGGACCATATCTAGTACAACTCTGCCTCTGAAATTGATACAAAGCACAGGTCCTCTAACATCCAATGCTTGTCAGTTAAGATGAGAAACGTGTGAGCTTCGTGAACGATGTAGATCGTTTGAGCTGAAGAGGGACAGCCCTTACTTGAAACGAAGTCTTGCTTGTAGGAAGACACAGAGCCAGGAATATAACTCCATTTCTGAAGGGAAACACACAGCATAGTTCTCATCGATGGATCACACTCTGCTTTAGAGCAAGAAGCACTTTCTTGCTTTCTAGAGTCTCTAATACAGCAGGAAACTTGAGTGTGCTCAGAACAAAAGAACTGTGATTCCTACACATAGGGCCATATCTAGTTCAACTCTGCTTCTGAAACGGAAACAAACCACAGGTCCTCTAACATCCAATGCTTGTCAGTTATGATGAGAAACGTGTGAGCTTCGTGAACGATGGAGTTCGTTTGAGCTGTAAAGTAACTGCCCTTACCTGAAACGAACTATTGCTTGTAGGCAGACTCAGAGCCTGGGATTTAACTCCATTTCTGAAGTGAAACACACAACAGAGTTCTCATCCATTGATCACACTCTGCTTTAGAGCAAGAAGCATGCCGTAGCTTTCTAGAGTCTCTAAGACAGCGGGAATCTTGAGTTTGCTGAGAACAAATGAACGGTGTTTCCTACATATACGGACCATATCTAGTCCAACTCTGCTTCTGAAACTGATACAAAGCATTGGTCCTCTAACATTCAATGCTTGTCAGTTAAGATGAGAAACGTGTGAGCTTCGTGAACGATGTAGTTCGTTTGATCGGAAAAATGACTGCCCTCCTTGAACGAAGTCTAGCTTGTAGGAAGACACAGAGCCAGGAATTTATCTCCATTTCTAAAAGGGAAACCCACAGCATAGTTCTCTTCGATGGATCACACTCTGCTTTAGAGTTAGAAGCACGCTCTTGCTTTCTAGAGTCTCTAATACAGCCTGAAACGTGAGTGTGCTCAGAAGAAAAGAACGGGGTTTCCGACACATTTTGGGCCATATGTAGTTCAATTCTGCTTCTGAAACTGAAAGAAACCACAGGTCCTCTAACATCCAATGCTTGTCAGTTAAGATGAGAAACGTGTGAGCTTCGTGAATGATGTAGTTTGTTTGAGCTGTAAAGTAACTGCCCTTACCTGAAACGAAGTCTTGCTTGTAGGAAGATTCAGAGCCTGGGATTTAACTCCATTTCTGAAGTGAAACACACAACAGAGTTCTCATCCATTGATCACACTCTGCTTTAGAGCAAGAAGCATGCCGTAGCTTTCTAGAGTCTCTAAGACAGCGGGAATCTTGAGTTTGCTGAGAACAAATGAACGGTGTTTCCTACATATACGGACCATATCTAGTCCAACTCTGCTTCTGAAACTGATACAAAGCCCTGGTCCTCTAACATTCAATGCTTGTCAGTTAAGATGAGAAACTTGTGAGCATCGTGAACGATGTAGTTCGTTTGATCAGAAAAATGACTGCCCTTCCTTGAAACGAAGTCTAGCTTGTAGGAAGACACAGAGCCAGGAATTTATCTCCATTTCTAAAAGGGAAACACACAGCATAGTTCTCTTCGATTGGATCAGACTCTGCTTTAGAGCAAGAAGCACGCTCTTGCTTTCTAGATTCTCTAATACAGCCTGAAAGTGAGTGTGCTCAGAAGAAAAGAACGGGGTTTCCTACACATATGGGCCATATATAGTTCAATTCTGCTTCTGAAACTGAAGGAAACGACAGGTCCTCCAACATCCAGTGCTTGTCAGTTAAGATGAGAAACTTGTGAGCTTCGTGAATGATGTAGTTTGTTTGAGCTGTAAAGTAACTGCCCTTACCTGAAACGAAGTCTTGCTTGTAGGAAGATTCAGAGCCTGGGATTTAACTCCATTTCTGAAGTGAAACACACAGCAGAGTTCTCATCGATGGATCACACTCTGATTTAGAGCAAGAATCATGCTCTTGCTTTCTCGAGTCTCTAATACCGCTGAAAACGTGAGTGTGCTCAGAATAAAAGTACGGTGTTTCCTATACATACGGACCATATCTAGTTCAATTCTGCTTCTGAAACTGAAACAAACCAGAGGTCCTCTAACATCCAATGCTTCTCAGTTAAGATGAGAAACATGTGAGCTTCGTGAAGAATGGAGTTCGTTTGAGCTGTAACGTAACTGCCCTTACCTGAAACGAAGTCTTGCTTGTAGGAAGACTCAGAGCCTGGGATTTAACTCCATTTCTGAAGTGAAACACACAACAGAGTTCTCATCCATTGATCACACTCTGCTTTAGAGCCAGAAGCATGCCCTAGCTTTCTAGAGTCTCTAAGACAGCAAGAAATATGACTTTGCTGAGAACAAATGAACGGTGTTTCCTACACATACGGACCATATCTAGTCCAACTCTGCTTCTGAAACTGATACAAAGCACTGGTCCTCTGACATTCAATGCTTGTCAGTTAAGATGAGAAACGTGTGAGCTTCGTGAAGGATGCAGTTCTTTTGATTTGAAAAATGACTGCACTTACTTTAAAGGAACTCTTGCTTGTAGAAAGACACAGAGCCTAAAATTTAAATCCATTTCTGAAGGGAAACACACAGCATAGTTCTCATCCATGGATCACACTCTGCTTTAGATCAAGAAGCACGCTCTTGCTTTCTAGATTCTCTAATACAGCAGGAAACTTGAGTGTGCTCAGAACAAAAAAACGGTGTTTCCTACACATACGGGCCATATCTATTTCAACTCTGCTTCTGAAACTGATACAAAGCACTGGTCCTCTAACATCCGATGCTTGTCAGTTAACATGAGAAACGTGTGAGCTTTGTGAAGTATGTAGTTCTTTTGATCTGAAAAATGACTGCCCTTACTTGAAATGAAGTCTTGCTTGTAGGAAGACACAGAGCCTGGAATTTAACTCCATTTCTGAAGGGAAACACACAGCATAGTTCTTTTCGATGGATCAAACTCTGCTATAGAGCAAGAAGCACGCTCTTGCTTTCTAGAGTCTCTAATACAGCCGGAAATTTGAGTGAGCTCAGAACAACAGAACGGTGTTTCCTACACATACGGGCCATACCTAGTTCAACTCTGCTTCTGAAACTGAAACAAACTACAGGTCCTCTAACATCCAATGCTTGTCAGTTAAGATGAGAAACGTGTGAGCTTCGTGAACGATGTAGTTCATTTGAGCTGTAAATTAACTGCCCTTACCTGAAACGAAGTCTTGTTGTAGGAAGACTCAGAGCCTGGGATTTAACTCCATTTCTGAAGGGAAACACACAGCAGAGTTCTCATCCATTGATCACACTCTGCTTTAGAGCAAGAAGCACGCCGTAGCTTTCTAGAGTCTCTAAGACAGCAGGAATCTTGAGTTTGCTGAGAACAAATGAACGGTGTTTCCTACACATACAGGCCATATCTATTTCAACTCTGCTTCTGAAACTGATACAAAGCACTGGTCCTCTAACATCCGATGCTTGTTAGTTAACATGAGAAACCTGTGAGCTTCGTGGACCATGTAGTTCATTTGAGTTGAAAAGTGACTGCCCTTACCTGAAACGATGTCTTGCTTGTAAAAAGACACAGAGCCTGTGGTTAAACTCCATTTCTGAAGGGAAACACACAACACAGTTCTCATACATGGATCACACTCTGCTTTAGAGCAAGAAGCACGCTCTTACTTTCTAGAATCTCTAATACCGCAGGAAACGTGTGTGTGTTCAGAAGAAAAGAATGGTGTTTCTTATACATACGGACCATATCTAGTTCAACTCTGCTTCTGAAACTGAAACAAACCACAGGTCCTCTAACATCCAATGCTTGTCAGTTATGATGAGAAACGTGTGAGCTTCGTGAACGATGGAGTTCGTTTGAGCTGTAAAGTAACTGCCCTTACCTGAAGCGAACTCTTGCTTGTAGGCAGACTCAGAGCCTGGGATTTAACTCCATTTATGAAGTGAAACACACAACAGAGTTCTCATCCATTGATCACACTCTGCTTTAGAGCAAGAAGCACGCCGTAGCTTTCTAGAGACTCTAAGACAGCAAGAATCTTGAGTTTGCTGAGAACAAATGAACGGTGTTTCCTACATATACGGACCATATCTAGTCCAACTCTGCTTCTGAAACTGATACAAAGCACTGGTCCTCTAACATTCAATGCTTGTCAGTTAAGATGAGAAACTTGTGAGCATCATGAACGATGTAGTTCGTTTGATCAGAAAAATGACTGCACTTCCTTGAAACGAAGTCTAGCTTGTAGGAAGACACAGAGCCAGGAATTTATCTCCATTTCTAAAAGGGAAACACACAGCATAGTTCTCTTCGATTGGATCAGACTCTGCTTTAGAGCAAGAAGCATGCTCTTGCTTTCTAGATTCTCTAATACTGCCTGAAACGTGAGTGTGCTCAGAAGAAAAGAACGGGGATTCCTACACATATGGGAAATATATAGTTCAATTCTGCTTCTGAAACTGAAGGAAACGACAGGTCCTCCATAATCCAGTGCTTGTCAGTTAAGATGAGAAACGTGTGAGCTTCGTGAACGATGTAGTTTGTTTGAGCTGTAAAGTAACTGCCCTTACCTGAAAAGAAGTCTGGCTTGTAGGAAGATTCAAAGCCTGGGACTTAACTCGATTTCTGAAGTGAGACACACAGCAGAGTTCTCATCCATGGATCACACTCTGCTTTAGAGCCATAAGCAGGCTCTTGCTTTCCAGGGTCTCTAAGACAGCAGGAAATGTGAGTGTGATGAGAACAAAAGAACGGTGTTACTACACATACGGACCATATCTAGTACAACTCTGCCTCTGAAATTGATACAAAGCACAGGTCCTCTAACATCCAATGCTTGTCAGTTAAGATGAGAAACGTGTGAGCTTCGTGAACGATGTAGATCGTTTGAGCTGAAGAGGGACAGCCCTTACTTGAAACGAAGTCTTGCTTGTAGGAAGACACAGAGCCAGGAATATAACTCCATTTCTGAAGGGAAACACACAGCATAGTTCTCATCGATGGATCACACTCTGCTTTAGAGCAAGAAGCACTTTCTTGCTTTCTAGAGTCTCTAATACAGCAGGAAACTTGAGTGTGCTCAGAACAAAAGAACTGTGATTCCTACACATAGGGCCATATCTAGTTCAACTCTGCTTCTGAAACGGAAACAAACCACAGGTCCTCTAACATCCAATGCTTGTCAGTTATGATGAGAAACGTGTGAGCTTCGTGAACGATGGAGTTCGTTTGAGCTGTAAAGTAACTGCCCTTACCTGAAACGAACTATTGCTTGTAGGCAGACTCAGAGCCTGGGATTTAACTCCATTTCTGAAGTGAAACACACAACAGAGTTCTCATCCATTGATCACACTCTGCTTTAGAGCAAGAAGCATGCCGTAGCTTTCTAGAGTCTCTAAGACAGCGGGAATCTTGAGTTTGCTGAGAACAAATGAACGGTGTTTCCTACATATACGGACCATATCTAGTCCAACTCTGCTTCTGAAACTGATACAAAGCATTGGTCCTCTAACATTCAATGCTTGTCAGTTAAGATGAGAAACGTGTGAGCTTCGTGAACGATGTAGTTCGTTTGATCGGAAAAATGACTGCCCTCCTTGAACGAAGTCTAGCTTGTAGGAAGACACAGAGCCAGGAATTTATCTCCATTTCTAAAAGGGAAACCCACAGCATAGTTCTCTTCGATGGATCACACTCTGCTTTAGAGTTAGAAGCACGCTCTTGCTTTCTAGAGTCTCTAATACAGCCTGAAACGTGAGTGTGCTCAGAAGAAAAGAACGGGGTTTCCGACACATTTTGGGCCATATGTAGTTCAATTCTGCTTCTGAAACTGAAAGAAACCACAGGTCCTCTAACATCCAATGCTTGTCAGTTAAGATGAGAAACGTGTGAGCTTCGTGAATGATGTAGTTTGTTTGAGCTGTAAAGTAACTGCCCTTACCTGAAACGAAGTCTTGCTTGTAGGAAGATTCAGAGCCTGGGATTTAACTCCATTTCTGAAGTGAAACACACAACAGAGTTCTCATCCATTGATCACACTCTGCTTTAGAGCAAGAAGCATGCCGTAGCTTTCTAGAGTCTCTAAGACAGCGGGAATCTTGAGTTTGCTGAGAACAAATGAACGGTGTTTCCTACATATACGGACCATATCTAGTCCAACTCTGCTTCTGAAACTGATACAAAGCCCTGGTCCTCTAACATTCAATGCTTGTCAGTTAAGATGAGAAACTTGTGAGCATCGTGAACGATGTAGTTCGTTTGATCAGAAAAATGACTGCCCTTCCTTGAAACGAAGTCTAGCTTGTAGGAAGACACAGAGCCAGGAATTTATCTCCATTTCTAAAAGGGAAACACACAGCATAGTTCTCTTCGATTGGATCAGACTCTGCTTTAGAGCAAGAAGCACGCTCTTGCTTTCTAGATTCTCTAATACAGCCTGAAAGTGAGTGTGCTCAGAAGAAAAGAACGGGGTTTCCTACACATATGGGCCATATATAGTTCAATTCTGCTTCTGAAACTGAAGGAAACGACAGGTCCTCCAACATCCAGTGCTTGTCAGTTAAGATGAGAAACTTGTGAGCTTCGTGAATGATGTAGTTTGTTTGAGCTGTAAAGTAACTGCCCTTACCTGAAACGAAGACTTGCTTGTAGGAAGATTCAGAGCCTGGGATTTAACTCCATTTCTGAAGTGAAACACACAGCAGAGTTCTCATCGATGGATCACACTCTGATTTAGAGCAAGAATCATGCTCTTGCTTTCTCGAGTCTCTAATACCGCTGAAAACGTGAGTGTGCTCAGAATAAAAGAACGGTGTTTCCTATACATACGGACCATATCTAGTTCAATTCTGCTTCTGAAACTGAAACAAACCAGAGCTCCTCTAACATCCAATGCTTGTCAGTTAAGATGAGAAACGTGTGAACTTTGTGAATGATGTTGTTCGATTCAGCTCTAAAGTAACCGCCCTTACCTGAAACGAAGTCTTGCTTGTAGGAAGACTCAGAGCCTGGGATTTAACTCCATTTCTGAAGTGAAACACACAACAGAGTTCTCATCCATTGATCACACTCTGCTTTAGAGCAAGAAGCACGCCATAGCTTTCTAGAATCTCTAAGACAGCAGGAATCTTGAGTTTGCTGAGAACAAAAGAACGGTGTTTCCTACACATACAGGCCATATCTATTTCAACTCTGCATCTGAAACTGATACAAAGCACTGGTCCTCTAACATCCCATGCTTATCAGTTAACATGAGAAACCTGTGAGCTTCGTGAGCCATGTAGTTCGTTTGAGTTGAAAAGTGACTGCCCTTACCTGAAACGAAGTCTTTCTTGTATAAAGACACAGAGCCTGTGGTTAAACTCCATTTCTGAAGGGAAACACACAACACAGTTCTCATACATGGATCACACTCTGCTTTAGAGCAAGAAGCACGCTCTTACTTTCTAGAATCTCTAATACCGCAGGAAACGTGTGTGTGTTCAGAAGAAAAGAATGGTGTTTCTTATACATACAGACCATATCTATTTCAACTCTGCTTCTGAAACTGAAACAAACCACAGGTCCTCTAACATCCAATGCTTGTCAGTTATGATGAGAAACGTGTGAGCTTCGTGAACGATGGAGTTCGTTTGAGTTGTAAAGTAACTGCCCTTACCTGAAGCGAACTCTTGCTTGTAGGCAGACTCAGAGCCTGGGATTTAACTCCATTTCTGAAGTGAAACACACAACAGAGTTCTCATTCATTGATCACACTCTGCTTTAGAGCAAGAAGCACGCTGTAGCTTTCTAGAGACTCTAAGACAGCAGGAATCTTGAGTTTGCTGAGAACAAATGAACGGTGTTTCCTACATATACGGACCATATCTAGTCCAACTCTGCTTCTGAAACTGATACAAAGCCCTGGTCCTCTAACATCCAATGCTTGTCAGTTAAGATGAGAAACTTGTGAGCATCGTGAACGATGTAGTTCGTTTGATCAGAAAAATGACTGCCCTTCCTTGAAACGAAGTCTAGCTTGTAGGAAGACACAGAGCCAGGAATTTATCTCCATTTCTAAAAGGGAAACACACAGCATAGTTCTCTTCGATTGGATCAGACTCTGCTTTAGAGCAAGAAGCACGCTCTTGCTTTCTAGATTCTCTAATAAGGCCTGAAAGTGAGTGTGCTCAGAAGAAAAGAACGGGGTTTCCTACACATATGGGCCATATATAGTTCAATTCTGCTTCTGAAACTGAAGGAAACGACAGGTCCTCCAACATCCAGTGCTTGTCAGTTAAGATGAGAAACGTGTGAGCTTCGTGAACGATGTAGTTTGTTTGAGCTGTAAAGTAACTGCCCTTACCTGAAACGAAGTCTTGCTTGTAGGAAGATTCAAAGCCTGGGATTTAACTCCATTTCTGAAGTGAAACACACAGCAGAGTTCTCATCGATGGATCACACTCTGCTTTAGAGCAAGAAGCATGCTCTTGCTTTCTAGATTCTCTAATACCGCAGAAAACGTGAGTGTGCTCAGAATAAATGTACGGTGTTTCCTATACATACGGACCATATCTAGTTCAATTCTGCTTCTGAAACTGAAACAAACCAGAGGTCCTCTAACATCCAATGCTTCTCAGTTAAGATGAGAAACATGTGAGCTTCGTGAACGATGCAAATCGTTTGAGCTGAAAAGTGACTGCCCTTACTTAAAACGAAGTCTTGCTTGTAGCAACACACAGAGCCTGGAATTTAACTCCATTTCTGAAGGGAAACACACAGCATATTTCTCATCGATGGATCACACTCTGCTTTAGAGCAAGAAGCACGCTCTTGCTTTCTAGAGTCTCTCTTACAGCCGGAAACGTGAGTGTGCTCAGAACAAAAGAATGGTGTTTCCTACACATACGGACCATATCTAGTACAACTCTGCCTCTGAAGTTGATACAAATCACAGGTCCTCTAACATCCAATGCTTGTCAGTTAAGATGAGAAACATGTGAGCTTCGTGAATGATGTAGTTCGTTTGAGCTGTAAAGTAACTGCCCTTGCCTGAAACAAAGTCTTGCTTGTAGGAAGACTCAGAGCCTGGGATTTAACTCCATTTCTGAAGTGAAACACACAGCAGAGTTCTTATCCATTGATCACACTCTGCTTTACGTCCAGAATCACGCTCTTGCTTTCCAGGATCTATAAGACAGCAGGAAATGTGAGTGTGATGAGAACCAAAGAACTGTGTTCCCTACACATACGGACCATATCTAGTACAACTCTGCCTCTGAAATTGATACAAAGCACAGGTCCTCTAACATCCAATGCTTGTCAGTTAAGATGAGAAACGTGTTAGCTTCGTGAACGATGTAGTTCGTTTGAGCTGAAAAGTGACTGCCCTTACCTGAAACGAAGTCTTGCTTGTAGGAACACACAGAGCCTGGAATTTAACTCCATTTCTGAAGGGAAACACACAGCGTAGTTCTCATCGATGGATCACACTCTGCTTTAGAGCAAGAAGCATGCTCTTGCTTTCTAGAGTCTCTAATACCGCAGGAAACGGGAGTGTGCTCAGAAGGAAAGAACGGTGATTCCGATACATACGTACCATATCTAGTTCAACTGTGCTTCTGAAACTGAAACAAACCAGAGGTCCTCTAACATCCAATGCTTCTCACTTAAGATGAGAAACTTGTGAGCTTCGTGAACTATGGAGTTATTTTGAGCTGTGAAGTAACTGCCCTTACCTGAAACGAAGTCTTGCTTGTAGGAAGACTCAGAGCCTGGGATTTAACTCCATATCTGAAGTGAAACACACAACAGAGTTCTCATCCACTGATCACACTCTGCTTTAGAGCAAGAAGCACGCCCTAGCTTTCTAGAGTCTCTAAGACAGCAGGAAATGTGAGTGTGATGAGAACAAAAAACGGTGTTTCCTACACATAGGGACCATATCTAGTCCAACTCTCCTTCTGAAACTGATACAAAGCACTAGTCCTCTAACATCCAATGCTTGTCATTTAAGATGAGAAACGTGTTAGCTTCGTGAACGATGTAGCTCGTTTGAGCTGAAAAATGACTTCCCTTACTTGAAACGAAGTCTTGCTTGTAGGAAGACACAGAGCCAGGAATTTAACTCCATTTCTGAAGGGAAACACACAGCATAGTTCTCTTCGATGGATCACACTCTGCTTTAGAGCAAGAAGCACGCTCTTGCTTTCTAGAGTCTCTATTACAGCCGGAAACGTGAGTGTGCTCAGAAGAAAAGAACAGTGTTTACTACGCATATGGGCCATATCTAGATCAACTCTGCTTCTGAAGCTGAAACAAACCACAGGTCCTCTAACATCCAATGCATGTCAGTTTAGATGAGAAACGTGTGAGCTTCGTGAACTATGGAGTTCGTTTGAGCTGTAAAGTAACTGCCCTTACCTGGAACAATGTCTTGCTTGTAGGAAGACTCAGAGCCTGGGATTTAACTCCATTTCTGAAGTGAAACAGACAACAGAGTTCTCATCCATTGATCACACTCTGCTTTAGAGCAAGAAGCACGCACTAGATTTCTAGAGTCTCAAAGACAGCAAGAAACATGAGTTTGCTGAGAACAAATGAACAGTGTTTCCTGCACATACGGACCATATCTAGTCCAACTCTGCTTCTGAAACTGATACAAAGCACTGGTCCTCTAACATTCAATGCTTGTCAGTTAAGATGAGAAATGTGTGAGCTTCGTGAACGATGTAGTTCCTTTGATCTGAAAAACGACTGCACTTACTTGAAACGAAGTCTTGCTTGTAGGAAGACACAGAGCCTGGAATTTAACTCCATTTCTGAAGGTAAACACACAGCATAGTTCTCTTCGATGGATCACACTCTGCTTTTGAGCAAGAAGCACGCTCTTGCTTTCTAGAGTCTCTAATACACCCAAAAACATGTGTGTGCTCAGAACATAAGAAAGGAGTTTCCTACACATACGGGCCATATCTAGTTCAACTCTGCTTCTGAAACTACAACAAACCACAGGTCCTCTAACATCCAATGCTTGTCAGTTAAGATGAGAAATGTGTGAGCTTCGTGAACGATGTAGTTCGTTTGAGCTGTAAAGTAACTGCCCTTACCTGAAACGAAGACTTGCTTGTAGGAAGACTCAGAGCCTGGGATTTAACTACATTTCTGAAGTGAAACACACAGCAGAGTTCTCATCCATTGATCACACTCTGTTTTAGAGCCAGAATCACGCTCTTGCTTTCCAGAGTCTCTACGAGAGCAGGAAATGTGAGTGTGATGAGAACAAAAGAACGGTGGTCCCTACACATACGCACCATATCTAGTACAACTCTGCCTTGAAATTGATACAAAGCACAGGTCCTCTAACATCCAATGCTTGTCAGTTAAGATGAGAAACGTGTTAGCTTCGTCAACGATGTAGTTCGTTTGAGCTGAAAAGTAACTGCCCTTACCTGAAACGAAGTCTTGCTTGTAGGAACACACAGAGCCTGCAATTTAACTCCATTTCTGAAGGGAAACACACAGCATAGTTCTCATCGATGGATCACACTCTGCTGTAGAGCAAGAAGCATGCTCTTGCTTTCTAGAGTCTCTAATACCGCAGGAAACGTGAGTGTGCTCAGAAGAAAAGAACGGTGATTCCGATACATACGTACCATATCTAGTTCAACTCTGCTTCTGAAACTGAAACAAGCCAGAGGTCCTCTAACATCCAATGCTTCTCAGTTAAAATGAGAAACATGTGAGCTTCGTGAACGATGGAGTTATTTTGAGCTGTGAAGTAAGTGCCCTTACCTGAAACGAACTCTTGCTTGTAGGAAGACTCAGAGCCTGGGATTTAACTCCATTTCTGAAGTGAAACACACAACAGAGTTCTCATCCATTGATCACACTCTGCTTTAGAGCAAGAAGCACGCCCTAGCTTTCTGGAGTCTCTAAGACAGCAAGAAACATGCGTTTGCTGAGAACAAATGAATGGTGTTTCCTGCACATAGGGATCATATCTAGTCCAACTCTGCTTCTGAAACTGATACAAAGCACTGGTCCTCTAACATTCAATGCTTGTCAGTTAAGATGAGAAACGTGTGAGCTTCGTGAACGATGTAGTTCCTTTGAGCTGTAAAGTAACTGCCCTTACCTGAAACAAAGTCTTGCTTGTAGGAAGACTCAGAGCCTGGGATTTAACTCCATTTCTGAAGTGAAACAGACAACAGAGTTCTCATCCATTGATCACACTCTGCTTTAGAGCAAGAAGCACGCCCTAGCTTTCTGAGTCTCAAAGACAGCAAGAAATATGAGTTTGCTGACAACAAATGAACAGAGTTTCCTGCACATAGGGACCATATCTAGTCCAACTCTGCTTCTGAAACTGATACAAAGCACTGGTCCTCTAACATTCAATGCTTGTCAGTTAAGATGAGAAATGTGTGAGCTTCGTGAACGATGTAGTTCCTTTGATCTGAAAAACGACTGCACTTACTTGAAACGAAGTCTTGCTTGTAGGAAGACACAGAGCCTGGAATTTAACTCCATTTCTGAAAGGAAACACACAGTATAGTTCTGTTCGATGGATCACACTCTGCTTTAGAGCAATAAGCACGCTCTTGCTTTCTAGAGTCTCTAATACACCCAAAAACTTGTGTGTGCTCAGAACATAAGAAAGGAGTTTCCTACACATACGGGCCATATCTAGTTCAACTCTGCTTCTGAAACTACAACAAACCACAGGTCCTCTAACATCGAATGCTTGTCAGTTAAGATGAGAAATGTGTGAGCTTCGTGAACGATGTAGTTCGTTTGAGCTGTAAAGTAACTGCCCTTACCTGAAACGAAGTCTTGCTTGTAGGAAGACTCAGAGCCTGGGATTTAACTACATTTCTGAAGTGAAACACACAGCAGAGTTCTCATCCATTGATCACACTCTGTTTTAGAGCCAGAATCACGCTCTTGCTTGAAAGATTCTCTACGAGAGTAGGAAATGTGAGTGTGATGAGAACAAAAGAACGGTGGTCCCTACACTTACGGACCATATCTAGTACAACTCTGCCTTGAAATTGACACAAAGCACAGGTCCTCTAACATCCAATGCTTGTCAGTTAAGATGAGAAACGTGTTAGCTTCGTCAACAAAGTAGTTCGTTTGAGCTGAAAAATGACTGTCCTTACTTGAAACGAAGTCTTGCTTGTAGGAAGACACAGAGCCTGGAATTTAACTCCATTTCTGAAAGGAAACACACAGCATAGTTCTCTTCGACGGAACACACTCTGCTTTAGAGCAAGAAGCACGCTCTTGCTTTCTAGAGTCTCTAATACAGCAGGAAATTGAGTGTGCTCAGAACAAAAGAACTGTGTTTCCTACACATATGGGCCATTTATAGTTCAACTCTGCTTCTGAAACTGAAACAAACCACAGGTCCTCTAACATCCGAAGCTTGTAAGTTAAGATGAGAAACATGTGAGCTTCGTGAATGATGTAGTTCGTTTGAGCTGTAAAGTAACTGCCCTTACCTGAAACGAAGTCTTGCTTGTAGGAAGACACAGAGCCTGGGATTTAACTCCATTTCTGAAGTGAAACACACAGCAGAGTTCTCATCCATTGATCACACTCTGCATTAGAGCCAGAAGAACGCCCTTGCTTTCCAGGGACTCTAAGACAGCAGGAAATGTGAGTGTAATGAGAACAAAAGAACGGTGGTCCCTACACATACGGACCATATCTAGTACAACTCTGCCTTGAAATTGAACAAAGCACAGGTCCTCTAACATCCAATGCTTCTCAGTTAAGATGAGAAACGTGTGAGCTTCGTGAATGATGTAGTTCGTTTGAGCTGTAAAGGGACTGCCCTTACCTGAAACGAAGTCTTGCTTGTAGGAAGACTCAGAGCCTGGGATTTGACTCCATTTCTGAAGTGAAACACACAGCAGAGTTCTTATCCATTGATCATACTCTGCTTTAGAGCCAGAAGCACGCTCTAGCTTTCCAGATTCTCTAAGACAGCCGGAAACGTGAGTGTGATGAGAAGAAAAGAACGGTGTTTCTTACACATATGGGCCATATATAGTTCAACTCTGCTTCTGAAACTGAAACAAACCACAGGTCCTCTAACATCCAATGCTTGTCAGTTTAGATGAGAAACGTGTGAGCTTTGTGAACGATGTAGTTCCTTTGAGCTGTAAAGTAACTGCCCTTACCTGAAACAAAGTCTTGCTTGTAGGAAGATTGAGAGCCTGGGATTTAACTCCATTTCTGAAATGAAACACACAGCAGAGTTCTCATCGATGGATCACACTCTGCTTTAGAGCAAGAAGCATGCTCTTGCTTTCTAGAGTCTCTAATACCGCAGGAAACGTGAGTGTGCTCAGAACAAAAGAACTGTGTTTCCTACACATATTGGCCATATCTAGTCCAACTCTCCTTCTGAAACTTATACAAAGAACTGGTCCTCCAACATACAATGCTTGTCATTTAAGATGAGAAACGTGTTAGCTTCGTGAACCATGTAGTTCGTTTGAGCTGAAAAATGACTGCCCTTACTTGAAACGAAGTCTTGCTTGTAGGAAGACACAGAGCCTGGAATTTAACTCCATTTCTGAAGGGAAACCACAGGATAGTTCTCATCGATGGATCACACTCTGCTATAGAGCAAGAAGCACGCTCTTGCTTTCTAGAGTCTCTAATACAGCAGAAAAATTGAGTGTGCTCAGAACAAAAGAACTGTGTTTCCTACACATATGGGCCATATATAGTTCAACTCTGCTTCTGAAACTGAAACAAACCACAGGACCTCTAACATCCAATGCTTGTCAATTAAGATGAGAAACGTGTGAGTTTCGTGAATGATGTAGTTCGTTTGAGCTGTAAAGTAACTGCCCTTACCTGAAACGAAGTCTTGCTTGTAGGAAGACACAGAGCCTGGGATTTAACTCCATTTCTGAAGTGAAACACACAGCAGAGTTCTCATCCATTGATCACACTCTGCATTAGAGCCAGAAGAACGCCCTTGCTTTCCAGGGTCTCTAAGACAGCAGGAAATGTGAGTGTAATGAGAACAAAAGAACGGTGGTCCCTACACATACGGACCATATCTAGTACAACTCTGCCTTGAAATTGAACAAAGCACAGGTCCTCTAACATCCAATGCTTCTCAGTTAAGATGAGAAACGTGTGAGCTTCGTGAATGATGTAGTTCGTTTGAGCTGTAAAGGGACTGCCCTTACCTGAAACGAAGTCTTGCTTGTAGGAAGACTCAGAGCCTGGGATTTGACTCCATTTCTGAAGTGAAACACACAGCAGAGTTCTTATCCATTGATCATACTCTGCTTTAGAGCCAGAAGCACGCTCTAGCTTTCCAGATTCTCTAAGACAGCCGGAAACGTGAGTGTGATGAGAAGAAAAGAACGGTGTTTCTTACACATATGGGCCATATATAGTTCAACTCTGCTTCTGAAACTGAAACAAACCACAGGTCCTCTAACATCCAATGCTTGTCAGTTTAGATGAGAAACGTGTGAGCTTTGTGAACGATGTAGTTCCTTTGAGCTGTAAAGTAACTGCCCTTACCTGAAACAAAGTCTTGCTTGTAGGAAGATTGAGAGCCTGGGATTTAACTCCATTTCTGAAATGAAACACACAGCAGAGTTCTCATCGATGGATCACACTCTGCTTTAGAGCAAGAAGCATGCTCTTGCTTTCTAGAGTCTCTAATACCGCAGGAAACGGGAGTGTGCTCAGAAGGAAAGAACGGTGATTCCGATACATACGTACCATATCTAGTTCAACTGTGCTTCTGAAACTGAAACAAACCAGAGGTCCTCTAACATCCAATGCTTCTCACTTAAGATGAGAAACTTGTGAGCTTCGTGAACTATGGAGTTATTTTGAGCTGTGAAGTAACTGCCCTTACCTGAAACGAAGTCTTGCTTGTAGGAAGACTCAGAGCCTGGGATTTAACTCCATATCTGAAGTGAAACACACAACAGAGTTCTCATCCACTGATCACACTCTGCTTTAGAGCAAGAAGCACGCCCTAGCTTTCTAGAGTCTCTAAGACAGCAGGAAATGTCAGTGTGATGAGAACAAAAAACGGTGTTTCCTACACATAGGGACCATATCTAGTCCAACTCTCCTTCTGAAACTGATACAAAGCACTAGTCCTCTAACATCCAATGCTTGTCATTTAAGATGAGAAACGTGTTAGCTTCGTGAACGATGTAGCTCGTTTGAGCTGAAAAATGACTTCCCTTACTTGAAACGAAGTCTGGCTTGTAGGAAGACACAGAGCCAGGAATTTAACTCCATTTCTGAAGGGAAACACACAGCATAGTTCTCTTCGATGGATCACACTCTGCTTTAGAGCAAGAAGCACGCTCTTGCTTTCTAGAGTCTCTATTACAGCCGGAAACGTGAGTGTGCTCAGAAGAAAAGAACAGTGTTTACTACACATATGGGCCATATCTAGATCAACTCTGCTTCTGAAGCTGAAACAAACCACAGGTCCTCTAACATCCAATGCATGTCAGTTTAGATGAGAAACGTGTGAGCTTCGTGAACTATGGAGTTCGTTTGAGCTGTAAAGTAACTGCCCTTACCTGGAACAATGTCTTGCTTGTAGGAAGACTCAGAGCCTGGGATTTAACTCCATTTCTGAAGTGAAACAGACAACAGAGTTCTCATCCATTGATCACACTCTGCTTTAGAGCAAGAAGCACGCACTAGATTTCTAGAGTCTCAAAGACAGCAAGAAACATGAGTTTGCTGAGAACAAATGAACAGTGTTTCCTGCACATACGGACCATATCTAGTCCAACTCTGCTTCTGAAACTGATACAAAGCACTGGTCCTCTAACATTCAATGCTTGTCAGTTAAGATGAGAAATGTGTGAGCTTCGTGAACGATGTAGTTCCTTTGATCTGAAAAACGACTGCACTTACTTGAAACGAAGTCTTGCTTGTAGGAAGACACAGAGCCTGGAATTTAACTCCATTTCTGAAGGTAAACACACAGCATAGTTCTCTTCGATGGATCACACTCTGCTTTTGAGCAAGAAGCACGCTCTTGCTTTCTAGAGTCTCTAATACACCCAAAAACATGTGTGTGCTCAGAACATAAGAAAGGAGTTTCCTACACATACGGGCCATATCTAGTTCAACTCTGCTTCTGAAACTACAACAAACCACAGGTCCTCTAACATCCAATGCTTGTCAGTTAAGATGAGAAATGTGTGAGCTTCGTGAACGATGTAGTTCGTTTGAGCTGTAAAGTAACTGCCCTTACCTGAAACGAAGACTTGCTTGTAGGAAGACTCAGAGCCTGGGATTTAACTACATTTCTGAAGTGAAACACACAGCAGAGTTCTCATCCATTGATCACACTCTGTTTTAGAGCCAGAATCACGCTCTTGCTTTCCAGAGTCTCTACGAGAGCAGGAAATGTGAGTGTGATGAGAACAAAAGAACGGTGGTCCCTACACATACGCACCATATCTAGTACAACTCTGCCTTGAAATTGATACAAAGCACAGGTCCTCTAACATCCAATGCTTGTCAGTTAAGATGAGAAACGTGTTAGCTTCGTCAACGATGTAGTTCGTTTGAGCTGAAAAGTAACTGCCCTTACCTGAAACGAAGTCTTGCTTGTAGGAACACACAGAGCCTGCAATTTAACTCCATTTCTGAAGGGAAACACACAGCATAGTTCTCATCGATGGATCACACTCTGCTGTAGAGCAAGAAGCATGCTCTTGCTTTCTAGAGTCTCTAATACCGCAGGAAACGTGAGTGTGCTCAGAAGAAAAGAACGGTGATTCCGATACATACGTACCATATCTAGTTCAACTCTGCTTCTGAAACTGAAACAAGCCAGAGGTCCTCTAACATCCAATGCTTCTCAGTTAAAATGAGAAACATGTGAGCTTCGTGAACGATGGAGTTATTTTGAGCTGTGAAGTAAGTGCCCTTACCTGAAACGAACTCTTGCTTGTAGGAAGACTCAGAGCCTGGGATTTAACTCCATTTCTGAAGTGAAACACACAACAGAGTTCTCATCCATTGATCACACTCTGCTTTAGAGCAAGAAGCACGCCCTAGCTTTCTGGAGTCTCTAAGACAGCAAGAAACATGCGTTTGCTGAGAACAAATGAATGGTGTTTCCTGCACATAGGGATCATATCTAGTCCAACTCTGCTTCTGAAACTGATACAAAGCACTGGTCCTCTAACATTCAATGCTTGTCAGTTAAGATGAGAAACGTGTGAGCTTCGTGAACGATGTAGTTCCTTTGAGCTGTAAAGTAACTGCCCTTACCTGAAACAAAGTCTTGCTTGTAGGAAGACTCAGAGCCTGGGATTTAACTCCATTTCTGAAGTGAAACAGACAACAGAGTTCTCATCCATTGATCACACTCTGCTTTAGAGCAAGAAGCACGCCCTAGCTTTCTGAGTCTCAAAGACAGCAAGAAATATGAGTTTGCTGACAACAAATGAACAGAGTTTCCTGCACATAGGGACCATATCTAGTCCAACTCTGCTTCTGAAACTGATACAAAGCACTGGTCCTCTAACATTCAATGCTTGTCAGTTAAGATGAGAAATGTGTGAGCTTCGTGAACGATGTAGTTCCTTTGATCTGAAAAACGACTGCACTTACTTGAAACGAAGTCTTGCTTGTAGGAAGACACAGAGCCTGGAATTTAACTCCATTTCTGAAAGGAAACACACAGTATAGTTCTGTTCGATGGATCACACTCTGCTTTAGAGCAATAAGCACGCTCTTGCTTTCTAGAGTCTCTAATACACCCAAAAACTTGTGTGTGCTCAGAACATAAGAAAGGAGTTTCCTACACATACGGGCCATATCTAGTTCAACTCTGCTTCTGAAACTACAACAAACCACAGGTCCTCTAACATCGAATGCTTGTCAGTTAAGATGAGAAATGTGTGAGCTTCGTGAACGATGTAGTTCGTTTGAGCTGTAAAGTAACTGCCCTTACCTGAAACGAAGTCTTGCTTGTAGGAAGACTCAGAGCCTGGGATTTAACTACATTTCTGAAGTGAAACACACAGCAGAGTTCTCATCCATTGATCACACTCTGTTTTAGAGCCAGAATCACGCTCTTGCTTGAAAGATTCTCTACGAGAGCAGGAAATGTGAGTGTGATGAGAACAAAAGAACGGTGGTCCCTACACTTACGGACCATATCTAGTACAACTCTGCCTTGAAATTGACACAAAGCACAGGTCCTCTAACATCCAATGCTTGTCAGTTAAGATGAGAAACGTGTTAGCTTCGTCAACAAAGTAGTTCGTTTGAGCTGAAAAATGACTGTCCTTACTTGAAACGAAGTCTTGCTTGTAGGAAGACACAGAGCCTGGAATTTAACTCCATTTCTGAAAGGAAACACACAGCATAGTTCTCTTCGACGGAACACACTCTGCTTTAGAGCAAGAAGCACGCTCTTGCTTTCTAGAGTCTCTAATACAGCAGGAAATTGAGTGTGCTCAGAACAAAAGAACTGTGTTTCCTACACATATGGGCCATTTATAGTTCAACTCTGCTTCTGAAACTGAAACAAACCACAGGTCCTCTAACATCCGAAGCTTGTAAGTTAAGATGAGAAACATGTGAGCTTCGTGAATGATGTAGTTCGTTTGAGCTGTAAAGTAACTGCCCTTACCTGAAACGAAGTCTTGCTTGTAGGAAGACACAGAGCCTGGGATTTAACTCCATTTCTGAAGTGAAACACACAGCAGAGTTCTCATCCATTGATCACACTCTGCATTAGAGCCAGAAGAACGCCCTTGCTTTCCAGGGACTCTAAGACAGCAGGAAATGTGAGTGTAATGAGAACAAAAGAACGGTGGTCCCTACACATACGGACCATATCTAGTACAACTCTGCCTTGAAATTGAACAAAGCACAGGTCCTCTAACATCCAATGCTTCTCAGTTAAGATGAGAAACGTGTGAGCTTCGTGAATGATGTAGTTCGTTTGAGCTGTAAAGGGACTGCCCTTACCTGAAACGAAGTCTTGCTTGTAGGAAGACTCAGAGCCTGGGATTTGACTCCATTTCTGAAGTGAAACACACAGCAGAGTTCTTATCCATTGATCATACTCTGCTTTAGAGCCAGAAGCACGCTCTAGCTTTCCAGATTCTCTAAGACAGCCGGAAACGTGAGTGTGATGAGAAGAAAAGAACGGTGTTTCTTACACATATGGGCCATATATAGTTCAACTCTGCTTCTGAAACTGAAACAAACCACAGGTCCTCTAACATCCAATGCTTGTCAGTTTAGATGAGAAACGTGTGAGCTTTGTGAACGATGTAGTTCCTTTGAGCTGTAAAGTAACTGCCCTTACCTGAAACAAAGTCTTGCTTGTAGGAAGATTGAGAGCCTGGGATTTAACTCCATTTCTGAAATGAAACACACAGCAGAGTTCTCATCGATGGATCACACTCTGCTTTAGAGCAAGAAGCATGCTCTTGCTTTCTAGAGTCTCTAATACCGCAGGAAACGTGAGTGTGCTCAGAACAAAAGAACTGTGTTTCCTACACATATTGGCCATATCTAGTCCAACTCTCCTTCTGAAACTTATACAAAGAACTGGTCCTCCAACATACAATGCTTGTCATTTAAGATGAGAAACGTGTTAGCTTCGTGAACCATGTAGTTCGTTTGAGCTGAAAAATGACTGCCCTTACTTGAAACGAAGTCTTGCTTGTAGGAAGACACAGAGCCTGGAATTTAACTCCATTTCTGAAGGGAAACCACAGGATAGTTCTCATCGATGGATCACACTCTGCTATAGAGCAAGAAGCACGCTCTTGCTTTCTAGAGTCTCTAATACAGCAGAAAAATTGAGTGTGCTCAGAACAAAAGAACTGTGTTTCCTACACATATGGGCCATATATAGTTCAACTCTGCTTCTGAAACTGAAACAAACCACAGGACCTCTAACATCCAATGCTTGTCAATTAAGATGAGAAACGTGTGAGTTTCGTGAATGATGTAGTTCGTTTGAGCTGTAAAGTAACTGCCCTTACCTGAAACGAAGTCTTGCTTGTAGGAAGACACAGAGCCTGGGATTTAACTCCATTTCTGAAGTGAAACACACAGCAGAGTTCTCATCCATTGATCACACTCTGCATTAGAGCCAGAAGAACGCCCTTGCTTTCCAGGGTCTCTAAGACAGCAGGAAATGTGAGTGTAATGAGAACAAAAGAACGGTGGTCCCTACACATACGGACCATATCTAGTACAACTCTGCCTTGAAATTGAACAAAGCACAGGTCCTCTAACATCCAATGCTTCTCAGTTAAGATGAGAAACGTGTGAGCTTCGTGAATGATGTAGTTCGTTTGAGCTGTAAAGGGACTGCCCTTACCTGAAACGAAGTCTTGCTTGTAGGAAGACTCAGAGCCTGGGATTTGACTCCATTTCTGAAGTGAAACACACAGCAGAGTTCTTATCCATTGATCATACTCTGCTTTAGAGCCAGAAGCACGCTCTAGCTTTCCAGATTCTCTAAGACAGCCGGAAACGTGAGTGTGATGAGAAGAAAAGAACGGTGTTTCTTACACATATGGGCCATATATAGTTCAACTCTGCTTCTGAAACTGAAACAAACCACAGGTCCTCTAACATCCAATGCTTGTCAGTTTAGATGAGAAACGTGTGAGCTTTGTGAACGATGTAGTTCCTTTGAGCTGTAAAGTAACTGCCCTTACCTGAAACAAAGTCTTGCTTGTAGGAAGATTGAGAGCCTGGGATTTAACTCCATTTCTGAAATGAAACACACAGCAGAGTTCTCATCGATGGATCACACTCTGCTTTAGAGCAAGAAGCATGCTCTTGCTTTCTAGAGTCTCTAATACCGCAGGAAACGGGAGTGTGCTCAGAAGGAAAGAACGGTGATTCCGATACATACGTACCATATCTAGTTCAACTGTGCTTCTGAAACTGAAACAAACCAGAGGTCCTCTAACATCCAATGCTTCTCACTTAAGATGAGAAACTTGTGAGCTTCGTGAACTATGGAGTTATTTTGAGCTGTGAAGTAACTGCCCTTACCTGAAACGAAGTCTTGCTTGTAGGAAGACTCAGAGCCTGGGATTTAACTCCATATCTGAAGTGAAACACACAACAGAGTTCTCATCCACTGATCACACTCTGCTTTAGAGCAAGAAGCACGCCCTAGCTTTCTAGAGTCTCTAAGACAGCAGGAAATGTCAGTGTGATGAGAACAAAAAACGGTGTTTCCTACACATAGGGACCATATCTAGTCCAACTCTCCTTCTGAAACTGATACAAAGCACTAGTCCTCTAACATCCAATGCTTGTCATTTAAGATGAGAAACGTGTTAGCTTCGTGAACGATGTAGCTCGTTTGAGCTGAAAAATGACTTCCCTTACTTGAAACGAAGTCTGGCTTGTAGGAAGACACAGAGCCAGGAATTTAACTCCATTTCTGAAGGGAAACACACAGCATAGTTCTCTTCGATGGATCACACTCTGCTTTAGAGCAAGAAGCACGCTCTTGCTTTCTAGAGTCTCTATTACAGCCGGAAACGTGAGTGTGCTCAGAAGAAAAGAACAGTGTTTACTACACATATGGGCCATATCTAGATCAACTCTGCTTCTGAAGCTGAAACAAACCACAGGTCCTCTAACATCCAATGCATGTCAGTTTAGATGAGAAACGTGTGAGCTTCGTGAACTATGGAGTTCGTTTGAGCTGTAAAGTAACTGCCCTTACCTGGAACAATGTCTTGCTTGTAGGAAGACTCAGAGCCTGGGATTTAACTCCATTTCTGAAGTGAAACAGACAACAGAGTTCTCATCCATTGATCACACTCTGCTTTAGAGCAAGAAGCACGCACTAGATTTCTAGAGTCTCAAAGACAGCAAGAAACATGAGTTTGCTGAGAACAAATGAACAGTGTTTCCTGCACATACGGACCATATCTAGTCCAACTCTGCTTCTGAAACTGATACAAAGCACTGGTCCTCTAACATTCAATGCTTGTCAGTTAAGATGAGAAATGTGTGAGCTTCGTGAACGATGTAGTTCCTTTGATCTGAAAAACGACTGCACTTACTTGAAACGAAGTCTTGCTTGTAGGAAGACACAGAGCCTGGAATTTAACTCCATTTCTGAAGGTAAACACACAGCATAGTTCTCTTCGATGGATCACACTCTGCTTTTGAGCAAGAAGCACGCTCTTGCTTTCTAGAGTCTCTAATACACCCAAAAACATGTGTGTGCTCAGAACATAAGAAAGGAGTTTCCTACACATACGGGCCATATCTAGTTCAACTCTGCTTCTGAAACTACAACAAACCACAGGTCCTCTAACATCCAATGCTTGTCAGTTAAGATGAGAAATGTGTGAGCTTCGTGAACGATGTAGTTCGTTTGAGCTGTAAAGTAACTGCCCTTACCTGAAACGAAGACTTGCTTGTAGGAAGACTCAGAGCCTGGGATTTAACTACATTTCTGAAGTGAAACACACAGCAGAGTTCTCATCCATTGATCACACTCTGTTTTAGAGCCAGAATCACGCTCTTGCTTTCCAGAGTCTCTACGAGAGCAGGAAATGTGAGTGTGATGAGAACAAAAGAACGGTGGTCCCTACACATACGCACCATATCTAGTACAACTCTGCCTTGAAATTGATACAAAGCACAGGTCCTCTAACATCCAATGCTTGTCAGTTAAGATGAGAAACGTGTTAGCTTCGTCAACGATGTAGTTCGTTTGAGCTGAAAAGTAACTGCCCTTACCTGAAACGAAGTCTTGCTTGTAGGAACACACAGAGCCTGCAATTTAACTCCATTTCTGAAGGGAAACACACAGCATAGTTCTCATCGATGGATCACACTCTGCTGTAGAGCAAGAAGCATGCTCTTGCTTTCTAGAGTCTCTAATACCGCAGGAAACGTGAGTGTGCTCAGAAGAAAAGAACGGTGATTCCGATACATACGTACCATATCTAGTTCAACTCTGCTTCTGAAACTGAAACAAGCCAGAGGTCCTCTAACATCCAATGCTTCTCAGTTAAAATGAGAAACATGTGAGCTTCGTGAACGATGGAGTTATTTTGAGCTGTGAAGTAAGTGCCCTTACCTGAAACGAACTCTTGCTTGTAGGAAGACTCAGAGCCTGGGATTTAACTCCATTTCTGAAGTGAAACACACAACAGAGTTCTCATCCATTGATCACACTCTGCTTTAGAGCAAGAAGCACGCCCTAGCTTTCTGGAGTCTCTAAGACAGCAAGAAACATGCGTTTGCTGAGAACAAATGAATGGTGTTTCCTGCACATAGGGATCATATCTAGTCCAACTCTGCTTCTGAAACTGATACAAAGCACTGGTCCTCTAACATTCAATGCTTGTCAGTTAAGATGAGAAACGTGTGAGCTTCGTGAACGATGTAGTTCCTTTGAGCTGTAAAGTAACTGCCCTTACCTGAAACAAAGTCTTGCTTGTAGGAAGACTCAGAGCCTGGGATTTAACTCCATTTCTGAAGTGAAACAGACAACAGAGTTCTCATCCATTGATCACACTCTGCTTTAGAGCAAGAAGCACGCCCTAGCTTTCTGAGTCTCAAAGACAGCAAGAAATATGAGTTTGCTGACAACAAATGAACAGAGTTTCCTGCACATAGGGACCATATCTAGTCCAACTCTGCTTCTGAAACTGATACAAAGCACTGGTCCTCTAACATTCAATGCTTGTCAGTTAAGATGAGAAATGTGTGAGCTTCGTGAACGATGTAGTTCCTTTGATCTGAAAAACGACTGCACTTACTTGAAACGAAGTCTTGCTTGTAGGAAGACACAGAGCCTGGAATTTAACTCCATTTCTGAAAGGAAACACACAGTATAGTTCTGTTCGATGGATCACACTCTGCTTTAGAGCAATAAGCACGCTCTTGCTTTCTAGAGTCTCTAATACACCCAAAAACTTGTGTGTGCTCAGAACATAAGAAAGGAGTTTCCTACACATACGGGCCATATCTAGTTCAACTCTGCTTCTGAAACTACAACAAACCACAGGTCCTCTAACATCGAATGCTTGTCAGTTAAGATGAGAAATGTGTGAGCTTCGTGAACGATGTAGTTCGTTTGAGCTGTAAAGTAACTGCCCTTACCTGAAACGAAGTCTTGCTTGTAGGAAGACTCAGAGCCTGGGATTTAACTACATTTCTGAAGTGAAACACACAGCAGAGTTCTCATCCATTGATCACACTCTGTTTTAGAGCCAGAATCACGCTCTTGCTTGAAAGATTCTCTACGAGAGCAGGAAATGTGAGTGTGATGAGAACAAAAGAACGGTGGTCCCTACACTTACGGACCATATCTAGTACAACTCTGCCTTGAAATTGACACAAAGCACAGGTCCTCTAACATCCAATGCTTGTCAGTTAAGATGAGAAACGTGTTAGCTTCGTCAACAAAGTAGTTCGTTTGAGCTGAAAAATGACTGTCCTTACTTGAAACGAAGTCTTGCTTGTAGGAAGACACAGAGCCTGGAATTTAACTCCATTTCTGAAAGGAAACACACAGCATAGTTCTCTTCGACGGAACACACTCTGCTTTAGAGCAAGAAGCACGCTCTTGCTTTCTAGAGTCTCTAATACAGCAGGAAATTGAGTGTGCTCAGAACAAAAGAACTGTGTTTCCTACACATATGGGCCATTTATAGTTCAACTCTGCTTCTGAAACTGAAACAAACCACAGGTCCTCTAACATCCGAAGCTTGTAAGTTAAGATGAGAAACATGTGAGCTTCGTGAATGATGTAGTTCGTTTGAGCTGTAAAGTAACTGCCCTTACCTGAAACGAAGTCTTGCTTGTAGGAAGACACAGAGCCTGGGATTTAACTCCATTTCTGAAGTGAAACACACAGCAGAGTTCTCATCCATTGATCACACTCTGCATTAGAGCCAGAAGAACGCCCTTGCTTTCCAGGGACTCTAAGACAGCAGGAAATGTGAGTGTAATGAGAACAAAAGAACGGTGGTCCCTACACATACGGACCATATCTAGTACAACTCTGCCTTGAAATTGAACAAAGCACAGGTCCTCTAACATCCAATGCTTCTCAGTTAAGATGAGAAACGTGTGAGCTTCGTGAATGATGTAGTTCGTTTGAGCTGTAAAGGGACTGCCCTTACCTGAAACGAAGTCTTGCTTGTAGGAAGACTCAGAGCCTGGGATTTGACTCCATTTCTGAAGTGAAACACACAGCAGAGTTCTTATCCATTGATCATACTCTGCTTTAGAGCCAGAAGCACGCTCTAGCTTTCCAGATTCTCTAAGACAGCCGGAAACGTGAGTGTGATGAGAAGAAAAGAACGGTGTTTCTTACACATATGGGCCATATATAGTTCAACTCTGCTTCTGAAACTGAAACAAACCACAGGTCCTCTAACATCCAATGCTTGTCAGTTTAGATGAGAAACGTGTGAGCTTTGTGAACGATGTAGTTCCTTTGAGCTGTAAAGTAACTGCCCTTACCTGAAACAAAGTCTTGCTTGTAGGAAGATTGAGAGCCTGGGATTTAACTCCATTTCTGAAATGAAACACACAGCAGAGTTCTCATCGATGGATCACACTCTGCTTTAGAGCAAGAAGCATGCTCTTGCTTTCTAGAGTCTCTAATACCGCAGGAAACGTGAGTGTGCTCAGAACAAAAGAACTGTGTTTCCTACACATATTGGCCATATCTAGTCCAACTCTCCTTCTGAAACTTATACAAAGAACTGGTCCTCCAACATACAATGCTTGTCATTTAAGATGAGAAACGTGTTAGCTTCGTGAACCATGTAGTTCGTTTGAGCTGAAAAATGACTGCCCTTACTTGAAACGAAGTCTTGCTTGTAGGAAGACACAGAGCCTGGAATTTAACTCCATTTCTGAAGGGAAACCACAGGATAGTTCTCATCGATGGATCACACTCTGCTATAGAGCAAGAAGCACGCTCTTGCTTTCTAGAGTCTCTAATACAGCAGAAAAATTGAGTGTGCTCAGAACAAAAGAACTGTGTTTCCTACACATATGGGCCATATATAGTTCAACTCTGCTTCTGAAACTGAAACAAACCACAGGACCTCTAACATCCAATGCTTGTCAATTAAGATGAGAAACGTGTGAGTTTCGTGAATGATGTAGTTCGTTTGAGCTGTAAAGTAACTGCCCTTACCTGAAACGAAGTCTTGCTTGTAGGAAGACACAGAGCCTGGGATTTAACTCCATTTCTGAAGTGAAACACACAGCAGAGTTCTCATCCATTGATCACACTCTGCATTAGAGCCAGAAGAACGCCCTTGCTTTCCAGGGTCTCTAAGACAGCAGGAAATGTGAGTGTAATGAGAACAAAAGAACGGTGGTCCCTACACATACGGACCATATCTAGTACAACTCTGCCTTGAAATTGAACAAAGCACAGGTCCTCTAACATCCAATGCTTCTCAGTTAAGATGAGAAACGTGTGAGCTTCGTGAATGATGTAGTTCGTTTGAGCTGTAAAGGGACTGCCCTTACCTGAAACGAAGTCTTGCTTGTAGGAAGACTCAGAGCCTGGGATTTGACTCCATTTCTGAAGTGAAACACACAGCAGAGTTCTTATCCATTGATCATACTCTGCTTTAGAGCCAGAAGCACGCTCTAGCTTTCCAGATTCTCTAAGACAGCCGGAAACGTGAGTGTGATGAGAAGAAAAGAACGGTGTTTCTTACACATATGGGCCATATATAGTTCAACTCTGCTTCTGAAACTGAAACAAACCACAGGTCCTCTAACATCCAATGCTTGTCAGTTTAGATGAGAAACGTGTGAGCTTTGTGAACGATGTAGTTCCTTTGAGCTGTAAAGTAACTGCCCTTACCTGAAACAAAGTCTTGCTTGTAGGAAGATTGAGAGCCTGGGATTTAACTCCATTTCTGAAATGAAACACACAGCAGAGTTCTCATCGATGGATCACACTCTGCTTTAGAGCAAGAAGCATGCTCTTGCTTTCTAGAGTCTCTAATACCGCAGGAAACGTGAGTGTGCTCAGAACAAAAGAACTGTGTTTCCTACACATATTGGCCATATCTAGTCCAACTCTCCTTCTGAAACTTATACAAAGAACTGGTCCTCCAACATACAATGCTTGTCATTTAAGATGAGAAACGTGTTAGCTTCGTGAACCATGTAGTTCGTTTGAGCTGAAAAATGACTGCCCTTACTTGAAACGAAGTCTTGCTTGTAGGAAGACACAGAGCCTGGAATTTAACTCCATTTCTGAAGGGAAACCACAGGATAGTTCTCATCGATGGATCACACTCTGCTATAGAGCAAGAAGCACGCTCTTGCTTTCTAGAGTCTCTAATACAGCAGAAAAATTGAGTGTGCTCAGAACAAAAGAACTGTGTTTCCTACACATATGGGCCATATATAGTTCAACTCTGCTTCTGAAACTGAAACAAACCACAGGACCTCTAACATCCAATGCTTGTCAATTAAGATGAGAAACGTGTGAGTTTCGTGAATGATGTAGTTCGTTTGAGCTGTAAAGTAACTGCCCTTACCTGAAACGAAGTCTTGCTTGTAGGAAGACTCAGAGCCTGGGATTGAACTCCATTTCTGATGTGAAACACACAGCAGAGTTCTCATCCATTGATCACACTCTGCTTTAGAGCCAGAAGCACGCTCTTGCTTTCCAGAGTCTCTAAGACAGCCGGAAACGTGAGTGTGATGAGAAGAAAAGAACGGTATTTCCTACACATATGGGCCATATATAGTTCAACTCTGCTTCTGATACTGAAACAAACCACAGTTCCTCTAACATCCAATGCTTGTCAGTTAAGATGAGAAACGTGTGAGCTTCGTGAACGATGTAGTTCATTTGAGCTGTAAAGTAACTGCCCTAACCTGAAACGAAGTCTTGCTTGTAGGAAGACTCAGACCCTGGGATTTAACTCCATTTCTGAAGTGAAACACACAGCAGAGTTCTCATCCATTGATCACACTCTGCTTTAGAGCCAGAATCACGCTCTTCCTTTCCAGAGTCTCTAAGAAAGCAGGAAATGTGAGTGTGATGAGAACAAAAGAACGGTGTTTCCTATACACAGGGACCATATCTATTCCAACTCTCTTTCTGAAACTGATACAAAGCACTGGTCCTCTAATATCCAATGCTTGTCATTTAAGATGAGAAACGTGTTAGCTTCGTGAACGATGTAGTTCGTTAGAGCTGACCAGTGACTGCCCTTACCTTAAGCGAAGTCCTGCTTGTAGGAACACAAAGAGCCAGGAATTTAACTCCATTTCTGAAGGGAAACACACAGCATAGTTCTCTTCGATGGATCACACTCTGCTTTAGAGCAAGAAGCACGCTCTTGCTTTCTAGAGTCTCTAATACACCCAGAAACTTAAGTGTGCTCACAACAAAAGAACGGAGTTTCCTACACATACGGGCCATATCTATTTCAACTCTGCTTCTGAAACTGAAACAAACCACAGGTCCTCTAACATCCAATGCTTGTCAGTTAAGATGAGAAATGTGTGAGCTTCGTGAACGATGTAGTTCCTTTGATCCGAAAAAAGACTGCACTTACTTGAAACGAAGTCTTGCTTGTTGGAAGACACAGAGCCTGGAATTTAACTCCATTTCTGAAGGGAAACACACAGCATAGTTCTCTTCGATGGATCACACTCTGCTTTAGAGCAAGAAGCACCCTCTTGCTTTCTAGAGTCTCTAATACAGCAGGGAACTTGTGTGTGCTCAGAACAAAAGAACTGTGTTTCCTACACATAGGGACCATATCTATTCCAACTCTCTTTCTGAAACTGATACAACGCACTGGTACTCTAACATCCAATGCTTGTCATTTAAGATGAGAAACATGTTAGCTTCGTGAACGATGTAGTTCGGTACAGCTGAACAGAGTTTCCTACACATAGGGGCCATATCTATTTCAACTCTGCTTCTGAAACTGAAACAAACCACAGGTCCTCTAACATCCAATGCTTGTCAGTTAAGATGAGAAACGTGTGAGCTTCGTGAACGATGTAGTTCATTTGAGCTGTAAAGTAACTGCCCTAACCTGAAACGAAGTCTTGCTTGTAGGAAGACTCAGACCCTGGGATTTAACTCCATTTCTGAAGTGAAACACACAGCAGAGTTCTCATCCATTGATCACACTCTGCTTTAGAGCCAGAATCACGCTCTTCCTTTCCAGAGTCTCTAAGAAAGCAGGAAATGTGAGTGTGATGAGAACAAAAGAACGGTGTTTCCTACACATGGGGACCATGTCTAGTCCAACTCTCCTTCTGAAACTGATACAGATCACTGGTCCTCTAACATCCAATGCTTCTCAGTTAAGATGAGAAACGTGTGAGCTTTGTGAATGATGTAGTTCTTTTGAGCAGAAAAGTGACAGCCCTTACCTGAAACGAAGTCTTGCTTGTAGGAAGACTCAGAGCCTGGGATTTAACTCCATTTCTGAAGTGAAACACACAGCAGAGTTCTCATCCATTGATCACACTCTGCTTTAGAGCCAGAATCACGCTCTTGCTTTCCAGAGTCTCTAAGACAGCAGGAAATGTGAGTGTGCTCAGAAGAAAAGAACGGTGTTACTGATACATACGGACCATATCTAGTTCAACTCTGTTTCTGAAACTTATACAAAGCACTGGCCCTCTAACATCCAATGGTTGTCATTTAAGATTAGAAACGTGTTAGCTTCGTGAACGATGGAGTTCTTTTGAGCTGTAAAGTAACTGCCCTTACCTGAAACGAAATCTTGCTTGTAGGAAGACTCAGAGCCTGGGATGAACTCCATTTCTGAAGTGAAACACACAACAGAGTTCTCATCCATTGATAACACTCTGCTTTAGAGCAAGAAGCACGCCCTAGCTTTCTAGAGTCTCTAAGACAGCAAGAAACATGAGTTTGCTGAGAACAAATGAACGGTGTTTGCTACACATACGGACCATATCTGGTCCAACTCTGTTTCTGAAACTGATACAAAGCACTGGTCCTCTGACATTCAATGCTTGTCAGTTAAGATGAGAAACGTGTGAGGTTCATGAAGGATGTAGTTCTTTTGATCTGAAAAATGACTGCACTTACTTGAAACGAAGTCTTGCTTGTTGGAAGACTCAGAGCCTGGGATTTAACTCCATTTCTGAAGTGAAACACACAGCAGAGTTCTCATCCATTGATCGCACTCTGCTTTAGAGCCAGAATCACGCTCTTGCTTTCCAGAGTCTCTAAGACAGCAGGAAATGTGAGTGTGATGAGAACAAAAGAACAGTGTTTCCTACACATAAGGACCATATCTATTCCAAATCTCTTTCTGAAACTGATACTAAGCACTGGTCCTCTAACATCCAATGCTTGTCATTTAAGATGAGAAACGTGTTAGCTTCGTGAAAGATGTTGTCCGTTAGAGCTGAACAGTGACTGCCCTTACCTAAACGAAGTCGTGCTTGTAGGAACACACAGAGCCAGGAATTTAACTCCATTTCTGAAGGGAAACACACAGCATAGTTCTCATCGATGGATCACACTCTGCTTTAGAGCAAGAAGCATGCTCTTGCTTTCTAGAGTCTCTAATACCCCAGGAAACGTGAGTGTGCTCAGAAGAAAAGAACGGTGTTTCCTACACATATGGGCCATATCTAGTTCAACTCTGCTTCTGAAACTGAAACAACCAGAGGTCCTCTAACATCCAATGCTTCTCAGTTAAGATGAGAAACATGTGAGCTTCATGAACGATGGAGTTCTTTTGAGCTGTAAAGTAACTGCCCTTACCTGAAACGAAGTCTTGCTTGTAGGAAGACTCAGAGCCTGGGATTTAACTCCATTTCTGAAGTGAAACACACAACAGAGTTCTCATCCATTGATCACACTCTGCTTTAGAGCAACAAGCACGCCCTAGCTTTCTAGAGTCTCTAAGACAGCAAGAAACATGAGTTTGCTGAGAACAAATGAACGGTGTTTGCTACACATACAGACCATATCTGGTCCAACTCTGCTTCTGAAACTGATACAAAGCACTGGTCCTCTGAAATTCAATGCTTGTCAGTTAAGGTGAGAAACGTGTGAGCTTCGTGAACGATGTAGATTGTTTGAGCTGAAAAGTGACTGCCCTTATTGAAACGAAGTCGTGCTTGTAGGAACACACAGAGCCTGGAATTTAACTCCATTTCTGAAGGGAAACACACAGCATAGTTCTCTTCGATGGATCACACTCTGCTTTAGAGCAAGAAGCACGCTCTTGCTTTCTAGAGTCTCTAAGACAGCAGGAAACTTGAGTGAGCTCTGAACAAAAGAACAGTGTTTTCTACACATACGGGCCATTTCTAGTTCAACTCTGCTTCTGAAACTGAAACAAACCACAGGTCATCAAACATCCAATGCTTGTCAGGTAAGATGAGAATCGTGGGAGCTTCGTGAACGATGTAGATCGTTTGAGCTGTAAAGTGACTGCCCTTACTTGAAATGAATTCTTGCATGTAGGAAGACTCAGAGCATGGGATTTAACTCCATTTCTGAAGTGAAACACACAGCAGAGTTCTCATCGATGGATCACACTCTGCTTTTGAGCAAGAAGCATGCTCTTGCTTTCTAGAGTCTCTAATACCGCAGGAAACGTGAGTGTGCTGAGAACAAAAGAACGGTGTTTCCTACACATACGGACCATATCTAGTCCAACTCTGCTTCTGAAACTGATACAAAGCACTGGTCCTCTGACATTCAATGCTTGTCAGTTAAGATGAGAAACGTGTGAGCTTCGTGAAGGACGTTGGTCTTTTGATCTGAAAAATGACTGCCCTTACTTGAAACGAAGTCTTGCTTGTAGGAAGACTAAGAGGCTGGGATTTAACTCCATTTCTGAAGTGAAACACACAACAGAGTTCTCATCCATTGATCACAATCTGCTTTAGAGCAAGAAGCATGCTCTTGCTTTATAGATTCTCTAAGACAGCAGGAAACGTGAGAGTGTTGAGAACAAAAGAACTGTGTTTCCTACACATACAGACCATATCTAGTCCAACTCTGCTTCTGAAACTGATACAAAGCTCTGGTCCTCTATCATCCGATGCTTGTCAGTTAAGATGAGAAACGTGTGAGCTTCGTGAACGATGTAGTTCGTGTGAGCTGAAACGTGACTGCCCTTACCTGAAATGAATTCTTGCTTGTAGGAAGACACAGATCCTGGGATTTAACTCAATTTCTGAAGGGAAACACACAACACAGTTCACATCCATGGATCACACTCTGCTTTAGACCAAGTAGGACGCTCTTGCTTTCTAGAGTCTCTAATACAGCAGGAAACGTGAGTGTGCTCAGAAGAAAAGAACCGTGTTTCCGATACATACGGACCATATCTGGTCCAACTCTGCTTCTGAAACTGAAACAAACCTCTGCTCCTCTAACATCAAATGCTTCTCAGTTAAGATGTGAAACCTGTGAGCTTCGTGAACGATGTAGTTCCTTTGAGCTCAAACGTGACTGCCCTTACCGTAAACGAAGTCTTGCTTGTAGGAAGACACAGAGCCTGGGATTTAACTCCATTTCTGAAGGGAAACATACAACACAGTTCTCATCCATGGATCACACTCTGCTTTAGAGCAAGAAGCACGCTATTGCTTTCTATATTCTGTAATAGAGCAGGAAACTTGAGTGTGCTCAGAACAAAAGAACTGTGTTTCCTACACATATGGGCCATATCTAGTTCAACTCTGCTTCTGAAACTGAAACAAACCACAGGACATCAAACATCCAATGCTTGTCAGTTAAGATGAGAATCATGTGAGCTTCATGAACAATGTAGTTCGTTTGAGCTGTAAAGTGACTGCCCTTAACTGAAATGAAGTCTTGCTTGTAGGAAGACTCAGAGCCTGGGATTTAACTCCATTTCTGAAGTGAAACACACAACAGAGTTCTCATCCATTGATCACACTCTGCTTTAGAGCAAGAAGCACGCCCTAGCATTCTAGAGTCTCTAAGACAGCAGGAAACTTGAGTTTGCTGAGAACAAATGAATGGTGTTTCCTACACATACAGACCTTATCTAGTCCAACTCTGCTTCTGAAACTGATACAAAGCACTAGTCCTCTAACATTCAATGCTTGTCAGGTAAGATGAGAATCGTGGGAGCTTCGTGAACGATGTAGATCGTTTGAGCTGTAAAGTGACTGCCCTTACTTGAAATGAATTCTTGCATGTAGGAAGACTCAGAGCATGGGATTTAACTCCATTTCTGAAGTGAAACACACAGCAGAGTTCTCATCGATGGATCACACTCTGCTTTTGAGCAAGAAGCATGCTCTTGCTTTCTAGAGTCTCTAATACCGCAGGAAACGTGAGTGTGCTGAGAACAAAAGAACGGTGTTTCCTACACATACGGACCATATCTAGTCCAACTCTGCTTCTGAAACTGATACAAAGCACTGGTCCTCTGACATTCAATGCTTGTCAGTTAAGATGAGAAACGTGTGAGCTTCGTGAAGGACGTTGGTCTTTTGATCTGAAAAATGACTGCCCTTACTTGAAACGAAGTCTTGCTTGTAGGAAGACTAAGAGGCTGGGATTTAACTCCATTTCTGAAGTGAAACACACAACAGAGTTCTCATCCATTGATCACAATCTGCTTTAGAGCAAGAAGCATGCTCTTGCTTTATAGATTCTCTAAGACAGCAGGAAACGTGAGAGTGTTGAGAACAAAAGAACTGTGTTTCCTACACATACGGACCATATCTAGTCCAACTCTGCTTCTGAAACTGATACAAAGCTCTGGTCCTCTATCATCCGATGCTTGTCAGTTAAGATGAGAAACGTGTGAGCTTCGTGAACGATGTAGTTCGTGTGAGCTGAAACGTGACTGCCCTTACCTGAAATGAATTCTTGCTTGTAGGAAGACACAGATCCTGGGATTTAACTCAATTTCTGAAGGGAAACACACAACACAGTTCACATCCATGGATCACACTCTGCTTTAGACCAAGTAGGACGCTCTTGCTTTCTAGAGTCTCTAATACAGCAGGAAACGTGAGTGTGCTCAGAAGAAAAGAACCGTGTTTCCGATACATACGGACCATATCTGGTCCAACTCTGCTTCTGAAACTGATACAAACCTCTGCTCCTCTAACATCAAATGCTTCTCAGTTAAGATGTGAAACCCGTGAGCTTCGTGAACGATGTAGTTCCTTTGAGCTCAAACGTGACTGCCCTTACCGTAAACGAAGTCTTGCTTGTAGGAAGACACAGAGCCTGGGATTTAACTCCATTTCTGAAGGGAAACATACAACACAGTTCTCATCCATGGATCACACTCTGCTTTAGAGCAAGAAGCACGCTATTGCTTTCGATATTCTGTAATAGAGCAGGAAACTTGAGTGTGCTCAGAACAAAAGAACTGTGTTTCCTACACATATGGGCCATATCTAGTTCAACTCTGCTTCTGAAACTGAAACAAACCACAGGACATCAAACATCCAATGCTTGTCAGTTAAGATGAGAATCATGTGAGCTTCATGAACAATGTAGTTCGTTTGAGCTGTAAAGTGACTGCCCTTAACTGAAATGAAGTCTTGCTTGTAGGAAGACTCAGAGCCTGGGATTTAACTCCATTTCTGAAGTGAAACACACAACAGAGTTCTCATCCATTGATCACACTCTGCTTTAGAGCAAGAAGCACGCCCTAGCATTCTAGAGTCTCTAAGACAGCAGGAAACTTGAGTTTGCTGAGAACAAATGAATGGTGTTTCCTACACATACAGACCTTATCTAGTCCAACTCTGCTTCTGAAACTGATACAAAGCACTAGTCCTCTAACATTCAATGCTTGTCAGTTAAGATGAGAAACGTGTGAGCTTCGTGAACGATGTAGATTGTTTGAGCTGAAAAGTGACTGCCCTTACTTGAAACGAAGTCGTGCTTGTAGGAACACACAGAGCCTGGAATTTAACTCCATTTCTGAAGGGAAACACACAGCATAGTTCTCTTCGAAGGATCACACTCTGCTTTAGAGCAAGAAGCACGCTCTTGCTTTCTAGAATCTCTAATACAGCAGGAAACTCGAGTGTGCTCAGAACAACAGAACTGTGTTTCCTACACATATGTGCCATATCTAGTTCAACTCTGCTTCTGAAACTGAAACAAACCACAGGTCCTCTAACATCCAATGCTTGTCAGTTAAGATGAGAATCGTGTGAGCTTCGTGAACGATGGAGTTCGTTTGAGCTGAAAAGTGACTGCCCTTACCTGAAACGAATTCGTGCTTGTAGGAACACACAGAGCCTGGAATTTAACTCCATTTCTGAAGGGAAACACACAGCATAGTTCTCCTCGATGGATCACACTCTGCTTTAGAGCAAGAAGCACGCTCTTGCTTTCTAGAATCTCTAATACAGCAGGAAACTTGAGTATGCTCAGAACAACAGAACAGTGTTTCCTACACATATGGGACATATCTAGTTCAACTCTGCTTCTGAAACTGAAACAAACCACAGGTCCTCTAACATCCAATGCTTGTCAGTTAAGATGAGAATCGTGTGAGCTTCGTGAACGATGGAGTTTGTTTGAGCTGTAAAGTAACTGCCCTTTTTTGAATCGAAGTCTTCCTTGTAGGAAGACTCAGAGCCTGGGATTTAACTCCATTTCTGAAGTGAAACACACAGCAGAGTTCTCATCGATGGATCACACTCTGCTTTAGAGCCAGAAGCATGCTCTTGCTTTCCAGGGTCTCTAAGACAGCAGGAAATGTGAGTGTGATGAGAACAAAAGAACGGTGTTCCCTACACATACAGAGCATATCTAGTACAACTCTGCCTCTGAAATTGATACAAAGCACAGGTCCTCTAACATCCAATGCTTGTCAGTTAACATGAAAAACGTGTGAGCTTCGTGAACGATGTAGTTCGTTTAAGCTGAAAAGTGCCTGCCCTTACCTGAAACGAAGTCGTGCTTGTAGGAACACACAGAGCCTGGAATTTAACTCCATTTCTGAAGGGAAACACAGAGCACAGTTCTCATTGATGGATCACACTCTGCTTTAGATCAAGAAGCATGCTCTTGCTTTCTAGAGTCTCTAATACCGCAGAAAACGTGACTGTGCTCAGAAGAAAAGAACGGTGTTTCCCATACTTACGGACCATATCTAGTTCAACTCTGCTTCTGAAACTTAAACAAACCAGAGGTCCTCTAACATCCAATGTTTCTCAGTTAAGATGAGAAACATGTGAGCTTCGTGAATGATGGAGTTCGTTTGAGCTGTAAAGTAACTGCCCTTACCTGAAACGAAGTCTTGCTTGTAGGAAGACACAGAGCCTGGGATTTAACTCCACTTCTGAAGGGAAACACACAGCATAGTTCTCTTCCTTAGATCACACTCTGCTTTAGAGCAAGTAGCACGCACTTTCTTTCCTGATTTTCTAATACAGCAGGAAACGTGAGTGTGCTCAGAACAAATGAACGGTGTTTCCTACACATACGGACCATATCTAGTCCAACTCTGCTGCTGAAAATGATACAAAGCACTGGTCCTCTAACATCCATGCTTGTCAGTTAAGATGCGAAACGTGTGTGCTTCGTGAACGATGTAGTTCGTTTGAGCTGAAAAATTACTGCCCTTACTTGAAAGGAAGTCTTTCTTGTAGGAAGACACAGAGCCTGGTATTTAAGTCCATTTACAAAGGTAAACACACAGCATAGTTCTCATCCATGGATCACACTCTGCTTTAGAGCAAGGAGCACGCTCTAGCATTCTAGAGTCTCTAAAACAGCAAGAAATGTGAGTGTGATGAGAACAAAAGAACGGTGTTCCCTACACATACAGAGCATATCTAGTACAACTCTGCCTCTGAAATTGATACAAAGCACAGGTCCTCTAAAATCCAATGCTTGTCAGTTAAGATGAAAAACGTGTGAGCTTCTTGAACGATCTAGTTCGTTTAAGCTGAAAAGTGCCTGCCTTTACATGAAACTAAGTCGTACTTGTAGGAACACACAGAGCCTGGAATTTAACTCCATTTCTGAAGGGATACACAGAGCACAGTTCTCATCGATGGATCAAACTCTGCTTTAGAGCAAGAAGCACGCTCTTGCTTTCTAGAGTCTCTAATACAGCAGGAAACTTGAGTGTGCTCAGAACAAAAGAACTGTGTTTCCTACACATATGGGCCATATCTGGTTCAACTCTGCTTCTGAAACTGAAAGAATCCACAGTTCTCTAACATCCAATGCTTTTCAATTTAGATGAGAAACGTGTGAGCTTCGTGAACGATGGAGTTCGTTTGAGCTGTAAAGTAACTGCCCTTATTTGAATCGAATTCTTCCTTGTAGGAAGACTCAGAGCATGGGATTTAACTCCATTTCTGAAGTGAAACACACAGCAGAGTTCTCATCCATAGATCACACTCTGCTTTAGAGGAAGAAGCAAGCTCTTGCTTTCTAGAGTCTCTAAGACAGAAGGAAACTTGAGTGAGCTCAGAACAAAAGAACAGTGTTTTCTACACATACGGGCCATTTCTAGTTCAACTCTGCTTCTGAAACTGAAACAAACCACAGGTGATCAAACATCCAATGCTTGTCAGTTAAGTAGAGAAACGTGTGAGCTTTGTGAACGATGTTGTTCATTTCAGCTGTAAAGTAACTGCCCCTACCTGAAACGAAGTCTTGCTTGTAGGAAGACTCAGAGCCTGGGATTTAACTCCATTTCTGAAGGGAAACACACAGCAGAGTTCTCATATATAGATCAGACTCTGCTTTAGAGCAAGAAGCACGCTCTTGCTTTCTAGAGTCTCTAAGACAGCAGGAAACATGAGTGTGCTGAGAACAAAAGAACGGTGTTCCCTACACATACGGACCATATCTAGTACAACTCTGCCTCTGAAATTGATACAAAGCACAGGTCCTCTAACATCCAATGCTTGTCATTAAAGATGAGAAACATGTGAGCTTCGTGAACGATGTATTTCGTTTGAGCTGAAAATTGACTGCCCTTACCTGAAATGAACTCTTGCTTGTATGAAGACACAGAGCCTGGGGTTTAACTCCATTTCTGAAGGGAAACACACAACACAGTTCTCAACCATGGATCACACTCTACTTTAGAGCAAGAAACACGCTCTTTCTTTCTAGAATCTCTAATACCACAGGAAACATGAGTGTGCTCAGACGAAAAGAACGGTGTTTCCTATACAAACTGACCATATCTAGTTCAACTCTGCTTCTGAAACTGAAACAAACCAGAAGTCCTCTAACATCCAATGCTTGTCAGTTAAGATGAGAATCGTGTGAGCTTCGTGAACGATGTAGTTCATTTGAGCTGTAAAGTGACTGCCCTTACCTGAAACGAAGTCTTGCTTGTACGAAGACTCAGAGCCTGGGATTTAACTCCATTTCTGAAGTGAAACACACAACAGAGTTCTCATCCATTGATCACACTCTGCTTTAGAGCAAGTAGCACGCCCTAGCATTCTAGAGTCTCTAAGACAGCAGGAAACTTGAGTTTGCTGAGAACAAATGAACGGTGTTTCCTACACATACAGACCATATCTAGTCCAACTCTGCTTCTGAAACTGATACAAAGCACTGGTCCTCTAACATTCAATGCTTGTCAGTTAAGATGAGAAACGTGTGAGCTTCGTGAATGATGTAGATCATTTGAGCTGAAAAGTGACTGCCCTTACTTGAAACGAAGTCGTGCTTGTAGGAACACACAGAGCCTGGAATTTAACTCCATTTCTGAAGGGAAACACAAAGCATAGTTCTCTTCGATGGATCACACTCTGCTTTAGAGCAAGAAGCACGCTCTTGCTTTCTAGAATCTCTAATACAGCAGGAAACTTGAGTGTGCTCAGAACAACAGAACTGTGTTTCCTACACATATGGGCCATATCTAGTTCAACTCTGCTTCTGAAACTGAAACAAACCACAGGTCCTCTAACATCCAATGCTTGTCAGTTAAGATGAGAATCGTGTGAGCTTCGTGAACGATGTAGTTCGTTTGAGCTGTAAAGTGACTGCCCTTATTTGAATCGAATTCTTCCTTGTAGGAAGACTCAGAGCATGGGATTTAACTCCATTTCTGAAGTGAAACACACAGCAGACTTCTCATCCATTGATCACACTCTACTTTGGAGCAAGAAGCACGATCTTGCTTTCTAGAGTCTCTAAGACAGCAGAAAATGTGAGTGTGCTGAGAACAAAAGAACGGGGGTTCCTACACATACGGACCATATCTAGTCCAACTCTGCTTCTGAAACTGATACAAAGCACTGGTCCTCTAACATCCAATGCTTGTCAGGTAAGATGAGAAACGTGTGAGCTTCGTGAACGATGGAGTTCGTTTGAGCTGAAAAGTGACTGCCCTTACCTGAAATGAATTCTTGCTTGTAGGAACACACAGAGCCTGGAATTTAACTCCATTTCTGAAGGGAAACACACAGCATAGTTCTCTTCGATGGATCACACTCTGCTTTAGAGCAAGAAGCACGCTCTTGCTTTCTAGAATCTCTAATACAGCAGGAAACTTGAGTATGCTCAGAACAACAGAACAGTGTTTCCTACACATATGGGACATATCTAGTTCAACTCTGCTTCTGAAACTGAAACAAACCACAGGTCCTCTAACATCCAATGCTTGTCAGTTAAGATGAGAATCGTGTGAGCTTCGTGAACGATGGAGTTTGTTTGAGCTGTAAAGTAACTGCCCTTTTTTGAATCGAAGTCTTCCTTGTAGGAAGACTCAGAGCCTGGGATTTAACTCCATTTCTGAAGTGAAACACACAGCAGAGTACTCATCCATTGATCACACTCTGCTTTAGAGCAAGAAGCACGATCTTGCTTTCTAGAGTCTCTAAGACAGCAGAAAATGTGAATGTGCTGAGAACAAAAGAACGGTGGTTCCTACACATACGGACCATATCTAGTCCAACTCTGCGTCTGAAACTGATACAAAGCACTGCTCCTCTAACATCCGATGCTTGTCAGTTAAGATGAGAAACGTGTGAGCTTCGTGAACGATGTAGTTCGTTTGAGCTGTAAAGTAACTGCCCTTACGTGAAACGAATTCTTGCTTGTAGGAAGACTCAGAGACTGGGATTTAACTCCATTTCTGAAGTGAAACACACAGCAGAGTTCTCATCGATGGATCACACTCTGCTTTAGAGCCTGAAGCACGCTCTTGCTTTCCAGGGTCTCTAAGACAGCAGGAAATGTGAGTGTGATGAGAACAAAAGAACGGTGTTCCCTACACATACAGAGCATATCTAGTACAACTCTGCCTCTGAAATTGATACAAAGCACAGGTCCTCTAACATCCAATGCTTGTCAGTTAACATGAAAAACGTGTGAGCTTCGTGAACGATGTAGTTCGTTTAAGCTGAAAAGTGCCTGCCCTTACCTGAAACGAAGTCTTGCTTGTACGAAGACTCAGAGCCTGGGATTTAACTCCATTTCTGAAGTGAAACACACAACAGAGTTCTCATCCATTGATCACACTCTGCTTTAGAGCAAGTAGCACGCCCTAGCATTCTAGAGTCTCTAAGACAGCAGGAAACTTGAGTTTGCTGAGAACAAATGAACGGTGTTTCCTACACATACAGACCATATCTAGTCCAACTCTGCTTCTGAAACTGATACAAAGCACTGGTCCTCTAACATTCAATGCTTGTCAGTTAAGATGAGAAACGTGTGAGCTTCGTGAATGATGTAGATCATTTGAGCTGAAAAGTGACTGCCCTTACTTGAAACGAAGTCGTGCTTGTAGGAACACACAGAGCCTGGAATTTAACTCCATTTCTGAAGGGAAACACAGAGCACAGTTCTCATTGATGGATCACACTCTGCTTTAGATCAAGAAGCATGCTCTTGCTTTCTAGAGTCTCTAATACCGCAGAAAACGTGACTGTGCTCAGAAGAAAAGAACGGTGTTTCCCATACTTACGGACCATATCTAGTTCAACTCTGCTTCTGAAACTTAAACAAACCAGAGGTCCTCTAACATCCAATGTTTCTCAGTTAAGATGAGAAACATGTGAGCTTCGTGAATGATGGAGTTCGTTTGAGCTGTAAAGTAACTGCCCTTACCTGAAACGAAGTCTTGCTTGTAGGAAGACACAGAGCCTGGGATTTAACTCCACTTCTGAAGGGAAACACACAGCATAGTTCTCTTCCTTAGATCACACTCTGCTTTAGAGCAAGTAGCACGCACTTTCTTTCCTGATTTTCTAATACAGCAGGAAACGTGAGTGTGCTCAGAACAAATGAACGGTGTTTCCTACACATACGGACCATATCTAGTCCAACTCTGCTGCTGAAAATGATACAAAGCACTGGTCCTCTAACATCCATGCTTGTCAGTTAAGATGCGAAACGTGTGTGCTTCGTGAACGATGTAGTTCGTTTGAGCTGAAAAATTACTGCCCTTACTTGAAAGGAAGTCTTTCTTGTAGGAAGACACAGAGCCTGGTATTTAAGTCCATTTACAAAGGTAAACACACAGCATAGTTCTCATCCATGGATCACACTCTGCTTTAGAGCAAGGAGCACGCTCTAGCATTCTAGAGTCTCTAAAACAGCAAGAAATGTGAGTGTGATGAGAACAAAAGAACGGTGTTCCCTACACATACAGAGCATATCTAGTACAACTCTGCCTCTGAAATTGATACAAAGCACAGGTCCTCTAAAATCCAATGCTTGTCAGTTAAGATGAAAAACGTGTGAGCTTCTTGAACGATCTAGTTCGTTTAAGCTGAAAAGTGCCTGCCTTTACATGAAACTAAGTCGTACTTGTAGGAACACACAGAGCCTGGAATTTAACTCCATTTCTGAAGGGATACACAGAGCACAGTTCTCATCGATGGATCAAACTCTGCTTTAGAGCAAGAAGCACGCTCTTACTTTCTAGAGTCTCTAATACAGCAGGAAACTTGAGTGTGCTCAGAACAAAAGAACTGTGTTTCCTACACATATGGGCCATATCTGGTTCAACTCTGCTTCTGAAACTGAAAGAATCCACAGTTCTCTAACATCCAATGCTTTTCAATTTAGATGAGAAACGTGTGAGCTTCGTGAACGATGGAGTTCGTTTGAGCTGTAAAGTAACTGCCCTTATTTGAATCGAATTCTTCCTTGTAGGAAGACTCAGAGCATGGGATTTAACTCCATTTCTGAAGTGAAACACACAGCAGAGTTCTCATCCATAGATCACACTCTGCTTTAGAGGAAGAAGCAAGCTCTTGCTTTCTAGAGTCTCTAAGACAGAAGGAAACTTGAGTGAGCTCAGAACAAAAGAACAGTGTTTTCTACACATACGGGCCATTTCTAGTTCAACTCTGCTTCTGAAACTGAAACAAACCACAGGTGATCAAACATCCAATGCTTGTCAGTTAAGTAGAGAAACGTGTGAGCTTTGTGAACGATGTTGTTCATTTCAGCTGTAAAGTAACTGCCCCTACCTGAAACGAAGTCTTGCTTGTAGGAAGACTCAGAGCCTGGGATTTAACTCCATTTCTGAAGGGAAACACACAGCAGAGTTCTCATATATAGATCAGACTCTGCTTTAGAGCAAGAAGCACGCTCTTGCTTTCTAGAGTCTCTAAGACAGCAGGAAACATGAGTGTGCTGAGAACAAAAGAACGGTGTTCCCTACACATACGGACCATATCTAGTACAACTCTGCCTCTGAAATTGATACAAAGCACAGGTCCTCTAACATCCAATGCTTGTCATTAAAGATGAGAAACATGTGAGCTTCGTGAACGATGTATTTCGTTTGAGCTGAAAATTGACTGCCCTTACCTGAAATGAACTCTTGCTTGTATGAAGACACAGAGCCTGGGGTTTAACTCCATTTCTGAAGGGAAACACACAACACAGTTCTCAACCATGGATCACACTCTACTTTAGAGCAAGAAACACGCTCTTTCTTTCTAGAATCTCTAATACCACAGGAAACATGAGTGTGCTCAGACGAAAAGAACGGTGTTTCCTATACAAACTGACCATATCTAGTTCAACTCTGCTTCTGAAACTGAAACAAACCAGAAGTCCTCTAACATCCAATGCTTGTCAGTTAAGATGAGAATCGTGTGAGCTTCGTGAACGATGTAGTTCATTTGAGCTGTAAAGTGACTGCCCTTACCTGAAACGAAGTCTTGCTTGTACGAAGACTCAGAGCCTGGGATTTAACTCCATTTCTGAAGTGAAACACACAACAGAGTTCTCATCCATTGATCACACTCTGCTTTAGAGCAAGTAGCACGCCCTAGCATTCTAGAGTCTCTAAGACAGCAGGAAACTTGAGTTTGCTGAGAACAAATGAACGGTGTTTCCTACACATACAGACCATATCTAGTCCAACTCTGCTTCTGAAACTGATACAAAGCACTGGTCCTCTAACATTCAATGCTTGTCAGTTAAGATGAGAAACGTGTGAGCTTCGTGAATGATGTAGATCATTTGAGCTGAAAAGTGACTGCCCTTACTTGAAACGAAGTCGTGCTTGTAGGAACACACAGAGCCTGGAATTTAACTCCATTTCTGAAGGGAAACACAAAGCATAGTTCTCTTCGATGGATCACACTCTGCTTTAGAGCAAGAAGCACGCTCTTGCTTTCTAGAATCTCTAATACAGCAGGAAACTTGAGTGTGCTCAGAACAACAGAACTGTGTTTCCTACACATATGGGCCATATCTAGTTCAACTCTGCTTCTGAAACTGAAACAAACCACAGGTCCTCTAACATCCAATGCTTGTCAGTTAAGATGAGAATCGTGTGAGCTTCGTGAACGATGTAGTTCGTTTGAGCTGTAAAGTGACTGCCCTTATTTGAATCGAATTCTTCCTTGTAGGAAGACTCAGAGCATGGGATTTAACTCCATTTCTGAAGTGAAACACACAGCAGACTTCTCATCCATTGATCACACTCTACTTTGGAGCAAGAAGCACGATCTTGCTTTCTAGAGTCTCTAAGACAGCAGAAAATGTGAGTGTGCTGAGAACAAAAGAACGGGGGTTCCTACACATACGGACCATATCTAGTCCAACTCTGCTTCTGAAACTGATACAAAGCACTGGTCCTCTAACATCCAATGCTTGTCAGGTAAGATGAGAAACGTGTGAGCTTCGTGAACGATGGAGTTCGTTTGAGCTGAAAAGTGACTGCCCTTACCTGAAACGAATTCTTGCTTGTAGGAACACACAGAGCCTGGAATTTAACTCCATTTCTGAAGGGAAACACACAGCATAGTTCTCTTCGATGGATCACACTCTGCTTTAGAGCAAGAAGCACGCACTTGCTTTCTAGAATCTCTAATACAGCAGGAAACTTGAGTATGCTCAGAACAACAGAAAAGTGTTTCCTACACATATGGGACATATCTAGTTCAACTCTGCTTCTGAAACTGAAACAAACCACAGGTCCTCTAACATCCAATGCTTGTCAGTTAAGATGAGAATCGTGTGAGCTTCGTGAACGATGGAGTTTGTTTGAGCTGTAAAGTAACTGCCCTTTTTTGAATCGAAGTCTTCCTTGTAGGAAGACTCAGAGCCTGGGATTTAACTCCATTTCTGAAGTGAAACACACAGCAGAGTACTCATCCATTGATCACACTCTGCTTTAGAGCAAGAAGCACGATCTTGCTTTCTAGGGTCTCTAAGACAGCAGAAAATGTGAATGTGCTGAGAACAAAAGAACGGTGGTTCCTACACATACGGACCATATCTAGTCCAACTCTGCGTCTGAAACTGATACAAAGCACTGCTCCTCTAACATCCGATGCTTGTCAGTTAAGATGAGAAACGTGTGAGCTTCGTGAACGATGTAGTTCGTTTGAGCTGTAAAGTAACTGCCCTTACGTGAAACGAATTCTTGCTTGTAGGAAGACTCAGAGACTGGGATTTAACTCCATTTCTGAAGTGAAACACACAGCAGAGTTCTCATCGATGGATCACACTCTGCTTTAGAGCCTGAAGCACGCTCTTGCTTTCCAGGGTCTCTAAGACAGCAGGAAATGTGAGTGTGATGAGAACAAAAGAACGGTGTTCCCTACACATACAGAGCATATCTAGTACAACTCTGCCTCTGAAATTGATACAAAGCACAGGTCCTCTAACATCCAATGCTTGTCAGTTAACATGAAAAACGTGTGAGCTTCGTGAACGATGTAGTTCGTTTAAGCTGAAAAGTGCCTGCCCTTACCTGAAACGAAGTCTTGCTTGTACGAAGACTCAGAGCCTGGGATTTAACTCCATTTCTGAAGTGAAACACACAACAGAGTTCTCATCCATTGATCACACTCTGCTTTAGAGCAAGTAGCACGCCCTAGCATTCTAGAGTCTCTAAGACAGCAGGAAACTTGAGTTTGCTGAGAACAAATGAACGGTGTTTCCTACACATACAGACCATATCTAGTCCAACTCTGCTTCTGAAACTGATACAAAGCACTGGTCCTCTAACATTCAATGCTTGTCAGTTAAGATGAGAAACGTGTGAGCTTCGTGAATGATGTAGATCATTTGAGCTGAAAAGTGACTGCCCTTACTTGAAACGAAGTCGTGCTTGTAGGAACACACAGAGCCTGGAATTTAACTCCATTTCTGAAGGGAAACACAAAGCATAGTTCTCTTCGATGGATCACACTCTGCTTTAGAGCAAGAAGCACGCTCTTGCTTTCTAGAATCTCTAATACAGCAGGAAACTTGAGTGTGCTCAGAACAACAGAACTGTGTTTCCTACACATATGGGCCATATCTAGTTCAACTCTGCTTCTGAAACTGAAACAAACCACAGGTCCTCTAACATCCAATGCTTGTCAGTTAAGATGAGAATCGTGTGAGCTTCGTGAACGATGTAGTTCGTTTGAGCTGTAAAGTGACTGCCCTTATTTGAATCGAATTCTTCCTTGTAGGAAGACTCAGAGCATGGGATTTAACTCCATTTCTGAAGTGAAACACACAGCAGACTTCTCATCCATTGATCACACTCTACTTTGGAGCAAGAAGCACGATCTTGCTTTCTAGAGTCTCTAAGACAGCAGAAAATGTGAGTGTGCTGAGAACAAAAGAACGGTGGTTCCTACACATACGGACCATATCTAGTCCAACTCTGCTTCTGAAACTGATACAAAGCACTGGTCCTCTAACATCCAATGCTTGTCAGGTAAGATGAGAAACGTGTGAGCTTCGTGAACGATGGAGTTTGTTTGAGCTGAAAAGTGACTGCCCTTACCTGAAACGAATTCTTGCTTGTAGGAACACACAGAGCCTGGAATTTAACTCCATTTCTGAAGGGAAACACACAGCATAGTTCTCTTCGATGGATCACACTCTGCTTTAGAGCAAGAAGCACGCTCTTGCTTTCTAGAATCTCTAATACAGCAGGAAACTTGAGTATGCTCAGAACAACAGAACAGTGTTTCCTACACATATGGGACATATCTAGTTCAACTCTGCTTCTGAAACTGAAACAAACCACAGGTCCTCTAACATCCAATGCTTGTCAGTTAAGATGAGAATCGTGTGAGCTTCGTGAACGATGGAGTTTGTTTGAGCTGTAAAGTAACTGCCCTTTTTTGAATCGAAGTCTTCCTTGTAGGAAGACTCAGAGCCTGGGATTTAACTCCATTTCTGAAGTGAAACACACAGCAGAGTACTCATCCATTGATCACACTCTGCTTTAGAGCAAGAAGCACGATCTTGCTTTCTAGAGTCTCTAAGACAGCAGAAAATGTGAATGTGCTGAGAACAAAAGAACGGTGGTTCCTACACATACGGACCATATCTAGTCCAACTCTGCGTCTGAAACTGATACAAAGCACTGCTCCTCTAACATCCGATGCTTGTCAGTTAAGATGAGAAACGTGTGAGCTTCGTGAACGATGTAGTTCGTTTGAGCTGTAAAGTAACTGCCCTTACGTGAAACGAATTCTTGCTTGTAGGAAGACTCAGAGACTGGGATTTAACTCCATTTCTGAAGTGAAACACACAGCAGAGTTCTCATCGATGGATCACACTCTGCTTTAGAGCCTGAAGCACGCTCTTGCTTTCCAGGGTCTCTAAGACAGCAGGAAATGTGAGTGTGATGAGAACAAAAGAACGGTGTTCCCTACACATACAGAGCATATCTAGTACAACTCTGCCTCTGAAATTGATACAAAGCACAGGTCCTCTAACATCCAATGCTTGTCAGTTAACATGAAAAACGTGTGAGCTTCGTGAACGATGTAGTTCGTTTAGCTGAAAAGTGCCTGCCCTTACCTGAAACGAAGTCGTGCTTGTAGGAACACACAGAGCCTGGAATTTAACTCCATTTCTGAAGGGAAACACAGAGCACAGTTCTCATTGATGGATCACACTCTGCTTTAGATCAAGAAGCATGCTCTTGCTTTCTAGAGTCTCTAATACTGCAGAAAACGTGACTGTGCTCAGAAGAAAAGAACGGTGTTTCCCATACTTACGGACCATATCTAGTTCAACTCTGCTTCTGAAACTTAAACAAACCAGAGGTCCTCTAACATCCAATGTTTCTCAGTTAAGATGAGAAACATGTGAGCTTCGTGAATGATGGAGTTCGTTTGAGCTGTAAAGTAACTGCCCTTACCTGAAACGAAGTCTTGCTTGTAGGAAGACACAGAGCCTGGGATTTAACTCCACTTCTGAAGGGAAACACACAGCATAGTTCTCTTCCTTAGATCACACTCTGCTTTAGAGCAAGTAGCACGCACTTTCTTTCCTGATTTTCTAATACAGCAGGAAACGTGAGTGTGCTCAGAACAAATGAACGGTGTTTCCTACACATACGGACCATATCTAGTCCAACTCTGCTGCTGAAAATGATACAAAGCACTGGTCCTCTAACATCCATGCTTGTCAGTTAAGATGCGAAACGTGTGTGCTTCGTGAACGATGTAGTTCGTTTGAGCTGAAAAATTACTGCCCTTACTTGAAAGGAAGTCTTTCTTGTAGGAAGACACAGAGCCTGGTATTTAAGTCCATTTACGAAGGTAAACACACAGCATAGTTCTCATCCATGGATCACACTCTGCTTTAGAGCAAGGAGCACGCTCTAGCATTCTAGAGTCTCTAAAACAGCAGGAAATGTGAGTGTGATGAGAACAAAAGAACGGTGTTCCCTACACATACAGAGCATATCTAGTACAACTCTGCCTCTGAAATTGATACAAAGCACAGGTCCTCTAAAATCCAATGCTTGTCAGTTAAGATGAAAAACGTGTGAGCTTCTTGAACGATCTAGTTCGTTTAAGCTGAAAAGTGCCTGCCCTTACATGAAACGAAGTCGTACTTGTAGGAACACACAGAGCCTGGAATTTAACTCCATTTCTGAAGGGATACACAGAGCACAGTTCTCATCGATGGATCAAACTCTGCTTTAGAGCAAGAAGCACGCTCTTGCTTTCTAGAGTCTCTAATACAGCAGGAAACTTGAGTGTGCTCAGAACAAAAGAACTGTGTTTCCTACACATATGGGCCATATCTGATTCAACTCTGCTTCTGAAACTGAAAGAATCCACAGTTCTCTAACATCCAATGCTTTTCAATTTAGATGAGAAACGTGTGAGCTTCGTGAACGATGGAGTTCGTTTGAGCTGTAAAGTAACTGCCCTTATTTGAATCGAATTCTTCCTTGTAGGAAGACTCAGAGCATGGGATTTAACTCCATTTCTGAAGTGAAACACACAGCAGAGTTCTCATCCATAGATCACACTCTGCTTTAGAGGAAGAAGCAAGCTCTTGCTTTCTAGAGTCTCTAAGACAGAAGGAAACTTGAGTGAGCTCAGAACAAAAGAACAGTGTTTTCTACACATACGGGCCATTTCTAGTTCAACTCTGCTTCTGAAACTGAAACAAACCACAGGAGATCAAACATCCAATGCTTGTCAGTTAAGTAGAGAAACGTGTGAGCTTTGTGAACGATGTTGTTCATTTCAGCTGTAAGTAACTGCCCGTACCTGAAACGAAGTCTTGCTTGTAGGAAGACTCAGAGCCTGGGATTTAACTCCATTTCTGAAGGGAAACACACAGCAGAGTTCTCATATATAGATCAGACTCTGCTTTAGAGCAAGAAGCACGCTCTTGCTTTCTAGAGTCTCTAAGACAGCAGGAAACATGAGTGTGCTGAGAACAAAAGAACGGTGTTCCCTACACATACAGACCATATCTAGTACAACTCTGCCTCTGAAATTGATACAAAGCACAGGTCCTCTAACATCCAATGCTTGTCATTAAAGATGAGAAACGTGTGAGCTTCGTGAACGATGTATTTCGTTTGAGCTGAAAATTGACTGCCCTTACCTGAAATGAACTCTTGCTTGTATGAAGACACAGAGCCTGGGGTTTAACTCCATTTCTGAAGGGAAACACACAACACAGTTCTCAACCATGGATCACACTCTACTTTAGAGCAAGAAACACGCTCTTTCTTTCTAGAATCTCTAATACCACAGGAAACATGAGTGTGCTCAGAAGAAAAGAACGGTGTTTCCTATACAAACTGACCATATCTAGTTCAACTCTGCTTCTGAAACTGAAACAAACCAGAAGTCCTCTAACATCCAATGCTTGTCAGTTAAGATGAGAATCGTGTGAGCTTCGTGAACGATGTAGTTCATTTGAGCTGTAAAGTGACTGCCCTTACCTGAAACGAAGTCTTGCTTGTAGGAAGACTCAGAGCCTGGGATTTAACTCCATTTCTGAAGTGAAACACACAACAGAGTTCTCATCCATTGATCACACTCTGCTTTAGAGCAAGTAGCACGCCCTAGCATTCTAGAGTCTCTAAGACAGCAGGAAACTTGAGTTTGCTGAGAACAAATGAACGGTGTTTCCTACACATACAGACCATATCTAGTCCAACTCTGCTTCTGAAACTGATACAAAGCACTGGTCCTCTAACATTCAATGCTTGTCAGTTAAGATGAGAAACGTGTGAGCTTCGTGAATGATGTAGATCATTTGAGCTGAAAAGTGACTGCCCTTACTTGAAACGAAGTCGTGCTTGTAGGAACACACAGAGCCTGGAATTTAACTCCATTTCTGAAGGGAAACACAAAGCATAGTTCTCTTCGATGGATCACACTCTGCTTTAGAGCAAGAAGCACGCTCTTGCTTTCTAGAGTCTCTAATACTGCCGGAAACTTGAGTGTGCTCAGAATAAAAAAACGGTGTTTCCTACACATATGGGCCATATCTAGTTCAACTCTGCTTCTGAAACTGAAACAAACCACAGGTCCTCTAACATCCAATGCTTGTCAGTTAAGATGAGAAACGTGTGAGCTTCGTGAACGATGTAGTTAGTTTGAGCAGTAAAATAACTGCCCATACATGAAACGAAGTCTTGCTTGTAGGAAGACTCAGAGCCTGGGATTTAACTCCATTTCTGAAGTGAAACACACAGCAGAGTTCTCATCCAATTATCACACTCTGCTTTAGAGCCAGAAGCACGCTCTTGCTTTCTAGAGTCTCTAAGACAGCAGGGAACATGAGTGTGCCAAGAACAAAAGAACGTTGTTTCCTACACATATGGACCATATCTAGTCCAACTCTGCTTCTGAAACTGATACAAAGCACTGCTCCTCTAACATCCAATGCTTGTCAGTTAAGATGAGAAACGTGTGAGCTTCGTGAACGATGTAGTTAGTTTGAGCAGTAAAATAACTGCCCTTACATGAAACGAAGTCTTGCTTGTAGGAAGACTCAGAGCCTGGGATTTAACTCCATTTCTGAAGGGAAACACACAGCAGAGTTCTCATCCAATTATCACACTCTGCTTTAGAGCCAGAAGCACGCTCTTGCTTTCTAGAGTCTCTAAGACAGCAGGGAACATGAGTGTGCCAAGAACAAAAGAACGTTGTTTCCTACACATATGGACCATATCTAGTCCAACTCTGCTTCTGAAACTGATACAAAGCACTGCTCCTCTAACATCCGATGCTTGTCAGTTAAGATGAGAAACGTGTGAGCTTCGTGAACGATGTAGTTCGTTTCAGCTGTAAAGTAACTGCCCTTACGTGAAACGAATTCTTGCTTGTAGGAAGACTCAGAGCCTGGGATTTAACTCCATTTCTGAAGTGAAACACACAGCAGAGTTCTCATCCATTGATCACACTCTGCTTTAGAGCAAGAAGCATGCCCTAGCTTTCTAGAATCTCTAAGACACCAGGAAACTTGAGTTTGCTGAGAACAAATGAACGGTGTTTCCTACATATAAGGACCATATCTAGTCCAACTCTGCTTCTGAAACTGATACAAAGCACTGGTCCTCTAACATTCAATGCTTGTCAGTTAAAATGAGAAACGTGTGAGCTTCTTGAACGATGTAGATCGTTTGAGCTGAAAAATGACTGCCCTTACTTGCAACGAAGTCTTGCTTGTAGGAAGACACAGAGCCTGGGATTTAACTCCATTTCTGAAGGGAAACACACAGCAGAGTTCTCATATATAGATCAGACTCTGCTTTAGAGCAAGAAGCACGCTCTTGCTTTCTAGAGTCTCTAAGACAGCAGGAAACATGAGTGTGCTGAGAACAAAAGAACGGTGTTCCCTACACATACGGACCATATCTAGTACAACTCTGCCTCTGAAATTGATACAAAGCACAGGTCCTCTAACATCCAATGCTTGTCATTAAAGATGAGAAACGTGTGAGCTTCGTGAACGATGTATTTCGTTTGAGCTGAAAATTGACTGCCCTTACCTGAAATGAACTCTTGCTTGTATGAAGACACAGAGCCTGGGGTTTAACTCCATTTCTGAAGGGAAACACACAACACAGTTCTCAACCATGGGTCACACTCTACTTTAGAGCAAGAAACACGCTCTTTCTTTCTAGAATCTCTAATACCACAGGAAACATGAGTGTGCTCAAGAAAAGAACGGTGTTTCCTATACAAACTGACCATATCTAGTTCAACTCTGCTTCTGAAACTGAAACAAACCAGAAGTCCTCTAACATCCAATGCTTGTCAGTTAAGATGAGAATCGTGTGAGCTTCGTGAACGATGTAGTTCATTTGAGCTGTAAAGTGACTGCCCTTACCTGAAACGAAGTCTTGCTTGTAGGAAGACTCAGAGCCTGGGATTTAACTCCATTTCTGAAGTGAAACACACAACAGAGTTCTCATCCATTGATCACACTCTGCTTTAGAGCAAGTAGCACGCCCTAGCATTCTAGAGTCTCTAAGACAGCAGGAAACTTGAGTTTGCTGAGAACAAATGAACGGTGTTTCCTACACATACAGACCATATCTAGTCCAACTCTGCTTCTGAAACTGATACAAAGCACTGGTCCTCTAACATTCAATGCTTGTCAGTTAAGATGAGAAACGTGTGAGCTTTGTGAATGATGTAGATCATTTGAGCTGAAAAGTGACTGCCCTTACTTGAAACGAAGTCGTGCTTGTAGGAACACACAGAGCCTGGAATTTAACTCCATTTCTGAAGGGAAACACAAAGCATAGTTCTCTTCGATGGATCACACTCTGCTTTAGAGCAAGAAGCACGCTCTTGCTTTCTAGAATCTCTAATACAGCAGGAAACTTGAGTGTGCTCAGAACAACAGAACTGTGTTTCCTACACATATGGGCCATATCTAGTTCAACTCTGCTTCTGAAACTGAAACAAACCACAGGTCCTCTAACATCCAATGCTTGTCAGTTAAGATGAGAATCGTGTGAGCTTCGTGAACGATGTAGTTCGTTTGAGCTGTAAAGTGACTGCCCTTATTTGAATCGAATTCTTCCTTGTAGGAAGACTCAGAGCATGGGATTTAACTCCATTTCTGAAGTGAAACACACAGCAGACTTCTCATCCATTGATCACACTCTACTTTGGAGCAAGAAGCACGATCTTGCTTTCTAGAGTCTCTAAGACAGCAGAAAATGTGAGTGTGCTGAGAACAAAAGAACGGGGGTTCCTACACATACGGACCATATCTAGTCCAACTCTGCTTCTGAAACTGATACAAAGCACTGGTCCTCTAACATCCAATGCTTGTCAGTTAAGATGAGAAACGTGTGAGCTTCGTGAACGATGGAGTTCGTTTGAGCTGAAAAGTGACTGCCCTTACCTGAAACGAAGTCGTGCTTGTAGGAACACACAGAGCCTGGAATTTAACTCCATTTCTGAAGGGAAACACACAGCATAGTTCTCTTCGATGGATCACACTCTGCTTTAGAGCAAGAAGCACGCTCTTGCTTTCTAGAGTCTCTAATACTGCCGGAAACTTGAGTGTGCTCAGAATAAAAAAACGGTTTTTCCTACACATATGGGCCATATCTAGTTCAACTCTGCTTCTGAAACTGAAACAAACCATAGGTCCTCTAACATCCAATGCTTGTCAGTTAAGATGAGAAACGTGTGAGCTTCGTGAACGATGTAGTTAGTTTGAGCAGTAAAATAACTGCCCATACATGAAACGAAGTCTTGCTTGTAGGAAGACTCAGAGCCTGGGATTTAACTCCATTTCTGAAGTGAAACACACAGCAGAGTTCTCATCCAATTATCACACTGTGCTTTAGAGCCAGAAGCACGCTCTTGCTTTCTAGAGTCTCTAAGACAGCAGGGAACATGAGTGTGCCAAGAACAAAAGAACGTCGTTTCCTACACATATGGACCATATCTAGTCCAACTCTGCTTCTGAAACTGATACAAAGCACTGCTCCTCTAACATCCGATGCTTGTCAGTTAAGATGAGAAACGTGTGAGCTTCGTGAACGATGTAGTTCGTTTCAGCTGTAAAGTAACTGCCCTTACGTGAAACGAATTCTTGCTTGTAGGAAGACTCAGAGCCTGGGATTTAACTCCATTTCTGAAGTGAAACACACAGCAGAGTTCTCATCCATTGATCACACTCTGCTTTAGAGCAAGAAGCATGCCCTAGCTTTCTAGAATCTCTAAGACACCAGGAAACTTGAGTTTGCTGAGAACAAATGAACGGTGTTTCCTACATATAAGGACCATATCTAGTACAACTCTGCTTCTGAAACTGATACAAAGCACTGGTCCTCTAACATTCAATGCTTGTCAGTTAAGATGAGAAACGTGTGAGCTTTGTGAACGATGTTGTTCATTTCAGCTGTAAAGTAACTGCCCCTACCTGAAACGAAGTCTTGCTTGTAGGAAGACTCAGAGCCTGGGATTTAACTCCATTTCTGAAGGGAAACACACAGCAGAGTTCTCATATATAGATCAGACTCTGCTTTAGAGCAAGAAGCACGCTCTTGCTTTCTAGAGTCTCTAAGACAGCAGGAAACATGAGTGTGCTGAGAACAAAAGAACGGTGTTCCCTACACATACAGACCATATCTAGTACAACTCTGCCTCTGAAATTGATACAAAGCACAGGTCCTCTAACATCCAATGCTTGTCATTAAAGATGAGAAACGTGTGAGCTTCGTGAACGATGTATTTCGTTTGAGCTGAAAATTGACTGCCCTTACCTGAAATGAACTCTTGCTTGTATGAAGACACAGAGCCTGGGGTTTAACTCCATTTCTGAAGGGAAACACACAACACAGTTCTCAACCATGGGTCACACTCTACTTTAGAGCAAGAAACACGCTCTTTCTTTCTAGAATCTCTAATACCATAGGAAACATGAGTGTGCTCAGAAGAAAAGAACGGTGTTTCCTATACAAACTGACCATATCTAGTTCAACTCTGCTTCTGAAACTGAAACAAACCAGAAGTCCTCTAACATCCAATGCTTGTCAGTTAAGATGAGAATCGTGTGAGCTTCGTGAACGATGTAGTTCATTTGAGCTGTAAAGTGACTGCCCTTACCTGAAACGAAGTCTTGCTTGTAGGAAGACTCAGAGCCTGGGATTTAACTCCATTTCTGAAGTGAAACACACAACAGAGTTCTCATCCATTGATCACACTCTGCTTTAGAGCAAGTAGCACGCCCTAGCATTCTAGAGTCTCTAAGACAGCAGGAAACTTGAGTTTGCTGAGAACAAATGAACGGTGTTTCCTACACATACAGACCATATCTAGTCCAACTCTGCTTCTGAAACTGATACAAAGCACTGGTCCTCTAACATTCAATGCTTGTCAGTTAAGATGAGAAACGTGTGAGCTTTGTGAATGATGTAGATCATTTGAGCTGAAAAGTGACTGCCCTTACTTGAAACGAAGTCGTGCTTGTAGGAACACACAGAGCCTGGAATTTAACTCCATTTCTGAAGGGAAACACAAAGCATAGTTCTCTTCGATGGATCACACTCTGCTTTAGAGCAAGAAGCACGCTCTTGCTTTCTAGAATCTCTAATACAGCAGGAAACTTGAGTGTGCTCAGAACAACAGAACTGTGTTTCCTACACATATGGGCCATATCTAGTTCAACTCTGCTTCTGAAACTGAAACAAACCACAGGTCCTCTAACATCCAAAGCTTGTCAGTTAAGATGAGAATCGTGTGAGCTTCGTGAACGATGTAGTTCGTTTGAGCTGTAAAGTGACTGCCCTTATTTGAATCGAATTCTTCCTTGTAGGAAGACTCAGAGCATGGGATTTAACTCCATTTCTGAAGTGAAACACACAGCAGACTTCTCATCCATTGATCACACTCTACTTTGGAGCAAGATGCACGATCTTGCTTTCTAGAGTCTCTAAGACAGCAGAAAATGTGAGTGTGCTGAGAACAAAAGAACGGGGGTTCCTACACATACGGACCATATCTAGTCCAACTCTGCTTCTGAAACTGATACAAAGCACTGGTCCTCTAACATCCAATGCTTGTCAGTTAAGATGAGAAACGTGTGAGCTTCGTGAACGATGGAGTTCGTTTGAGCTGAAAAGTGACTGCCCTTACCTGAAACGAAGTCGTGCTTGTAGGAACACACAGAGCCTGGAATTTAACTCCATTTCTGAAGGGAAACACACAGCATAGTTCTCTTCGATGGATCACACTCTGCTTTAGAGCAAGAAGCACGCTCTTGCTTTCTAGAGTCTCTAATACTGCCGGAAACTTGAGTGTGCTCAGAATAAAAAAACGGTTTTTCCTACACATATGGGCCATATCTAGTTCAACTCTGCTTCTGAAACTGAAACAAACCACAGGTCCTCTAACATCCAATGCTTGTCAGTTAAGATGAGAAACGTGTGAGCTTCGTGAACGATGTAGTTAGTTTGAGCAGTAAAATAACTGCCCATACATGAAACGAAGTCTTGCTTGTAGGAAGACTCAGAGCCTGGGATTTAACTCCATTTCTGAAGTGAAACGCACAGCAGAGTTCTCATCCAATTATCACACTCTGCTTTAGAGCCAGAAGCACGCTCTTGCTTTCTAGAGTCTCTAAGACAGCAGGGAACATGAGTGTGCCAAGAACAAAAGAACGTTGTTTCCTACACATATGGACCATATCTAGTCCAACTCTGCTTCTGAAACTGATACAAAGCACTGCTCCTCTAACATCCAATGCTTGTCAGTTAAGATGAGAAACGTGTGAGCTTCGTGAACGATGTAGTTAGTTTGAGCAGTAAAATAACTGCCCTTACATGAAACGAAGTCTTGCTTGTAGGAAGACTCAGAGCCTGGGATTTAACTCCATTTCTGAAGTAAAACACATAGCAGAGTTCTCATCCATTGATCACACTCTGCTTTAGAGCAAGAAGCACGCTCTTGCTTTCTAGAGTCTCTAAGACAGCAGGGAACATGAGTGTGCCAAGAACAAAAGAACGTTGTTTCCTACACATATGGACCGTATCTAGTCCAACTCTGCTTCTGAAACTGATACAAAGCACGGGTCCTCTAACATCCAATGCTTATCTGTGAAGATGAGAAACGTGTGAGCTTCGTGAACGATGTAGTTCGTTTGAGCTGAAAAGTGACTGCCCTTACCTGAAACCAAGTAGTGCTTGTAGGAACACACAGAGCCTGGAATTTAACTCCATTTCTGAAGGGAAACACACAGCATAGTTCCCTTCGATGGATCACACTCTGCTTTAGAGCAAGACGCACGCTCTTGCTTTCTAGAGTCTCTAATACAGCCGGAAACTTGAGTGTGCTCAGAACAAAATAACGGTGTTTCCTACACATACAGGCCATATCTAGTTCAACTCTGCTTCTGAAACAGAAACAAACCACAGGTCCTCTAACATCCAATGCTTGTCAGTTAAGATGAGAAACGTGTGAGCTTCGTGAACGATGTAGATCGTTTGAGCTGAAAAGTGACTACCCTTACCTGAAAAGAAGTCGTGCTTGTAAGCACACACAGAGCCTGGAATTTAACTCCATTTCTGAAGGGAAACACACAGCACAGTTCTCATTGATGGATCACACTCTGCTTCAGAGCAAGAAGCATGCTCTTGCTTTCTAGAGTCTCTAATACAGCAGGAAACGTGAGTGTGATGAGAACAAAAGAGCATTGTTCCCTACACATATGGACCATATCTAGTACAACTCTGCCTCTGAAATTGATACAAAGCACAGGTCCTCTAACATCCAATGCTTGTCAGTTAAGATGAGAAACGTGTGAGCTTCGTGAACGATGTAGTTCCTTTGAGCTGAAAAGTGACTGCCCTTACCTGAAACGAAGTCTTGCTTGTAGGAAGACTCAGAGCCTGGGATTTAACTCCATTTCTGAAGTGAAACACACAACAGAGTTCTCATCCATTGATCACACTATGCTTAGGAGCAAGAAGCACGCCCTAGCATTCTAGAGTCTCTAAGACAGCAGGAAACTTGAGTTTGCTGAGAACAAATGAACGGTGTTTCCTACACATACCGACCATATCTAGTCCAACTCTGCTTCTGAAACTGATACAAAGCACTGGTCCTCTAACATTCAATTCTTGTCAGTTAAGATCAGAAACTTGTGAGCTTCGTGAACGATGTAGTTCGTTTGAGCTGTAAAGTAACTGCCCTTATTTGAATCGAAGTCTTCCTTGTAGGAAGACTTAGAGCATGCGATTTAACTCCATTTCTGAAGTGAAACACACAGCAGAGTTCTCATCCATTGATCACACTCTGCTTTAGAGCAAGAAGCAAGCTCTTGCTTTCTAGAGTCTCTAAGACAGCAGGAAACATGAGTGTGCTGAGAACAAAAGAATGGTGTTCCCTACACATACGGACCATATCTAGTACAACTTTGCCTGTGAAACTGATACAAAGCACAGGTCCTCTAACATCCAATGCTTGTCATTAAAGATGAGAAACGTGTGAGCTTCGTGAACCGTGTAGTTCGTTTCAGCTGAAAAGTGACTGCCCTTACCTGAAACGAAGTAGTGCTTGTAGGAAGACACAGAGCCTGGGATTTAACTCCATTTCTGAAGGGAAACACACAGAATAGTTATCTTCCTTAGATCCCACTCTGCTTTAGAGCAAGAAGCACGCACTTGCTTTCTAGATTCTCTAATACAGCAGGAAACTTGAGTGTGCTCAGAACAAAAGAACGGTGTTTCCTACACATTCGGACCAGATCTAGTTCAACTCTCCTTCTGAAACTGAAACAATCCACAGGTCCTCTAACATCCAATGCTTGTCAGTTAAGGTGAGAAACGTGGGAGCTTCTTGAACGATGGAGTTCGTTTGAGCTGTAAAGTAACTGCCCTTACCTGAAACAAAGTCTTGCTTGTAAGAAGACTCAGATCCTGGGATTTAACTCCATTTCTGAAATGAAATACACAACAGAGTTCTCTTCCATTGATCACACTCTGCTTTGGAGCAAGAAGCACGATCTTGCTTTCTAGAGTCTCTAAGACAGCAGAAAATGTGAGTGTGCTGAAAACAAAAGAATGGGGGTTCCTACACATACGGACCATATCTAGTCCAACTCTGCTTCTGAAACTGATACAAAGCACTGGTCCTCTAACATCCAATGCTTGTCAGTTAAGATGAGAAACGTGTGAGCTTCGTGAACGATGGAGTTCGTTTGAGCTGAAAAGTGACTGCCCTTACCTGAAACGAAGTCGTGCTTGTAGGAACACACAGAGCCTGGAATTTAACTCCATTTCTGAAGGGAAACACACAGCATAGTTCTCTTCGATGGATCACACTCTGCTTTAGAGCAAGAAGCACGCTCTTGCTTTCTAGAGTCTCTAATACTGCCGGAAACTTGAGTGTGCTCAGAATAAAAAAACGGTGTTTCCTACACATATGGGCCATATCTAGTTCAACTCTGCTTCTGAAACTGAAACAAACCACAGGTCCTCTAACATCCAATGCTTGTCAGTTAAGATGAGAAACGTGTGAGCTTCGTGAACGATGTAGTTAGTTTGAGCAGTAAAATAACTGCCCATACATGAAACGAAGTCTTGCTTGTAGGAAGACTCAGAGCCTGGGATTTAACTCCATTTCTGAAGTGAAACACACAGCAGAGTTCTCATCCAATTATCACACTCTGCTTTAGAGCCAGAAGCACGCTCTTGCTTTCTAGAGTCTCTAAGACAGCAGGGAACATGAGTGTGCCAAGAACAAAAGAACGTTGTTTCCTACACATATGGACCATATCTAGTCCAACTCTGCTTCTGAAACTGATACAAAGCACTGCTCCTCTAACATCCAATGCTTGTCAGTTAAGATGAGAAACGTGTGAGCTTCGTGAACGATGTAGTTAGTTTGAGCAGTAAAATAACTGCCCTTACATGAAACGAAGTCTTGCTTGTAGGAAGACTCAGAGCCTGGGATTTAACTCCATTTCTGAAGGGAAACACACAGCAGAGTTCTCATCCAATTATCACACTCTGCTTTAGAGCCAGAAGCACGCTCTTGCTTTCTAGAGTCTCTAAGACAGCAGGGAACATGAGTGTGCCAAGAACAAAAGAACGTTGTTTCCTACACATATGGACCATATCTAGTCCAACTCTGCTTCTGAAACTGATACAAAGCACTGCTCCTCTAACATCCGATGTTTGTCAGTTAAGATGAGAAACGTGTGAGCTTCGTGAACGATGTAGTTCGTTTCAGCTGTAAAGTAACTGCCCTTACGTGAAACGAATTCTTGCTTGTAGGAAGACTCAGAGCCTGGGATTTAACTCCATTTCTGAAGTGAAACACACAGCAGAGTTCTCATCCATTGATCACACTCTGCTTTAGAGCAAGAAGCATGCCCTAGCTTTCTAGAATCTCTAAGACACCAGGAAACTTGAGTTTGCTGAGAACAAATGAACGGTGTTTCCTACATATAAGGACCATATCTAGTCCAACTCTGCTTCTGAAACTGATACAAAGCACTGGTCCTCTAACATTCAATGCTTGTCAGTTAAGATGAGAAACGTGTGAGCTTTGTGAACGATGTTGTTCATTTCAGCTGTAAAGTAACTGCCCCTACCTGAAACGAAGTCTTGCTTGTAGGAAGACTCAGAGCCTGGGATTTAACTCCATTTCTGAAGGGAAACACACAGCAGAGTTCTCATATATAGATCAGACTCTGCTTTAGAGCAAGAAGCACGCTCTTGCTTTCTAGAGTCTCTAAGACAGCAGGAAACATGAGTGTGCTGAGAACAAAAGAACGGTGTTCCCTACACATACGGACCATATCTAGTACAACTCTGCCTCTGAAATTGATACAAAGCACAGGTCTTCTAACATCCAATGCTTGTCATTAAAGATGAGAAACGTGTGAGCTTCGTGAACGATGTATTTCGTTTGAGCTGAAAATTGACTGCCCTTACCTGAAATGAACTCTTGCTTATATGAAGACACAGAGCCTGGGGTTTAACTCCATTTCTGAAGGGAAACACACAACACAGTTCTCAACCATGGGTCACACTCTACTTTAGAGCAAGAAACACGCTCTTTCTTTCTAGAATCTCTAATACCACAGGAAACATGAGTGTGCTCAGAAGAAAAGAACGGTGTTTCCTATACAAACTGACCATATCTAGTTCAACTCTGCTTCTGAGACTGAAACAAACCAGAAGTCCTCTAACATCCAATGCTTGTCAGTTAAGATGAGAATCGTGTGAGCTTCGTGAACGATGTAGTTCATTTGAGCTGTAAAGTGACTGCCCTTACCTGAAACGAAGTCTTGCTTGTAGGAAGACTCAGAGCCTGGGATTTAACTCCATTTCTGAAGTGAAACACACAACAGAGTTCTCATCCATTGATCACACTCTGCTTTAGAGCAAGTAGCACGCCCTAGCATTCTAGAGTCTCTAAGACAGCAGGAAACTTGAGTTTGCTGAGAACAAATGAACGGTGTTTCCTACACATACAGACCATATCTAGTCCAACTCTGCTTCTGAAACTGATACAAAGCACTGCTCCTCTAACATCCAATGCTTGTCAGTTAAGATGAGAAACGTGTGAGCTTCGTGAACGATGTAGTTAGTTTGAGCAGTAAAATAACTGCCCTTACATGAAACGAAGTCTTGCTTGTAGGAAGACTCAGAGCCTGGGATTTAACTCCATTTCTGAAGGGAAACACACAGCAGAGTTCTCATCCAATTATCACACTCTGCTTTAGAGCCAGAAGCACGCTCTTGCTTTCTAGAGTCTCTAAGACAGCAGGGAACATGAGTGTGCCAAGAACAAAAGAACGTTGTTTCCTACACATATGGACCATATCTAGTCCAACTCTGCTTCTGAAACTGATACAAAGCACTGCTCCTCTAACATCCGATGCTTGTCAGTTAAGATGAGAAACGTGTGAGCTTCGTGAACGATGTAGTTCGTTTCAGCTGTAAAGTAACTGCCCTTACGTGAAACGAATTCTTGCTTGTAGGAAGACTCAGAGCCTGGGATTTAACTCCATTTCTGAAGTGAAACACACAGCAGAGTTCTCATCCATTGATCACACTCTGCTTTAGAGCAAGAAGCATGCCCTAGCTTTCTAGAATCTCTAAGACACCAGGAAACTTGAGTTTGCTGAGAACAAATGAACGGTGTTTCCTACATATAAGGACCATATCTAGTCCAACTCTGCTTCTGAAACTGATACAAAGCACTGGTCCTCTAACATTCAATGCTTGTCAGTTAAGATGAGAAACGTGTGAGCTTCTTGAACGATGTAGATCGTTTGAGCTGAAAAATGACTGCCCTTACTTGCAACGAAGTCTTGCTTGTAGGAAGACACAGAGCCTGGAATTTAACTCCATTTCTGAAGTAAAACACACAGCAGAGTTCTCATCCATTGATCACACTCTGCTTTAGAGCAAGAAGCACGCTCTTGCTTTCTAGAGTCTCTAAGACAGCAGGGAACATGAGTGTGCCAAGAACAAAAGAACGTTGTTTCCTACACATATGGACCGTATCTAGTCCAACTCTGCTTCTGAAACTGATACAAAGCACGGGTCCTCTAACATCCAATGCTTATCTGTGAAGATGAGAAACTTGTGAGCTTCGTGAACGATGTAGTTCGTTTGAGCTGAAAAGTGACTGCCCTTACCTGAAACCAAGTAGTGCTTGTAGGAACACACAGAGCCTGGAATTTAACTCCATTTCTGAAGGGAAACACACAGCATAGTTCCCTTCGATGGATCACACTCTGCTTTAGAGCAAGACGCACGCTCTTGCTTTCTAGAGTCTCTAATACAGCCGGAAACTTGAGTGTGCTCAGAACAAAATAACGGTGTTTCCTACACATACAGGCCATATCTAGTTCAACTCTGCTTCTGAAACAGAAACAAACCACAGGTCCTCTAACATCCAATGCTTGTCAGTTAAGATGAGAAACGTGTGAGCTTCGTGAACGATGTAGATCGTTTGAGCTGAAAAGTGACTACCCTTACCTGAAAAGAAGTCGTGCTTGTAAGCACACACAGAGCCTGGAATTTAACTCCATTTCTGAAGGGAAACACACAGCACAGTTCTCATTGATGGATCACACTCTGCTTCAGAGCAAGAAGCATGCTCTTGCTTTCTAGAGTCTCTAATACAGCAGGAAACGTGAGTGTGATGAGAACAAAAGAGCGTTGTTCCCTACACATATGGACCATATCTAGTACAACTCTGCCTCTGAAATTGATACAAAGCACAGGTCCTCTAACATCCAATGCTTGTCAGTTAAGATGAGAAACGTGTGAGCTTCGTGAACGATGTAGTTCCTTTGAGCTGAAAAGTGACTGCCCTTACCTGAAACGAAGTCTTGCTTGTAGGAAGACTCAGAGCCTGGGATTTAACTCCATTTCTGAAGTGAAACACACAACAGAGTTCTCATCCATTGATCACACTCTGCTTAGGAGCAAGAAGCACGCCCTAGCATTCTAGAGTCTCTAAGACAGCAGGAAACTTGAGTTTGCTGAGAACAAATGAACGGTGTTTCCTACACATACCGACCATATCTAGTCCAACTCTGCTTCTGAAACTGATACAAAGCACTGGTCCTCTAACATTCAATTCTTGTCAGTTAAGATCAGAAACTTGTGAGCTTCGTGAACGATGTAGTTCGTTTGAGCTGTAAAGTAACTGCCCTTATTTGAATCGAAGTCTTCCTTGTAGGAAGACTTAGAGCATGCGATTTAACTCCATTTCTGAAGTGAAACACACAGCAGAGTTCTCATCCATTGATCACACTCTGCTTTAGAGCAAGAAGCAAGCTCTTGCTTTCTAGAGTCTCTAAGACAGCAGGAAACATGAGTGTGCTGAGAACAAAAGAATGGTGTTCCCTACACATACGGACCATATCTAGTACAACTCTGCCTGTGAAACTGATACAAAGCACAGGTCCTCTAACATCCAATGCTTGTCATTAAAGATGAGAAACGTGTGAGCTTCGTGAACCGTGTAGTTCGTTTCAGCTGAAAAGTGACTGCCCTTACCTGAAACGAAGTAGTGCTTGTAGGAAGACACAGAGCCTGGGATTTAACTCCATTTCTGAAGGGAAACACACAGAATAGTTATCTTCCTTAGATCCCACTCTGCTTTAGAGCAAGAAGCACGCACTTGCTTTCTAGATTCTCTAATACAGCAGGAAACTTGAGTGTGCTCAGAACAAAAGAACGGTGTTTCCTACACATTCGGACCAGATCTAGTTCAACTCTCCTTCTGAAACTGAAACAATCCACAGGTCCTCTAACATCCAATGCTTGTCAGTTAAGGTGAGAAACGTGGGAGCTTCTTGAACGATGGAGTTCGTTTGAGCTGTAAAGTAACTGCCCTTACCTGAAAAAAAGTCTTGCTTGTAAGAAGACTCAGATCCTGGGATTTAACTCCATTTCTGAAGTGAAATACACAACAGAGTTCTCTTCCATTGATCACACTCTGCTTTGGAGCAAGAAGCACGATCTTGCTTTCTAGAGTCTCTAAGACAGCAGAAAATGTGAGTGTGCTGAGAACAAAAGAACGGGGGTTCCTACACATACGGACCATATCTAGTCCAACTCTGCTTCTGAAACTGATACAAAGCACTGGTCCTCTAACATCCAATGCTTGTCAGTTAAGATGAGAAACGTGTGAGCTTCGTGAACGATGGAGTTCGTTTGAGCTGAAAAGTGACTGCCCTTACCTGAAACGAAGTCGTGCTTGTAGGAACACACAGAGCCTGGAATTTAACTCCATTTCTGAAGGGAAACACACAGCATAGTTCTCTTCGATGGATCACACTCTGCTTTAGAGCAAGAAGCACGCTCTTGCTTTCTAGAGTCTCTAATACTGCCGGAAACTTGAGTGTGCTCAGAATAAAAAAACGGTGTTTCCTACACATATGGGCCATATCTAGTTCAACTCTGCTTCTGAAACTGAAACAAACCACAGGTCCTCTAACATCCAATGCTTGTCAGTTAAGATGAGAAACGTGTGAGCTTCGTGAACGATGTAGTTAGTTTGAGCAGTAAAATAACTGCCCATACATGAAACGAAGTCTTGCTTGTAGGAAGACTCAGAGCCTGGGATTTAACTCCATTTCTGAAGTGAAACACACAGCAGAGTTCTCATCCAATTATCACACTCTGCTTTAGAGCCAGAAGCACGCTCTTGCTTTCTAGAGTCTCTAAGACAGCAGGGAACATGAGTGTGCCAAGAACAAAAGAACGTTGTTTCCTACACATATGGACCATATCTAGTCCAACTCTGCTTCTGAAACTGATACAAAGCACTGCTCCTCTAACATCCAATGCTTGTCAGTTAAGATGAGAAACGTGTGAGCTTCGTGAACGATGTAGTTAGTTTGAGCAGTAAAATAACTGCCCTTACATGAAACGAAGTCTTGCTTGTAGGAAGACTCAGAGCCTGGGATTTAACTCCATTTCTGAAGGGAAACACACAGCAGAGTTCTCATCCAATTATCACACTCTGCTTTAGAGCCAGAAGCACGCTCTTGCTTTCTAGAGTCTCTAAGACAGCAGGGAACATGAGTGTGCCAAGAACAAAAGGACGTTGTTTCCTACACATATGGACCATATCTAGTCCAACTCTGCTTCTGAAACTGATACAAAGCACTGCTCCTCTAACATCCGATGCTTGTCAGTTAAGATGAGAAACGTGTGAGCTTCGTGAACGATGTAGTTCGTTTCAGCTGTAAAGTAACTGCCCTTACGTGAAACGAATTCTTGCTTGTAGGAAGACTCAGAGCCTGGGATTTAACTCCATTTCTGAAGTGAAACACACAGCAGAGTTCTCATCCATTGATCACACTCTGCTTTAGAGCAAGAAGCATGCCCTAGCTTTCTAGAATCTCTAAGACACCAGGAAACTTGAGTTTGCTGAGAACAAATGAACGGTGTTTCCTACATATAAGGACCATATCTAGTCCAACTCTGCTTCTGAAACTGATACAAAGCACTGGTCCTCTAACATTCAATGCTTGTCAGTTAAGATGAGAAACGTGTGAGCTTCTTGAACGATGTAGATCGTTTGAGCTGAAAAATGACTGCCCTTACTTGCAACGAAGTCTTGCTTGTAGGAAGACACAGAGCCTGGAATTTAACTCCATTTCTGAAGTAAAACACACAGCAGAGTTCTCATCCATTGATCACACTCTGCTTTAGAGCAAGAAGCACGCTCTTGCTTTCTAGAGTCTCTAAGACAGCAGGGAACATGAGTGTGCCAAGAACAAAAGAACGTTGTTTCCTACACATATGGACCATATCTAGTCCAACTCTGCTTCTGAAACTGATACAAAGCACGGGTCCTCTAACATCCAATGCTTGTCAGTTAAGATGAGAAACGTGTGAGCTTCGTGAACGATGTAGATCGTTTGAGCTGAAAAGTGACTACCCTTACCTGAAAAGAAGTCGTGCTTGTAAGCACACACAGAGCCTGGAATTTAACTCCATTTCTGAAGGGAAACACACAGCACAGTTCTCATTGATGGATCACACTCTGCTTCAGAGCAAGAAGCATGCTCTTGCTTTCTAGAGTCTCTAATACAGCAGGAAACGTGAGTGTGATGAGAACAAAAGAGCGTTGTTCCCTACACATATGGACCATATCTAGTACAACTCTGCTTCTGAAATTGATACAAAGCACAGGTCCTCTAACATCCAATGCTTGTCAGTTAAGATGAGAAACGTGTGAGCTTCGTGAACGATGTAGTTCCTTTGAGCTGAAAAGTGACTGCCCTTACCTGAAACGAAGTCTTGCTTGTAGGAAGACTCAGAGCCTGGGATTTAACTCCATTTCTGAAGTGAAACACACAACAGAGTTCTCATCCATTGATCACACTCTGCTTAGGAGCAAGAAGCACGCCCTAGCATTCTAGAGTCTCTAAGACAGCAGGAAACTTGAGTTTGCTGAGAACAAATGAACGGTGTTTCCTACACATACCGACCATATCTAGTCCAACTCTGCTTCTGAAACTGATACAAAGCACTGGTCCTCTAACATTCAATTCTTGTCAGTTAAGATCAGAAACTTGTGAGCTTCGTGAACGATGTAGTTCGTTTGAGCTGTAAAGTAACTGCCCTTATTTGAATCGAAGTCTTCCTTGTAGGAAGACTTAGAGCATGCGATTTAACTCCATTTCTGAAGTGAAACACACAGCAGAGTTCTCATCCATTGATCACACTCTGCTTTAGAGCAAGAAGCAAGCTCTTGCTTTCTAGAGTCTCTAAGACAGCAGGAAACATGAGTGTGCTGAGAACAAAAGAATGGTGTTCCCTACACATACGGACCATATCTAGTACAACTCTGCCTGTGAAACTGATACAAAGCACAGGTCCTCTAACATCCAATGCTTGTCATTAAAGATGAGAAACGTGTGAGCTTCGTGAACCGTGTAGTTCGTTTCAGCTGAAAAGTGACTGCCCTTACCTGAAACGAAGTAGTGCTTGTAGGAAGACACAGAGCCTGGGATTTAACTCCATTTCTGAAGGGAAACACACAGAATAGTTATCTTCCTTAGATCCCACTCTGCTTTAGAGCAAGAAGCACGCACTTGCTTTCTAGATTCTCTAATACAGCAGGAAACTTGAGTGTGCTCAGAACAAAAGAACGGTGTTTCCTACACATTCGGACCAGATCTAGTTCAACTCTCCTTCTGAAACTGAAACAATCCACAGGTCCTCTAACATCCAATGCTTGTCAGTTAAGGTGAGAAACGTGGGAGCTTCTTGAACGATGGAGTTCGTTTGAGCTGTAAAGTAACTGCCCTTACCTGAAACAAAGTCTTGCTTGTAAGAAGACTCAGATCCTGGGATTTAACTCCATTTCTGAAGTGAAATACACAACAGAGTTCTCTTCCATTGATCACACTCTGCTTTGGAGCAAGAAGCACGATCTTGCTTTCTAGCGTCTCTAAGACAGCAGAAAATGTGAGTGTGCTGAGAACAAAAGAACGGGGGTTCCTACACATACGGACCATATCTAGTCCAACTCTGCTTCTGAAACTGATACAAAGCACTGGTCCTCTAACATCCAATGCTTGTCAGTTAAGATGAGAAACGTGTGAGCTTCGTGAACGATGGAGTTCGTTTGAGCTGAAAAGTGACTGCCCTTACCTGAAACGAAGTCGTGCTTGTAGGAACTCACAGAGCCTGGAATTTAACTCCATTTCTGAAGGGAAACACACAGCATAGTTCTCTTCGATGGATCACACTCTGCTTTAGAGCAAGAAGCACGCTCTTGCTTTCTAGAGTCTCTAATACTGCCAGAAACTTGAGTGTGCTCAGAATAAAAAAAACGGTGTTTCCTACACATATGGGCCATATCTAGTTCAACTCTGCTTCTGAAACTGAAACAAACCACAGGTCCTCTAACATCCAATGCTTGTCAGTTAAGATGAGAAACGTGTGAGCTTCGTGAACGATGTAGTTAGTTTGAGCAGTAAAATAACTGCCCATACATGAAACGAAGTCTTGCTTGTAGGAAGACTCAGAGCCTGGGATTTAACTCCATTTCTGAAGTGAAACACACAGCAGAGTTCTCATCCAATTATCACACTCTGCTTTAGAGCCAGAAGCACGCTCTTGCTTTCTAGAGTCTCTAAGACAGCAGGGAACATGAGTGTGCCAAGAACAAAAGAACGTTGTTTCCTACACATATGGACCATATCTAGTCCAACTCTGCTTCTGAAACTGATACAAAGCACTGCTCCTCTAACATCCAATGCTTGTCATTTAAGATGAGAAACGTGTGAGCTTCGTGAACGATGTAGTTAGTTTGAGCAGTAAAATAACTGCCCTTACATGAAACGAAGTCTTGCTTGTAGGAAGACTCAGAGCCTGGGATTTAACTCCATTTCTGAAGGGAAACACACAGCAGAGTTCTCATCCAATTATCACACTCTGCTTTAGAGCCAGAAGCACGCTCTTGCTTTCTAGAGTCTCTAAGACAGCAGGGAACATGAGTGTGCCAAGAACAAAAGAACGTTGTTTCCTACACATATGGACCATATCTAGTCCAACTCTGCTTCTGAAACTGATACAAAGCACTGCTCCTCTAACATCCGATGCTTGTCAGTTAAGATGAGAAACGTGAGAGCTTCGTGAACGATGTAGTTCGTTTCAGCTGTAAAGTAACTGCCCTTACGTGAAACGAATTCTTGCTTGTAGGAAGACTCAGAGCCTGGGATTTAACTCCATTTCTGAAGTGAAACACACAGCAGAGTTCTCATCCATTGATCACACTCTGCTTTAGAGCAAGAAGCATGCCCTAGCTTTCTAGAATCTCTAAGACACCAGGAAACTTGAGTTTGCTGAGAACAAATGAACGGTGTTTCCTACATATAAGGACCATATCTAGTCCAACTCTGCTTCTGAAACTGATACAAAGCACTGGTCCTCTAACATTCAATGCTTGTCAGTTAAGATGAGAAACGTGTGAGCTTCTTGAACGATGTAGATCGTTTGAGCTGAAAAATGACTGCCCTTACTTGCAACGAAGTCTTGCTTGTAGGAAGACACAGAGCCTGGAATTTAACTCCATTTCTGAAGTAAAACACACAGCAGAGTTCTCATCCATTGATCACACTCTGCTTTAGAGCAAGAAGCACGCTCTTGCTTTCTAGAGTCTCTAAGACAGCAGGGAACATGAGTGTGCCAAGAACAAAAGAACGTTGTTTCCTACACATATGGACCATATCTAGTCCAACTCTGCTTCTGAAACTGATACAAAGCACGGGTCCTCTAACATCCAATGCTTATCTGTGAAGATGAGAAACGTGTGAGCTTCGTGAACGATGTAGTTCGTTTGAGCTGAAAAGTGACTGCCCTTACCTGAAACCAAGTAGTGCTTGTAGGAACACACAGAGCCTGGAATTTAACTCCATTTCTGAAGGGAAACACACAGCATAGTTCCCTTCGATGGATCACACTCTGCTTTAGAGCAAGACGCACGCTCTTGCTTTCTAGAGTCTCTAATACAGCCGGAAACTTGAGTGTGCTCAGAACAAAATAACGGTGTTTCCTACACATACAGGCCATATCTAGTTCAACTCTGCTTCTGAAACAGAAACAAACCACAGGTCCTCTAACATCCAATGCTTGTCAGTTAAGATGAGAAACGTGTGAGCTTCGTGAACGATGTAGATCGTTTGAGCTGAAAAGTGACTACCCTTACCTGAAAAGAAGTCGTGCTTGTAAGCACACACAGAGCCTGGAATTTAACTCCATTTCTGAAGGGAAACACACAGCACAGTTCTCATTGATGGATCACACTCTGCTTCAGAGCAAGAAGCATGCTCTTGCTTTCTAGAGTCTCTAATACAGCAGGAAACGTGAGTGTGATGAGAACAAAAGAGCGTTGTTCCCTACACATATGGACCATATCTAGTACAACTCTGCCTCTGAAATTGATACAAAGCACAGGTCCTCTAACATCCAATGCTTGTCAGTTAAGATGAGAAACGTGTGAGCTTCGTGAACGATGTAGTTCCTTTGAGCTGAAAAGTGACTGCCCTTACCTGAAACGAAGTCTTGCTTGTAGGAAGACTCAGAGCCTGGGATTTAACTCCATTTCTGAAGTGAAACACACAACAGAGTTCTCATCCATTGATCACACTCTGCTTTAGAGCAAGAAGCACGCCCTAGCATTCTAGAGTCTCTAAGACAGCAGGAAACTTGAGTTTGCTGAGAACAAATGAACGGTGTTTCCTACACATACCGACCATATCTAGTCCAACTCTGCTTCTGAAACTGATACAAAGCACTGGTCCTCTAACATTCAATTCTTGTCAGTTAAGATCAGAAACTTGTGAGCTTCGTGAACGATGTAGTTCGTTTGAGCTGTAAAGTAACTGCCCTTATTTGAATCGAAGTCTTCCTTGTAGGAAGACTTAGAGCATGCGATTTAACTCCATTTCTGAAGTGAAACACACAGCAGAGTTCTCATCCATTGATCACACTCTGCTTTAGAGCAAGAAGCAAGCTCTTGCTTTCTAGAGTCTCTAAGACAGCAGGAAACATGAGTGTGCTGAGAACAAAAGAATGGTGTTCCCTACACATACGGACCATATCTAGTACAACTCTGCCTGTGAAACTGATACAAAGCACAGGTCCTCTAACATCCAATGCTTGTCATTAAAGATGAGAAACGTGTGAGCTTCGTGAACCGTGTAGTTCGTTTCAGCTGAAAAGTGACTGCCCTTACCTGAAACGAAGTAGTGCTTGTAGGAAGACACAGAGCCTGGGATTTAACTCCATTTCTGAAGGGAAACACACAGAATAGTTATCTTCCTTAGATCCCACTCTGCTTTAGAGCAAGAAGCACGCACTTGCTTTCTAGATTCTCTAATACAGCAGGAAACTTGAGTGTGCTCAGAACAAAAGAACGGTGTTTCCTACACATTCGGACCAGATCTAGTTCAACTCTCCTTCTGAAACTGAAACAATCCACAGGTCCTCTAACATCCAATGCTTGTCAGTTAAGGTGAGAAACGTGGGAGCTTCTTGAACGATGGAGTTCGTTTGAGCTGTAAAGTAACTGCCCTTACCTGAAACAAAGTCTTGCTTGTAAGAAGACTCAGATCCTGGGATTTAACTCCATTTCTGAAGTGAAATAGACAACAGAGTTCTCTTCCATTGATCACACTCTGCTTTGGAGCAAGAAGCACGATCTTGCTTTCTAGAGTCTCTAAGACAGCAGAAAATGTGAGTGTGCTGAGAACAAAAGAACGGGGGTTCCTACACATACGGACCATATCTAGTCCAACTCTGCTTCTGAAACTGATACAAAGCACTGGTCCTCTAACATCCAATGCTTGTCAGTTAAGATGAGAAACGTGTGAGCTTCGTGAACGATGGAGTTCGTTTGAGCTGAAAAGTGACTGCCCTTACCTGAAACGAAGTCGTGCTTGTAGGAACACACAGAGCCTGGAATTTAACTCCATTTCTGAAGGGAAACACACAGCATAGTTCTCTTCGATGGATCACACTCTGCTTTAGAGCAAGAAGCACGCTCTTGCTTTCTAGAGTCTCTAATACTGCCGGAAACTTGAGTGTGCTCAGAATAAAAAAACGGTGTTTCCTACACATATGGGCCATATCTAGTTCAACTCTGCTTCTGAAACTGAAACAAACCACAGGTCCTCTAACATCCAATGCTTGTCAGTTAAGATGAGAAACGTGTGAGCTTCGTGAACGATGTAGTTAGTTTGAGCAGTAAAATAACTGCCCATACATGAAACGAAGTCTTGCTTGTAGGAAGACTCAGAGCCTGGGATTTAACTCCATTTCTGAAGTGAAACACACAGCAGAGTTCTCATCCAATTATCACACTCTGCTTTAGAGCCAGAAGCACGCTCTTGCTTTCTAGAGTCTCTAAGACAGCAGGGAACATGAGTGTGCCAAGAACAAAAGAACGTTGTTTCCTACACATATGGACCATATCTAGTCCAACTCTGCTTCTGAAACTGATACAAAGCACTGCTCCTCTAACATCCAATGCTTGTCAGTTAAGATGAGAAACGTGTGAGCTTCGTGAACGATGTAGTTAGTTTGAGCAGTAAAATAACTGCCCTTACATGAAACGAAGTCTTGCTTGTAGGAAGACTCAGAGCCTGGGATTTAACTCCATTTCTGAAGGGAAACACACAGCAGAGTTCTCATCCAATTATCACACTCTGCTTTAGAGCCAGAAGCACGCTCTTGCTTTCTAGAGTCTCTAAGACAGCAGGGAACATGAGTGTGCCAAGAACAAAAGAACGTTGTTTCCTACACATATGGACCATATCTAGTCCAACTCTGCTTCTGAAACTGATACAAAGCACTGCTCCTCTAACATCCGATGCTTGTCAGTTAAGATGAGAAACGTGTGAGCTTCGTGAACGATGTAGTTCGTTTCAGCTGTAAAGTAACTGCCCTTACGTGAAACGAATTCTTGCTTGTAGGAAGACTCAGAGCCTGGGATTTAACTCCATTTCTGAAGTGAAACACACAGCAGAGTTCTCATCCATTGATCACACTCTGCTTTAGAGCAAGAAGCATGCCCTAGCTTTCTAGAATCTCTAAGACACCAGGAAACTTGAGTTTGCTGAGAACAAATGAACGGTGTTTCCTACATATAAGGACCATATCTAGTCCAACTCTGCTTCTGAAACTGATACAAAGCACTGGTCCTCTAACATTCAATGCTTGTCAGTTAAGATGAGAAACGTGTGAGCTTCTTGAACGATGTAGATCGTTTGAGCTGAAAAATGACTGCCCTTACTTGCAACGAAGTCTTGCTTGTAGGAAGACACAGAGCTTGGAATTTAACTCCATTTCTGAAGTAAAACACACAGCAGAGTTCTCATCCATTGATCACACTCTGCTTTAGAGCAAGAAGCACGCTCTTGCTTTCTAGAGTCTCTAAGACAGCAGGGAACATGAGTGTGCCAAGAACAAAAGAACGTTGTTTCCTACACATATGGACCATATCTAGTCCAACTCTGCTTCTGAAACTGATACAAAGCACGGGTCCTCTAACATCCAATGCTTATCTGTGAAGATGAGAAACGTGTGAGCTTCGTGAACGATGTAGTTCGTTTGAGCTGAAAAGTGACTGCCCTTACCTGAAACCAAGTAGTGCTTGTAGGAACACACAGAGCCTGGAATTTAACTCCATTTCTGAAGGGAAACACACAGCATAGTTCCCTTCGATGGATCACACTCTGCTTTAGAGCAAGACGCACGCTCTTGCTTTCTAGAGTCTCTAATACAGCCGGAAACTTGAGTGTGCTCAGAACAAAATAACGGTGTTTCCTACACATACAGGCCATATCTAGTTCAACTCTGCTTCTGAAACAGAAACAAACCACAGGTCCTCTAACATCCAATGCTTGTCAGTTAAGATGAGAAACGTGTGAGCTTCGTGAACGATGTAGATCGTTTGAGCTGAAAAGTGACTACCCTTACCTGAAAAGAAGTCGTGCTTGTAAGCACACACAGAGCCTGGAATTTAACTCCATTTCTGAAGGGAAACACACAGCACAGTTCTCATTGATGGATCACACTCTGCTTCAGAGCAAGAAGCATGCTCTTGCTTTCTAGAGTCTCTAATACAGCAGGAAACGTGAGTGTGATGAGAACAAAAGAGCGTTGTTCCCTACACATATGGACCATATCTAGTACAACTCTGCCTCTGAAATTGATACAAAGCACAGGTCCTCTAACATCCAATGCTTGTCAGTTAAGATGAGAAACGTGTGAGCTTCGTGAACGATGTAGTTCCTTTGAGCTGAAAAGTGACTGCCCTTACCTGAAACGAAGTCTTGCTTGTAGGAAGACTCAGAGCCTGGGATTTAACTCCATTTCTGAAGTGAAACACACAACAGAGTTCTCATCCATTGATCACACTCTGCTTTAGAGCAAGAAGCACGCCCTAGCATTCTAGAGTCTCTAAGACAGCAGGAAACTTGAGTTTGCTGAGAACAAATGAACGGTGTTTCCTACACATACCGACCATATCTAGTCCAACTCTGCTTCTGAAACTGATACAAAGCACTGGTCCTCTAACATTCAATTCTTGTCAGTTAAGATCAGAAACTTGTGAGCTTCGTGAACGATGTAGTTCGTTTGAGCTGTAAAGTAACTGCCCTTATTTGAATCGAAGTCTTCCTTGTAGGAAGACTTAGAGCATGCGATTTAACTCCATTTCTGAAGTGAAACACACAGCAGAGTTCTCATCCATTGATCACACTCTGCTTTAGAGCAAGAAGCAAGCTCTTGCTTTCTAGAGTCTCTAAGACAGCAGGAAACATGAGTGTGCTGAGAACAAAAGAATGGTGTTCCCTACACATACGGACCATATCTAGTACAACTCTGCCTGTGAAACTGATACAAAGCACAGGTCCTCTAACATCCAATGCTTGTCATTAAAGATGAGAAACGTGTGAGCTTCGTGAACCGTGTAGTTCGTTTCAGCTGAAAAGTGACTGCCCTTACCTGAAACGAAGTAGTGCTTGTAGGAAGACACAGAGCCTGGGATTTAACTCCATTTCTGAAGGGAAACACACAGAATAGTTATCTTCCTTAGATCCCACTCTGCTTTAGAGCAAGAAGCACGCACTTGCTTTCTAGATTCTCTAATACAGCAGGAAACTTGAGTGTGCTCAGAACAAAAGAACGGTGTTTCCTACACATTCGGACCAGATCTAGTTCAACTCTCCTTCTGAAACTGAAACAATCCACAGGTCCTCTAACATCCAATGCTTGTCAGTTAAGGTGAGAAACGTGGGAGCTTCTTGAACGATGGAGTTCGTTTGAGCTGTAAAGTAACTGCCCTTACCTGAAACAAAGTCTTGCTTGTAAGAAGACTCAGATCCTGGGATTTAACTCCATTTCTGAAGTGAAATAGACAACAGAGTTCTCTTCCATTGATCACACTCTGCTTTGGAGCAAGAAGCACGATCTTGCTTTCTAGAGTCTCTAAGACAGCAGAAAATGTGAGTGTGCTGAGAACAAAAGAACGGGGGTTCCTACACATACGGACCATATCTAGTCCAACTCTGCTTCTGAAACTGATACAAAGCACTGGTCCTCTAACATCCAATGCTTGTCAGTTAAGATGAGAAACGTGTGAGCTTCGTGAACGATGGAGTTCGTTTGAGCTGAAAAGTGACTGCCCTTACCTGAAACGAAGTCGTGCTTGTAGGAACACACAGAGCCTGGAATTTAACTCCATTTCTGAAGGGAAACACACAGCATAGTTCTCTTCGATGGATCACACTCTGCTTTAGAGCAAGAAGCACGCTCTTGCTTTCTAGAGTCTCTAATACTGCCGGAAACTTGAGTGTGCTCAGAATAAAAAAACGGTGTTTCCTACACATATGGGCCATATCTAGTTCAACTCTGCTTCTGAAACTGAAACAAACCACAGGTCCTCTAACATCCAATGCTTGTCAGTTAAGATGAGAAACGTGTGAGCTTCGTGAACGATGTAGTTAGTTTGAGCAGTAAAATAACTGCCCATACATGAAACGAAGTCTTGCTTGTAGGAAGACTCAGAGCCTGGGATTTAACTCCATTTCTGAAGTGAAACACACAGCAGAGTTCTCATCCAATTATCACACTCTGCTTTAGAGCCAGAAGCACGCTCTTGCTTTCTAGAGTCTCTAAGACAGCAGGGAACATGAGTGTGCCAAGAACAAAAGAACGTTGTTTCCTACACATATGGACCATATCTAGTCCAACTCTGCTTCTGAAACTGATACAAAGCACTGCTCCTCTAACATCCAATGCTTGTCAGTTAAGATGAGAAACGTGTGAGCTTCGTGAACGATGTAGTTAGTTTGAGCAGTAAAATAACTGCCCTTACATGAAACGAAGTCTTGCTTGTAGGAAGACTCAGAGCCTGGGATTTAACTCCATTTCTGAAGGGAAACACACAGCAGAGTTCTCATCCAATTATCACACTCTGCTTTAGAGCCAGAAGCACGCTCTTGCTTTCTAGAGTCTCTAAGACAGCAGGGAACATGAGTGTGCCAAGAACAAAAGAACGTTGTTTCCTACACATATGGACCATATCTAGTCCAACTCTGCTTCTGAAACTGATACAAAGCACTGCTCCTCTAACATCCGATGCTTGTCAGTTAAGATGAGAAACGTGTGAGCTTCGTGAACGATGTAGTTCGTTTCAGCTGTAAAGTAACTGCCCTTACGTGAAACGAATTCTTGCTTGTAGGAAGACTCAGAGCCTGGGATTTAACTCCATTTCTGAAGTGAAACACACAGCAGAGTTCTCATCCATTGATCACACTCTGCTTTAGAGCAAGAAGCATGCCCTAGCTTTCTAGAATCTCTAAGACACCAGGAAACTTGAGTTTGCTGAGAACAAATGAACGGTGTTTCCTACATATAAGGACCATATCTAGTCCAACTCTGCTTCTGAAACTGATACAAAGCACTGGTCCTCTAACATTCAATGCTTGTCAGTTAAGATGAGAAACGTGTGAGCTTCTTGAACGATGTAGATCGTTTGAGCTGAAAAATGACTGCCCTTACTTGCAACGAAGTCTTGCTTGTAGGAAGACACAGAGCCTGGAATTTAACTCCATTTCTGAAGTAAAACACACAGCAGAGTTCTCATCCATTGATCACACTCTGCTTTAGAGCAAGAAGCACGCTCTTGCTTTCTAGAGTCTCTAAGACAGCAGGGAACATGAGTGTGCCAAGAACAAAAGAACGTTGTTTCCTACACATATGGACCATATCTAGTCCAACTCTGCTTCTGAAACTGATACAAAGCACGGGTCCTCTAACATCCAATGCTTATCTGTGAAGATGAGAAACGTGTGAGCTTCGTGAACGATGTAGTTCGTTTGAGCTGAAAAGTGACTGCCCTTACCTGAAACCAAGTAGTGCTTGTAGGAACACACAGAGCCTGGAATTTAACTCCATTTCTGAAGGGAAACACACAGCATAGTTCCCTTCGATGGATCACACTCTGCTTTAGAGCAAGACGCACGCTCTTGCTTTCTAGAGTCTCTAATACAGCCGGAAACTTGAGTGTGCTCAGAACAAAATAACGGTGTTTCCTACACATACAGGCCATATCTAGTTCAACTCTGCTTCTGAAACAGAAACAAACCACAGGTCCTCTAACATCCAATGCTTGTCAGTTAAGATGAGAAACGTGTGAGCTTCGTGAACGATGTAGATCGTTTGAGCTGAAAAGTGACTACCCTTACCTGAAAAGAAGTCGTGCTTGTAAGCACACACAGAGCCTGGAATTTAACTCCATTTCTGAAGGGAAACACACAGCACAGTTCTCATTGATGGATCACACTCTGCTTCAGAGCAAGAAGCATGCTCTTGCTTTCTAGAGTCTCTAATACAGCAGGAAACGTGAGTGTGATGAGAACAAAAGAGCGTTGTTCCCTACACATATGGACCATATCTAGTACAACTCTGCCTCTGAAATTGATACAAAGCACAGGTCCTCTAACATCCAATGCTTGTCAGTTAAGATGAGAAACGTGTGAGCTTCGTGAACGATGTAGTTCCTTTGAGCTGAAAAGTGACTGCCCTTACCTGAAACGAAGTCTTGCTTGTAGGAAGACTCAGAGCCTGGGATTTAACTCCATTTCTGAAGTGAAACACACAACAGAGTTCTCATCCATTGATCACACTCTGCTTTAGAGCAAGAAGCACGCCCTAGCATTCTAGAGTCTCTAAGACAGCAGGAAACTTGAGTTTGCTGAGAACAAATGAACGGTGTTTCCTACACATACCGACCATATCTAGTCCAACTCTGCTTCTGAAACTGATACAAAGCACTGGTCCTCTAACATTCAATTCTTGTCAGTTAAGATCAGAAACTTGTGAGCTTCGTGAACGATGTAGTTCGTTTGAGCTGTAAAGTAACTGCCCTTATTTGAATCGAAGTCTTCCTTGTAGGAAGACTTAGAGCATGCGATTTAACTCCATTTCTGAAGTGAAACACACAGCAGAGTTCTCATCCATTGATCACACTCTGCTTTAGAGCAAGAAGCAAGCTCTTGCTTTCTAGAGTCTCTAAGACAGCAGGAAACATGAGTGTGCTGAGAACAAAAGAATGGTGTTCCCTACACATACGGACCATATCTAGTACAACTCTGCCTGTGAAACTGATACAAAGCACAGGTCCTCTAACATCCAATGCTTGTCATTAAAGATGAGAAACGTGTGAGCTTCGTGAACCGTGTAGTTCGTTTCAGCTGAAAAGTGACTGCCCTTACCTGAAACGAAGTAGTGCTTGTAGGAAGACACAGAGCCTGGGATTTAACTCCATTTCTGAAGGGAAACACACAGAATAGTTATCTTCCTTAGATCCCACTCTGCTTTAGAGCAAGAAGCACGCACTTGCTTTCTAGATTCTCTAATACAGCAGGAAACTTGAGTGTGCTCAGAACAAAAGAACGGTGTTTCCTACACATTCGGACCAGATCTAGTTCAACTCTCCTTCTGAAACTGAAACAATCCACAGGTCCTCTAACATCCAATGCTTGTCAGTTAAGGTGAGAAACGTGGGAGCTTCTTGAACGATGGAGTTCGTTTGAGCTGTAAAGTAACTGCCCTTACCTGAAACAAAGTCTTGCTTGTAAGAAGACTCAGATCCTGGGATTTAACTCCATTTCTGAAGTGAAATAGACAACAGAGTTCTCTTCCATTGATCACACTCTGCTTTGGAGCAAGAAGCACGATCTTGCTTTCTAGAGTCTCTAAGACAGCAGAAAATGTGAGTGTGCTGAGAACAAAAGAACGGGGGTTCCTACACATACGGACCATATCTAGTCCAACTCTGCTTCTGAAACTGATACAAAGCACTGGTCCTCTAACATCCAATGCTTGTCAGTTAAGATGAGAAACGTGTGAGCTTCGTGAACGATGGAGTTCGTTTGAGCTGAAAAGTGACTGCCCTTACCTGAAACGAAGTCGTGCTTGTAGGAACACACAGAGCCTGGAATTTAACTCCATTTCTGAAGGGAAACACACAGCATAGTTCTCTTCGATGGATCACACTCTGCTTTAGAGCAAGAAGCACGCTCTTGCTTTCTAGAGTCTCTAATACTGCCGGAAACTTGAGTGTGCTCAGAATAAAAAAACGGTGTTTCCTACACATATGGGCCATATCTAGTTCAACTCTGCTTCTGAAACTGAAACAAACCACAGGTCCTCTAACATCCAATGCTTGTCAGTTAAGATGAGAAACGTGTGAGCTTCGTGAACGATGTAGTTAGTTTGAGCAGTAAAATAACTGCCCATACATGAAACGAAGTCTTGCTTGTAGGAAGACTCAGAGCCTGGGATTTAACTCCATTTCTGAAGTGAAACACACAGCAGAGTTCTCATCCAATTATCACACTCTGCTTTAGAGCCAGAAGCACGCTCTTGCTTTCTAGAGTCTCTAAGACAGCAGGGAACATGAGTGTGCCAAGAACAAAAGAACGTTGTTTCCTACACATATGGACCATATCTAGTCCAACTCTGCTTCTGAAACTGATACAAAGCACTGCTCCTCTAACATCCAATGCTTGTCAGTTAAGATGAGAAACGTGTGAGCTTCGTGAACGATGTAGTTAGTTTGAGCAGTAAAATAACTGCCCTTACATGAAACGAAGTCTTGCTTGTAGGAAGACTCAGAGCCTGGGATTTAACTCCATTTCTGAAGGGAAACACACAGCAGAGTTCTCATCCAATTATCACACTCTGCTTTAGAGCCAGAAGCACGCTCTTGCTTTCTAGAGTCTCTAAGACAGCAGGGAACATGAGTGTGCCAAGAACAAAAGAACGTTGTTTCCTACACATATGGACCATATCTAGTCCAACTCTGCTTCTGAAACTGATACAAAGCACTGCTCCTCTAACATCCGATGCTTGTCAGTTAAGATGAGAAACGTGTGAGCTTCGTGAACGATGTAGTTCGTTTCAGCTGTAAAGTAACTGCCCTTACGTGAAACGAATTCTTGCTTGTAGGAAGACTCAGAGCCTGGGATTTAACTCCATTTCTGAAGTGAAACACACAGCAGAGTTCTCATCCATTGATCACACTCTGCTTTAGAGCAAGAAGCATGCCCTAGCTTTCTAGAATCTCTAAGACACCAGGAAACTTGAGTTTGCTGAGAACAAATGAACGGTGTTTCCTACATATAAGGACCATATCTAGTCCAACTCTGCTTCTGAAACTGATACAAAGCACTGGTCCTCTAACATTCAATGCTTGTCAGTTAAGATGAGAAACGTGTGAGCTTCTTGAACGATGTAGATCGTTTGAGCTGAAAAATGACTGCCCTTACTTGCAACGAAGTCTTGCTTGTAGGAAGACACAGAGCCTGGAATTTAACTCCATTTCTGAAGTAAAACACACAGCAGAGTTCTCATCCATTGATCACACTCTGCTTTAGAGCAAGAAGCACGCTCTTGCTTTCTAGAGTCTCTAAGACAGCAGGGAACATGAGTGTGCCAAGAACAAAAGAACGTTGTTTCCTACACATATGGACCATATCTAGTCCAACTCTGCTTCTGAAACTGATACAAAGCACGGGTCCTCTAACATCCAATGCTTATCTGTGAAGATGAGAAACGTGTGAGCTTCGTGAACGATGTAGTTCGTTTGAGCTGAAAAGTGACTGCCCTTACCTGAAACCAAGTAGTGCTTGTAGGAACACACAGAGCCTGGAATTTAACTCCATTTCTGAAGGGAAACACACAGCATAGTTCCCTTCGATGGATCACACTCTGCTTTAGAGCAAGACGCACGCTCTTGCTTTCTAGAGTCTCTAATACAGCCGGAAACTTGAGTGTGCTCAGAACAAAATAACGGTGTTTCCTACACATACAGGCCATATCTAGTTCAACTCTGCTTCTGAAACAGAAACAAACCACAGGTCCTCTAACATCCAATGCTTGTCAGTTAAGATGAGAAACGTGTGAGCTTCGTGAACGATGTAGATCGTTTGAGCTGAAAAGTGACTACCCTTACCTGAAAAGAAGTCGTGCTTGTAAGCACACACAGAGCCTGGAATTTAACTCCATTTCTGAAGGGAAACACACAGCACAGTTCTCATTGATGGATCACACTCTGCTTCAGAGCAAGAAGCATGCTCTTGCTTTCTAGAGTCTCTAATACAGCAGGAAACGTGAGTGTGATGAGAACAAAAGAGCGTTGTTCCCTACACATATGGACCATATCTAGTACAACTCTGCTTCTGAAATTGATACAAAGCACAGGTCCTCTAACATCCAATGCTTGTCAGTTAAGATGAGAAACGTGTGAGCTTCGTGAACGATGTAGTTCCTTTGAGCTGAAAAGTGACTGCCCTTACCTGAAACGAAGTCTTGCTTGTAGGAAGACTCAGAGCCTGGGATTTAACTCCATTTCTGAAGTGAAACACACAACAGAGTTCTCATCCATTGATCACACTCTGCTTTAGAGCAAGAAGCACGCCCTAGCATTCTAGAGTCTCTAAGACAGCAGGAAACTTGAGTTTGCTGAGAACAAATGAACGGTGTTTCCTACACATACCGACCATATCTAGTCCAACTCTGCTTCTGAAACTGATACAAAGCACTGGTCCTCTAACATTCAATTCTTGTCAGTTAAGATCAGAAACTTGTGAGCTTCGTGAACGATGTAGTTCGTTTGAGCTGTAAAGTAACTGCCCTTATTTGAATCGAAGTCTTCCTTGTAGGAAGACTTAGAGCATGCGATTTAACTCCATTTCTGAAGTGAAACACACAGCAGAGTTCTCATCCATTGATCACACTCTGCTTTAGAGCAAGAAGCAAGCTCTTGCTTTCTAGAGTCTCTAAGACAGCAGGAAACATGAGTGTGCTGAGAACAAAAGAATGGTGTTCCCTACACATACGGACCATATCTAGTACAACTCTGCCTGTGAAACTGATACAAAGCACAGGTCCTCTAACATCCAATGCTTGTCATTAAAGATGAGAAACGTGTGAGCTTCGTGAACCGTGTAGTTCGTTTCAGCTGAAAAGTGACTGCCCTTACCTGAAACGAAGTAGTGCTTGTAGGAAGACACAGAGCCTGGGATTTAACTCCATTTCTGAAGGGAAACACACAGAATAGTTATCTTCCTTAGATCCCACTCTGCTTTAGAGCAAGAAGCACGCACTTGCTTTCTAGATTCTCTAATACAGCAGGAAACTTGAGTGTGCTCAGAACAAAAGAACGGTGTTTCCTACACATTCGGACCAGATCTAGTTCAACTCTCCTTCTGAAACTGAAACAATCCACAGGTCCTCTAACATCCAATGCTTGTCAGTTAAGGTGAGAAACGTGGGAGCTTCTTGAACGATGGAGTTCGTTTGAGCTGTAAAGTAACTGCCCTTACCTGAAACAAAGTCTTGCTTGTAAGAAGACTCAGATCCTGGGATTTAACTCCATTTCTGAAGTGAAATACACAACAGAGTTCTCTTCCATTGATCACACTCTGCTTTGGAGAAAGAAGCACGATCTTGCTTTCTAGAGTCTCTAAGACAGCAGAAAATGTGAGTGTGCTGAGAACAAAAGAACGGGGGTTCCTACACATACGGACCATATCTAGTCCAACTCTGCTTCTGAAACTGATACAAAGCACTGGTCCTCTAACATCCAATGCTTGTCAGTTAAGATGAGAAACGTGTGAGCTTCGTGAACGATGAGGTTCGTTTGAGCTGAAAAGTGACTGCCCTTACCTGAAACGAAGTAGTGCTTGTAGGAAGACACAGAGCCTGGGATTTAACTCCATTTCTGAAGGGAAACACACAGAATAGTTATCTTCCTTAGATCCCACTCTGCTTTAGAGCAAGAAGCACGCACTTGCTTTCTAGATTCTCTAATACAGCAGGAAACTTGAGTGTGCTCAGAACAAAAGAACGGTGTTTCCTACACATTCAGACCAGATCTAGTTCAACTCTCCTTCTGAAACTGAAACAATCCACAGGTCCTCTAACATCCAATGCTTGTCAGTTAAGGTGAGAAACGTGGGAGCTTCTTGAACGATGGAGTTCGTTTGAGCTGTAAAGTAACTGCCCTTACCTGAAACAAAGTCTTGCTTGTAAGAAGACTCAGATCCTGGGATTTAACTCCATTTCTGAAGTGAAATACACAACAGAGTTCTCTTCCATTGATCACACTCTGCTTTAGAGCAAGAAGCACGCCCTACCTTTCTAGAGTCTCTAAAACAGCAGGAAACTTGAGTTTTCTGAGAACAAATGAACGGTGTTTCCTACACATACGAACCATATCTAGTCCAACTCTGCTTCTGAAACTGATACAAAGCACTGGTCCTATAACATTCAATGCTTGTCAGTTAAGATGAGAAACGTGTGAGCTTCGTGAACGATGTAGTCCGTTTAAGCTGAAAAGTGACTGCCCTTACCTGAAACGAAGTCGTGCTTGTAGGCACACACAGAGCCTGGAATTTAACTCCATTTCTTAAGGGAAACACACAGCACAGTTCTCATTGAAGGATCACACTCTGCTTCAGAGCAAGAAGCATGCTCTTGCTTTCTAGAGTCTCTAAAACCGCAGGAAACGTGAGTGTGATGAGAATAAAAGAATGGTGTTCCCTACACATACGGACCATATCTAGTACAACTCAGCCTCTGAAATTGATACAAAGCACAGGTCCTCTACCATCCAATGCTTTTCATTAAAGATGAGAAACGTGTGAGCTTCGTGAACTGTGTAGTTCGTTTCAGCTGAACAGTGACTGCCCTTACATGAAATGAAGTAGTGCTTGTAGGAAGATTCAGAGCCTGGGATTTAACTCCATTTCTGAAGTGAAACACACAACAGAGTTCTCATCCATTGATCACACTCTGCTTTAGAGCAAGAAGCAGGCCCTAGCATTCTAGAGTCTCTAACACAGCAGGAAACGTGAGTTTGCTGAGAACAAATGAACGGTGTTTCCTACACATACAGACCACATCTAGTCCAACTCTGCTTCTGAAACTGATACAAAGCACTGGTCCTCTAACATTCAATGCTTGTCAGTTAAGATGAGAAACGTGTGAGCTTCATGAACGATGTAGTCCGTTTAAGCTGAAAAGTGACTGCCCTTACTTGAAACGAAGTCTTGCTTGTAGGAAGACACAGAGCCTGGAATATAACTCCATTTCTGAAGCGAAACACAGAGCATAGTTCTCATCGAAGGATCACACTCTGCTTTAGAGCAATAAGCACGCTCTTGCTTTCTAGAGTCTCTAATACAGCAGGAAACTTGAGTGAGCTCAGAACAAAAGAACAGTGTTTTCTCCACATACAGGCCATTTCTAGTTCAGCTCTGCTTCTGAAACTGAAAGAAACCACACGTCATCAAACATGCAATGCTTGTCAGTTAAGTAGAGAAACGTGTGAGCTTTGTGAACGATGTTGTTCGTTTCAGCTGTAAAGTAACTGCCCTTACCTGAAAGGAAGTCTTGCTTGTAGGAAGACTCAGAGCCTTGGATTTAACTCCATTTCTGAAGGGAAACACACAGCAGAGTTCTCATATATAGATCACACTCTGCGTTAGAGCACGAAGCACACTCTTGCTTTCTAGAGTCTCTAAGACAGCAGGAAACATGAGTGTGCTGAGAACAAAAGAATGGTGTTCCCTACACATATGGACCATATCTAGTACAACTCAGCCTCTGAAATTGATACAAAGCACAGGTCCTCTAACATCCACTGCTTTTCATTAAAGATGAGTAACGTGTGAGCTTCGTGAACTGTGTAGTTCGTTTCAGCTGAACAGTGACTGCCCTTACCTGAAACGAAGTAGTGCTTGTAGGAAGACACAGAGCATGGGATTTACCTCCATTTCTGAAGAGAAACACACAGCATAGTTCCCTTCCTTAGATCACATTCTGCTTTAGAGCAAGAAGCATGCACTTTCTTTCTAGATTCTCTAATACAGCAGGAAAAAGAGTGTGCTCAGAACAAATGAACGGTGTTTCCTACACATACGGACCATATCTAGTCCAACTCTGCTGCTGAAAATGATACAAAGCACTGGTCCTCTAACATTCATGCTTGTCAGTTAAGATGCGAAACGTGTGAGCTTCATGAACGATGTAGTTCGTTTGAGCTGAAAAGTTACTGCCCTTACCTGAAACGAAGTCTTGCTTGTAGTAAGACTCAGAGCTTGGGATTTAACTCCATTTCTGAAGGGAAACACACAGCAGAGTTCTCATATATAGATCACACTCTGTGTTAGAGCAAGAAGCACACTCTTGCTTTCTAGAGTCTCTAAGACAGCAGGAAACATGAGTGTGCTGAGAAGAAAAGAACGGTGTTTCCTACACATACGGACCATATCTAGTCCAATTCTGCTTCTGAAACTGATACAAAGCACTGGTCATCTAACATCCAATGCTTGTCATTTAAGATGAGAAACGTGTGAGCTTCGTGAACGATGTAGTTCATTTGAGCTGAATAGGGACTGCCCTTACCTAAAACGAAGTCTTGATTGTATGAATACACAGAGCCTGGAGTTTAACTCCATTTATGAAGGGAAACACACAACACAGTTCTCATCGATGGATCACACTCTGCGTTAGAGCAAGAAGCACGCTCTTGCTGTCTAGATTCTCTAATACAGCAGGAAACGTGAGTATGCTCAGAACAAATGAACGGTGTTTCCTACACATACGGACCATATCTAGTCCATCTCTGCTGCTGAAAATGATACAAAGCACTGGCCCTCTAACATCCATGCTTGTCAGTTAAGATGCGAAACGTGTGAGCTTCGTGAACGATGTAGTTCGTTTGAGCTGAAAAGTTACTGCCCTTACTTGAAAGGAAGTCTTTCTTGTAGGAAGACACAGAGCCTGGTATTTAAATCCATTTCTGAAGGTAAACACACAGCATAGTTCTCATCCATGGATCACACTCTGCTTTAGAGCAAGGAGCATGCTCTAGCATTCTAGAGTCTCTAAGACAGCAGGAGACGTGAGTATGCTGAGAAGAAAAGAACGGTGTTTCCTACACATACGGACCATATCTAGTACAAGTCTGCCTTGAAATTGATACAAAGCACAGGTCCTCTAACATCGAATGCTTGTCAGTTAAGATGAGAAACGTGTGAGCTTCGTGAACAATGTAGATCGTTTGAGCTGAAAAGTGACTAACATTACTTGAAAAGAAGTTTGCTTGTAGGAAGACACAGAGCCTGGAATATAACTCCATTTCTGAAGGGAAACACACAGCAGAGTTCTCATCCATTGATCACACTCTCCTTTAGTGCAAGAAGCACGCTCTTGTTTTCCTGAGTCTCTAATACAGAAGGAAACGTGAGTGTGCTCAGAAGAAAAGAACGGTGTTTCCTATACATACGGACCATATCTAGTTCAACTCTGCTACTGAAGCTGAAACAAACCAGAGGTCCTCTATCATCCAATGCTTCTCAGTTAAGATGAGAAACATGTGAGCTTCTTGAAAGATGGAGTTCTTTTGAGCTGTAAAGTAACTGCCCTTACCTGAAACAAAGTCTTGCTTGTAGGAAGATTCAGAGCCTGGGATTTAACTCCATTTCTGAAGTGAAACACACAACAGAGTTCTCATCCATTGATCACACTCTGCTTTAGAGCAAGAAGCACGCACTTGCTTTCTAGAGTCTCTAAGACAGCAGGTAACATGAGTGTGCCAAGAACAAAAGAACGTTGTTTCCTACACATATGGACCATATCTCGTCCAACTCTGCTTCTGAAAATGATACAAAGCACTGGTCCTCTAACATCCGATGCTTGTCAGTTAAGATGAGAATCGTGTGAGCTTCGTAAATGATGTATTTCGTTTGAGCTGTAAAGTAACTGCCCTTACCTGAAACGAAGTCTTGCTTCTAGGAAAACTCAGAGCCTGTGATTTAACTCCATTTCTGAAGTGAAACACACAGCAGAGTTCTCATCCATTGATCACACTCTGCTTTAGAGCCAGAAGCAAGCTCTTGCTTTCTAGAGTCTTTAAGACAGCAGAAAAAGTGAGTGTACTGAGAACAAAAGAACGGTGGTTCCTACACATACGGTCCATATCTAGTCCAACTCTGCCTCTGAAACTGATACAAAGCACTTGTCCTGTAAGATCCAATGCTTGCCAGTTAAGATGAGAAACGTGTGAGCTTTGTGAACAATGTAGTTCGTTTGAGCTGAAAAGTGACTGTCCTTACCTGAAACGAAGTGGTGCTTGTAGGAACACAGAGAGCCTGGAATTTAACTCCATTTCTGATGGGAAACACACAGCATAGTTCTCATCGATGGATCACACTCTGCTTTAGAGCAAGAAGCATGCTCTTGCTTTCTAGGGTCTCTAATAACACAGGAAACGTGAGTGTGCTCAGAAGAAAAGAACGGTGTTTCCTATACATACGGACCATATCTAGTTCAACTCTGCTACTGAAGCTGAAACAAACCAGAGGTCCTCTATCATCCAATGCTTCTCAGTTAAGATGAGAAACATGTGAGCTTCTTGAAAGATGGAGTTCTTTTGAGCTGTAAAGTAACTGCCCTTACCTGAAACAAAGTCTTGCTTGTAGGAAGATTCAGAGCCTGGGATTTAACTCCATTTCTGAAGTGAAACACACAACAGAGTTCTCATCCACTGATCACACTCTGCTTTAGATCAAGAAGCACGCCCTAGCTTTCTAGAGTCTCTAAGACAGCAGGAAATTTGAGTGTGATGAGAACAAAAGAACGGTGTTCCCTACACATACGGACAATATCTAGTACAACTCTGCCACTGAAATTGATACAAAGCACAGGTCCTCTAACATCCAATGCTTGTCAGTTAAGATGAGAAACGTGTGAGCTTAGTGAACGATGTAGTTCGTTTGAGCTGAGAAGTAACTGCCCTTACTTGAATCGAAGTCTTCCTTTTAGGAAGACTCAGAGCCTGGGATTTAACTCCATTTCTGAAGGGAAACACACAGCAGAGTTCTCATTCATTGATCACACTCTGCTTTAGACCAAGAAGCACGCTCTTGCTTTCTAGAGTCTTTAAGACAGCAGAAAACGTGAGTGTACTGAGAACAAAAGAACTGTGGTTCCTACACATACGGACCATATCTAGTCCAACTCTGCTTCTGAAACTGATACAAAGCACTGGTCCTCTAACATCCAATGCTTGTCAGTTAAGATGAGAAACATGTGAGCTTCGTGAACGATGTAGTTCGTTTGAGCTGAAAAGTGACTGCCCTTACCTGAAACGAATTCGTGCTTGTAGGAACACACAGAGTCTGGAATTTAAATCCATTTCTAAAAGGAAACACACAGCATAGTTCTTATTGATGGATCACACTCTGCTTTAGAGCAAGAAGCATGCTCTTCCTTTCTAGAGTCTCTAAGACAGCAGGTAACATGAGTGTGCAAAGATCAAAAGAACGTTGTTTCCTACACATATGGACCATATCTAGTTCAACTCTGCTTCTGAAATTGAAACAAACCAAAGGTCCTCTAACATCGAATGCTTGTCAGTTAAGATGAGAAACGTGTGAGCTTCGTGAACGATGTAGTTTGTTTGAGCTGTAAAGTAACTGCCCTTACCTGAAACGAAGTCTTGCTTGTAGAAAGACTCAGAGCCTGGGATTTAACTCCATTTCTGAAGTGAAACACACAGCAGAGTTCTCATCCATTGATCACACTCTGCTTTAGAGCCAGAAGCACGCTCTTGCTTTCCAGGGTCTCTAAGACAGCAGGGAACGTGAGTGTGAGGAGAACAAAAGAACGGTGTTCCCTACACATACGGACCATATCCAGTACAACTCTGCCTCTGAAATTGATACAAAGCACATGTACTCTAACATCCAATGCTTGTCAGTTAAGATGAGAAACGTGTGAGCTTCAAGAACGATGTAGATCATTTGAGCTGAAAAGTGACTGCCCTTACTTGAAACGAAGTATTGCATGTAGGAAGACACAGAGCCTGGAATATAACACCATTTCTGAAGGGAAACACAGCATAGTTCTCATCGATGGATCAAACTCTGCTTTAGAGCAAGAAGCACACTCTTGCTTTCTAGAGTCTCTAATACAGCAGGAAACTTGAGTGTGCTCAGAACAAAAGAACTGTGTTTCCTACACATATGGGCCATATCTAGTTCAACTCTGCTTCTGAAACTGAAACAAACCACAGGTAATCTAACATCCAATGCTTCTCAGTTACGATGAGAATCGTGTGAGCTTCGTGAACGATGTAGTTCGTTTGACCTGTAAAGTAACTGCCCTTTCTTGAATCAAAGTCTTCCTTGTAGGAAGACTCAGAGCATGGGATTTAACTCCATTTCTGAAGTGAAACACACAGCATAGTTCTCATCGATGGATCACATTCTGCTTTAGAGCAAGAAGCACGCTCTTGCTTTCTAGAGTCTCTAATAAAGCTGGAAAGTTGAGTGTGCTCAGAACAAAAGAACGGTGTTTCCTGCACATACTGGCCATATCTAGTTGAACTCTGCTTCTGAAACTGAAACAAACCAGAGGTCCTCTAATATCCAATGCTTCTCAGTTAAGATGAGAAACATGTGAGCTTTGTGAACGATGGAGTTCTTTGAGCTGTAAAGTAACTGCCCTTACCTGAAACGAAGTCTTGCTTGTAGGAAGACTCAGAGCCTGGGATTTAACTCCATTTCTAAAGTGAAACACACAGCAGAGTTCTCATCCATTGATCACACTCTGCTTTAGAGCAAGAAGCACGCACTTGCTTTCTAGAGTCTCTAAGTATGCAGGTAACATGAGTGTGCCAAGAACAAAAGAACGTCGTTTCCTACACATATGGACCATTTCTAGTCCAACTCTGCTTCTGAAAATGATACAAAGCACTGGTCCTCTAACATCCGATGCTTGTCAGTTAAGATGAGAAACGTGTGAGCTTCGTAAACGATGTATATTTTTTGAGCTGTAAAGTAACTGCCCTTACCTGAAACGAAGTCTTGCTTGTAGGAAAACTCAGAGCCTGTGATTTAACTCCATTTCTGAAGTGAAACACACAGCAGAGTGCTCATCCATTGATCACACTCTGCTTTAGAGCCAGAAACATGCTCTTGCTTTCCAGGGTCTCTAAGACTGCAGGAAATGTGAGTGTGATGAAAAAAAACGAACGGTGTTCCCTACACATACAGACCATATCTAATACAACTCTGCCTCTGAAATTGATACAAAGCACAGGTCCTCTAAGATCCAATGCTTGTCAGTTAAGATGAGAAACGTGTGAGCTTCGTGAACGATGTAGATCGTTTGAGCTGAAAAGTGACTGCCCTTACTTGAAACGAAGTCTTGCTTGTAGGAAGACACAGAGACTGGAATATAACACCATTTCTGAAGGGAAACACACAGCATAGTTCTCATCGATGGATCACACTCTGCTTTAGAGCAAGAAGCACGCTCTTGCTTTCTAGAGTCTCTAATAGAGCAGGAAACTTGAGTGTGCTCAGAACAAAAGAACTGTGTTTCCTACACATATGGGCCATATCTAGTTCAACTCTGCTTCTGAAACTGAAACAAACCACAGGTCCTCTAACATCCAATGCTTGTCAGTTAAGATGAGAATCGTGTGAGCTTCGTGAACGATGTAGTTTCTTTGATCTGAAAAATGACTGCACTTACTTGAAACGAAGTCTTGCTTGTAGGAAGACTCAGAGCATGGGATTTAACTCCATTTCTGAAGGGAAACACTCAGCAGAGTTCTCATCCATTGATCACACTCTGCTTTAGAGCAAGAAGCACGCACCTGCTTTCCAGAGTCTCTAAGACAGCAGGAAACTTGAGTGTGCTCAGAAGAAAAGAACGGTGTTTCCTATACATAGGGACAATATCTAGTTCAACTCTGCTTCTGAAACTGAAACAAACCAGAGGTCCTCTAATATCCAATGCTTCTCAGTTAAGATGAGTAACATGTGAGCTTCGGGAATGATGGAGTTCGTTTGAGCTGTAAAGTAACTGCCCTTACCTGAAACGAAGTCTTGCGTGTAGGAAGACTCAGAGGCTGGGATTTAACTCCATTTCTGAAGTGAAACACACAACAGAATTCTCATTCATTGATCACACTCTGCTTTAGAGCAAGAAGCACGCCCTAACTTTCTAGAGTCTCTAAGAAAGCAAGAAACATGAGTTTGCTGAGAACAAATGAACGGTATTTCCTACACATACGGACCATATCTAGTCCAACTCTGCTTCTGAAACTGATACAAAACACTGTTCCTATAACATTCAATGCTTGTCAGTTAATATGAGAAACGTGTGAGCTTCGTGAACGATGTAGTTCGTTTGAGCTGTAAAGTAACTGCCCTTACCTGGAACGAAGTCTTGCTTGTAGGAAGACTCAGAGCCTGGGATTTAACTCCATTTCTGAAGTGAAACACACAGCAGAGTTCTCATCCATTGATCACACTCTGCTTTAGAGCCAGAAGCACGCTCTTGCTTTCCAGGGTCTCTAAGACAGCAGGAAATGTGAGTGTAATGAGAACAAAAGAACGGTGTTCCCTACACATACGGACCATATCTAGTACAACTCTGCCTCTGAAATTGATACAAAGCACAGGTCCTCTAAGATCCAATGCTTGTCAGTTAAGATGAGAAACGTGTGAGCTTCGTGAACAATGTAGATCCTATGAGCTGAAAAGTGTCTGCCCTTACTTGAAACGAAGTCTTGCTTGTAAAGACACAGAGCCTGGAATATAACTCCTTTTTTGAAGGGAAACACCCAGCATAGTTCTCATCGATGGATCACCCTCTGCTTTAGAGCAAGAAGCATGCTCTTGCTTTCTAGAGTCTCTAATACAGCAGGAAACATGAGTGTCCTCAGAACAAAAGAACAGTGTTTCCTACACATAGGGCCATATCTAGTTCAACTCTGCTTCTGAAACTGAAACAAACCACAGGTCCTCTAACATCCAATGCTTGTCAGTTTAGATGAAAAAACGTGTGATCTTTGTGAACGATGTAGTTCATTTGAGCTGAAAAGTGACTGCCCTTACTTGAATGAAGTCTTGCATGTAGGAAGACTCAGAACATGGGATTTAACTCCATTTCTGAGGTGAAACACACAGCATAGTTCTCATCGATGGATCACACTCTGCTTTAGAGCAAGAAGCCTGCTCTTTCTTTCTAGAGTCTCTAATACCGCAGGAAACGTGAGTGTGATGAAAAAAAAAGAACGGTGTTACCTACACATACAGGCCATATCTAGTTCAACTCTGCTTCTGAAACTGATACAAAGCACTGGTACTCTAACATTCAATGCTTGTCATTTAAGATGAGAAACGTGTGAGCTTCGTGAACGATGTAGTTCCTTTGATGTGAAAAATGACTGCACTTACTTGAAACGAAGTCTTGATTGTAGGAAGACAAAGAGCCTGGAATTTAACTCCATTTCTGAAGGGAAACACACAGCATAGTTCTCTTCGATGGATCACACTCTGCTTTAGAGCAAGAGCACGCTCTTGCTTTCTAGAGTCTCTAATACAGTTGGAAACTTGAGTGTGCTCAGAACAAAAGAACGGTGTTTCCTACACATACGGGCCACATCTAGTTCAACTCTGCTTCTGAACCTGAAACAAACCACAGGTCCTCTAACATCCAATGCTTGTCAGTTAAGATGAGAAACGTGTGAGCTTTGTGAACAATGTAGTTCGTTTGAGCTGAAAAGTGACTGCCCTTACCTGAAACGAAGTGGTGCTTGTAGGAACACAGAGAGCCTGGAATTTAACTCCATTTCTGATGGGAAACACACAGCATAGTTCTCATCGATGGATCACACTCTGCTTTAGAGCAAGAAGCATGCTCTTGCTTTCTAGGGTCTCTAATAACACAGGAAACGTGAGTGTGCTCAGAAGAAAAGAACGGTGTTTCCTATACATACGGACCATATCTAGTTCAACTCTGCTACTGAAGCTGAAACAAACCAGAGGTCCTCTATCATCCAATGCTTCTCAGTTAAGATGAGAAACATGTGAGCTTCTTGAAAGATGGAGTTCTTTTGAGCTGTAAAGTAACTGCCCTTACCTGAAACAAAGTCTTGCTTGTAGGAAGATTCAGAGCCTGGGATTTAACTCCATTTCTGAAGTGAAACACACAACAGAGTTCTCATCCACTGATCACACTCTGCTTTAGATCAAGAAGCACGCCCTAGCTTTCTAGAGTCTCTAAGACAGCAGGAAATTTGAGTGTGATGAGAACAAAAGAACGGTGTTCCCTACACATACGGACAATATCTAGTACAACTCTGCCACTGAAATTGATACAAAGCACAGGTCCTCTAACATCCAATGCTTGTCAGTTAAGATGAGAAACGTGTGAGCTTAGTGAACGATGTAGTTCGTTTGAGCTGAGAAGTAACTGCCCTTACTTGAATCGAAGTCTTCCTTTTAGGAAGACTCAGAGCCTGGGATTTAACTCCATTTCTGAAGGGAAACACACAGCAGAGTTCTCATTCATTGATCACACTCTGCTTTAGACCAAGAAGCACGCTCTTGCTTTCTAGAGTCTTTAAGACAGCAGAAAACGTGAGTGTACTGAGAACAAAAGAACTGTGGTTCCTACACATACGGACCATATCTAGTCCAACTCTGCTTCTGAAACTGATACAAAGCACTGGTCCTCTAACATCCAATGCTTGTCAGTTAAGATGAGAAACATGTGAGCTTCGTGAACGATGTAGTTCGTTTGAGCTGAAAAGTGACTGCCCTTACCTGAAACGAATTCGTGCTTGTAGGAACACACAGAGTCTGGAATTTAAATCCATTTCTAAAAGGAAACACACAGCATAGTTCTTATTGATGGATCACACTCTGCTTTAGAGCAAGAAGCATGCTCTTCCTTTCTAGAGTCTCTAAGACAGCAGGTAACATGAGTGTGCAAAGATCAAAAGAACGTTGTTTCCTACACATATGGACCATATCTAGTTCAACTCTGCTTCTGAAATTGAAACAAACCAAAGGTCCTCTAACATCGAATGCTTGTCAGTTAAGATGAGAAACGTGTGAGCTTCGTGAACGATGTAGTTTGTTTGAGCTGTAAAGTAACTGCCCTTACCTGAAACGAAGTCTTGCTTGTAGAAAGACTCAGAGCCTGGGATTTAACTCCATTTCTGAAGTGAAACACACAGCAGAGTTCTCATCCATTGATCACACTCTGCTTTAGAGCCAGAAGCACGCTCTTGCTTTCCAGGGTCTCTAAGACAGCAGGGAACGTGAGTGTGAGGAGAACAAAAGAACGGTGTTCCCTACACATACGGACCATATCCAGTACAACTCTGCCTCTGAAATTGATACAAAGCACATGTACTCTAACATCCAATGCTTGTCAGTTAAGATGAGAAACGTGTGAGCTTCAAGAACGATGTAGATCATTTGAGCTGAAAAGTGACTGCCCTTACTTGAAACGAAGTATTGCATGTAGGAAGACACAGAGCCTGGAATATAACACCATTTCTGAAGGGAAACACAGCATAGTTCTCATCGATGGATCAAACTCTGCTTTAGAGCAAGAAGCACACTCTTGCTTTCTAGAGTCTCTAATACAGCAGGAAACTTGAGTGTGCTCAGAACAAAAGAACTGTGTTTCCTACACATATGGGCCATATCTAGTTCAACTCTGCTTCTGAAACTGAAACAAACCACAGGTAATCTAACATCCAATGCTTCTCAGTTACGATGAGAATCGTGTGAGCTTCGTGAACGATGTAGTTCGTTTGAGCTGTAAAGTAACTGCCCTTTCTTGAATCAAAGTCTTCCTTGTAGGAAGACTCAGAGCATGGGATTTAACTCCATTTCTGAAGTGAAACACACAGCATATTTCTCATCGATGGATCACATTCTGCTTTAGAGCAAGAAGCACGCTCTTGCTTTCTAGAGTCTCTAATAAAGCTGGAAAGTTGAGTGTGCTCAGAACAAAAGAACGGTGTTTCCTGCACATACTGGCCATATCTAGTTGAACTCTGCTTCTGAAACTGAAACAAACCAGAGGTCCTCTAATATCCAATGCTTCTCAGTTAAGATGAGAAACATGTGAGCTTTGTGAACGATGGAGTTCTTTGAGCTGTAAAGTAACTGCCCTTACCTGAAACGAAGTCTTGCTTGTAGGAAGACTCAGAGCCTGGGATTTAACTCCATTTCTAAAGTGAAACACACAGCAGAGTTCTCATCCATTGATCACACTCTGCTTTAGAGCAAGAAGCACGCACTTGCTTTCTAGAGTCTCTAAGTATGCAGGTAACATGAGTGTGCCAAGAACAAAAGAACGTCGTTTCCTACACATATGGACCATTTCTAGTCCAACTCTGCTTCTGAAAATGATACAAAGCACTGGTCCTCTAACATCCGATGCTTGTCAGTTAAGATGAGAAACGTGTGAGCTTCGTAAACGATGTATATTTTTTGAGCTGTAAAGTAACTGCCCTTACCTGAAACGAAGTCTTGCTTGTAGGAAAACTCAGAGCCTGTGATTTAACTCCATTTCTGAAGTGAAACACACAGCAGAGTGCTCATCCATTGATCACACTCTGCTTTAGAGCCAGAAACATGCTCTTGCTTTCCAGGGTCTCTAAGACTGCAGGAAATGTGAGTGTGATGAAAAAAAACGAACGGGGTTCCCTACACATACAGACCATATCTAATACAACTCTGCCTCTGAAATTGATACAAAGCACAGGTCCTCTAAGATCCAATGCTTGTCAGTTAAGATGAGAAACGTGTGAGCTTCGTGAACGATGTAGATCGTTTGAGCTGAAAAGTGACTGCCCTTACTTGAAACGAAGTCTTGCTTGTAGGAAGACACAGAGCCTGGAATATAACACCATTTCTGAAGGGAAACACACAGCATAGTTCTCATCGATGGATCACACTCTGCTTTAGAGCAAGAAGCACGCACTTGCTTTCTAGAGTCTCTAATAGAGCAGGAAACTTGAGTGTGCTCAGAACAAAAGAACTGTGTTTCCTACACATATGGGCCATATCTAGTTCAACTCTGCTTCTGAAACTGAAACAAACCACAGGTCCTCTAACATCCAATGCTTGTCAGTTAAGATGAGAGTCGTGTGAGCTTCGTGAACGATGTAGTTTCTTTGATCTGAAAAATGACTGCACTTACTTGAAACGAAGTCTTGCTTGTAGGAAGACTCAGAGCATGGGATTTAACTCCATTTCTGAAGGGAAACACTCAGCAGAGTTCTCATCCATTGATCACACTCTGCTTTAGAGCAAGAAGCACGCACCTGCTTTCCAGAGTCTCTAAGACAGCAGGAAACTTGAGTGTGCTCAGAAGAAAAGAACGGTGTTTCCTATACATAGGGACAATATCTAGTTCAACTCTGCTTCTGAAACTGAAACAAACCAGAGGTCCTCTAATATCCAATGCTTCTCAGTTAAGATGAGTAACATGTGAGCTTCGGGAATGATGGAGTTCGTTTGAGCTGTAAAGTAACTGCCCTTACCTGAAACGAAGTCTTGCGTGTAGGAAGACTCAGAGGCTGGGATTTAACTCCATTTCTGAAGTGAAACACACAACAGAATTCTCATTCATTGATCACACTCTGCTTTAGAGCAAGAAGCACGCCCTAACTTTCTAGAGTCTCTAAGAAAGCAAGAAACATGAGTTTGCTGAGAACAAATGAACGGTATTTCCTACACATACGGACCATATCTAGTCCAACTCTGCTTCTGAAACTGATACAAAACACTGTTCCTATAACATTCAATGCTTGTCAGTTAATATGAGAAACGTGTGAGCTTCGTGAACGATGTAGTTCGTTTGAGCTGTAAAGTAACTGCCCTTACCTGGAACGAAGTCTTGCTTGTAGGAAGACTCAGAGCCTGGGATTTAACTCCATTTCTGAAGTGAAACACACAGCAGAGTTCTCATCCATTGATCACACTCTGCTTTAGAGCCAGAAGCACGCTCTTGCTTTCCAGGGTCTCTAAGACAGCAGGAAATGTGAGTGTAATGAGAACAAAAGAACGGTGTTCCCTACACATACGGACTATATCTAGTACAACTCTGCCTCTGAAATTGATACAAAGCACAGGTCCTCTAAGAACCAATGCTTGTCAGTTAAGATGAGAAACGTGTGAGCTTCGTGAACAATGTAGATCCTATGAGCTGAAAAGTGTCTGCCCTTACTTGAAACGAAGTCTTGCTTGTAGAAAGACACAGAGCCTGGAATATAACTCCTTTTTTGAAGGGAAACACCCAGCATAGTTCTCATCGATGGATCACCCTCTGCTTTAGAGCAAGAAGCATGCTCTTGCTTTCTAGAGTCTCTAATACAGCAGGAAACATGAGTGTCCTCAGAACAAAAGAACTGTGTTTCCTACACATAGGGCCATATCTAGTTCAACTCTGCTTCTGAAACTGAAACAAACCACAGGTCCTCTAACATCCAATGCTTGTCAGCTTAGATGAGAAACGTGTGATCTTCGTGAACGATGTAGTTCGTTTGTGCTGAAAAGTGTCTGCCCTTACTTGAATGAAGTCTTGCTTGTAGGAAGACTCAGAGCATGGGATTTAACTCCATTTCTGAAGTGAAACACACAGCATAGTTCTAATCGATGGATCACACATTGCTTTAGAGCAAGAAGCATGCTCTTTCTTTCTAGAGTCTCTAATACCGCAGGAAACGTGAGTGTGCTCAGAACAAAAGAACAGTGTTTCCTACACATACAGGCCATATCTAGTTCAACTCTGCTTCTGAAACTGATACAAAGCACTGGTCCTCTAACATTCAATGCTTGTCAGTTAAGATGAGAAACGTGTGAGCTTCGTGAACGATGTAGTTCCTTTGATCTGAAAAATGACTGCACTTACTTGAAACGAAGTCTTGCTTGTAGGAAGACAAAGAGCCTGGAATTTAAATCCATTTCTGAAGGGAAACACACAGAATAGTTCTCTTCGATGGATCACACTCTGCTTTAGAGCAAGAGCACGCTCTTGCTTTCTAGAGTCTCTAATACAGTTGGAAACTTGAGTGTGCTCAGAACAAAAGAACGGTGTTTCCTACACATACGGGCCATATCTAGTTCAACTCTGCTTCTGAACCTGAAACAAACCACAGGTCCTCTAACATCCAATGCTTGTCAGTTAAGATGAGAAACGTGTGAGCTTCGTGAACTATGTAGTTCGTTTGAGCTGTAAAGTAACTGCCCTTACCTGAAACGAAGTCTTGCTTGTAGGAAGACTCAGAGCCTGTAATTTAACTCCATTTCGGAAGTGAAACACACAGCAGAGTTCTTATCCATTGATCACACTCTGCTTTAGAGCCAGAAGCACGCTCTTGCTTTCCAGGGTCTCTAAGACAGCAGGAAATGTGAGTGTGATGAAAACAAAAGAACGGTGTTACCTACACACACGGACCATATCTAGTACAACTCTGCCTCTGAAACTGATACAAAGCACAGGTCCTCTAAGATCCAATGCTTGTCAGTTAAGATGAGAAACGTGTGAGCTTCGTGAATGATGTAGTTCGTTTGAGCAGTAAAGTAACTGCCCATACCTGAAACGAAGTCTTGCTTGTAGGAAGACAAAGAGCCTGGAATTTAACTTCATTTCTGAAGGGAAACACACAGAATAGTTCTCTTCGATGGATCACACTCTGCTTTAGAGCAAGAGCACGCTCTTGCTTTCTAGAGTCTCTAATACAGCCGGAAACTTGAGTGTGCTCAGAACAAAAGAACGGTGTTTCCTACACATACGGGCCATATCTAGTTCAACTCTGCTTCTAAACCTGAAACAAACCACAGGTCCTCTAACATCCAATGCTTGTCAGTTAAGATGAGAAACGTGTGAGCTTCGTGAACGATGTAGTTGTTTGAGCTGTAAAGTAACTGCCCATACCTGAAACGAAGTCTTGCTTGTAGGAAGACTCGAAGCCTGGGATTTAACTCCATTTCTGAAGTGAAACACACAGCAGAGTTCTCATCCATTGATCACACTGTGCTTTAGAGCTAGAAGCACGCTCTTGCTTTCCAGGGTCTCTAAGAGTGCAGGAAATGTGAGTGTGATGAGAACAAAAGAACGGTGTGCCCTACACATACGGATCATATCTAGTACAACTCTGCCTCTGAAATTGATACAAAGCACAGGTCCTCTAACATCCAATGCTTGTCAGTTAAGATGAGAAACGTGTGCCCTTTGTGAATGATGTAGATCGTTTGAGCTGAAGAATGACTGCCCTTACTTGAAACGAAGTCTTGCTTGTAGGAAGACACAGAGCCTGGAATATAACTCCATTTCTGAAGGGAAACACACAGCATAGTTCTCATCGATGGATCACACTCTGCTTTAGAGCAAGAAGCACGCTCTTGCTTTCTAGAGTCTCTAATACAGCAGGAAACTTGAGTGTCCTCAGAACAAAAGAACTGTGTTTCCTACACATAGGGCCATATCTAGTTCAACTCTTCTTCTGAAACTGAATCAAACCACAGGTCCTCTAACATCCAATGCTTGTCAGTTTAGATGAGAAACGTGTGATCTTCGTGAACGATGTAGTTCGTTTGTGCTGAAAAGTGTCTGCCCTTACTTGAATGAAGTCTTGCTTGTAGGAAGACTCAGAGCATGGGATTTAACTCCATTTCTGAAGTGAAACACACAGCATAGTTCTCATCGATGGATCACACTCTGCTTTAGAGCAAGAAGCATGCTCTTTCTTTCTAGAGTCTCTAATACCGCAGGAAACGTGAGTGTGCTCAGAACAAAAGAACAGTGTTTCCTACACATACAGGCCATATCTAGTTCAACTCTGCTTCTGAAACTGATACAAAGCACTGGTCCTCTAACATTCAATGCTTGTCAGTTAAGATGAGAAACGTGTGAGCTTCGTGAACTATGTAGTTCGTTTGAGCTGTAAAGTAACTGCCCTTACCTGAAACGAAGTCTTGCTTGTAGGAAGACTCAGAGCCTGTAATTTAACTCCATTTCTGAAGTGAAACACAGCAGAGTTCTCATCCATTGATCACACTCTGCTTTAGAGCCAGAAGCACGCTCTTGCTTTCCAGGGTCTCTAAGACAGCAGGAAATGTGAGTGTGATGAAAACAAAAGAACGGTGTTACCTACACACACGGACCATATCTAGTACAACTCTGCCTCTGAAATTGATACAAAGCACAGGTCCTCTAAGATCCAATGCTTGTCAGTTAAGATGAGAAACGTGTGAGCTTCGTGAACGATGTAGATCGTTTGAGCTGAAAAGTGACTGCCCTTACTTGAAACGAAGTCTTGCTTGTAGGAAGACACAGAGCCTGGAATATAACTCCATTTCTGAAGGGAAACACACAGCATAGTTCTCATCGATGGATCACACTCTGCTTTAGAGCAAGAAGCACGCACTTGCTTTCTAGAGTCTCTAATAGAGCAGGAAACATGAGTGTGCTCAGAACAAAAGAACTGTGTTTCCTACACATATGGGCCATATCTAGTTCAACTCTGCTTCTGAAACTGAAACAAACCACAGGTCCTCTAACATCCAATGCTTGTCAGTTAAGATGAGAAACGTGTGAGCTTCGTGAACGATGTAGTTCGTTTGAGCAGTAAAGTAACTGCCCATACCTGAAACGAAGTCTTGCTTGTAGGAAGACTCCGAGCCTGGGATTTAACTCCATTTCTGAAGTGAAACACACAGCAGAGTTCTCATCCATTGATCACACTGTGCTTTAGAGCTAGAAGCACGCTCTTGCTTTCCAGGGTCTCTAAGAGTGCAGGAAATGTGAGTGTGATGAGAACAAAAGAACGGTGTGCCCTACACATACGGATCATATCTAGTACAACTCTGCCTCTGAAATTGATACAAAGCACAGGTCCTCTAACATCCAATGCTTGTCAGTTAAGATGAGAAACGTGTGCCCTTTGTGAACGATGTAGATCGTTTGAGCTGAAGAATGACTGCCCTTACTTGAAACGAAGTCTTGCTTGTAGGAAGACACAGAGCCTGGAATATAACTCCATTTCTGAAGGGAAACACACAGCATAGTTCTCATCGATGGATCACACTCTGCTTTAGAGCAAGAAGCACGCTCTTGCTTTCTAGAGTCTCTAATACAGCAGGAAACTTGAGTGTCCTCAGAACAAAAGAACTGTGTTTCCTACACATAGGGCCATATCTAGTTCAACTCTGCTTCTGAAACTGAAACAAACCACAGGTCCTCTAACATCCAATGCTTGTCAGCTTAGATGAGAAACGTGTGATCTTCGTGAACGATGTAGTTCGTTTGTGCTGAAAAGTGTTTGCCCTTACTTGAAGGAAGTCTTGCTTGTAGGAAGACTCAGAGCATGGGATTTAACTCCATTTCTGAAGTGAAACACACAGCATAGTTCTAATCGATGGATCACACATTGCTTTAGAGCAAGAAGCATGCTCTTTCTTTCTAGAGTCTCTAATACCGCAGGAAACGTGAGTGTGCTCAGAACAAAAAAACAGTGTTTTCCTACACATACAGGCCATATCTAGTTCAACTCTGCTTCTGAAACTGATACAAAGCACTGGTCCTCTAACATTCAATGCTTGTCAGTTAAGATGAGAAACGTGTGAGCTTCGTGAACGATGTAGTTCCTTTGATCTGAAAAATGACTGCACTTACTTGAAACGAAGTCTTGCTTGTAGGAAGACAAAGAGCCTGGAATTTAAATCCATTTCTGAAGGGAAACACACAGAATAGTTCTCTTCGATGGATCACACTCTGCTTTAGAGCAAGAGCACGCTCTTGCTTTCTAGAGTCTCTAATACCGTTGGAAACTTGAGTGTGCTCAGAACAAAAGAACGGTGTTTCCTACACATACGGGCCATATCTAGTTCAACTCTGCTTCTGAACCTGAAACAAACCACAGGTCCTCTAACATCCAATGCTTGTCAGTTAAGATGAGAAACGTGTGAGCTTCGTGAACTATGTAGTTCGTTTGAGCTGTAAAGTAACTGCCCTTACCTGAAACGAAGTCTTGCTTGTAGGAAGACTCAGAGCCTGTAATTTAACTCCATTTCTGAAGTGAAACACACAGCAGAGTTCTTATCCATTGATCACACTCTGCTTTAGAGCCAGAAGCACGCTCTTGCTTTCCAGGGTCTCTAAGACAGCAGGAAATGTGAGTGTGATGAAAACAAAAGAACGGTGTTACCTACACACACGGACCATATCTAGTACAACTCTGCCTCTGAAACTGATACAAAGCACAGGTCCTCTAAGATCCAATGCTTGTCAGTTAAGATGAGAAACGTGTGAGCTTCGTGAACGATGTAGATCGTTTGAGCTGAAAAGTGACTGCCCTTACTTGAAACGAAGTCTTGCTTGTAGAAAGACACAGAGCCTGGAATATAACTCCATTTCTGAAGGGAAACACACAGCATAGTTCTCATCGATGGATCACACTCTGCTTTAGAGCCAGAAGCACGCTCTTGCTTTCTAGAGTCTCTAATAGAGCAGGAAACTTGAGTGTGCTCAGAACAAAAGAACTGTGTTTCCTACACATATGGGCCATATCTAGTTCAACTCTGCTTCTGAAACTGAAACAAACCAGAGGTCCTCTAACATCCAATGCTTGTCAGTTAAGATGAGAAACGTGTGAGCTTCGTGAATGATGTAGTTCGTTTGAGCAGTAAAGTAACTGCCCATACCTGAAACGAAGTCTTGCTTGTAGGAAGACAAAGAGCCTGGAATTTAACTTCATTTCTGAAGGGAAACACACAGAATAGTTCTCTTCGATGGATCACACTCTGCTTTAGAGCAAGAGCACGCTCTTGCTTTCTAGAGTCTCTAATACAGCCGGAAACTTGAGTGTGCTCAGAACAAAAGAACGGTGTTTCCTACACATACGGGCCATATCTAGTTCAACTCTGCTTCTAAACCTGAAACAAACCACAGGTCCTCTAACATCCAATGCTTGTCAGTTAAGATGAGAAACGTGTGAGCTTCGTGAACGATGTAGTTGTTTGAGCTGTAAAGTAACTGCCCATACCTGAAACGAAGTCTTGCTTGTAGGAAGACTCCAAGCCTGGGATTTAACTCCATTTCTGAAGTGAAACACACAGCAGAGTTATCATCCATTGATCACACTGTGCTTTAGAGCTAGAAGCACGCTCTTGCTTTCCAGGGTCTCTAAGAGTGCAGGAAATGTGAGTGTGATGAGAACAAAAGAACGGTGTGCCCTACACATACGGATCATATCTAGTACAACTCTGCCTCTGAAATTGATACAAAGCACAGGTCCTCTAACATCCAATGCTTGTCAGTTAAGATGAGAAACGTGTGCCCTTTGTGAATGATGTAGATCGTTTGAGTTGAAGAATGACTGCCCTTACTTGAAACGAAGTCTTGCTTGTAGGAAGACACAGAGCCTGGAATATAACTCCATTTCTGAAGGGAAACACACAGCATAGTTCTCATCGATGGATCACACTCTGCTTTAGAGCAAGAAGCACGCTCTTGCTTTCTAGAGTCTCTAATACAGCAGGAAACTTGAGTGTCCTCAGAACAAAAGAACTGTGTTTCCTACACATAGGTCCATATCTAGTTCAACTCTTCTTCTGAAACTGAAACAAACCACAGATCCTCTAACATCCAATGCTTGTCAGTTTAGATGAGAAACGTGTGATCTTCGTGAACGATGTAGTTCGTTTGTGCTGAAAAGTGTCTGCCCTTACTTGAATGAAGTCTTGCTTGTAGGAAGACTCAGAGCATGGGATTTAACTCCATTTCTGAAGTGAAACACACAGCATAGTTCTAATCGATGGATCACACTCTGCTTTAGAGCAAGAAGCATGCTCTTTCTTTCTAGAGTCTCTAATACCGCAGGAAACGTGAGTGTGCTCAGAACAAAAGAATAGTGTTTCCTACACATACAGGCCATATCTAGTTCAACTCTGCTTCTGAAACTGATACAAAGCACTGGTCCTCTAACATTCAATGCTTGTCAGTTAAGATGAGAAACGTGTGAGCTTCGTGAACGATGTAGTTCCTTTGATCTGAAAAATGACTGCACTTACTTGAAACGAAGTCTTGTTTGTAGGAAGACAAAGAGCCTGGAATTTAACTCCATTTCTGAAGGGAAACACACAGAATAGTTCTCTTCGATGGATCATACTCTGCTTTAGAATAATAGCACGCTCTTGCTTTCTAGAGTCTCTAATACAGCCGGAAACTTGAGTGTGCTCAGAACAAAAGAACGGTGTTTCCTACACATACGGGCCATATCTAGTTCAACTCTGCTTCTGAACCTGAAACAAACCACAGGTCCTCTAACATCCAATGCTTGTCAGTTAAGATGAGAAACGTGTGAGCTTCGTGAACTATGTAGTTCGTTTGAGCTGTAAAGTAACTGCCCTTACCTGAAACGAAGTCTTGCTTGTAGGAAGACTCAGAGCCTGTAATTTAACTCCATTTCTGAAGTGAAACACACAGCAGAGTTCTCATCCATTGATCACACTCTGCTTTAGAGCCAGAAGCACGCTCTTGCTTTCCAGGGTCTCTAAGACAGCAGGAAATGTGATTGTGATGAAAACAAAAGAACGGCGTTACCTACACACACGGACCATATCTAGTACAACTCTGCCTCTGAAATTGATACAAAGCACAGGTCCTCTAAGATCCAATGCTTGTCAGTTAAGATGAGAAACGTGTGAGCTTCGTGAACGATGTAGATCGTTTGAGCTGAAAAGTGACAGCCCTTACTTGAAACGAAGTCTTGCTTGTAGGAAGACACAGAGCCTGGAATATAACTCCATTTCTGAAGGGAAACACACAGCATAGTTCTCATCGATGGATCACACTCCGCTTTAGAGCAAGAAGCACGCTCTTGCTTTCTAGAGTCTCTAATAGAGCAGGAAACATGAGTGTGCTCAGAACAAAAGAACTGTGTTTCCTACACATATGGGCCATATCTAGTTCAACTCTGCTTCTGAAACTGAAACAAACCACAGGTCCTCTAACATCCAATGCTTGTCAGTTAAGATGAGAAACGTGTGAGATTCGTGAACGATGTAGTTCGTTTGAGCAGGAAAGTAACTGCCCATACCTGAAACGAAGTCTTGCTTGTAGGAAGACTCCGAGCCTGGGATTTAACTCCATTTCTGAAGTGAAACACACAGCAGAGTTCTCATCCATTGATCACACTGTGCTTTAGAGCTAGAAGCACGCTCTTGCTTTCCAGGGTCTCTAAGAGTGCAGGAAATGTGAGTGTGATGAGAACAAAAGAACGGTGTGCCCTACACATACGGATCATATCTAGTACAACTCTGCCTCTGAAATTGATACAAAGCACAGGTCCTCTATCATCCAATGCTTGTCAGTTAAGATGAGAAACGTGTGCCCTTTGTGAATGATGTAGATCGTTTGAGCTGAAGAATGACTGCCCTTACTTGAAACGAAGTCTTGCTTGTAGGAAGACACAGAGCCTGGAATATAACTCCATTTCTGAAGGGAAACACACAGCATAGTTCTCATCGATGGATCACACTCTGCTTTAGAGCAAGAAGCACGCTCTTGCTTTCTAGAGTCTCTAATACAGCAGGAAACTTGAGTGTCCTCAGAACAAAAGAACTGTGTTTCCTACACATAGGGCCATATCTAGTTCAACTCTTCCTCTGAAACTGAAACAAACCACAGGTCCTCTAACATCCAATGCTTGTCAGTTTAGATGAGAAACGTGTGATCTTCGTGAACGATGTAGTTCGTTTGTGCTGAAAAGTGTCTGCCCTTACTTGAATGAAGTCTTGCTTGTAGGAAGACTCAGAGCATGGGATTTAACTCCATTTCTGAAGTGAAACACACAGCAGAGTTCTCATCCATTGATCACACTCTGCTTTAGAGCCAGAAGCACGCTCTTGCTTTCCAGGGTCTCTAAGACAGCAGGAAATGTGAGTGTGATGAAAACAAAAGAACGGTGTTACCTACACACACGGACCATATCTAGTACAACTCTGCCTCTGAAATTGATACAAAGCACAGGTCCTCTAAGATCCAATGCTTGTCAGTTAAGATGAGAAACGTGTGAGCTTCGTGAACGATGTAGATCGTTTGAGCTGAAAAGTGACTGCCCTTACTTGAAAAGAAGTCTTGCTTGTAGGAAGACACAGAGCCTGGAATATAACTCCATTTCTGAAGGGAAACACACAGCATAGTTCTCATCGATGGATCACACTCTGCTTTAGAGCAAGAAGCACGCTCTTGCTTTCTAGAGTCTCTAATAGAGCAGGAAACATGAGTGTGCTCAGAACAAAAGAACTGTGTTTCCTACACATATGGGCCATATCTAGTTCAACTCTGCTTCTGAAACTGAAACAAACCACAGGTCCTCTAACATCCAATGCTTGTCAGTTAAGATGAGAAACGTGTGAGCTTCGTGAACGATGTAGTTCGTTTGAGCAGTAAAGTAACTGCCCATACCTGAAACGAAGTCTTGCTTGTAGGAAGATTCCGAGCCTGGGATCTAACTCCATTTCTGAAGTGAAACACACAGCAGAGTTCTCATCCATTGATCACACTGTGCTTTAGAGCTAGAAGCACGCTCTTGCTTTCCAGGGTCTCTAAGAGTGCAGGAAATGTGAGTGTGATGAGAACAAAAGAACGGTGTGCCCTACACATACGGATCATATCTAGTACAACTCTGCCTCTGAAATTGATACAAAGCACAGGTCCTCTAACATCCAATGCTTGTCAGTTAAGATGAGAAACGTGTGCCCTTTGTGAATGATGTAGATCGTTTGAGCTGAAGAATGACTGCCCTTACTTGAAACGAAGTCTTGCTTGTAGGAAGACACAGAGCCTGGAATATAACTCCATTTCTGAAGGGAAACACACAGCATAGTTCTCATCGATGGATCACACTCTGCTTTAGAGCAAGAAGCACGCTCTTGCTTTCTAGAGTCTCTAATACAGCAGGAAACTTGAGTGTCCTCAGAACAAAAGAACTGTGTTTCCTACACATAGGGCCATATCTAGTTCAACTCTTCTTCTGAAACTGAAACAAACCACAGGTCCTCTAACATCCAATGCTTGTCAGTTTAGATGAGAAACGTGTGAGCTTCGTGAACGATGTAGTTCGTTTGTGCTGAAAAGTGTCTGCCCTTACTTGAATGAAGTCTTGCTTGTAGGAAGACTCAGAGGATGGGATTTAACTCCATTTCTGAAGTGAAACACACAGCATAGTTCTAATCGATGGATCACACTCTGCTTTAGAGCAAGAAGCATGCTCTTTCTTTCTAGAGTCTCTAATACCGCAGGAAACGTGAGTGTGCTCAGAACAAAAGAACAGTGTTTCCTACACATACAGGCCATATCTAGTTCAACTCTGCTTCTGAAACTGATACAAAGCACTGGTCCTCTAACATTCAATGCTTGTCAGTTAAGATGAGAAACGTGTGAGCTTCGTGAACGATGTAGTTCCTTTGATCTGAAAAATGACTGCACTTACTTGAAACGAAGTCTTGCTTGTAGGAAGACAAAGAGCCTGGAATTTAACTCCATTTCTGAAGGGAAACACACGGAATAGTTCTCTTCGATGGATCACACTCTGCTTTAGAGCAAGAGCACGCTCTTGCTTTCTAGAGTCTCTAATACAGTTGGAAACTTGAGTGTGCTGAGAACAAAAGAACGGTGTTTCCTACACATACGGGCCATATCTAGTTCAACTCTGCTTCTGAACCTGAAACAAACCACAGGTCCTCTAACATCCAATGCTTGTCAGTTAAGATGAGAAACGTGTGAGCTTCGTGAACTATGTAGTTCGTTTGAGCTGTAAAGTAACTGCCCTTACCTGAAACGAAGTCTTGCTTGTAGGAAGACTCAGAGCCTGTAATTTAACTCCATTTCTGAAGTGAAACACACAGCAGAGTTCTTATCCATTGATCACACTCTGCTTTAGAGCCAGAAGCACGCTCTTGCTTTCCAGGGTCTCTAAGACAGCAGGAAATGTGAGTGTGATGAAAACAAAAGAACGGTGTTACCTACACACACGGACCATATCTAGTACAACTCTGCCTCTGAAATTGATACAAAGCACAGGTCCTCTAAGATCCAATGCTTGTCAGTTAAGATGAGAAACGTGTGAGCTTCGTGAACGATGTAGATCGTTTGAGCTGAAAAGTGACTGCCCTTACTTGAAACGAAGTCTTGCTTGTAGGAAGACACAGAGCCTGGAATATAACTCCATTTCTGAAGGGAAACACACAGCATAGTTCTCAGCGATGGATCACACTCTGCTTTAGAGCAAGAAGCACGCACTTGCTTTCTAGAGTCTCTAATACAGCAGGAAACTTGAGTGTCCTCAGAACAAAAGAACTGTGTTTCCTACACATAGAGCCATATCTAGTTCAACTCTGCTTCTGAAACTGAAACAAACCACAGGTCCTCTAACATCCAATGCTTGTCAGTTTAGATGAGAAAAGTGTGATCTTCGTGAAGGATGTATTTCGTTTGAGCTGAAAAGTGTCTGCCCTTACTTGAATGAAGTCTTGCTTGTAGGAAGACTCAGAGCATGGGATTTAACTCCATTTCTGAAGTGAAACACACAGCATAGTTCTCATCGATGGATCACACTCTACTTTAGAGCAAGAAGCATGCTCTTTCTTTCTAGAGTCTCTAATACCGCAGGAAACGTGAGTGTGCTCAGAACAAAAGAACAGTGTTTCCTACACATACAGGCCATATCTAGTTCAAATCTGCTTCTGAAACTGATACAAAGCACTGGTCTTCTAACATGCAATGCTTGTCAGTTAAGATGAGAAACGTGTGATCTTCGTGAACAATGTAGTTCGTTTGTGCTGAAAAGTGTCTGCCCTTACTTGAATGAAGTCTTGCTTGTAGGAAGACTCAGAGCATGGGATTTAACTCCATTTCTGAAGTGAAACACACAGCATAGTTCTCATCCATGGATCACACTCTGCTTTAGAGCAAGAAGCATGCTCTTTCTTTCTAGAGTCTCTAATACCGCAGGAAACGTGAGTGTGCTCAGAACAAAAGAACAGTGTTTCCTACACATACAGGCCATATCTAGTTCAACTCTGCTTCTGAAACTGATACAAAGCACTGGTCCTCTAACATTCAATGCTTGTCAGTTAAGATGAGAAACGTGTGAGCTTCGTGAACGATGTAGTTCCTTTGATCTGAAAAATGACTGCACTTACTTGAAACGAAGTCTTGCTTTAGGAAGACAAAGAGCCTGGAATTTAACTCCATTTCTGAAGGGAAACACACAGAATAGTTCTCTTCGATGGATCACACTCTGCTTTAGAGCAAGAGCACGCTCTTGCTTTCTAGAGTCTCTAATACAGCCGGAAACTTGAGTGTGCTCAGAACAAAAGAACGGTGTTTCCTACACATACGGGCCATATCTAGTTCAACTCTGCTTCTGAACCTGAAACAAACCACAGGTCCTCTAAAATCCAATGCTTGTCAGTTAAGATGAGAAACGTGTGAGCTTCGTGAACGATGTAGTTGTTTGAGCTGTAAAGTAACTGCCCATACCTGAAACGAAGTCTTGCTTGTAGGAAGACTCCAAGCCTGGGATTTAACTCCATTTCTGAAGTGAAACACACAGCAGAGTTTTCATCCATTGATCACACTGTTCTTTAGAGCTAGAAGCACGCTCTTGCTTTCCATGGTCTCTAAGGCTGCAGGAAATGTGAGTGTGATGAGAACAAAAGAACGGTGTGCCCTACACATACGGATCATATCTAGTACAACTCTGCCTCTGAAATTGATACAAAGCACAGGTCCTCTAACATCCAATGCTTGTCAGTTAAGATGAGAAACGTGTGCCCTTTGTGAACAATGTAGATCGTTTGAGCTGAAGAGTGACTGCCCTTACTTGAAACGAATTCTTGCTTGTAGGAAGACACAGAGCCTGGAATATAACTCCATTTCTGAAGGGAAACACACAGCATAGTTCTCATCGATGGATCACACTCTGCTTTAGAGCAAGAAGCACGCTCTTGTTTTCTAGAGTCTCTAATACAGCAGGAAACTTGAGTGTCCTCAGAACAAAAGAACTGTGTTTCCTACACATAGGGCCATATCTAGTTCAACTCTGCTTCTGAAACTGAAACAAATCACAGGTCCTCTAACATCCAATGCTTGTCAGTTTAGATGAGAAACATGTGATCTTCGTGAACGATGTAGTTCATTTGAGCTGAAAAGTGTATGCCCTTACTTGAATGAAGTCTTGCTTGTAGGAAGACTCAGAGCATGGGATTTAACTCCATTTCTGAAGTGAAACACACAGCATAGTTCTCATCGATGGATCACACTCTGCTTTAGAGCCAGAAGCACGCACTTGCTTTCCAGAGTCTCTAAGACAGCAGGAAAAGTGAGTGTGCTCAGAAGAAAAGAACAGTGTTTCCTATACATACAGACAATATCTAGTTCAACTCTGCTTCTGAAACTGAAACAAACCAGAGGTCCTCTAACATCCAATGCTTGTCAGTTAAGATGAGACACATGTGAGCTTCGGGAACGATGGAGTTCGTTTGAGCTGTAAAGTAACTGCCCTTACCTGAAACGAAGTCTTGCTTGTAGGAAGACTCAGAGCCTGGGTTTAACTCCATTTCTGAAGTGAAAAACACAGCAGAGTTCTCATCCATTGATCACAATCTGCTTTAGAGCCAGAAGCACGCTCTTGCTTTCCAGGCTCTCTAAGAAAGCAAGAAATGTGAGTGTGATGAAAACAAAAGAACGGTGTTACCTACTCACACGGACCATATCTAGTACAAGGCTGCCTCTGAAATTGATACAAAGCACAGGTCCTCTAAGATCCAATGCTTGTCAGTTAAGACGAGAAACGTGTGAGCTCCGTGAACGATGTAGATCCTTTGGGCTGAAAAGTGACTGCCCTTACTTGAAATGAAGTCTTGCTTGTAGGAAGACAGAGAGCGTGGAATATAACTCCATTTCTGAAGGGAAACACACAGCATAGTTCTCATCGATGGATCACACTCTGCTTTAGAGCAAGAAGCACGCTCTTGCTTTCTAGAGTCTCTAATACAGCAGGAAACTTGAGAGTCCTCAGAACAAAAGAACTGTGTTTCCTACACATAGGGCCATATCTAGTTCAACTCTGCTTCTGAAATTGAAACAAACCACAGGTCCTCTAACATCCAATGCTTGTCAGTTTAGATGAGAAACGTGTGATCTTCGTGAACGATGTAGTTCATTTGAGCTGAAAATTGTCTGCCCTTACTTGAATGAAGTCTTGCTTGTAGGAAGACTCAGAGCATGGGATTTAACTCCATTTCTGAAGTGAAACACACAGCATAGTTCTCATCGATGGATCACACTCTGCTTTAGAGCCAGAAGCACGCACTTGCTTTCCAGAGTCTCTAAGACAGCAGGAAAAGTGAGTGTGCTCAGAAGAAAAGAACAGTGTTTCCTATACATACAGACAATATCTAATTCAACTCTGCTTCTGAAACTGAAACTAACCAGAGGTCCTCTAACATCCAATGCTTGTCAGTTAAGATGAGACACATGTGAGCTTCGGGAACGATGGAGTTCGTTTGAGCTGTAAAGTAACTGCCCTTACCTGAAACGAAGTCTTGCTTGTAGGAAGACTCAGAGCCTGGGTTTAACTCCATTTCTGAAGTGAAAAACACAGCAGAGTTCTCATCCATTGATCACACTCTGCTTTAGAGCCAGAAGCACGCTCTTGCTTTCCAGGCTCTCTAAGACAGCAAGAAATGTGAGTGTGATGAAAACAAAAGAACGGTGTTACCTACACACACGGACCATATCTAGTACAAGGCTGCCTCTGAAATTGATACAAAGCACAGGTCCTCTAAGATCCAATGCTTGTCAGTTAAGATGAGAAACGTGTGAGCTCCGTGAACGATGTAGATCCTTTGAGCTGAAAAGTGACTGCCCTTACTTGAAATGAAGTCTTGCTTGTAGGAAGACAGAGAGCCTGGAATATAACTCCATTTCTGAAGGGAAACACACAGCATAGTTCTCATCGATGGATCACACTCTGCTTTAGAGCAAGAAGCACGCTCTTGCTTTCTAGAGTCTCTAATACAGCAGGAAACTTGAGTGTCCTCAGAAAAAAAGAACTGTGTTTTCTACACATAGGGCCATATCTAGTTCAACTCTGCTTCTGAAACTGAAACAAACCACAGGTCCTCTAACATCCAATGCTTGTCAGTTTAGATGAGAAACGTGTGATCTTCGTGAACGATGTAGTTCATTTGAGCTGAAAAGTGACTGCCCTTACTTGAATGAAGTCTTCCTTGTAGGAAGACTCAGAGCATGGGATTTAACTCCATTTCTGAAGGGAAACACACAGCATAGTTCTCATCGATGGATCACACTCTGCTTTAGAGCAAGAAGCATGCTCTTTCTTTCTAGAGTCTCTAATACCGCAGGAAACGTGAGTGTGCTCAGAACAAAAGAACAGTGTTTCCTACACATACAGGCCATATCTAGTTCAACTCTGCTTCTGAACCTGATACAAAGCACTGGTACTCTAACATTCAATGCTTGTCAGTTAAGATGAGAAACGTGTGAGCTTCGTGAACGATGTAGTTCCTTTGATCTGAAAAATGACTGCACTTACTTGAAACGAAGTCTTGCTTTAGGAAGACAAAGAGCCTGGAATTTAACTCCATTTCTGAAGGGAAACACACAGCATAGTTCTCTTTGATGGATCACACTCTGCTTTAGAGCAAGAGCACGCTCTTGCTTTCTAGAGTCTCTAATACAGTTGGAAACTTGAGTGTGCTCAGAACAAAAGAACGGTGTTTCCTACACATACGGGCCACATCTAGTTCAACTCTGCTTCTGAACCTGAAACAAACCACAGGTCCTCTAACATCCATTGCTTGTCAGTTAAGATGAGAAACGTGTGAGCTTCGTGAACGATGTAGTTTTTGTTTGAGCTATAAAGTAACTGCCCTTACCTGAAACGAATTCTTGCTTGTAGAAAGTCTCAAAGCCTGGGATTTAACTCCATTTGTGAAGTGAAACACAGAGCTGAGTTCTCATCCATTGATCACACTCTGCTTTAGAGCCAGAAGCACGCTCTTGCTTTCCAGGGTCTCTAAGACAGCAGGAAATGTGAGTGTGATGAAAACAAAAGAACGGTGTTACCTACAACACGGACCATATCTAGTACAACTCTGCCTCTGAAATTGATACAAAGCACAGGTCCTCTAAGATCCAATGCTTGTCAGTTAAGATGAGAATCATGTGGGCTTCGTGAACGATGTAGTTGTTTGAGCTGTAAAGTAACTGCCCTTACCTGAAACGAAGTCTTGCTTGTAGGAAGACTCAGAGCCTGTAATTTAACTCCATTTCTGAAGTGAAACACACAGCAGAGTTCTCATCCATTGATCACACTCTGCTTTAGAGCCAGAAGCACGCTCTTGCTTTCCAGGGTCTCTAAGACAGCAGGAAATGTGAGTGTGATGAAAACAAAAGAACGGTGTTACCTACACACATGGACCATATCTAGTACAACTCTGCCTCTGAAATTGATACAAAGCACAGGTCCTCTAAGATCCAATGCTTGTCAGTTAAGATGAGAAACGTGTGAGCTTCGTGAACGATGTAGATCGTTTGAGTTGAAAAGTGACTGCCCTTACTTGAAATGAAGTCTTGCTTGTAGGAAGACACAGAGCCTGGAATATAACTCCATTTCTGAAGGGAAACACACAGCATAGTTCTCATCGATGGATCACACTCTGCTTTAGAGCAAGAAGCACGCACTTGCTTTCTAGAGTCTCTAATAGAGCAGGAAACATGAGTGTGCTCAGAACAAAAGAACTGTGTTTCCTACACATATGGGCCATATCTAGTTCAACTCTGCTTCTGAAACTGAAACATACCACAGGTCCTCTAACATCCAATGTTTGTCAGTTAAGATGAGAAACGTGTGAGCTTCGTGAACGATGTAGTTCGTTTGAGCAGTAAAGTAACTGCCCATACCTGAAACGAAGTCTTGCTTGTAGGAAGATTCCGAGCCTGGGATTTAACTCCATTTCTGAAGTGAAACACACAGCAGAGTTCTCATCCATTGATCACACTGTGCTTTAGAGCTAGAAACACGCTCTTGCTTTCCAGGGTCTCTAAGAGTGCAGGAAATGTGAGTGTGATGAGAACAAAAGAACGGTGTGCCCTACACATACGGATCATATCTAGTACAACTCTGCCTCTGAAATTGATACAAAGCACAGGTCCTCTAACATCCAATGCTTGTCAGTTAAGATGAGAAACGTGTGCCCTTTGTGAACGATGTAGATCGTTTGAGCTGAAGAATGACTGCCCTTACTTGAAACGAAGTCTTGCTTGTAGGAAGACACAGAGCCTGGAATATAACTCCATTTCTGAAGGGAAACACACATCATAGTTCTCTTCGATGGATCACACTCTGCTTTAGAGCAAGAGCACGCTCTTGCTTTCTAGAGTCTCTAATACAGTTGGAAACTTGAGTGTGCTCAGAACAAAAGAACGGTGTTTCCTACACATACGGGCCATATCTAGTTCAACTCTGCTTCTGAACCTGAAACAAACCACAGGTCCTCTAACATCCAATGCTTGTCAGTTAAGATGAGAAACGTGTGAGCTTCGTGATCTATGTAGTTCGTTTGAGCTGTAAAGTAACTGCCCTTACCTGAAACGAAGTCTTGCTTGTAGGAAGACTCAGAGCCTGTAATTTAACTCCATTTCTGAAGTGAAACACACAGCAGAGTTCTTATCCATTGATCACACTCTGCTTTAGAGCCAGAAGCACGCTCTTGCTTTCCAGGGTCTCTAAGACAGCAGGAAATGTGAGTGTGATGAAAACAAAAGAACGGTGTTACCTACACACACGGACCATATCTAGTACAACTCTGCCTCTGAAATTGATACAAAGCACAGGTCCTCTAAGATCCAATGCTTGTCAGTTAAGATGAGAAACGTGTGAGCTTCGTGAACGATGTAGATCGTTTGAGCTGAAAAGTGACTGCCCTTACTTGAAACGAAGTCTTGCTTGTAGAAGACACAGAGCCTGGAATATAACTCCATTTCTGAAGGGAAACACACAGAATAGTTCTCTTCGATGGATCACACTCTGCTTTAGAGCAAGAGCACGCTCTTGCTTTCTAGAGTCTCTAATACAGCCGGAAACTTGAGTGTGCTCAGAACAAAAGAACGGTGTTTCCTACACATACCGGCCATATCTAGTTCAACTCTGCTTCTAAACCTGAAACAAACCACAGGTCCTCTAACATCCAATGCTTGTCAGTTAAGATGAGAAACGTGTGAGCTTCGTGAACGATGTAGTTGTTTGAGCTGTAAAGTAACTGCCCTTACCTGAAACGAATTCTTGCTTGTAGAAAGTCTCAAAGCCTGGGATTTAACTCCATTTGTGAAGTGAAACACAGAGCTGAGTTCTCATCCATTGATCACACTCTGCTTTAGAGCCAGAAGCACGCTCTTGCTTTCCAGGGTCTCTAAGACAGCAGGAAATGTGAGTGTGATGAAAACAAAAGAACGGTGTTACCTACAACACGGACCATATCTAGTACAACTCTGCCTCTGAAATTGATACAAAGCACAGGTCCTCTAAGATCCAATGCTTGTCAGTTAAGATGAGAAACATGTGAGCTTCGTGAACGATGTAGTTGTTTGAGCTGTAAAGTAACTGCCCATACCTGAAAGGAAGTCTTGCTTGTAGGAAGACTCCAAGCCTGGGATTTAACTCCATTTCTGAAGTGAAACACACAGCAGAGTTATCATCCATTGATCACACTGTTCTTTAGAGCTAGAAGCATGCTCTTGCTTTCCATGGTCTCTAAGGCTGCAGGAAATGTGAGTGTGATGAGAACAAAAGAACGGTGTGCCCTACACATACGGATCATATCTAGTACAACTCTGCCTCTGAAATTGATACAAAGCACAGGTCCTCTAACATCCAATGCTTGTCAGTTAAGATGAGAAACGTGTGATCTTCGTGAACGATGTAGTTCATTTGAGCTGAAAAGTGTCTGCCCTTACTTGAATGAAGTCTTGCTTGTAGGAAGACTCAGAGCATGGGATTTAACTCCATTTCTGAAGTGAAACACACAGCATAGTTCTCATCGATGGATCACACTCTGCTTTAGAGCCAGAAGCACGCACTTGCTTTCCAGAGTCTCTAAGACAGCAGGAAAAGTGAGTGTGCTCAGAAGAGAAGAACAGTGTTTCCTATACATACAGACAATATCTAGTTCAACTCTGCTTCTGAAACTGAAACAAACCAGAGGTCCTCTAACATCCAATGCTTGTCAGTTAAGATGAGACACATGTGAGCTTCGGGAACGATGGAGTTCGTTTGAGCTGTAAAGTAACTGCCCTTACCTGAAACGAAGTCTTGCTTGTAGGAAGACTCAGAGCCTGGGTTTAACTCCATTTCTGAAGTGAAACACACAGCAGAGTTCTCATCCATTGATCACACTCTGCTTTAGAGCCAGAAGCACGCTCTTGCTTTCCAGGGTCTCTAAGACAGCAAGAAATGTGAGTGTGATGAAAACAAAAGAACGGTGTTACCTACACACACGGACCATATCTAGTACAAGGCTGCCTCTGAAATTGATACAAACCACAGGTCCTCTAAGATCCAATGCTTGTCAGTTAAGATGAGAAACGTGTGAGCTCCGTGAACGATGTAGATCCTTTGAGCTGAAAAGTGACTGCCCTTACTTGAAATGAAGTCTTGCTTGTAGGAAGACAGAGAGCCTGGAATATAACTCCATTTCTGAAGGGAAACACACAGCATAGTTCTCATCGATGGATCACACTCTGCTTTAGAGCAAGAAGCACGCTCTTGCTTTCTAGAGTCTGTAATACAGCAGGAAACTTGAGTGTCCTCAGAACAAAAGAACTGTGTTTCCTACACATAGGGCCATATCTAGTTCAACTCTGCTTCTGAAACTGAAACAAACCACAGGTCCTCTAACATCCAATGCTTGTCAGTTTAGATGAGAAACGTGTGATCTTCGTGAACGATGTAGTTCATTTGAGCTGAAAAGTGACTGCCCTTACTTGAATGAAGTCTTGCTTGTAGGAAGACTCAGAGCATGGGATTTAACTCCATTTCTGAAGTGAAACACACAGCATAGTTCTCATCGATGGATCACACTCTGCTTTAGAACAAGAAGCATGCTCTTTCTTTCTAGAGTCTCTAATACCGCAGGAAACGTGAGTGTGCTCAGAACAAAAGAACAGTGTTTCCTACACATACAGGCCATATCTAGTTCAAATCTGCTTCTGAAACTGATACAAAGCACTGGTCTTCTAACATGCAATGCTTGTCAGTTAAGATGAGAAACGTGTGATCTTCGTGAACAATGTAGTTCGTTTGTGCTGAAAAGTGTCTGCCCTTAATTGAATGAAGTCTTGCTTGTAGGAAGACTCAGAGCATGGGATTTAACTCCATTTCTGAAGTGAAACACACAGCATAGTTCTCATCCATGGATCACACTCTGCTTTAGAGCAAGAAGCATGCTCTTTCTTTCTAGAGTCTCTAATACCGCAGGAAACGTGAGTGTGCTCAGAACAAAAGAACAGTGTTTCCTACACATACAGGCCATATCTAGTTCAACTCTGCTTCTGAAACTGATACAAAGCACTGGTCCTCTAACATTCAATGCTTGTCAGTTAAGATGAGAAACGTGTGAGCTTCGTGAACGATGTAGTTCCTTTGATCTGAAAAATGACTGCACTTACTTGAAACGAAGTCTTGCTTTAGGAAGACAAAGAGCCTGGAATTTAACTCCATTTCTGAAGGGAAACACACAGAATAGTTCTCTTCGATGGATCACACTCTGCTTTAGAGCAAGAGCACGCTCTTGCTTTCTAGAGTCTCTAATACAGCCGGAAACTTGAGTGTGCTCAGAACAAAAGAACGGTGTTTCCTACACATACGGGCCATATCTAGTTCAACTCTGCTTCTGAACCTGAAACAAACCACAGGTCCTCTAACATCCAATGCTTGTCAGTTAAGATGAGAAACGTGTGAGCTTCGTGAACGATGTAGTTGTTTGAGCTGTAAAGTAACTGCCCATACCTGAAACGAAGTCTTGCTTGTAGGAAGACTCCACGCCTGGGATGTAACTCCATTTCTGAAGTGAAACACACAGCAGAGTTTTCATCCATTGATCACACTGTTCTTTAGAGCTAGAAGCACGCTCTTGCTTTCCATGGTCTCTAAGGCTGCAGGAAATGTGAGTGTGATGAGAACAAAAGAACGGTGTGCCCTACACATACGGATCATATCTAGTACAACTCTGCCTCTGAAATTGATACAAAGCACAGGTCCTCTAACATCCAATGCTTGTCAGTTAAGATGAGAAACGTGTGCCCTTTGTGAACAATGTAGATCGTTTGAGCTGAAGAGTGACTGCCCTTACTTGAAACGAATTCTTGCTTGTAGGAAGACACAGAGCCTGGAATATAACTCCATTTCTGAAGGGAAACACACAGCATAGTTCTCATCGATGGATCACACTCTGCTTTAGAGCAAGAAGCACGCTCTTGTTTTCTAGAGTCTCTAATACAGCAGGAAACTTGAGTGTCCTCAGAACAAAAGAACTGTGTTTCCTACACATAGGGCCATATCTAGTTCAACTCTGCTTCTGAAACTGAAACAAATCACAGGTCCTCTAACATCCAATGCTTGTCAGTTTAGATGAGAAACATGTGATCTTCGTGAACGATGTAGTTCATTTGAGCTGAAAAGTGTCTGCCTTTACTTGAATGAAGTCTTGCTTGTAGGAAGACTCAGAGCATGGGATTTAACTCCATTTCTGAAGTGAAACACACAGCATAGTTCTCATCGATGGATCACACTCTGCTTTAGAGCCAGAAGCACGCACTTGCTTTCCAGAGTCTCTAAGACAGCAGGAAAAGTGAGTGTGCTCAGAAGAAAAGAACAGTGTTTCCTATACATACAGACAATATCTAGTTCAACTCTGCTTCTGAAACTGAAACAAACCAGAGGTCCTCTAACATCCAATGCTTGTCAGTTAAGATGAGACACATGTGAGCTTCGGGAACGATGGAGTTCGTTTGAGCTGTAAAGTAACTGCCCTTACCTGAAACGAAGTCTTGCTTGTAGGAAGACTCAGAGCCTGGGTTTAACTCCATTTCTGAAGTGAAAAACACAGCAGAGTTCTCATCCATTGATCACAATCTGCTTTAGAGCCAGAAGCACGCTCTTGCTTTCCAGGCTCTCTAAGAAAGCAAGAAATGTGAGTGTGATGAAAACAAAAGAACGGTGTTACCTACACACACGGACCATATCTAGTACAAGGCTGCCTCTGAAATTGATACAAAGCACAGGTCCTCTAAGATCCAATGCTTGTCAGTTAAGACGAGAAACGTGTGAGCTCCGTGAACGATGTAGATCCTTTGGGCTGAAAAGTGACTGCCCTTACTTGAAATGAAGTCTTGCTTGTAGGAAGACAGAGAGCGTGGAATATAACTCCATTTCTGAAGGGAAACACACAGCATAGTTCTCATCGATGGATCACACTCTGCTTTAGAGCAAGAAGCACGCTCTTGCTTTCTAGAGTCTCTAATACAGCAGGAAACTTGAGAGTCCTCAGAACAAAAGAACTGTGTTTCCTACACATAGGGCCATATCTAGTTCAACTCTGCTTCTGAAATTGAAACAAACCACAGGTCCTCTAACATCCAATGCTTGTCAGTTTAGATGAGAAACGTGTGATCTTCGTGAACGATGTAGTTCATTTGAGCTGAAAATTGTCTGCCCTTACTTGAATGAAGTCTTGCTTGTAGGAAGACTCAGAGCATGGGATTTAACTCCATTTCTGAAGTGAAACACACAGCATAGTTCTCATCGATGGATCACACTCTGCTTTAGAGCCAGAAGCACGCACTTGCTTTCCAGAGTCTCTAAGACAGCAGGAAAAGTGAGTGTGCTCAGAAGAAAAGAACAGTGTTTCCTATACATACAGACAATATCTAATTCAACTCTGCTTCTGAAACTGAAAATAACCAGAGGTCCTCTAACATCCAATGCTTGTCAGTTAAGATGAGACACATGTGAGCTTCGGGAACGATGGAGTTCGTTTGAGCTGTAAAGTAACTGCCCTTACCTGAAACGAAGTCTTGCTTGTAGGAAGACTCAGAGCCTGGGTTTAACTCCATTTCTGAAGTGAAAAACACAGCAGAGTTCTCATCCATTGATCACACTCTGCTTTAGAGCCAGAAGCACGCTCTTGCTTTCCAGGCTCTCTAAGACAGCAAGAAATGTGAGTGTGATGAAAACAAAAGAACGGTGTTACCTACACACACGGACCATATCTAGTACAAGGCTGCCTCTGAAATTGATACAAAGCACAGGTCCTCTAAGATCCAATGCTTGTCAGTTAAGATGAGAAACGTGTGAGCTCCGTGAACGATGTAGATCCTTTGAGCTGAAAAGTGACTGCCCTTACTTGAAATGAAGTCTTGCTTGTAGGAAGACAGAGAGCCTGGAATATAACTCCATTTCTGAAGGGAAACACACAGCATAGTTCTCATCGATGGATCACACTCTGCTTTAGAGCAAGAAGCATGCTCTTTCTTTCTAGAGTCTCTAATACCGCAGGAAACGTGAGTGTGCTCAGAACAAAAGAACAGTGTTTCCTACACATACAGGCCATATCTAGTTCAACTCTGCTTCTGAACCTGATACAAAGCACTGGTACTCTAACATTCAATGCTTGTCAGTTAAGATGAGAAACGTGTGAGCTTCGTGAACGATGTAGTTCCTTTGATCTGAAAAATGACTGCACTTACTTGAAACGAAGTCTTGCTTTAGGAAGACAAAGAGCCTGGAATTTAACTCCATTTCTGAAGGGAAACACACAGCATAGTTCTCTTTGATGGATCACACTCTGCTTTAGAGCAAGAGCACGCTCTTGCTTTCTAGAGTCTCTAATACAGTTGGAAACTTGAGTGTGCTCAGAACAAAAGAACGGTGTTTCCTACACATACGGGCCACATCTAGTTCAACTCTGCTTCTGAACCTGAAACAAACCACAGGTCCTCTAACATCCATTGCTTGTCAGTTAAGATGAGAAACGTGTGAGCTTCGTGAACGATGTAGTTTTTGTTTGAGCTATAAAGTAACTGCCCTTACCTGAAACGAATTCTTGCTTGTAGAAAGTCTCAAAGCCTGGGATTTAACTCCATTTGTGAAGTGAAACACAGAGCTGAGTTCTCATCCATTGATCACACTCTGCTTTAGAGCCAGAAGCACGCTCTTGCTTTCCAGGGTCTCTAAGACAGCAGGAAATGTGAGTGTGATGAAAACAAAAGAACGGTGTTACCTACAACACGGACCATATCTAGTACAACTCTGCCTCTGAAATTGATACAAAGCACAGGTCCTCTAAGATCCAATGCTTGTCAGTTAAGATGAGAAACATGTGGGCTTCGTGAACGATGTAGTTGTTTGAGCTGTAAAGTAACTGCCCTTACCTGAAACGAAGTCTTGCTTGTAGGAAGACTCAGAGCCTGTAATTTAACTCCATTTCTGAAGTGAAACACACAGCAGAGTTCTCATCCATTGATCACACTCTGCTTTAGAGCCAGAAGCACGCTCTTGCTTTCCAGGGTCTCTAAGACAGCAGGAAATGTGAGTGTGATGAAAACAAAAGAACGGTGTTACCTACACACATGGACCATATCTAGTACAACTCTGCCTCTGAAATTGATACAAAGCACAGGTCCTCTAAGATCCAATGCTTGTCAGTTAAGATGAGAAACGTGTGAGCTTCGTGAACGATGTAGATCGTTTGAGTTGAAAAGTGACTGCCCTTACTTGAAATGAAGTCTTGCTTGTAGGAAGACACAGAGCCTGGAATATAACTCCATTTCTGAAGGGAAACACACAACATAGTTCTCATCGATGGATCACACTCTGCTTTAGAGCAAGAAGCACGCACTTGCTTTCTAGAATCTCTAATAGAGCAGGAAACATGAGTGTGCTCAGAACAAAAGAACTGTGTTTCCTACACATATGGGCCATATCTAGTTCAACTCTGCTTCTGAAACTGAAACATACCACAGGTCCTCTAACATCCAATGTTTGTCAGTTAAGATGAGAAACGTGTGAGCTTCGTGAACGATGTAGTTCGTTTGAGCAGTAAAGTAACTGCCCATACCTCTAACGAAGTCTTGCTTGTAGGAAGATTCCGAGCCTGGGATTTAACTCCATTTCTGAAGTGAAACACACAGCAGAGTTCTCATCCATTGATCACACTGTGCTTTAGAGCTAGAAACACGCTCTTGCTTTCCAGGGTCTCTAAGAGTGCAGGAAATGTGAGTGTGATGAGAACAAAAGAACGGTGTGCCCTACACATACGGATCATATCTAGTACAACTCTGCCTCTGAAATTGATACAAAGCACAGGTCCTCTAACATCCAATGCTTGTCAGTTAAGATGAGAAACGTGTGCCCTTTGTGAACGATGTAGATCGTTTGAGCTGAAGAATTACTACCCTTACTTGAAACGAAGTCTTGCTTGTAGGAAGACACAGAGCCTGGAATATAACTCCATTTCTGAAGGGAAACACACAGCATAGTTCTCTTCGATGGATCACACTCTGCTTTAGAGCAAGAGCACGCTCTTGCTTTCTAGAGTCTCTAATACAGTTGGAAACTTGAGTGTGCTCAGAACAAAAGAACGGTGTTTCCTACACATACGGGCCATATCTAGTTCAACTCTGCTTCTGAACCTGAAACAAACCACAGGTCCTCTAACATCCAATGCTTGTCAGTTAAGATGAGAAACGTGTGAGCTTCGTGAACTATGTAGTTCGTTTGAGCTGTAAAGTAACTGCCCTTACCTGAAACGAAGTCTTGCTTGTAGGAAGACTCAGAGCCTGTAATTTAACTCCATTTCTGAAGTGAAACACACAGCAGAGTTCTTATCCATTGATCACACTCTGCTTTAGAGCCAGAAGCACGCTCTTGCTTTCCAGGGTCTCTAAGACAGCAGGAAATGTGAGTGTGATGAAAACAAAAGAACGGTGTTACCTACACACACGGACCATATCTAGTACAACTCTGCCTCTGAAATTGATACAAAGCACAGGTCCTCTAAGATCCAATGCTTGTCAGTTAAGATGAGAAACGTGTGAGCTTCGTGAACGATGTAGATCGTTTGAGCTGAAAAGTGACTGCCCTTACTTGAAACGAAGTCTTGCTTGTAGAAGACACAGAGCCTGGAATATAACTCCATTTCTGAAGGGAAACACACAGAATAGTTCTCTTCGATGGATCACACTCTGCTTTAGAGCAAGAGCACGCTCTTGCTTTCTAGAGTCTCTAATACAGCCGGAAACTTGAGTGTGCTCAGAACAAAAGAACGGTGTTACCTACAACACGGACCATATCTAGTACAACTCTGCCTCTGAAATTGATACAAAGCACAGGTCCTCTAAGATCCAATGCTTGTCAGTTAAGATGAGAAACATGTGAGCTTCGTGAACGATGTAGTTGTTTGAGCTGTAAAGTAACTGCCCATACCTGAAACGAAGTCTTGCTTGTAGGAAGACTCCAAGCCTGGGATTTAACTCCATTTCTGAAGTGAAACACACAGCAGAGTTATCATCCATTGATCACACTGTTCTTTAGAGCTAGAAGCACGCTCTTGCTTTCCATGGTCTCTAAGGCTGCAGGAAATGTGAGTGTGATGAGAACAAAAGAACGGTGTGCCCTACACATACGGATCATATCTAGTACAACTCTGCCTCTGAAATTGATACAAAGCACAGGTCCTCTAACATCCAATGCTTGTCAGTTAAGATGAGAAACGTGTGATCTTCGTGAACGATGTAATTCATTTGAGCTGAAAAGTGTCTGCCCTTACTTGAATGAAGTCTTGCTTGTAGGAAGACTCAGAGCATGGGATTTAACTCCATTTCTGAAGTGAAACACACAGCATAGTTCTCATCGATGGATCACACTCTGCTTTAGAGCCAGAAGCACGCACTTGCTTTCCAGAGTCTCTAAGACAGCAGGAAAAGTGAGTGTGCTCAGAAGAGAAGAACAGTGTTTCCTATACATACAGACAATATCTAGTTCAACTCTGCTTCTGAAACTGAAACAAACCAGAGGTCCTCTAACATCCAATGCTTGTCAGTTAAGATGAGACACATGTGAGCTTCGGGAACGATGGAGTTCGTTTGAGCTGTAAAGTAACTGCCCTTACCTGAAACGAAGTCTTGCTTGTAGGAAGACTCAGAGCCTGGGTTTAACTCCATTTCTGAAGTGAAACACACAGCAGAGTTCTCATCCATTGATCACACTCTGCTTTAGAGCCAGAAGCACGCTCTTGCTTTCCAGGGTCTCTAAGACAGCAAGAAATGTGAGTGTGATGAAAACAAAAGAACGGTGTTACCTACACACACGGACCATATCTAGTACAAGGCTGCCTCTGAAATTGATACAAACCACAGGTCCTCTAAGATCCAATGCTTGTCAGTTAAGATGAGAAACGTGTGAGCTCCGTGAACGATGTAGATCCTTTGAGCTGAAAAGTGACTGCCCTTACTTGAAATGAAGTCTTGCTTGTAGGAAGACAGAGAGCCTGGAATATAACTCCATTTCTGAAGGGAAACACACAGCATAGTTCTCATCGATGGATCACACTCTGCTTTAGAGCAAGAAGCACGCTCTTGCTTTCTAGAGTCTCTAATACAGCAGGAAACTTGAGTGTCCTCAGAACAAAAGAACTGTGTTTCCTACACATAGGGCCATATCTAGTTCAACTCTGCTTCTGAAACTGAAACAAACCACAGGTCCTCTAACATCCAATGCTTGTCAGTTTAGATGAGAAACGTGTGATCTTCGTGAACGATGTAGTTCATTTGAGCTGAAAAGTGTCTGCCCTTACTTGAATGAAGTCTTGCTTGTAGGAAGACTCAGAGCATGGGATTTAACTCCATTTCTGAAGTGAAACACACAGCATAGTTCTCATCGATGGATCACACTCTGCTTTAGAGCCAGAAGCACGCACTTGCTTTCCAGAGTCTCTAAGACAGCAGGAAAAGTGAGTGTGCTCAGAAGAGAAGAACAGTGTTTCCTATACATACAGACAATATCTAGTTCAACTCTGCTTCTGAAACTGAAACAAACCAGAGGTCCTCTAACATCCAATGCTTGTCAGTTAAGATGAGACACATGTGAGCTTCGGGAACGATGGAGTTCGTTTAAGCTGTAAAGTAACTGCCCTTATATGAAACGAAGTCTTGCTTGTAGGAAGACTCAGAGCGTGGGTTTAACTCCATTTCTGAAGTGAAAAACACAGCAGAGTTCTCATCCATTGATCACACTCTGCTTTAGAGCCAGAAGCACGCTCTTGCTTTCCAGGGTCTCTAAGACAGCAAGAAATGTGAGTGTGATGAAAACAAAGGAACGGTGTTACCTACACACACGGACCATATCTAGTACAAGGCTGCCTCTGAAATTGATACAAAGCACAGGTCCTCTAAGATCCAATGTTTGTCAGTTAAGATGTGAAACGTGTGAGCTCCGTGAACGATGTAGATCCTTTGAGCTGAAAAGTGACTGCCCTTACTTGAAATGAAGTCTTGCTTGTAGGAAGACAGAGAGCCTGGAATATAACTCCATTTCTGAAGGGAAACACACAGCATAGTTCTCATCGATGGATCACACTCTGCTTTAGAGCAAGAAGCACGCTCTTGCTTTCTAGAGTCTGTAATACAGCAGGAAACTTGAGTGTCCTCAGAACAAAAGAACTGTGTTTCCTACACATAGGGCCATATCTAGTTCAACTCTGCTTCTGAAACTGAAACAAACCACAGGTCCTCTAACATCCAATGCTTGTCAGTTTAGATGAGAAACGTGTGATCTTCGTGAACGATGTAGTTCATTTGAGCTGAAAAGTGACTGCCCTTACTTGAATGAAGTCTTGCTTGTAGGAAGACTCAGAGCATGGGATTTAACTCCATTTCTGAAGGGAAACACACAGCATAGTTCTTATCGATGGATCACACTCTGCTTTAGAGCAAGAAGCATGCTCTTTCTTTCTAGAGTCTCTAATACCGCAGGAAACGTGAGTGTGCTCAGAACAAAAGAACAGTGTTTCCTACACATACAGGCCATATCTAGTTCAACTCTGCTTCTGAACCTGATACAAAGCACTGGTACTCTAACATTCAATGCTTGTCAGTTAAGATGAGAAACGTGTGAGCTTCGTGAACGATGTAGTTCCTTTGATCTGAAAAATGACTGCACTTACTTGAAACGAAGTCTTGCTTTAGGAAGACAAAGAGCCTGGAATTTAACTCCATTTCTGAAGGGAAACACACAGCATAGTTCTCTTTGATGGATCACACTCTGCTTTAGAGCAAGAGCACGCTCTTGCTTTCTAGAGTCTCTAATACAGTTGGAAACTTGAGTGTGCTCAGAACAAAAGAACGGTGTTTCCTACACATACGGGCCACATCTAGTTCAACTCTGCTTCTGAACCTGAAACAAACCACAGGTCCTCTAACATCCATTGCTTGTCAGTTAAGATGAGAAACGTGTGAGCTTCGTGAACGATGTAGTTATTGTTTGAGCTGTAAAGTAACTGCCCTTACCTGAAATGAATTCTTGCTTGTAGAAAGTCTCAAAGCCTGGGATTTAACTCCATTTGTGAAGTGAAACACAGAGCTGAGTTCTCATCCATTGATCACACTCTGCTTTAGAGCCAGAAGCACGCTTTTGCTTTCCAGGGTCTCTAAGACAGCAGGAAATGTGAGTGTGATGAAAACAAAAGAACGGTGTTACCTACAACACGGACCATATCTAGTACAACTCTGCCTCTGAAATTGATACAAAGCACAGGTCCTCTAAGATCCAATGCTTGTCAGTTAAGATGAGAAACATGTGAGCTTCGTGAACGATGTAGATCGTTTGAGCTGAAAAGTGACTGCCCTTACTTGAAACGAAGTCTTACTTGTAGGAAGACACAGAGCCTGGAATATAACTCCATTTCTGAAGGGAAACACACAGCATAGTTCTCATCGATGGATCACACTCTGCTTTAGAGCAAGAAGCATGCTCTTGCTTTCTAGAGTCTCTAATACAGCAGGAAACTTGAGTGTCCTCAGAACAAAAGAACTGTGTTTCCTACACATAGGGCCATATCTAGTTCAACTCTGCTTCTGAAACTGAAACAAACCACAGGTCCTCTAACATCCAATGCTTGTCAGTTTAGATGAGAAACGTGTGATCTTCGTGAACGATGTAATTCGTTTGAGCTGAAAAGTGTCTGCCCTTACTTGAATGAAATCTTGCTTGTAGGAAGACTCAGAGCATGGGAATTAACTCCATTTCTGAAGTGAAACACACAGCATAGTTCTCATCGATGGATCACACTCTGCTTTAGAGCCAGAAGCACGCTCTTGCTTTCCAGAGTCTCTAAGACAGCAGGAAAAGTGAGTGTGCTCAGAAGAAAAGAACGGTGTTTCCTATACATACGGACAATATCTAGTTCAACTCTGCTTCTGAAACTGAAACAAACCAGAGGTCCTCTAACATCCAATGCTTGTCAGTTAAGATGAGACACATGTGAGCTTCGGTAACGATGGAGTTCGTTTGAGCTGTAAAGTAACTGCCCTTACCTGAAACGAAGTCTTGCTTGTAGGAAGACTCAGAGCCTGGGTTTAACTCCATTTCTGAAGTGAAACACACAGCAGAGTTCTCATCCATTGATCACACTCTGCTTTAGAGCCAGAAGCACGCTCTTGCTTTCCAGGCTCTCTAAGACAGCAAGAAATATGAGTGTGATGAAAACAAAAGAACGGTGTTACCTACACACACGGACCATATCTAGTACAAGGCTGCCTCTGAAATTGATACAAAGCACAGGTCCTCTAAGATCCAATGCTTGTCAGTTAAGATGAGAAACGTGTGAGCTCCGTAAACGATGTAGATCCTTTGAGCTGAAAAGTGACTGCCCTTACTTGAAATGAAGTCTTGCTGGTAGGAAGACAGAGAGCCTGGAATATAACTCCATTTCTGAAGGGAAACACACAGCATAGTTCTCTTCGATGGATCACACTCTGCTTTAGAGCAAGAGCACGCTCTTGCTTTCTAGAGTGTCTAATACAGTTGGAAACTTGAGTGTGCTCAGAACAAAAGAACGGTGTTTCCTACACATACGGGCCACATCTAGTTCAACTCTGCTTCTGAACCTGAAACAAACCACAGGTCCTCTAACATCCATTGCTTGTCAGTTAAGATGAGAAACGTGTGAGCTTCGTGAACGATGTAGTTTTTGTTTGAGCTGTAAAGTAACTGCCCTTACCTGAAACGAATTCTTGCTTGTAGAAAGTCTCAGAGCCTGGGATTTAACTCCATTTGTGAAGTGAAACACAGAGCTGAGTTCTCATCCATTGATCACACTCTGCTTTAGAGCCAGAAGCACGCTCTTGCTTTCCAGGGTCTCTAAGACAGCAGGAAATGTGAGTGTGATGAAAACAAAAGGACGGTGTTACCTACAACACGGACCATATCTAGTACAACTCTGCCTCTGAAATTGATACAAAGCACAGGTCCTCTAAGAACCAATGCTTGTCAGTTAAGATGAGAAACATGTGAGCTTCGTGAACGATGTAGTTCGTTTGAGCAGTAAAGTAACTGCCCATACCTGAAACGAAGTCTTGCTTGTAGGAAAACTCCAAGCCTGGGATTTAACTCCATTTCTGAAGTGAAACACACAGCAGAGTTCTCATCCATTGATCACACTGTGCTTTAGAGCTAGAAGCACGCTCTTGCTATCCAGGGTCTCTAAGACTGCAGGAAATGTGAGTGTGATGAGAACAAAAGAACGGTGTGCCCTACACATACGGATCATATCTAGTACAACTCTGCCTCTGAAATTGAAACAAAGCACAGGTCCTCTAACATCCAATGCTTGTCAGTTTAGATGAGAAACGTGTGATCTTCGTGAACGATGTAGTTCGTTTGAGCTGAATAGTGTCTGCCCTTACTTGAATGAAGTCTTGCTTGTAGGAAGACTCACAGCATGGGATTTAACTCCATTTCTGAAGTGAAACATACAGCACAGTTCTCATCGATGGATCACACTCTGCTTTAGAGCAAGAAGCATGCTCTTTCTTTCTAGAGTCTCTAATACCGCAGGAAACGTGAGTGTGCTCAGAACAAAAGAACAGTGTTTCCTACACATACAGGCCATATCTAGTTCAACTCTGCTTCTGAACCTGATACAAAGCACTGGTACTCTAACATTCAATGCTTGTCAGTTAAGATGAGAAACGTGTGAGCTTCGTGAATGATGTAGTTCGTTTGAGCAGTAAAATAACTGCCCATACCTGAAACGAAGTCTTGCTTCTAGGAAGACTCCGAGCCTGGGATTTAACTCCATTTCTGAAGTGAAACACACAGCAGAGTTCTCATCCATTGATCACACTGTGCTTTAGAGCTAGCAGCATGCTCTTGCTTTCCATGGTCTCTAAGGCTGCAGGAAATGTGAGTGTGATGAGAACAAAAGAACGGTGTGCCCTACACATACGGATCATATCTAGTACAACTCTGCCTCTGAAATTGATACAAAGCACAGGTCCTCTAACATCCAATGCTTGTCAGTTAAGATGAGAAACGTGTGCCCTTTGTGAACAATGTAGATCGTTTGAGCTGAAGAGTGACTGCCCTTACTTGAAACGAAGTCTTGCTTGTAGGAAGACACAGAGCCTGGAATATAACTCCATTTCTGAAGGGAAACACACAGCATAGTTCTCATCGATGGATCACACTCTGCTTTAGAGCAAGAAACACGCTCTTGCTTTCTAGAGTCTCTAATACAGCAGGAAACTTGAGTGTCCTCAGAACAAAAGAACTGTGTTTCCTACACATAGGGCCATGTCTAGTTCAACTCTGCTTCTGAAACTGAAACAAACCACAGGTCCTCTAACATCCAATGCTTGTCAGTTTAGATGAGAAACGTGTGATCTTCGTGAACGATGTAGTTCGTTTGAGCTGAAAAGTGTCTGCCCTTACTTGAATGAAGTCTTGCTTGTAGAAAGACTCAGAGGATGGGATTTAACCCCATTTCTGAAGTGAAACACACAGCATAGTTCTCATCGATGGATCACACTCTGCTTTAGAGCAAGGAGCATGCTCTTTCTTTCTAGAGTCTCTAATACCGCAGGAAACGTGAGTGTGCTCAGAACAAAAGAACAGTGTTTCCTACACATACAGGCCATATCTAGTTCAACTCTGCTTCTGAAACTGATACAAAGCACTGGTCCTCTAACATCCAATGCTTGTCAGTTAAGATGAGAAACGTGTGAGCTTCGTGAACGATGTAGATCGTTTGAGCTGAAAAGTGACTGCCCTTACCTGAAACGAAGTCTTGCTTGTAGGAAGACTCAGAGCCTGGGATTTAACTACATTTCTGAAGTGAAACACACAGCAGAGTTTTCATCCATTGATCACACTCTGCTTTAGAGCCAGAAGCACGCACTTGCTTTCCAGAGTCTCTAAGACAGCAGGAAAAGTGAGTGTGCTCAGAAGAAAAGAACGGTGTTTCCTATACATACGGACAATATCTAGTTCAACTCTGCTTCTGAAACTGAAACAAACCAGAGGTCCTCTAACATCCAATGCTTGTCAGTTAAGATGAGACACATGTGAGCTTCGGGAACGATGGAGTTCGTTTGAGCTGTAAAGTAACTGCCCTTACCTGAAACGAATTCATGCTTGTAGAAAGTCTCAGAGCCTGGGATTTAACTCCATTTGTGAAGTGAAACACAGAGCTGAGTTCTCATCCATTGATCACACTCTGCTTTAGAGCCAGAAGCACGCTCTTGCTTTCCAGGGTCTCTAAGACAGCAGGAAATGTGAGTGTGATGAAAACAAAAGAACGGTGTTACCTACAACACGGACCATATCTAGTACAACTCTGCCTCTGAAATTGATACAAAGCACAGGTCCTCTAAGATCCAATGCTTGTCAGTTAAGATGAGAAACATGTGAGCTTCGTGAACGATGTAGATCGTTTGAGCTAAAAAGTGACTGCCCTTACTTGAAACGAAGTCTTGCTTGTAGGAAGACACAGAGCCTGGAATATAACTCCATTTCTGAAGGGAAACACACAGCATAGTTCTCATCGATGGATCACACTCTGCTTTAGAGCAAGAAGCATGCTCTTGCTTTCTAGAGTCTCTAATACAGCAGGAAACTTGAGTGTCCTCAGAACAAAAGAACTGTGTTTCCTACACCTAGGGCCATATCTAGTTCAACTCTGCTTGAAACTGAAACAAACCACAGGTCCTCTAACATCCAATGCTTGTCAGTTTAGATGAGGAACGTGTGAGCTTCGTGAACGATGTAGTTCGTTTGAGCAGTAAAGTAACTGCCCATACCTGAAACGAAGTCTTGCTTGTAGGAAAACTCCAAGCCTGGGATTTAACTCCATTTCTGAAGTGAAACACACAGCAGAGTTCTCATCCATTGATCACACTGTGCTTTAGAGCTAGAAGCACGCTCTTGCTTTCCAGGGTCTCTAAGACTGCAGGAAATGTGAGTGTGATGAGAACAAAAGAACGGTGTGCCCTACACATAGGGATCATATCTACTACAACTCTGCCTCTGAAATTGATACAAAGCACAGGTCCTCTAACATACAATGCTTGTCAGTTTAGATGAGAAACGTGTGATCATTGTGAACGATGTAGTTCGTTTGAGCTGAATAGTGTCTGCCCTTACTTGAATGAAGTCTTGCTTGTAGGAAGACTCACAGCATGGGATTTAACTCCATTTCTGAAGTGAAACATACAGCATAGTTCTCATCGATGGATCACACTCTGCTTTAGAGCAAGAAGCATGCTCTTTCTTTCTAGAGTCTCTAATACCGCAGGAAACGTGAGTGTGCTCAGAACAAAAGAACAGTGTTTCCTACACATACAGGCCATATCTAGTTCAACTCTGCTTCTGAACCTGATACAAAGCACTGGTACTCTAACATTCAATGCTTGTCAGTTAAGATGAGAAACGTGTGAGCTTCAAGAACTATGTAGTTCCTTTGATCTGAAAAATGACTGCACATACTTGAAACGAAGTCTTGCTTGTAGGAAGACAAAGAGCCTGGAATTTAACTCCATTTCTGAAGGGAAACACACAGCATAGTTCTCTTCGATGGATCACACTCTGCTTTAGAGCAAGAGCATGCTCTTGCCTTCTAGAGTCTCTAATACAGCCGGAAACTTGAGTGTGCTCAGAACAAAAGAACGCAAAAGAACGGTGTTTCCTACATATACGGGCCATATCTAGTTCAACTCTGCTTCTGAACCTGAAACAAACCAAAGGTCCTCTAACATCCAATGCTTGTCAAGTAAGATGAGAAACGTGTGAGCTTCGTGAACGATGTAGTTCGTTTGAGCTGTAAAGTAACTGCCCTTACCTGAAACGAAGTCTTGCTTGTAGGAAGACTCAGAGCCTGGGATTTAACTCCATTTCTGAAGTGAAACACACAGCAGAGTTCTCATCCATTGATCACACTCTGCTTTAGAGCCAGAAGCACGCACTTGCTTTCCAGAGTCTCTAAGACAGCAGGAAAAGTGAGTGTGCTCAGAAGAAAAGAACGGTGTTTCCTATACATACGGACAATATCTAGTTCAACTCTGCTTCTGAAACTGAAACAAACCAGAGGTCCTCTAACATCCAATGCTTGTCAGTTAAGATGAGAAACGTGTGAGCTTCGTGAACGATGTAGTTCGTTTGAGCAGTAAATAACTGCCCATACCTGAAACGAAGTCTTGCTTGTAGGAAGACTCAGAGCCTGGGATTTAACTCCATTTCTGAAGTGAAACACACAGCAGAGTTCTCATCCATTGATCACACTGTGCTTTAGAGCTAGAAGCACGCTCTTGCTTTCCAGGGTCTCTAAGACAGCAGGAAATGTGAGTGTGATGAGAACAAAAGAACGGTGTGCCCTACACATATGGATCATATCTAGTACAACTCTGCCTCTGATATTGATACAAAGCACAGGTCCTCTAACATCCAATGCTTGTCAGTTAAGATGAGAAACGTGTGCCCTTTGTGAACGATGTAGATCGTTTGGCTGAAGAGTGACTGCCCTTACTTGAAATGAAGTCTTGCTTGTAGGAAGACACAGAGCCTGGAATAAAACTCCATTTCTGAAGGGAAACACACAGCATAGATCTCATCGATGGATCACACTCTGCTTTAGAGCAAGAAGCACGCTCTTGCTTTCTAGAGTCTCTAATACAGCAGGAAACTTCAGTGTCCTCAGAACAAAAGAACTGTGTTTCCTACACATAGAGCCATATCTAGTTCAACTCTGCTTCTGAAACTGAAACAAACCACAGGTCCTCTAACATCCAATGCTTGTCAGGTTAGATGAGAAACATGTGATCTTCGTGAACGATGTAGTTCGTTTGAGCTGAAAAGTGACTGCCCTTACTTGAATGAAGTCTTGCTTGTAGGAAGACTCAGAGCATGGGATTTAACTCCATTTCTGAAGTGAAACACACAGCATAGTTCTCATCGATGGATCACACTCTGCTTTAGAGCAAGAAGCATGCTCTTTCTTTCTAGAGTCTCTAATACTGCAGGAAACGTGAGTGTGCTCAGAACAAAAGAACAGTGTTTCCTACACATACAGGCCATATCTAGATCAACTCTGCTTCTGAAACTGATACAAAGCACTGGTACTCTAACATTCAATGCTTGTCAGTTAAGATGAGAAACGTGTGAGGTTCGGGAACGATGTAGTTCCTTTGATCTGAAAAATGACTGCACTTACTTGAAACGACGTCTTGCTTGTAGGAAGACAATGAACTTGGAATTTAACTCCATTTCTGAAGGGAAACACACAGAATAGTTCTCTTCGATGGATCACACTCTGCTTTAGAACAAGAGCACGCTCTTGCTTTCTAGAGTCTCTAATACAGCCGGAAACATGAGTGTGCTCAGAACAAAAGAACGGTGTTTCCTACACATACGGGCCATATCTAGTTCAACTCTGCTTCTGAACCTGAAACAAACCACAGGTCCTCTAACATCCAATGCTTGTCAGTTAAGATGAGAAACGTGTGAGCTTCGTGAACGATGTAGATCGTTTGAGCTGAAAAGTGACTGCCCTTACTTGAAACGAAGTCTTGCTTGTAGGAAGACAGAGAGCCTGGAATATAACTCCATTTCTGAAGGGAAACACACAGCATAGTTCTCATCGATGGATCACACTCTGCTTTAGGGCAAGAAGCACGCTCTTGCTTTCTAGAGTCTCTAATACAGCAGGAAACTTGAGTGTCCTCAGAACAAAAGAACTGTGTTTCCTACACATAGGGCCATATCTAGTTCAACTCTGCTTCTGAAACTGAAACAAACCACAGGTCCTCTAACATCCAATGCTTGTCAGTTTAGATGAGCAACGTGTGATCTCGTGAACGATGTAGTTCATTTGAGCTGAAAAGTGTCTGCCCTTACTTGAATGAAGTCTTGCTTGTAGAAAGACTCAGAGCATGGGATTTAACCCCATTTCTGAAGTGAAACACACAGCATAGTTCTCATCGATGGATCACACTCTGCTTTAGAGCAAGGAGCATGCTCTTTCTTTCTAGAGTCTCTAATACCGCAGGAAACGTGAGTGTGCTCAGAACAAAAGAACAGTGTTTCCTACACATACAGGCCATATCTAGTTCAACTCTGCTTCTGAAACTGATACAAAGCACTGGTCCTCTAACATCCAATGCTTGTCAGTTAAGATGAGAAACGTGTGAGCTTCGTGAACGATGTAGATCGTTTGAGCTGAAAAGTGACTGCCCTTACCTGAAACGAAGTCTTGCTTGTAGGAAGACTCAGAGCCTGGGATTTAACTACATTTCTGAAGTGAAACACACAGCAGAGTTTTCATCCATTGATCACACTCTGCTTTAGAGCCAGAAGCACGCACTTGCTTTCCAGAGTCTCTAAGACAGCAGGAAAAGTGAGTGTGCTCAGAAGAAAAGAACGGTGTTTCCTATACATACGGACAATATCTAGTTCAACTCTGCTTCTGAAACTGAAACAAACCAGAGGTCCTCTAACATCCAATGCTTGTCAGTTAAGATGAGACACATGTGAGCTTCGGTAACGATGGAGTTCGTTTGAGCTGTAAAGTAACTGCCCTTACCTGAAACGAATTCATGCTTGTAGAAAGTCTCAGAGCCTGGGATTTAACTCCATTTGTGAAGTGAAACACAGAGCTGAGTTCTCATCCATTGATCACACTCTGCTTTAGAGCCAGAAGCACGCTCTTGCTTTCCAGGGTCTCTAAGACAGCAGGAAATGTGAGTGTGATGAAAACAAAAGAACGGTGTTACCTACAACACGGACCATATCTAGTACAACTCTGCCTCTGAAATTGATACAAAGCACAGGTCCTCTAAGATCCAATGCTTGTCAGTTAAGATGAGAAACATGTGAGCTTCGTGAACGATGTAGATCGTTTGAGCTAAAAAGTGACTGCCCTTACTTGAAACGAAGTCTTGCTTGTAGGAAGACACAGAGCCTGGAATATAACTCCATTTCTGAAGGGAAACACACAGCATAGTTCTCATCGATGGATCACACTCTGCTTTAGAGCAAGAAGCATGCTCTTGCTTTCTAGAGTCTCTAATACAGCAGGAAACTTGAGTGTCCTCAGAACAAAAGAACTGTGTTTCCTACACCTAGGGCCATATCTAGTTCAACTCTGCTTGAAACTGAAACAAACCACAGGTCCTCTAACATCCAATGCTTGTCAGTTTAGATGAGGAACGTGTGAGCTTCGTGAACGATGTAGTTCGTTTGAGCAGTAAAGTAACTGCCCATACCTGAAACGAAGTCTTGCTTGTAGGAAAACTCCAAGCCTGGGATTTAACTCCATTTCTGAAGTGAAACACACAGCAGAGTTCTCATCCATTGATCACACTGTGCTTTAGAGCTAGAAGCACGCTCTTGCTTTCCAGGGTCTCTAAGACTGCAGGAAATGTGAGTGTGATGAGAACAAAAGAACGGTGTGCCCTACACATAGGGATCATATCTACTACAACTCTGCCTCTGAAATTGATACAAAGCACAGGTCCTCTAACATACAATGCTTGTCAGTTTAGATGAGAAACGTGTGATCATTGTGAACGATGTAGTTCGTTTGAGCTGAATAGTGTCTGCCCTTACTTGAATGAAGTCTTGCTTGTAGGAAGACTCACAGCATGGGATTTAACTCCATTTCTGAAGTGAAACATACAGCATAGTTCTCATCGATGGATCACACTCTGCTTTAGAGCAAGAAGCATGCTCTTTCTTTCTAGAGTCTCTAATACCGCAGGAAACGTGAGTGTGCTCAGAACAAAAGAACAGTGTTTCCTACACATACAGGCCATATCTAGTTCAACTCTGCTTCTGAACCTGATACAAAGCACTGGTACTCTAACATTCAATGCTTGTCAGTTAAGATGAGAAACGTGTGAGCTTCAAGAACTATGTAGTTCCTTTGATCTGAAAAATGACTGCACATACTTGAAACGAAGTCTTGCTTGTAGGAAGACAAAGAGCCTGGAATTTAACTCCATTTCTGAAGGGAAACACACAGCATAGTTCTCTTCGATGGATCACACTCTGCTTTAGAGCAAGAGCATGCTCTTGCCTTCTAGAGTCTCTAATACAGCCGGAAACTTGAGTGTGCTCAGAACAAAAGAACGCAAAAGAACGGTGTTTCCTACATATACGGGCCATATCTAGTTCAACTCTGCTTCTGAACCTGAAACAAACCAAAGGTCCTCTAACATCCAATGCTTGTCAAGTAAGATGAGAAACGTGTGAGCTTCCTGAACGATGTAGTTCGTTTGAGCTGTAAAGTAACTGCCCTTACCTGAAACGAAGTCTTGCTTGTAGGAAGACTCAGAGCCTGGGATTTAACTCCATTTCTGAAGTGAAACACACAGCAGAGTTCTCATCCATTGATCACACTCTGCTTTAGAGCCAGAAGCACGCACTTGCTTTCCAGAGTCTCTAAGACAGCAGGAAAAGTGAGTGTGCTCAGAAGAAAAGAACGGTGTTTCCTATACATACGGACAATATCTAGTTCAACTCTGCTTCTGAAACTGAAACAAACCAGAGGTCCTCTAACATCCAATGCTTGTCAGTTAAGATGAGAAACGTGTGAGCTTCGTGAACGATGTAGTTCGTTTGAGCAGTAAATAACTGCCCATACCTGAAACGAAGTCTTGCTTGTAGGAAGACTCAGAGCCTGGGATTTAACTCCATTTCTGAAGTGAAACACACAGCAGAGTTCTCATCCATTGATCACACTGTGCTTTAGAGCTAGAAGCACGCTCTTGCTTTCCAGGGTCTCTAAGACAGCAGGAAATGTGAGTGTGATGAGAACAAAAGAACGGTGTGCCCTACACATATGGATCATATCTAGTACAACTCTGCCTCTGATATTGATACAAAGCACAGGTCCTCTAACATCCAATGCTTGTCAGTTAAGATGAGAAACGTGTGCCCTTTGTGAACGATGTAGATCGTTTGGCTGAAGAGTGACTGCCCTTACTTGAAATGAAGTCTTGCTTGTAGGAAGACACAGAGCCTGGAATAAAACTCCATTTCTGAAGGGAAACACACAGCATAGATCTCATCGATGGATCACACTCTGCTTTAGAGCAAGAAGCACGCTCTTGCTTTCTAGAGTCTCTAATACAGCAGGAAACTTCAGTGTCCTCAGAACAAAAGAACTGTGTTTCCTACACATAGAGCCATATCTAGTTCAACTCTGCTTCTGAAACTGAAACAAACCACAGGTCCTCTAACATCCAATGCTTGTCAGGTTAGATGAGAAACATGTGATCTTCGTGAACGATGTAGTTCGTTTGAGCTGAAAAGTGACTGCCCTTACTTGAATGAAGTCTTGCTTGTAGGAAGACTCAGAGCATGGGATTTAACTCCATTTCTGAAGTGAAACACACAGCATAGTTCTCATCGATGGATCACACTCTGCTTTAGAGCAAGAAGCATGCTCTTTCTTTCTAGAGTCTCTAATACTGCAGGAAACGTGAGTGTGCTCAGAACAAAAGAACAGTGTTTCCTACACATACAGGCCATATCTAGTTCAACTCTGCTTCTGAAACTGATACAAAGCACTGGTACTCTAACATTCAATGCTTGTCAGTTAAGATGAGAAACGTGTGAGGTTCGGGAACGATGTAGTTCCTTTGATCTGAAAAATGACTGCACTTACTTGAAACGACGTCTTGCTTGTAGGAAGACAATGAACTTGGAATTTAACTCCATTTCTGAAGGGAAACACACAGAATAGTTCTCTTCGATGGATCACACTCTGCTTTAGAACAAGAGCACGCTCTTGCTTTCTAGAGTCTCTAATACAGCCGGAAACCTGAGTGTGCTCAGAACAAAAGAACGGTGTTTCCTACACATACGGGCCATATCTAGTTCAACTCTGCTTCTGAACCTGAAACAAACCACAGGTCCTCTAACATCCAATGCTTGTCAGTTAAGATGAGAAACGTGTGAGCTTCGTGAACGATGTAGATCGTTTGAGCTGAAAAGTGACTGCCCTTAATTGAAACGAAGTCTTGCTTGTAGGAAGACAGAGAGCCTGGAATATAACTCCATTTCTGAAGGGAAACACACAGCATAGTTCTCATCGATGGATCACACTCTGCTTTAGGGCAAGAAGCACGCTCTTGCTTTCTAGAGTCTCTAATACAGCAGGAAACTTGAGTGTCCTCAGAACAAAAGAACTGTGTTTCCTACACATAGGGCCATATCTAGTTCAACTCTGCTTCTGAAACTGAAACAAACCACAGGTCCTCTAACATCCAATGCTTGTCAGTTTAGATGAGCAACGTGTGATCTTCGTGAACGATGTAGTTCATTTGAGCTTAAAAGTGACTGCCCTTACTTGAATGAAGTCTTGCTTGTAGGAAGACTCAGAACATGGGATTTAACTCAATTTCTGAAGTGAAACACACAGCATAGTTCTCATCGATGGATCACACTCTGCTTTAGAGCAAGAAGCATGCTCTTTCTTTCTAGTGTCTCTTATACCGCAGGAAACGTGAGTGTGCTCAGAACAAAAGAACAGTGTTTCCTACACATACAGGCCATATCTAGTTCAACTCTGCTTCTGAACCTGATACAAAGCACTGGTACTCTAACATTCAATGCTTGTCAGTTAAGATGAGAAACGTGTGAGCTTCGTGAACAATGTAGTTCCTTTGATCTGAAAAATGACTGCACTTACTTGAAACGAATTCTTGCTTGTAGGAAGACAAAGAGCCTGGAATTTAACTCCATTTCTGAAGGGAAACACACAGCATAATTCTCTTCGATGGATCACACTCTGCTTTAGAGCAAGAACACGCTCTTGCTTTCTAGAGTCTCTAATACAGTTGGAAACTTGAGTGTGCTCAGAACAAAAGAACGGTGTTTCCTACACATACGGGCCACATCTAGTTCAACTCTGCTTCTGAACCTGAAACAAACCACAGGTCCTCTAACATCCATTGCTTGTCAGTTAAGATGAGAAACGTGTGAGCTTCGTGAACGATGTAGTTTGTTTGAGCTGTAAAGTAACTGCCCTTACCTGAAACGAATTCTTGCTTGTAGAAAGTCTCAGAGCCTGGGATTTAACTCCATTTGTGAAGTGAAACACAGAGCTGAGTTCTCATCCATTGATCACACTCTGCTTTAGAGCCAGAAGCACGCTCTTGCTTTCCAGGTTCTCTAAGACAGCAGGAAATGTGAGTGTGATGAAAACAAAAGAACGGTGTTACCTACAACACGGACCATATCTAGTACAACTCTGACTCTGAAATTGATACAAAGCACAGGTCCTCTAAGATCCAATGCTTGTCAGTTAAGATGAGAAACATGTGAGCTTCGTGAACGATGTAGATCGTTTGAGCTGAAAAGTGACTGCCATTACTTGAAACGAAGTCTTGCTTGTAGGAAGACACAGAGCCTGGAATATAACTCCATTTCTGAAGGGAAACACACAGCATAGTTCTCATCGATGGATCACACTCTGCTTTAGAGCAAGAAGCACGCTCTTTCTTTCTAGAGTCTCTAATAGAGCAGGCAACTTGAGTGTGCTCAGAACAAAAGAACTGTGTTTCCTACACATATGGGCCATACCTAGTTCAACTCTGCTTCTGAAACTGAAAAAAACCAGAGGTCCTCTAACATCCAATGCTTGTCAGTTAAGATGAGAAACGTGTGAGCTTCGTGATCGATGTAGTTCGTTTGAGCAGAAAAGTAACTGCCCATACCTGAAACGAAGTCTTGCTTGTAGGAAGACTCCGAGCCTGGTTTTTAACTCCATTTCTGAACTGAAACACACAGCAGAGTTCTCATCCATTGATCACACTGTGCTTTAGAGCTAGAAGCACGCTCTTGCTTTCCAGGGTCTCTAACACTGCAGGAAATGTGAGTGTGATGAGAACAAAAGAACGGTGTGCCCTACACATACGGATCATATCTAGTACCACTCTTCCTCTGAAATTGATACAAAGCACAGGTCCTCTAACATCCAATGCTTGTCAGTTAAGATGAGAAACGTGTACCCTTTGTGAACGATGTAGATCGTTTGAGCTGTAGAGTGACTGCCCTTACTTGAAACGAAGTCTTGCTTGTAGGAAGACACAGAGCCTGGAATAAAACTCCATTTCTGAAGGGAAACACACAGCATAGTTCTCATCGATGGATCACACTCTGTTTTAGAACAAGAAGCACGCTCTTGCTTTCTAGAGTCTCTAATACAGCCGGAAACTTGAGTGTCCTCAGAACAAAAGAACTGTGTTTCCTACACATAGAGCCATATCTAGTTCAACTCTGCTTCTGAAACTGAAACAAACCACAGGTCCTCTAACATCCAATGCTTGTCCGTTTAGATGAGAAACGTGTGATCTTCGTGAACGACGTAGTTCATTTGAGCTGAAAAGTGACTGCCCTTACTTGAATGAAGTCTTGCTTGTAGGAAGACTCAGAGCATGGGATTTAACTCCATTTCTGAAGTGAAACACACAGCATAGTTCTCATCGATGGATCACACTCTGCTTTAGAGCAAGAAGCATGCTCTTTCTTTCTAGAGTCTCTAATACTGCAGGAAACGTGAGTGTGCTCCGAACAAAAGAACAGTGTTTCCTACACATACAGGCCATATCTAGTTCAACTCTGCTTCTGAAACTGATACAAAGCACTGGTACTCTAACATTCAATGCTTGTCAGTTAAGATGAGAAACGTGTGAGCTTCGTGAACGATGTAGTTCCTTTGATCTGAAAAATGACTGCACTTACTTTAAACGAAGTCTTGCTTGTAGGAAGACAAAGAGCCTGGAATTTAACTCCATTTCTGAAGTGAAACACACAGCAGAGTTCTCATCCATTGATCACACTCTGCTTTAGAGCCAGAAGCACGCACTTGCTTTCCAGAGTCTCTAAGACAGCAGGAAAAGTGAGTGTGCTCAGAAGAAAAGAACGGTGTTTCCTATACATACGGACAATATCTAGTTCAACTCTGCTTCTGAAACTGAAACAAACCAGAGGTCCTCTAACATCCAATTCTTGTCAGTTAAGATGAGACACATGTGAGCTTCGGTAACGATGGAGTTCGTTTGAGCTGTAAATTAACTGCCCTTACCTTAAATGAAGTCTTGCTTGTAGGAAGACTCAGAGCCTGGGTTTAACTCCATTTCTGAAGTGAAACACAGAACAGAGTTCTCATCCATTGATCACACTCTGCTTTAGAGCCAGAAGCACGCTCTTGCTTTCCAGGGTCTCTAAGACAGCAAGAAATGTGAGTGTGATGAAAACAAAAGAACGGTGTCACCTACACACACGGACCATATCGAGTACAACTCTGCCTCTGAAATTGATACAAAGCACAGGTCCTCTAAGATCCAATGCTTGTCAGTTAAGATGAGAAACGTGTGAGCTTTGTGAACGATGTAGTTCGTTTGAGCAGTAAAGTAACTGCCCATACCTGAAACGAAGTCTTGCTTGTAGGAAGACTCCGAGCCTGGGATTTAACTCCATTTCTGAAGTGAAACACACAGCAGAGTTCTCATCCATTGATCACACTCTGCTTTAGAGCCAGAAGCACGCACTTGCTTTCCAGAGTCTCTAAGACAGCAGGAAAAGTGAGTGTGCTCAGAAGAAAAGAACGGTGTTTCCTATACATACGGACAATATCTAGTTCAACTCTGCTTCTGAAACTGAAACAAACCAGAGGTCCTCTAACATCCAATGCTTCTCAGTTAAGATGAGAAACGTGTGAGCTTCGTGAACGATGTAGTTCGTTTGAGCAGTAAAGTAACTGCCCATACCTGAAACGAAGTCTTGCTTGTAGGAAGACTCAGAGCCTGGGATTTAACTCCATTTCTGAAGTGAAACACACAGCAGAGTTCTCATCCATTGATCACACTGTGCTTTAGAGCTAGAAGCACGCTCTTTCTTTCCAGGGTCTCTAAGACTGCAGGAAATGTGAGTGTGATGAGAACAAAAGAACGGTGTGCCCTACACATATGGATCATATCTAGTACAACTCTGCCTCTGATATTGATACAAAGCACAGGTCCTCTAACATCCAATGCTTGTCAGTTAAGATGAGAAACGTGTGCCCTTTGTGAACGATGTAGATCGTTTGAGCTGAAGAGTGACTCCCTTACTTGAAACGAAGTCTTGCTTGTAGGAAGACACAGAGCCTGGAATAAAACTCCATTTCTGAAGGGAAACACACAGCATAGATCTCATCGATGGATCACACTCTGCTTTAGAGCAAGAAGCACGCTCTTGCTTTCTAGAGTCTCTAATACAGCAGGAAACTTGAGTGTCCTCAGAACAAAAGAACTGTGTTTCCTACACATAGAGCCATATCTAGTTCAACTCTGCTTCTGAAACTGAAACAAACCACAGGTCCTCTAACATCCAATGCTTGTCAGGTTAGATGAGAAACATGTGATCTTCGTGAACGATGTAGTTCGTTTGAGCTGAAAAGTGACTGCCCTTACTTGAATGAAGTCTTGCTTGTAGGAAGACTCAGAGCATGGGATTTAACTCCATTTCTGAAGTGAAACACACAGCATAGTTCTCATCGATGGATCACACTCTGCTTTAGAGCAAGAAGCACGCTCTTTCTTTCTAGAGTCTCTAATAGAGCAGGAAACTTGAGTGTGCTCAGAACAAAAGACCTGTGTTTCCTACACATATGGGCCATACCTAGTTCAACTCTGCTTCTGAAACTGAAAAAAACCAGAGGTCCTCTAACATCCAATGCTTGTCAGTTAAGATGAGAAACGTGTGAGCTTCGTGATCGATGTAGTTCGTTTGAGCAGAAAAGTAACTGCCCATACCTGAAACGAAGTCTTGCTTGTAGGAAGACTCCGAGCCTGGTTTTTAACTCCATTTCTGAACTGAAACACACAGCAGAGTTCTCATCCATTGATCACACTGTGCTTTAGAGCTAGAAGCACGCTCTTGCTTTCCAGGGTCTCTAACACTGCAGGAAATGTGAGTGTGATGAGAACAAAAGAACGGTGTGCCCTACACATACGGATCATATCTAGTACCACTCTTCCTCTGAAATTGATACAAAGCACAGGTCCTCTAACATCCAATGCTTGTCAGTTAAGATGAGAAACGTGTCCCCTTTGTGAACGATGTAGATCGTTTGAGCTGTAGAGTGACTGCCCTTACTTGAAACGAAGTCTTGCTTGTAGGAAGACACAGAGCCTGGAATAAAACTCCATTCCGGAAGGGAAACACACAGCATAGTTCTCATCGATGGATCACACTCTGTTTTAGAACAAGAAGCACGCTCTTGCTTTCTAGAGTCTCTAATACAGCCGGAAACTTGAGTGTCCTCAGAACAAAAGAACTGTGTTTCCTACACATAGAGCCATATCTAGTTCAACTCTGCTTCTGAAACTGAAACAAACCACAGGTCCTCTAACATCCAATGCTTGTCCGTTTAGATGAGAAACGTGTGATCTTCGTGAACGACGTAGTTCATTTGAGCTGAAAAGTGACTGCCCTTACTTGAATGAAGTCTTGCTTGTAGGAAGACTCAGAGCATGGGATTTAATTCCATTTCTGAAGTGAAACACACAGCATAGTTCTCATCGATGGATCACACTCTGCTTTAGAGCAAGAAGCATGCTCTTTCTTTCTAGAGTCTCTAATACTGCAGGAAACGTGAGTGTGCTCCGAACAAAAGAACAGTGTTTCCTACACATACAGGCCATATCTAGTTCAACTCTGCTTCTGAAACTGATACAAAGCACTGGTACTCTAACATTCAATGCTTGTCAGTTAAGATGAGAAATGTGTGAGCTTCGTGAACGATGTAGTTCCTTTGATCTGAAAAATGACTGCACTTACTTGAAACGAAGTCTTGCTTGTAGGAAGACAAAGAGCCTGGAATTTAACTCCATTTCTGAAGTGAAACACACAGCAGAGTTCTCATCCATTGATCACACTCTGCTTTAGAGCCAGAAGCACGCACTTGCTTTCCAGAGTCTCTAAGACAGCAGGAAAAGTGAGTGTGCTCAGAAGAAAAGAACGGTGTTTCCTATACATACGGACAATATCTAGTTCAACTCTGCTTCTGAAACTGAAACAAACCAGAGGTCCTCTAACATCCAATTCTTGTCAGTTAAGATGAGACACATGTGAGCTTCGGTAACGATGGAGTTCGTTTGAGCTGTAAATTAACTGCCCTTACCTTAAATGAAGTCTTGCTTGTAGGAAGACTCAGAGCCTGGGTTTAACTCCATTTCTGAAGTGAAACACAGAGCAGAGTTCTCATCCATTGATCACACTCTGCTTTAGAGCCAGAAGCACGCTCTTGCTTTCCAGGGTCTCTAAGACAGCAAGAAATGTGAGTGTGATGAAAACAAAAGAACGGTGTCACCTACACACACGGACCATATCGAGTACAACTCTGCCTCTGAAATTGATACAAAGCACAGGTCCTCTAAGATCCAATGCTTGTCAGTTAAGATGAGAAACGTGTGAGCTTTGTGAACGATGTAGTTCGTTTGAGCAGTAAAGTAACTGCCCATACCTGAAACGAAGTCTTGTTTGTAGGAAGACTCCGAGCCTGGGATTTAACTCCATTTCTGAAGTGAAACACACAGCAGAGTTCTCATCCATTGATCACACTCTGCTTTAGAGCCAGAAGCACGCACTTGCTTTCCAGAGTCTCTAAGACAGCAGGAAAAGTGAGTGTGCTCAGAAGAAAAGAACGGTGTTTCCTATACATACGGACAATATCTAGTTCAACTCTGCTTCTGAAACTGAAACAAACCAGAGGTCCTCTAACATCCAATGCTTTTCAGTTAAGATGAGAAACGTGTGAGCTTCGTGAACGATGTAGTTCGTTTGAGCAGTAAAGTAACTGCCCATACCTGAAACGAAGTCTTGCTTGTAGGAAGACTCAGAGCCTGGGATTTAACTCCATTTCTGAAGTGAAACACACAGCAGAGTTCTCATCCATTGATCACACTGTGCTTTAGAGCTAGAAGCACGCTCTTTCTTTCCAGGGTCTCTAAGACTGCAGGAAATGTGAGTGTGATGAGAACAAAAGAACGGTGTGCCCTACACATATGGATCATATCTAGTACAACTCTGCCTCTGATATTGATACAAAGCACAGGTCCTCTAACATCCAATGCTTGTCAGTTAAGATGAGAAACGTGTGCCCTTTGTGAACGATGTAGATCGTTTGAGCTGAAGAGTGACTGCCCTTACTTGAAACGAAGTCTTGCTTGTAGGAAGACACAGAGCCTGGAATAAAACTCCATTTCTGAAGGGAAACACACAGCATAGATCTCATCGATGGATCACACTCTGCTTTAGAGCAAGAAGCACGCTCTTGCTTTCTAGAGTCTCTAATACAGCAGGAAACTTGAGTGTCCTCAGAACAAAAGAACTGTGTTTCCTACACATAGAGCCATATCTAGTTCAACTCTGCTTCTGAAACTGAAACAAACCACAGGTCCTCTAACATCCAATGCTTGTCAGGTTAGATGAGAAACATGTGATCTTCGTGAACGATGTAGTTCGTTTGAGCTGAAAAGTGACTGCCCTTACTTGAATGAAGTCTTGCTTGTAGGAAGACTCAGAGCATGGGATTTAACTCCATTTCTGAAGTGAAACACACAGCATAGTTCTCATCGATGGATCACACTCTGCTTTAGAGCAAGAAGCATGCTCTTTCTTTCTAGAGTCTCTAATACTGCAGGAAACGTGAGTGTGCTCAGAACAAAAGAACAGTGTTTCCTACACATACAGGCCATATCTAGTTCAACTCTGCTTCTGAAACTGAAACAAACCACAGGTCCTCTAACATCCAATGCTTGTCAGTTTAGATGAGCAACGTGTGATCTTCGTGAACGATGTAGTTCATTTGAGCTTAAAAGTGACTGCCCTTACTTGAATGAAGTCTTGCTTGTAGGAAGACTCCGAGTCTGGTTTTTAACTCCATTTCTGAACTGAAACACACAGCAGAGTTCTCATCCATTGATCACACTGTGCTTTAGAGCTAGAAGCAGGCTCTTGCTTTCCAGGGTCTCTAAGACTGCAGGAAATGTAAGTGTGATGAGAACAAAAGAACGGTGTGCCCTACACATACGGATCATATCTAGTACAACTCTGCCTCTGAAATTGATACAAAGCACAGGTCCTGTAACATCCAATGCTTGTCAGTTAAGATGAGAAATGTGTGCCCTTTGTGAACGATGTAGATCTTTGAGCTGAAGAGTGACTGCCTTTACTTGAAACGAAATCTTGCTTGTAGGAAGACAGAGAGCCTGGAATATAACTCCATTTCTGAAGGGAAACACACAGCATAGTTCTCATCGATGGATCACACTCTGCTTTAGAGCAAGAAGCATGCTCTTTCTTTCTAGAGTCTCTAATACCGCAGGAAACGTGAGTGTGCTCAGAACAAAGAACAGTGTTTCCTACACATACAGGCCATATCTAGTTCAACTCTGCTTCAGAAACTGATACAAAGCACTGGTCCTCTAACATTCAATGCTTGTCAGTTAAGATGAGAAACGTGTGAGCTTCGTGAACGATGTAGTTCGTTTGAGCTGTAAAGTAACTGCCCTTACCTGAAACGAAGTCTTGCTTGTAGGAAGACTCAGAGCCTGGGATTTAACTCCATTTCTGAAGTGAAACACAGAGCTGAGTTCTCATCCATTGATCACACTCTGCTTTAGAGCCAGAAGCACGCTCTTGCTGTCCAGAGTCTCTAAGACAGCAGGAAATGTGAGTGTGATGAAAAAAAAGAACGGTGTTACCTACAAGACGGACCATATCTAGTACAACTCTGCCTCTGAAATTGATACAAAGCAGAGGTCCTCTAAGATCCAATGCTTGTCAGTTAAGATGAGAAACATGTGAGCTTCGTGAACGATGTAGATCATTTGAGCTGAAAAGTGACTGCCCTTACTTGAAACGAAGTCTTGCTTGGAGGAAGACACAGAGCCTGGAATATAACTCCATTTCTGAAGGGAAACACACAGCATAGATCTCATCGATGGATCACACTCTGCTTTAGAGCAAGAAGCACGCTCTTGCTTTCTAGAGTCTCTAATACAGCAGGAAACTTGAGTGTCCTCAGAACAAAAGAACTGTGTTTCCTACACATAGAGCCATATCTAGTTCAACTCTGCTTCTGAAACTGAAACAAACCACAGGTCCTCTAACATCCAATGCTTGTCAGGTTAGATGAGAAACATGTGATCTTCGTGAACGATGTAGTTCGTTTGAGCTGAAAAGTGACTGCCCTTACTTGAATGAAGTCTTGCTTGTAGGAAGACTCAGAGCATGGGATTTAACTCCATTTCTGAAGTGAAACACACAGCATAGTTCTCATCGATGGATCACACTCTGCTTTAGAGCAAGAAGCACGCTCTTTCTTTCTAGAGTCTCTAATAGAGCAGGAAACTTGAGTGTGCTCAGAACAAAAGACCTGTGTTTCCTACACATATGGGCCATACCTAGTTCAACTCTGCTTCTGAAACTGAAAAAAACCAGAGGTCCTCTAACATCCAATGCTTGTCAGTTAAGATGAGAAACGTGTGAGCTTCGTGATCGATGTAGTTCGTTTGAGCAGAAAAGTAACTGCCCATACCTGAAACGAAGTCTTGCTTGTAGGAAGACTCCGAGCCTGGTTTTTAACTCCATTTCTGAACTGAAACACACAGCAGAGTTCTCATCCATTGATCACACTGTGCTTTAGAGCTAGAAGCACGCTCTTGCTTTCCAGGGTCTCTAACACTGCAGGAAATGTGAGTGTGATGAGAACAAAAGAACGGTGTGCCCTACACATACGGATCATATCTAGTACCACTCTTCCTCTGAAATTGATACAAAGCACAGGTCCTCTAACATCCAATGCTTGTCAGTTAAGATGAGAAACGTGTCCCCTTTGTGAACGATGTAGATCGTTTGAGCTGTAGAGTGACTGCCCTTACTTGAAACGAAGTCTTGCTTGTAGGAAGACACAGAGCCTGGAATAAAACTCCATTCCGGAAGGGAAACACACAGCATAGTTCTCATCGATGGATCACACTCTGTTTTAGAACAAGAAGCACGCTCTTGCTTTCTAGAGTCTCTAATACAGCCGGAAACTTGAGTGTCCTCAGAACAAAAGAACTGTGTTTCCTACACATAGAGCCATATCTAGTTCAACTCTGCTTCTGAAACTGAAACAAACCACAGGTCCTCTAACATCCAATGCTTGTCCGTTTAGATGAGAAACGTGTGATCTTCGTGAACGACGTAGTTCATTTGAGCTGAAAAGTGACTGCCCTTACTTGAATGAAGTCTTGCTTGTAGGAAGACTCAGAGCATGGGATTTAATTCCATTTCTGAAGTGAAACACACAGCATAGTTCTCATCGATGGATCACACTCTGCTTTAGAGCAAGAAGCATGCTCTTTCTTTCTAGAGTCTCTAATACTGCAGGAAACGTGAGTGTGCTCCGAACAAAAGAACAGTGTTTCCTACACATACAGGCCATATCTAGTTCAACTCTGCTTCTGAAACTGATACAAAGCACTGGTACTCTAACATTCAATGCTTGTCAGTTAAGATGAGAAATGTGTGAGCTTCGTGAACGATGTAGTTCCTTTGATCTGAAAAATGACTGCACTTACTTGAAACGAAGTCTTGCTTGTAGGAAGACAAAGAGCCTGGAATTTAACTCCATTTCTGAAGTGAAACACACAGCAGAGTTCTCATCCATTGATCACACTCTGCTTTAGAGCCAGAAGCACGCACTTGCTTTCCAGAGTCTCTAAGACAGCAGGAAAAGTGAGTGTGCTCAGAAGAAAAGAACGGTGTTTCCTATACATACGGACAATATCTAGTTCAACTCTGCTTCTGAAACTGAAACAAACCAGAGGTCCTCTAACATCCAATTCTTGTCAGTTAAGATGAGACACATGTGAGCTTCGGTAACGATGGAGTTCGTTTGAGCTGTAAATTAACTGCCCTTACCTTAAATGAAGTCTTGCTTGTAGGAAGACTCAGAGCCTGGGTTTAACTCCATTTCTGAAGTGAAACACAGAGCAGAGTTCTCATCCATTGATCACACTCTGCTTTAGAGCCAGAAGCACGCTCTTGCTTTCCAGGGTCTCTAAGACAGCAAGAAATGTGAGTGTGATGAAAACAAAAGAACGGTGTCACCTACACACACGGACCATATCGAGTACAACTCTGCCTCTGAAATTGATACAAAGCACAGGTCCTCTAAGATCCAATGCTTGTCAGTTAAGATGAGAAACGTGTGAGCTTTGTGAACGATGTAGTTCGTTTGAGCAGTAAAGTAACTGCCCATACCTGAAACGAAGTCTTGTTTGTAGGAAGACTCCGAGCCTGGGATTTAACTCATTTCTGAAGTGAAACACACAGCAGAGTTCTCATCCATTGATCACACTCTGCTTTAGAGCCAGAAGCACGCACTTGCTTTCCAGAGTCTCTAAGACAGCAGGAAAAGTGAGTGTGCTCAGAAGAAAAGAACGGTGTTTCCTATACATACGGACAATATCTAGTTCAACTCTGCTTCTGAAACTGAAACAAACCAGAGGTCCTCTAACATCCAATGCTTTTCAGTTAAGATGAGAAACGTGTGAGCTTCGTGAACGATGTAGTTCGTTTGAGCAGTAAAGTAACTGCCCATACCTGAAACGAAGTCTTGCTTGTAGGAAGACTCAGAGCCTGGGATTTAACTCCATTTCTGAAGTGAAACACACAGCAGAGTTCTCATCCATTGATCACACTGTGCTTTAGAGCTAGAAGCACGCTCTTTCTTTCCAGGGTCTCTAAGACTGCAGGAAATGTGAGTGTGATGAGAACAAAAGAACGGTGTGCCCTACACATATGGATCATATCTAGTACAACTCTGCCTCTGATATTGATACAAAGCACAGGTCCTCTAACATCCAATGCTTGTCAGTTAAGATGAGAAACGTGTGCCCTTTGTGAACGATGTAGATCGTTTGAGCTGAAGAGTGACTGCCCTTACTTGAAACGAAGTCTTGCTTGTAGGAAGACACAGAGCCTGGAATAAAACTCCATTTCTGAAGGGAAACACACAGCATAGATCTCATCGATGGATCACACTCTGCTTTAGAGCAAGAAGCACGCTCTTGCTTTCTAGAGTCTCTAATACAGCAGGAAACTTGAGTGTCCTCAGAACAAAAGAACTGTGTTTCCTACACATAGAGCCATATCTAGTTCAACTCTGCTTCTGAAACTGAAACAAACCACAGGTCCTCTAACATCCAATGCTTGTCAGGTTAGATGAGAAACATGTGATCTTCGTGAACGATGTAGTTCGTTTGAGCTGAAAAGTGACTGCCCTTACTTGAATGAAGTCTTGCTTGTAGGAAGACTCAGAGCATGGGATTTAACTCCATTTCTGAAGTGAAACACACAGCATAGTTCTCATCGATGGATCACACTCTGCTTTAGAGCAAGAAGCATGCTCTTTCTTTCTAGAGTCTCTAATACTGCAGGAAACGTGAGTGTGCTCAGAACAAAAGAACAGTGTTTCCTACACATACAGGCCATATCTAGTTCAACTCTGCTTCTGAAACTGAAACAAACCACAGGTCCTCTAACATCCAATGCTTGTCAGTTTAGATGAGCAACGTGTGATCTTCGTGAACGATGTAGTTCATTTGAGCTTAAAAGTGACTGCCCTTACTTGAATGAAGTCTTGCTTGTAGGAAGACTCCGAGTCTGGTTTTTAACTCCATTTCTGAACTGAAACACACAGCAGAGTTCTCATCCATTGATCACACTGTGCTTTAGAGCTAGAAGCAGGCTCTTGCTTTCCAGGGTCTCTAAGACTGCAGGAAATGTAAGTGTGATGAGAACAAAAGAACGGTGTGCCCTACACATACGGATCATATCTAGTACAACTCTGCCTCTGAAATTGATACAAAGCACAGGTCCTGTAACATCCAATGCTTGTCAGTTAAGATGAGAAATGTGTGCCCTTTGTGAACGATGTAGATCTTTGAGCTGAAGAGTGACTGCCTTTACTTGAAACGAAATCTTGCTTGTAGGAAGACAGAGAGCCTGGAATATAACTCCATTTCTGAAGGGAAACACACAGCATAGTTCTCATCGATGGATCACACTCTGCTTTAGAGCAAGAAGCATGCTCTTTCTTTCTAGAGTCTCTAATACCGCAGGAAACGTGAGTGTGCTCAGAACAAAGAACAGTGTTTCCTACACATACAGGCCATATCTAGTTCAACTCTGCTTCAGAAACTGATACAAAGCACTGGTCCTCTAACATTCAATGCTTGTCAGTTAAGATGAGAAACGTGTGAGCTTCGTGAACGATGTAGTTCGTTTGAGCTGTAAAGTAACTGCCCTTACCTGAAACGAAGTCTTGCTTGTAGGAAGACTCAGAGCCTGGGATTTAACTCCATTTCTGAAGTGAAACACAGAGCTGAGTTCTCATCCATTGATCACACTCTGCTTTAGAGCCAGAAGCACGCTCTTGCTGTCCAGAGTCTCTAAGACAGCAGGAAATGTGAGTGTGATGAAAAAAAAGAACGGTGTTACCTACAAGACGGACCATATCTAGTACAACTCTGCCTCTGAAATTGATACAAAGCAGAGGTCCTCTAAGATCCAATGCTTGTCAGTTAAGATGAGAAACATGTGAGCTTCGTGAACGATGTAGATCATTTGAGCTGAAAAGTGACTGCCCTTACTTGAAACGAAGTCTTGCTTGGAGGAAGACACAGAGCCTGGAATATAACTCCATTTCTGAAGGGAAACACACAGCATAGTTCTCATCGATGGATCAAACTCTGCTTTAGAGCAAGAAGCACGCTCTTGCTTTCTAGAGTCTCTAATAGAGCAGGAAACTTGAGTGTGCTCAGAACAAAAGAACTGTGTTTCCTACACATATGGGCCATATCTAGTTCAACTCTGCTTCTGAAACTGAAACAAAACAGAGGTCCTCTAACATCCAATGCTTGTCAGTTAAGATGAGAAACGTGTGAGCTTCGTGAACGATGTAGTTCGTTTGAGCAGTAAAGTAACTGCCCATACCTGAAACGAAGTCTTGCTTGTAGGAAGACTCCGAGCCTGGGATTTAACTCCATTTCTGAACTGAAACACACAGCAGAGTTCTCATCCATTGATCACACTGTGCTTTAGAGCTAGGAGCACGCTCTTGCTTTCCAGGGTCTCTAAGACTGCAGGAAATGTGAGTGTGATGAGAACAAAAGAACGGTGTGCCCTACACATACGGATCATATCTAGTACAACTCTGCCTCTGAAATTGATACAAAGCACAGGTCCTCTAACATCCAATGCTTGTCAGTTAAGATGAGAAACGTGTGCCCTTTGTGAACGATGTAGATCGTTTGAGCTGAAGAGTGACTGCCCTTACTTGAAACGAAGTCATGCTTGTAGGAAGACACAGAGCCTGGAATATAACTCCATTTCTGAAGGGAAACACACAGCATAGTTCTCATCGATGGATCACACTCTGCTTTAGAGCAAGAAGCATGCTCTTGCTTTCTAGAGTCTCTAATACAGCAGGAAACTTGAGTGTCCTCAGAACAAAAGAACTGTGTTTCCTACACCTAGGGCCATATCTAGTTCAACTCTGCTTCTGAAACTGAAACAAACCACAGGTCCTCTAACATCCAATGCTTGTCAGTTTAGATGAGAAACGTGTGATCTTCGTGAACGATGTAGTTCGTTTGAGCTGAAAAGTGTCTGCCCTTACGTGAATGAAGTCTTGCTTGTAGGAAGACTCAGAGCATGGGATTTAACTCCATTTTTGAAGTGAAACACACAGCATAGTTCTCATCGATGGATCACACTCTGCTTTAGAGCAAGAAGCATGCTCTTTCTTTCTAGAGTCTCTAATACCGCAGGAAACGTGAGTGTGCTCAGAACAAAGAACAGTGTTTCCTACACATACAGGCCATATCTAGTTCAACCCTGCTTCAGAAACTGATACAAAGCACTGGTCCTCTAACATTCAATGCTTGTCAGTTAAGATGAGAAACGTGTGAGCTTCGTGAACGATGTAGATCCTTTGATCTGAAAAATGACTGCACTTACTTGAAACGAAGTCTTGCTTGTAAGAAGACACAGAGCCTGGAATAAAACTCCATTTCTGAAGGGAAACACACAGCATAGTTCTCATCGATGGATCACACTCTGTTTTAGAACAAGAAGCACGCTCTTGCTTTCTAGAGTCTCTAATACACCGGAAACTTGAGTGTCCTCAGAACAAAAGAACTGTGTTTCCTACACATAGAGCCATATCTAGTTCAACTCTGCTTCTGAAACTGAAACAAACCACAGGTCCTCTAACATCCAATGCTTGTCAGGTTAGATGAGAAACATGTGATCTTCGTGAACGATGTAGTTCGTTTGAGCTGAAAAGTGACTGCCCTTACTTGAATGAAGTCTTGCTTGTAGGAAGACTCAGAGCATGGGATTTAACTCCATTTCTGAAGTGAAACACACAGCATAGTTCTCATCGATGGATCACACTCTGCTTTAGAGCAAGAAGCATGCTCTTTCTTTCTAGAGTCTCTAATACTGCAGGAAACGTGAGTGTGCTCAGAACAAAAGAACAGTGTTTCCTACACATACAGGCCATATCTAGTTCAACTCTGCTTCTGAAACTGAAACAAACCACAGGTCCTCTAACATCCAATGCTTGTCAGTTTAGATGAGCAACGTGTGATCTTCGTGAATGATGTAGTTCATTTGAGCTTAAAAGTGACTGCCCTTACTTGAATGAAGTCTTGCTTGTAGGAAGACTCCGAGTCTGGTTTTTAACTCCATTTCTGAACTGAAACACACAGCAGAGTTCTCATCCATTGATCACACTGTGCTTTAGAGCTAGAAGCAGGCTCTTGCTTTCCAGGGTCTCTAAGACTGCAGGAAATGTAAGTGTGATGAGAACAAAAGAACGGTGTGCCCTACACATACGGATCATATCTAGTACAACTCTGCCTCTGAAATTGATACAAAGCACAGGTCCTGTAACATCCAATGCTTGTCAGTTAAGATGAGAAATGTGTGCCCTTTGTGAACGATGTAGATCTTTGAGCTGAAGAGTGATTGCCCTTACTTGAAACGAAGTCTTGCTTGTAGGAAGACAGAGAGCCTGGAATATAACTCCATTTCTGAAGGGAAACACACAGCATAGTTCTCATCGATGGTTCACACTCTGCTTTAGAGCAAGAAGCATGCTCTTTCTTTCTAGAGTCTCTAATACTGCAGGAAACGTGAGTGTGCTCAGAACAAAGAACAGTGTTTCCTACACATACAGGCCATATCTAGTTCAACTCTGCTTCAGAAACTGATACAAAGCACTGGTCCTCTAACATTCAATGCTTGTCAGTTAAGATGAGAAACGTGTGAGCTTCGTGAACGATGTAGTTCGTTTGAGCTGTAAAGTAACTGCCCTTACCTGAAACGAAGTCTTGCTTGTAGGAAGACTCAGAGCCTGGGATTTAACTCCATTTCTGAAGTGAAACACAGAGCTGAGTTCTCATCCATTGATCACACTCTGCTTTAGAGCCAGAAGCACGCTCTTGCTGTCCAGAGTCTCTAAGACAGCAGGAAATATGAGTGTGATGAAAAAAAAGAACGGTGTTACCTACAACACGGACCATATCTAGTACAACTCTGCCTCTGAAATTGATACAAAGCAGAGGTCCTCTAAGATCCAATGCTTGTCAGTTAAGATGAGAAACATGTGAGCTTCGTGAACGATGTAGATCATTTGAGCTGAAAAGTGACTGCCCTTACTTGAAACGAAGTCTTGCTTGTAGGAAGACACAGAGCCTGGAATATAACTCCATTTCTGAAGGGAAACACACAGCATAGTTCTCATCGATGGATCAAACTCTGCTTTAGAGCAAGAAGCACGCTCTTGCTTTCTAGAGTCTCTAATAGAGCAGGAAACTTGAGTGTGCTCAGAACAAAAGAACTGTGTTTCCTACACATATGGGCCATATCTAGTTTAACTCTGCTTCTGAAACTGAAACAAACCAGAGGTCCTCTAACATCCAATGCTTGTCAGTTAAGATGAGAAACGTGTGAGCTTGGTGAACGATGTAGTTCGTTTGAGCAGTAAAGTAACTGCCCATACCTGAAACGAAGTCTTGCTTGTAGGAAGACTCCGAGCCTGGGATTTAACTCCATTTCTGAACTGAAACACACAGCAGAGTTCTCATCCATTGATCACACTGTGCTTTAGAGCTAGAAGCACGCTCTTGCTTTCCAGGGTCTCTAAGACTGCAGGAAATGTGAGTGTGATGAGAACAAAAGAACGGTGTGCCCTACACATACGGATCATATCTAGTACAACTCTGCCTCTGAAATTGATACAAAGCACAGGTCCTCTAACATCCAATGCTTGTCAGTTAAGATGAGAAACGTGTGCCCTTTGTGAACGATGTAGATCGTTTGAGCTGAAGAGTGACTGCCCTTACTTGAAACGAAGTCATGCTTGTAGGAAGACACAGAGCCTGGAATATAACTCCATTTCTGAAGGGAAACACACAGCATAGTTCTCATCGATGGATCACACTCTGCTTTAGAGCAAGAAGCATGCTCTTGCTTTCTAGAGTCTCTAATACAGCAGGAAACTTGAGTGTCCTCAGAACAAAAGAACTGTGTTTCCTACACCTAGGGCCATATCTAGTTCAACTCTGCTTCTGAAACTGAAACAAACCACAGGTCCTCTAACATCCAATGCTTGTCAGTTTAGATGAGAAACGTGTGATCTTCGTGAACGATGTAGTTCGTTTGAGCTGAAAAGTGTCTGCCCTTACGTGAATGAAGTCTTGCTTGTAGGAAGACTCAGAGCATGGGATTTAACTCCATTTTTGAAGTGAAACACACAGCATAGTTCTCATCGATGGATCACACTCTGCTTTAGAGCAAGAAGCATGCTCTTTCTTTCTAGAGTCTCTAATACCGCAGGAAACGTGAGTGTGCTCAGAACAAAGAACAGTGTTTCCTACACATACAGGCCATATCTAGTTCAACCCTGCTTCAGAAACTGATACAAAGCACTGGTCCTCTAACATTCAATGCTTGTCAGTTAAGATGAGAAACGTGTGAGCTTCGTGAACGATGTAGTTCCTTTGATCTGAAAAATGACTGCACTTACTTGAAACGAAGTCTTGCTTGTAGGAAGACAAAGAGCCTGGAATTTAACTCCATTTCTGAAGTGAAACACACAGCAGAGTTCTCATCCATTGATCACACTCTGCTTTAGAGCCAGAAGCACGCACTTGCTTTCCAGAATCTCTAAGACAGCAGGAAAAGTGAGTGTGCTCAGAAGAAAAGAACGGTGTTTCCTATACATACGGACAATATCTAGTTCAACTCTGCTTCTGAAACTGAAACAAACCAGAGGTCCTCTAACATCCAATTCTTGTCAGTTAAGATGAGACACATGTGAGCTTCGGTAACGATGGAGTTCGTTTGAGCTGTAAATTAACTGCCCTTACCTTAAATGAAGTCTTGCTTGTAGGAAGACTCAGAGCCTGGGTTTAACTCCATTTCTGAAGTGAAACACAGAGCAGAGTTCTCATCCATTGATCACACTCTGCTTTAGAGCCAGAAGCACGCTCTTGCTTTCCAGGGTCTCTAAGACAGCAAGAAATGTGTGTGTGATGAAAACAAAAGAACGGTGTCACCTACACACACGAACCATATCGAGTACAACTCTGCCTCTGAAATTGATACAAAGCACAGGTCCTCTAAGATCCAATGCTTGTCAGTTAAGATGAGAAACGTGTGAGCTCCGTGAACGATGTAGAACGTTTGGGCTGAAAAGTGACTGCCCTTACTTGAAATGAAGTCTTGCTTGTAGGAAGACAGAGAGCCTGGAATATAACTCCATTTCTGAAGGGAAACACACAGTATAGTTCTCATCGATGGATCACACTCTGCTTTAGAGCAAGAAGCATGCTCTTGCTTTCTAGAGTCTCTAATACAGCAGGAAACTTGAGTGTCCTCAGAACAAAAGAACTGTGTTTCCTACACATAGGGCCATATCGAGTTCAACTCTGCTTCTGAAACTGAAACAAACCACAGGTCCTCTAACATCCAATGCTTGTCAGTGTAGATGAGAAACGTGTGATCTTCGTGAACGATGTAGTTCATTTGAGCTGAAAAGTGACTGCCCTTACTTGAATGAAGTCTTGCTTGTAGGAAGACTCAGAGCATGGGATTTAACTCCATTTCTGAAGTGAAACACACAGCATAGTTCTCATCGATGGATCACACTCTGCTTTAGAGGAAGAAGCATGCTCTTTCTTTCTATAGTCTCTAATACCGCAGGAAACGTGAGTGTGCTCAGAACAAAAGAACAGTGTTTCCTACACATACAGGCCATATCTAGTTCAACTCTGCTTCTGAACCTGATACAAAGCACTGGTACTCTAACATTCAATGCTTGTCAGTTAAGATGAGAAACGTGTGAGCTTCGTGAACGATGTAGTTCCTTTGATCTGAAAAAAGACTGCACTTACTTGAAACGAAGTCTTGCTTGTAGGAAGACAAAGAGCCTGGAATTTAACTCCATTTCTGAAGGGAAACACACAGCATAGTTCGCTTCGATGGATCACACTCTGCTTAAGGGCAAGAGCACGCTCTTGCTTTCTAGAGTCTCTAATACAGTTGGAAACTTGAGTGTGCTCAGAACAAAAGAACGGTGTTTTCTACACATAGAGCCATATCTAGTTCAACTCTGCTTCTGAAATTGAAACAAACCACAGGTCCTCTAACATCCAATGCTTGTCAGTTAAGATGAGAAACGTGTGAGCTTCGTGAACTATGTAGTTCGTTTGAGCTGTAAAGTAACTGCCCTTACCTGAAACGAAGTCTTGCTTGTAGGAAGACACATAGTCTGGAATATAACTCCATTTCTGAAGGGAAACACACAGCATAGTTCTCATCGATGGATCACACTCTGCTTTAGAGCAAGAAACACGCTCTTGCTTTCTAGAGTCTCTAATACAGCAGGAAACTTGAGTGTCCTCAGAACAAAAGAACTGTGTTTCCTACACATAGGGCCATGTCTAGTTCAACTCTGCTTCTGAAACTGAAACAAACCACAGGTCCTCTAACATCCAATGCTTGTCAGTTTAGATGAGAAACGTGTGATCTTCTTGAACGATGTAGTTCGTTTGAGCTGAAAAGTGTCTGCCCTTACTTGAATGAAGTCTTGCTTGTAGGAAGACTCAGAGCATGGGATTTAACCCCATTTCTGAAGTGAAACACACAGCATAGTTCTCATCGATGGATCACACTCTGCTTTAGAGCAAGGAGCATGCTCTTTCTTTCTAGAGTCTCTAATACCGCAGGAAACGTGAGTGTGCTCAGAACAAAAGAACAGTGTTTCCTACACATACAGGCCATATCTAGTTCAACTCTGCTTCTGAAACTGATACAAAGCACTGGTCCTCTAACATCCAATGCTTGTCAGTTAAGATGAGAAACGTGTGAGCTTCGTGATCTATGTAGTTCGTTTGAGCTGTAAAGTAACTGCCCTTACCTGAAACGAAGTCTTGCTTGTAGGAAGACACAGAGCCTGGAATATAACTCCATTTCTGAAGGGAAACACACAGCATAGTTCTCATCGATGGATCACACTCTGCTTTAGAGCAAGAAACACGCTCTTGCTTTCTAGAGTCTCTAATACAGCAGGAAATTTGAGTGTCCTCAGAACAAAAGAACTGTGTTTCCTACACATAGGCCCATGTCTAGTTCAACTCTGCTTCTGAAACTGAAACAAACCACAGGTCCTCTAACATCCAATGCTTGTCAGTTTAGATGAGAAACGTGTGATCTTCGTGAACGATGTAGTTCGTTTGAGCTGAAAAGTGTCTGCCCTTACTTGAATGAAGTCTTGCTTGTAGGAAGACTCAGAGCATGGGATTTAACCCCATTTCTGAAGTGAAACACACAGCATAGTTCTCATCGATGGATCACACTCTGCTTTAGAGCAAGGAGCATGCTCTTTCTTTCTAGAGTCTCTAATACCGCAGGAAACGTGAGTGTGCTCAGAACAAAAGAACAGTGTTTCCTACACATACAGGCCATATCTAGTTCAACTCTGCTTCTGAAACTGATACAAAGCACTGGTCCTCTAACATCCAATGCTTGTTAGTTAAGATGAGAAACGTGTGAGCTTCGTGAACGATGTAGTTCCTTTGATCTGAAAAATGACTGCACTTACTTGAAACGAAGTCTTGCTTGTAGGAAGACAAAGAGCCTGGAATTTAACTCCATTTCTGAAGTGAAACACACAGCAGAGTTCTCATCCATTGATCACACTCTGCTTTAGAGCCAGAAGCACGCACTTGCTTTCCAGAGTCTCTAAGACAGCAGTTAAAGTGAGTGTGCTCAGAAGAAAAGAACGGTGTTTCCTATACATACGGACAATATCTAGTTCAACTCTGCTTCTGAAACTGAAACAAACCAGAGGTCCTCTAACATCCAATTCTTGTCAGTTAAGATGAGACACATGTGAGCTTCGGTAACGATGGAGTTCGTTTGAGCTGTAAATTAACTGCCCTTACCTTAAATGAAGTCTTGCTTTTAGGAAGACTCAGAGCCTGGGTTTAACTCCATTTCTGAAGTGAAACACAGAGCAGAGTTCTCATCCATTGATCACACTCTGCTTTAGAGCCAGAAGCACGCTCTTGCTTTCCAGGGTCTCTAAGACAGCAAGAAATGTGAGTGTGATGAAAACAAAAGAACGGTGTCACCTACACACACGGACCATATCGAGTACAACTCTGCCTCTGAAATTGATACAAAGCACAGGTCCTCTAAGATCCAATGCTTGTCAGTTAAGATGAGAAACGTGTGAGCTCCGTGAACGATGTAGATCGTTTGGGCTGAAAAGTGACTGCCCTTACTTGAAATGAAGTCTTGCTTGTAGGAAGACAGAGAGCCTGGAATATAACTCCATTTCTGAAGGGAAACACACAGTATAGTTCTCATCGATGGATCACACTCTGCTTTAGAGCAAGAAGCATGCTCTTGCTTTCTAGAGTCTCTAATACAGCAGGAAACTTGAGTGTCCTCAGAACAAAAGAACTGTGTTTCCTACACATAGGGCCATATCTAGTTCAACTCTGCTTCTGAAACTGAAACAAACCACAGGTCCTCTAACATCCAATGCTTGTCAGTGTAGATGAGAAACGTGTGATCTTCGTGAACGATGTAGTTCATTTGAGCTGAAAAGTGACTGCCCTTACTTGAATGAAGTCTTGCTTGTAGGAAGACTCAGAGCATGGATTTAACTCCATTTCTGAAGTGAAACACACAGCATAGTTCTCATCTAGGATCACACTCTGCTTTAGAGGAAGAAGCATGCTCTTTCTTTCTATAGTCTCTAATACCGCAGGAAACGTGAGTGTGCTCAGAACAAAAGAACAGTGTTTCCTACACATACAGGCCATATCTAGTTCAACTCTGCTTCTGAACCTGATACAAAGCACTGGTACTCTAACATTCAATGCTTGTCAGTTAAGATGAGAAACGTGTGAGCTTCGTGAACGATGTAGTTCCTTTGATCTGAAAAATGACTGCACTTACTTGAAACGAAGTCTTGCTTGTAGGAAGACAAAGAGCCTGGAATTTAACTCCATTTCTGAAGGGAAACACACAGCATAGTTCGCTTCGATGGATCACACTCTGCTTAAGGGCAAGAGCACGCTCTTGCTTTCTAGAGTCTCTAATACAGTTGGAAACTTGAGTGTGCTCAGAACAAAAGAACGGTGTTTTCTACACATAGAGCCATATCTAGTTCAACTCTGCTTTGAAATTGAAACAAACCACAGGTCCTCTAACATCCAATGCTTGTCAGTTAAGATGAGAAACGTGTGAGCTTCGTGAACTATGTAGTTCGTTTGAGCTGTAAAGTAACTGCCCTTACCTGAAACGAAGTCTTGCTTGTAGGAAGACACAGAGCCTGGAATATAACTCCATTTCTGAAGGGAAACACACAGCATAGTTCTCATCGATGGATCACACTCTGCTTTAGAGCAAGAAACACGCTCTTGCTTTCTAGAGTCTCTAATACAGCAGGAAACTTGAGTGTCCTCAGAACAAAAGAACTGTGTTTCCTACACATAGGGCCATGTCTAGTTCAACTCTGCTTCTGAAACTGAAACAAACCACAGGTCCTCTAACATCCAATGCTTGTCAGTTTAGATGAGAAACGTGTGATCTTCGTGAACGATGTAGTTCGTTTGAGCTGAAAAGTGTCTGCCCTTACTTGAAAGAAGTCTTGCTTGTAGGAAGACTCAGAGCATGGGATTTAACCCCATTTCTGAAGTGAAACACACAGCATAGTTCTCATCGATGGATCACACTCTGCTTTAGAGCAAGGAGCATGCTCTTTCTTTCTAGAGTCTCTAATACCGCAGGAAACGTGAGTGTGTTCAGAACAAAAGAACAGTGTTTCCTACACATACAGGCCATATCTAGTTCAACTCTGCTTCTGAAACTGATACAAAGCACTGGTCCTCTAACATCCAATGCTTGTCAGTTAAGATGAGAAACTTGTGCCCTTTGTGAACGATGTAGATCGTTTGAGCTGAAGAGTGACTGCCCTTACTTGAAACGAAGTCATGCTTGTAGGAAGACACAGAGCCTGGAATATAACTCCATTTCTGAAGGGAAACACACAGCATAGTTCTCATCGATGGATCACACTCTGCTTTAGAGCAAGAAGCACGCACTTGCTTTCCAGAGTCTCTAAGACAGCAGTTAAAGTGAGTGTGCTCAGAAGAAAAGAACGGTGTTTCCTATACATACGGACAATATCTAGTTCAACTCTGCTTCTGAAACTGAAACAAACCAGAGGTCCTCTAACATCCAATTCTTGTCAGTTAAGATGAGACACATGTGAGCTTCGGTAACGATGGAGTTCGTTTGAGCTGTAAATTAACTGCCCTTACCTTAAATGAAGTCTTGCTTTTAGGAAGACTCAGAGCCTGGGTTTAACTCCATTTCTGAAGTGAAACACAGAGCAGAGTTCTCATCCATTGATCACACTCTGCTTTAGAGCCAGAAGCACGCTCTTGCTTTCCAGGGTCTCTAAGACAGCAAGAAATGTGAGTGTGATGAAAACAAAAGAACGGTGTCACCTACACACACGGACCATATCGAGTACAACTCTGCCTCTGAAATTGATACAAAGCACAGGTCCTCTAAGATCCAATGCTTGTCAGTTAAGATGAGAAACGTGTGAGCTCCGTGAACGATGTAGATCGTTTGGGCTGAAAAGTGACTGCCCTTACTTGAAATGAAGTCTTGCTTGTAGGAAGACAGAGAGCCTGGAATATAACTCCATTTCTGAAGGGAAACACACAGTATAGTTCTCATCGATGGATCACACTCTGCTTTAGAGCAAGAAGCATGCTCTTGCTTTCTAGAGTCTCTAATACAGCAGGAAACTTGAGTGTCCTCAGAACAAAAGAACTGTGTTTCCTACACATAGGGCCATATCTAGTTCAACTCTGCTTCTGAAACTGAAACAAACCACAGGTCCTCTAACATCCAATGCTTGTCAGTGTAGATGAGAAACGTGTGATCTTCGTGAACGATGTAGTTCATTTGAGCTGAAAAGTGACTGCCCTTACTTGAATGAAGTCTTGCTTGTAGGAAGACTCAGAGCATGGATTTAACTCCATTTCTGAAGTGAAACACACAGCATAGTTCTCATCGATGGATCACACTCTGCTTTAGAGGAAGAAGCATGCTCTTTCTTTCTATAGTCTCTAATACCGCAGGAAACGTGAGTGTGCTCAGAACAAAAGAACAGTGTTTCATACACATACAGGCCATATCGAGTTCAACTCTGCTTCTGAAACTGATACAAAGCACTGGTACTCTAACATTCAATGCTTGTCAGTTAAGATGAGAAACGTGTGAGCTTCGTGAACGATGTAGTTCCTTTGATCTGAAAAATGACTGCACTTACTTGAAACGAAGTCTTGCTTGTAGGAAGACAAAGAGCCTGGAATTTAACTCCATTTCTGAAGGGAAACACACAGCATAGTTCGCTTCGATGGATCACACTCTGCTTAAGGGCAAGAGCACGCTCTTGCTTTCTAGAGTCTCTAATACAGTTGGAAACTTGAGTGTGCTCAGAACAAAAGAACGGTGTTTTCTACACATAGAGCCATATCTAGTTCAACTCTGCTTTGAAATTGAAACAAACCACAGGTCCTCTAACATCCAATGCTTGTCAGTTAAGATGAGAAACGTGTGAGCTTCGTGAACTATGTAGTTCGTTTGAGCTGTAAAGTAACTGCCCTTACCTGAAACGAAGTCTTGCTTGTAGGAAGACAAAGAGCCTGGAATTTAACTCCATTTCTGAAGGGAAACACACAGCATAGTTCGCTTCGATGGATCACACTCTGCTTAAGGGCAAGAGCACGCTCTTGCTTTCTAGAGTCTCTAATACAGCAGGAAACTTGAGTGTCCTCAGAACAAAAGAACTGTGTTTCCTACACATAGGGCCATGTCTAGTTCAACTCTGCTTCTGAAACTGAAACAAACCACAGGTCCTCTAACATCCAATGCTTGTCAGTTTAGATGAGAAACGTGTGATCTTCGTGAACGATGTAGTTCGTTTGAGCTGAAAAGTGTCTGCCCTTACTTGAAAGAAGTCTTGCTTGTAGGAAGACTCAGAGCATGGGATTTAACCCCATTTCTGAAGTGAAACACACAGCATAGTTCTCATCGATGGATCACACTCTGCTTTAGAGCAAGGAGCATGCTCTTTCTTTCTAGAGTCTCTAATACCGCAGGAAACGTGAGTGTGTTCAGAACAAAAGAACAGTGTTTCCTACACATACAGGCCATATCTAGTTCAACTCTGCTTCTGAAACTGATACAAAGCACTGGTCCTCTAACATCCAATGCTTGTCAGTTAAGATGAGAAACTTGTGCCCTTTGTGAACGATGTAGATCGTTTGAGCTGAAGAGTGACTGCCCTTACTTGAAACGAAGTCATGCTTGTAGGAAGACACAGAGCCTGGAATATAACTCCATTTCTGAAGGGAAACACACAGCATAGTTCTCATCGATGGATCACACTCTGCTTTAGAGCAAGAAGCATGCTCTTGCTTTCTAGAGTCTCTAATACAGCAGGAAACTTGAGTGTCCTCAGAACAAAAGAACTGTGTTTCCTACACCTAGGGCCATATCTAGTTCAACTCTGCTTCTGAAACTGAAACAAACCACAGGTCCTCTAACATCCAATGCTTGTCAGTTTAGATGAGAAACGTGTGATCTTCGTGAACGATGTAGTTCGTTTGAGCTGAAAAGTGTCTGCCCTTACGTGAATGAAGTCTTGCTTGTAGGAAGACTCAGAGCATGGGATTTAACTCCATTTTTGAAGTGAAACACACAGCATAGTTCTCATCGATGGATCACACTCTGCTTTAGAGCAAGAAGCATGCTCTTTCTTTCTAGAGTCTCTAATACCGCAGGAAACGTGAGTGTGCTCAGAACAAAGAACAGTGTTTCCTACACATACAGGCCATATCTAGTTCAACCCTGCTTCAGAAACTGATACAAAGCACTGGTCCTCTAACATTCAATGCTTGTCAGTTAAGATGAGAAACGTGTGAGCTTCGTGACCGATGTAGTTCCTTTGATCTGAAAAATGACTGCACTTACTTGAAACGAAGTCTTGCTTGTAGGAAGACACAGAGCCTGGAATAAAACTCCATTTCTGAAGGGAAACACACAGCATAGTTCTCATCGATGGATCACACTCTGTTTTAGAACAAGAAGCACGCTCTTGCTTTCTAGAGTCTCTAATACACCGGAAACTTGAGTGTCCTCAGAACAAAAGAACTGTGTTTCCTACACATAGAGCCATATCTAGTTCAACTCTGCTTCTGAAACTGAAACAAACCACAGGTCCTCTAACATCCAATGCTTGTCAGTTTAGATGAGAAACGTGTGATCTTCGTGAACGACGTAGTTCATTTGAGCTGAAAAGTGACTGCCCTTACTTGAATGAAGTCTTGCTTGTAGGAAGACTCAGAGCATGGGATTTAACTCCATTTCTGAAGTGAAACACACAGCATAGTTCTCATCGATGGATCACACTCTGCTTTAGAGCAAGAATCATGCTCTTTCTTTCTAGAGTCTCTAATACTGCAGGAAACGTGAGTGTGCTCAGAACAAAAGAACAGTGTTTCCTACACATACAGGCCATATCTAGTTCAACTCTGCTTCTGAAACTGATACAAAGCAATGGTACTCTAACATTCAATGCTTGTCAGTTAAGATGAGAAACGTGTGAGCTTCGTGAACGATGTAGTTTCTTTGATCTGAAAAATGACTGCACTTACTTGAAACGAAGTCTTGCTTGTAGGAAGACAAAGAGCCTGGAATTTAACTCCATTTCTGAAGTGAAACACACAGCAGAGTCCTCATCCATTGATCACACTCTGCTTTAGAGCCAGAATCACGCACTTGCTTTCCAGAGTCTCTAAGACAGCAGGAAAAGTGAGTGTGCTCAGAAGAAAAGAACGGTGTTTCCTATACATACGGACAATATCTAGTTCAACTCTGCTTCTGAAACTGAAACAAACCAGAGGTCCTCTAACATCCAATTCTTGTCAGTTAAGATGAGACACATGTGAGCTTCGGTAACAATGGAGTTCGTTTGAGGTGTAAATTAACTGCCCTTACCTTAAATGAAGTCTTGCTTGTAGGAAGACTCAGAGCCTGGGTTTAACTCCATTTCTGAAGTGAAACACAGAGCAGAGTTCTCATCCATTGATCACACTCTGCTTTAGAGCCAGAAGCACGCTCTTGCTTTCCAGGGTCTCTAAGACAGCAAGAAATGTGAGTGTGATGAAAACAAAAGAACGGTGTCACCTACACACACGGACCATATCGAGTACAACTCTGCCTCTGAAATTGATACAAAGCACAGGTCCTCTAAGATCCAATGCTTGTCAGTTAAGATCAGCAACGTGTGAGCTCCGTGAACGATGTAGATCGTTTGGGCTGAAAAGTGACTGCCCTTACTTGAAATGAAGTCTTGCTTGTAGGAAGACAGAGAGCCTGGAATATAACTCCATTTCTGAAGGGAAACACACAGTATAGTTCTCATCGATGGATCACACTCTGCTTTAGAGCAAGAAGCATGCTCTTGCTTTCTAGAGTCTCTAATACAGCAGGAAATTTGAGTGTCCTCAGAACAAAAGAACTGTGTTTCCTACACATAGGCCCATGTCTAGTTCAACTCTGCTTCTGAAACTGAAACAAACCACAGGTCCTCTAACATCCAATGCTTGTCAGTTTAGATGAGAAACGTGTGATCTTCGTGAACGATGTAGTTCGTTTGAGCTGAAAAGTGTCTGCCCTTACTTGAATGAAGTCTTGCTTGTAGGAAGACTCAGAGCATGGGATTTAACCCCATTTCTGAAGTGAAACACACAGCATAGTTCTCATCGATGGATCACACTCTGCTTTAGAGCAAGGAGCATGCTCTTTCTTTCTAGAGTCTCTAATACCGCAGGAAACGTGAGTGTGCTCAGAACAAAAGAACAGTGTTTCCTACACATACAGGCCATATCTAGTTCAACTCTGCTTCTGAAACTGATACAAAGCACTGGTCCTCTAACATCCAATGCTTGTTAGTTAAGATGAGAAACGTGTGAGCTTCGTGAACGATGTAGTTCCTTTGATCTGAAAAATGACTGCACTTACTTGAAACGAAGTCTTGCTTGTAGGAAGACAAAGAGCCTGGAATTTAACTCCATTTCTGAAGTGAAACACACAGCAGAGTTCTCATCCATTGATCACACTCTGCTTTAGAGCCAGAAGCACGCACTTGCTTTCCAGAGTCTCTAAGACAGCAGTTAAAGTGAGTGTGCTCAGAAGAAAAGAACGGTGTTTCCTATACATACGGACAATATCTAGTTCAACTCTGCTTCTGAAACTGAAACAAACCAGAGGTCCTCTAACATCCAATTCTTGTCAGTTAAGATGAGACACATGTGAGCTTCGGTAACGATGGAGTTCGTTTGAGCTGTAAATTAACTGCCCTTACCTTAAATGAAGTCTTGCTTTTAGGAAGACTCAGAGCCTGGGTTTAACTCCATTTCTGAAGTGAAACACAGAGCAGAGTTCTCATCCATTGATCACACTCTGCTTTAGAGCCAGAAGCACGCTCTTGCTTTCCAGGGTCTCTAAGACAGCAAGAAATGTGAGTGTGATGAAAACAAAAGAACGGTGTCACCTACACACACGGACCATATCGAGTACAACTCTGCCTCTGAAATTGATACAAAGCACAGGTCCTCTAAGATCCAATGCTTGTCAGTTAAGATGAGAAACGTGTGAGCTCCGTGAACGATGTAGATCGTTTGGGCTGAAAAGTGACTGCCCTTACTTGAAATGAAGTCTTGCTTGTAGGAAGACAGAGAGCCTGGAATATAACTCCATTTCTGAAGGGAAACACACAGTATAGTTCTCATCGATGGATCACACTCTGCTTTAGAGCAAGAAGCATGCTCTTGCTTTCTAGAGTCTCTAATACAGCAGGAAACTTGAGTGTCCTCAGAACAAAAGAACTGTGTTTCCTACACATAGGGCCATATCTAGTTCAACTCTGCTTCTGAAACTGAAACAAACCACAGGTCCTCTAACATCCAATGCTTGTCAGTGTAGATGAGAAACGTGTGATCTTCGTGAACGATGTAGTTCATTTGAGCTGAAAAGTGACTGCCCTTACTTGAATGAAGTCTTGCTTGTAGGAAGACTCAGAGCATGGATTTAACTCCATTTCTGAAGTGAAACACACAGCATAGTTCTCATCTAGGATCACACTCTGCTTTAGAGGAAGAAGCATGCTCTTTCTTTCTATAGTCTCTAATACCGCAGGAAACGTGAGTGTGCTCAGAACAAAAGAACAGTGTTTCCTACACATACAGGCCATATCTAGTTCAACTCTGCTTCTGAACCTGATACAAAGCACTGGTACTCTAACATTCAATGCTTGTCAGTTAAGATGAGAAACGTGTGAGCTTCGTGAACGATGTAGTTCCTTTGATCTGAAAAATGACTGCACTTACTTGAAACGAAGTCTTGCTTGTAGGAAGACAAAGAGCCTGGAATTTAACTCCATTTCTGAAGGGAAACACACAGCATAGTTCGCTTCGATGGATCACACTCTGCTTAAGGGCAAGAGCACGCTCTTGCTTTCTAGAGTCTCTAATACAGTTGGAAACTTGAGTGTGCTCAGAACAAAAGAACGGTGTTTTCTACACATAGAGCCATATCTAGTTCAACTCTGCTTTGAAATTGAAACAAACCACAGGTCCTCTAACATCCAATGCTTGTCAGTTAAGATGAGAAACGTGTGAGCTTCGTGAACTATGTAGTTCGTTTGAGCTGTAAAGTAACTGCCCTTACCTGAAACGAAGTCTTGCTTGTAGGAAGACACAGAGCCTGGAATATAACTCCATTTCTGAAGGGAAACACACAGCATAGTTCTCATCGATGGATCACACTCTGCTTTAGAGCAAGAAACACGCTCTTGCTTTCTAGAGTCTCTAATACAGCAGGAAACTTGAGTGTCCTCAGAACAAAAGAACTGTGTTTCCTACACATAGGGCCATGTCTAGTTCAACTCTGCTTCTGAAACTGAAACAAACCACAGGTCCTCTAACATCCAATGCTTGTCAGTTTAGATGAGAAACGTGTGATCTTCGTGAACGATGTAGTTCGTTTGAGCTGAAAAGTGTCTGCCCTTACTTGAAAGAAGTCTTGCTTGTAGGAAGACTCAGAGCATGGGATTTAACCCCATTTCTGAAGTGAAACACACAGCATAGTTCTCATCGATGGATCACACTCTGCTTTAGAGCAAGGAGCATGCTCTTTCTTTCTAGAGTCTCTAATACCGCAGGAAACGTGAGTGTGTTCAGAACAAAAGAACAGTGTTTCCTACACATACAGGCCATATCTAGTTCAACTCTGCTTCTGAAACTGATACAAAGCACTGGTCCTCTAACATCCAATGCTTGTCAGTTAAGATGAGAAACTTGTGCCCTTTGTGAACGATGTAGATCGTTTGAGCTGAAGAGTGACTGCCCTTACTTGAAACGAAGTCATGCTTGTAGGAAGACACAGAGCCTGGAATATAACTCCATTTCTGAAGGGAAACACACAGCATAGTTCTCATCGATGGATCACACTCTGCTTTAGAGCAAGAAGCACGCACTTGCTTTCCAGAGTCTCTAAGACAGCAGTTAAAGTGAGTGTGCTCAGAAGAAAAGAACGGTGTTTCCTATACATACGGACAATATCTAGTTCAACTCTGCTTCTGAAACTGAAACAAACCAGAGGTCCTCTAACATCCAATTCTTGTCAGTTAAGATGAGACACATGTGAGCTTCGGTAACGATGGAGTTCGTTTGAGCTGTAAATTAACTGCCCTTACCTTAAATGAAGTCTTGCTTTTAGGAAGACTCAGAGCCTGGGTTTAACTCCATTTCTGAAGTGAAACACAGAGCAGAGTTCTCATCCATTGATCACACTCTGCTTTAGAGCCAGAAGCACGCTCTTGCTTTCCAGGGTCTCTAAGACAGCAAGAAATGTGAGTGTGATGAAAACAAAAGAACGGTGTCACCTACACACACGGACCATATCGAGTACAACTCTGCCTCTGAAATTGATACAAAGCACAGGTCCTCTAAGATCCAATGCTTGTCAGTTAAGATGAGAAACGTGTGAGCTCCGTGAACGATGTAGATCGTTTGGGCTGAAAAGTGACTGCCCTTACTTGAAATGAAGTCTTGCTTGTAGGAAGACAGAGAGCCTGGAATATAACTCCATTTCTGAAGGGAAACACACAGTATAGTTCTCATCGATGGATCACACTCTGCTTTAGAGCAAGAAGCATGCTCTTGCTTTCTAGAGTCTCTAATACAGCAGGAAACTTGAGTGTCCTCAGAACAAAAGAACTGTGTTTCCTACACATAGGGCCATATCTAGTTCAACTCTGCTTCTGAAACTGAAACAAACCACAGGTCCTCTAACATCCAATGCTTGTCAGTGTAGATGAGAAACGTGTGATCTTCGTGAACGATGTAGTTCATTTGAGCTGAAAAGTGACTGCCCTTACTTGAATGAAGTCTTGCTTGTAGGAAGACTCAGAGCATGGATTTAACTCCATTTCTGAAGTGAAACACACAGCATAGTTCTCATCGATGGATCACACTCTGCTTTAGAGGAAGAAGCATGCTCTTTCTTTCTATAGTCTCTAATACCGCAGGAAACGTGAGTGTGCTCAGAACAAAAGAACAGTGTTTCATACACATACAGGCCATATCGAGTTCAACTCTGCTTCTGAACCTGATACAAAGCACTGGTACTCTAACATTCAATGCTTGTCAGTTAAGATGAGAAACGTGTGAGCTTCGTGAACGATGTAGTTCCTTTGATCTGAAAAATGACTGCACTTACTTGAAACGAAGTCTTGCTTGTAGGAAGACAAAGAGCCTGGAATTTAACTCCATTTCTGAAGGGAAACACACAGCATAGTTCGCTTCGATGGATCACACTCTGCTTAAGGGCAAGAGCACGCTCTTGCTTTCTAGAGTCTCTAATACAGTTGGAAACTTGAGTGTGCTCAGAACAAAAGAACGGTGTTTTCTACACATAGAGCCATATCTAGTTCAACTCTGCTTTGAAATTGAAACAAACCACAGGTCCTCTAACATCCAATGCTTGTCAGTTAAGATGAGAAACGTGTGAGCTTCGTGAACTATGTAGTTCGTTTGAGCTGTAAAGTAACTGCCCTTACCTGAAACGAAGTCTTGCTTGTAGGAAGACAAAGAGCCTGGAATTTAACTCCATTTCTGAAGGGAAACACACAGCATAGTTCGCTTCGATGGATCACACTCTGCTTAAGGGCAAGAGCACGCTCTTGCTTTCTAGAGTCTCTAATACAGCAGGAAACTTGAGTGTCCTCAGAACAAAAGAACTGTGTTTCCTACACATAGGGCCATGTCTAGTTCAACTCTGCTTCTGAAACTGAAACAAACCACAGGTCCTCTAACATCCAATGCTTGTCAGTTTAGATGAGAAACGTGTGATCTTCGTGAACGATGTAGTTCGTTTGAGCTGAAAAGTGTCTGCCCTTACTTGAAAGAAGTCTTGCTTGTAGGAAGACTCAGAGCATGGGATTTAACCCCATTTCTGAAGTGAAACACACAGCATAGTTCTCATCGATGGATCACACTCTGCTTTAGAGCAAGGAGCATGCTCTTTCTTTCTAGAGTCTCTAATACCGCAGGAAACGTGAGTGTGTTCAGAACAAAAGAACAGTGTTTCCTACACATACAGGCCATATCTAGTTCAACTCTGCTTCTGAAACTGATACAAAGCACTGGTCCTCTAACATCCAATGCTTGTCAGTTAAGATGAGAAACTTGTGCCCTTTGTGAACGATGTAGATCGTTTGAGCTGAAGAGTGACTGCCCTTACTTGAAACGAAGTCATGCTTGTAGGAAGACACAGAGCCTGGAATATAACTCCATTTCTGAAGGGAAACACACAGCATAGTTCTCATCGATGGATCACACTCTGCTTTAGAGCAAGAAGCATGCTCTTGCTTTCTAGAGTCTCTAATACAGCAGGAAACTTGAGTGTCCTCAGAACAAAAGAACTGTGTTTCCTACACCTAGGGCCATATCTAGTTCAACTCTGCTTCTGAAACTGAAACAAACCACAGGTCCTCTAACATCCAATGCTTGTCAGTTTAGATGAGAAACGTGTGATCTTCGTGAACGATGTAGTTCGTTTGAGCTGAAAAGTGTCTGCCCTTACGTGAATGAAGTCTTGCTTGTAGGAAGACTCAGAGCATGGGATTTAACTCCATTTTTGAAGTGAAACACACAGCATAGTTCTCATCGATGGATCACACTCTGCTTTAGAGCAAGAAGCATGCTCTTTCTTTCTAGAGTCTCTAATACCGCAGGAAACGTGAGTGTGCTCAGAACAAAGAACAGTGTTTCCTACACATACAGGCCATATCTAGTTCAACCCTGCTTCAGAAACTGATACAAAGCACTGGTCCTCTAACATTCAATGCTTGTCAGTTAAGATGAGAAACGTGTGAGCTTCGTGACCGATGTAGTTCCTTTGATCTGAAAAATGACTGCACTTACTTGAAACGAAGTCTTGCTTGTAGGAAGACACAGAGCCTGGAATAAAACTCCATTTCTGAAGGGAAACACACAGCATAGTTCTCATCGATGGATCACACTCTGTTTTAGAACAAGAAGCACGCTCTTGCTTTCTAGAGTCTCTAATACACCGGAAACTTGAGTGTCCTCAGAACAAAAGAACTGTGTTTCCTACACATAGAGCCATATCTAGTTCAACTCTGCTTCTGAAACTGAAACAAACCACAGGTCCTCTAACATCCAATGCTTGTCAGTTTAGATGAGAAACGTGTGATCTTCGTGAACGACGTAGTTCATTTGAGCTGAAAAGTGACTGCCCTTACTTGAATGAAGTCTTGCTTGTAGGAAGACTCAGAGCATGGGATTTAACTCCATTTCTGAAGTGAAACACACAGCATAGTTCTCATCGATGGATCACACTCTGCTTTAGAGCAAGAATCATGCTCTTTCTTTCTAGAGTCTCTAATACTGCAGGAAACGTGAGTGTGCTCAGAACAAAAGAACAGTGTTTCCTACACATACAGGCCATATCTAGTTCAACTCTGCTTCTGAAACTGATACAAAGCAATGGTACTCTAACATTCAATGCTTGTCAGTTAAGATGAGAAACGTGTGAGCTTCGTGAACGATGTAGTTCCTTTGATCTGAAAAATGACTGCACTTACTTGAAACGAAGTCTTGCTTGTAGGAAGACAAAGAGCCTGGAATTTAACTCCATTTCTGAAGTGAAACACACAGCAGAGTCCTCATCCATTGATCACACTCTGCTTTAGAGCCAGAATCACGCACTTGCTTTCCAGAGTCTCTAAGACAGCAGGAAAAGTGAGTGTGCTCAGAAGAAAAGAACGGTGTTTCCTATACATACGGACAATATCTAGTTCAACTCTGCTTCTGAAACTGAAACAAACCAGAGGTCCTCTAACATCCAATTCTTGTCAGTTAAGATGAGACACATGTGAGCTTCGGTAACAATGGAGTTCGTTTGAGGTGTAAATTAACTGCCCTTACCTTAAATGAAGTCTTGCTTGTAGGAAGACTCAGAGCCTGGGTTTAACTCCATTTCTGAAGTGAAACACAGAGCAGAGTTCTCATCCATTGATCACACTCTGCTTTAGAGCCAGAAGCACGCTCTTGCTTTCCAGGGTCTCTAAGACAGCAAGAAATGTGAGTGTGATGAAAACAAAAGAACGGTGTCACCTACACACACGGACCATATCGAGTACAACTCTGCCTCTGAAATTGATACAAAGCACAGGTCCTCTAAGATCCAATGCTTGTCAGTTAAGATGAGAAACGTGTGAGCTCCGTGAACGATGTAGATCGTTTGGGCTGAAAAGTGACTGCCCTTACTTGAAATGAAGTCTTGCTTGTAGGAAGACAGAGAGCCTGGAATATAACTCCATTTCTGAAGGGAAACACACAGTATAGTTCTCATCGATGGATCACACTCTGCTTTAGAGCAAGAAGCATGCTCTTGCTTTCTAGAGTCTCTAATACAGCAGGAAACTTGAGTGTCCTCAGAACAAAAGAACTGTGTTTCCTACACATAGGGCCATATCTAGTTCAACTCTGCTTCTGAAACTGAAACAAACCACAGGTCCTCTAACATCCAATGCTTGTCAGTGTAGATGAGAAACGTGTGATCTTCGTGAACGATGTAGTTCATTTGAGCTGAAAAGTGACTGCCCTTACTTGAATGAAGTCTTGCTTGTAGGAAGACTCAGAGCATGGGATTTAACTCCATTTCTGAAGTGAAACACACAGCATAGTTCTCATCGATGGATCACACTCTGCTTTAGAGGAAGAAGCATGCTCTTTCTTTCTATAGTCTCTAATACCGCAGGAAACGTGAGTGTGCTCAGAACAAAAGAACAGTGTTTCCTACACATACAGGCCATATCTAGTTCAACTCTGCTTCTGAACCTGATACAAAGCACTGGTACTCTAACATTCAATGCTTGTCAGTTAAGATGAGAAACGTGTGAGCTTCGTGAACGATGTAGTTCCTTTGATCTGAAAAATGACTGCACTTACTTGAAACGAAGTCTTGCTTGTAGGAAGACAAAGAGCCTGGAATTTAACTCCATTTCTGAAGGGAAACACACAGCATAGTTCGCTTCGATGGATCACACTCTGCTTAAGGGCAAGAGCACGCTCTTGCTTTCTAGAGTCTCTAATACAGTTGGAAACTTGAGTGTGCTCAGAACAAAAGAACGGTGTTTTCTACACATAGAGCCATATCTAGTTCAACTCTGCTTCTGAAATTGAAACAAACCACAGGTCCTCTAACATCCAATGCTTGTCAGTTAAGATGAGAAACGTGTGAGCTTCGTGAACTATGTAGTTCGTTTGAGCTGTAAAGTAACTGCCCTTACCTGAAACGAAGTCTTGCTTGTAGGAAGACACAGAGCCTGGAATATAACTCCATTTCTGAAGGGAAACACACAGCATAGTTCTCATCGATGGATCACACTCTGCTTTAGAGCTAGAAACACGCTCTTGCTTTCTAGAGTCTCTAATACAGCAGGAAACTTGAGTGTCCTCAGAACAAAAGAACTGTGTTTCCTACACATAGGGCCATGTCTAGTTCAACTCTGCTTCTGAAACTGAAACAAACCACAGGTCCTCTAACATCCAATGCTTGTCAGTTTAGATGAGAAACGTGTGATCTTCGTGAACGATGTAGTTCGTTTGAGCTGAAAAGTGTCTGCCCTTACTTGAATGAAGTCTTGCTTGTAGGAAGACTCAGAGCATGGGATTTAACCCCATTTCTGAAGTGAAACACACAGCATAGTTCTCATCGATGGATCACACTCTGCTTTAGATCAAGGAGCATGCTCTTTCTTTCTAGAGTCTCTAATACCGCAAGAAACGTGAGTGTGCTCAGAACAAAAGAACAGTGTTTCCTACACATACAGGCCATATCTAGTTCAACTCTGCTTCTGAAACTGATACAAAGCACTGGTCCTCTAACATCCAATGCTTGTCAGTTAAGATGAGAAACGTGTGAGCTTCGTGAACTATGTAGTTCGTTTGAGCTGTAAAGTAACTGCCCTTACCTGAAACGAAGTCTTGCTTGTAGGAAGACACAGAGCCTGGAATATAACTCCATTTCTGAAGGGAAACACACAGCATAGTTCTCATCGATGGATCACACTCTGCTTTAGAGCAAGAAACACGCTCTTGCTTTCTAGAGTCTCTAATACAGCAGGAAATTTGAGTGTCCTCAGAACAAAAGAACTGTGTTTCCTACACATAGGCCCATGTCTAGTTCAACTCTGCTTCTGAAACTCAAACAAACCACAGGTCCTCTAACATCCAATGCTTGTCAGTTTAGATGAGAAACGTGTGATCTTCGTGAACGATGTAGTTCGTTTGAGCTGAAAAGTGTCTGCCCTTACTTGAATGAAGTCTTGCTTGTAGGAAGACTCAGAGCATGGGATTTAACCCCATTTCTGAAGTGAAACACACAGCATAGTTCTCATCGATGGATCACACTCTGCTTTAGAGCAAGGAGCATGCTCTTTCTTTCTAGAGTCTCTAATACCGCAGGAAACGTGAGTGTGCTCAGAACAAAAGAACAGTGTTTCCTACACATACAGGCCATATCTAGTTCAACTCTGCTTCTGAAACTGATACAAAGCACTGGTCCTCTAACATCCAATGCTTGTCAGTTAAGATGAGAAACGTGTGAGCTTCGTGAACGATGTAGTTCCTTTGATCTGAAAAATGACTGCACTTACTTGAAACGAAGTCTTGCTTGTAGGAAGACAAAGAGCCTGGAATTTAACTCCATTTCTGAAGTGAAACACACAGCAGAGTTCTCATCCATTGATCACACTCTGCTTTAGAGCCAGAAGCACGCACTTGCTTTCCAGAGTCTCTAAGACAGCAGGAAAAGTGAGTGTGCTCAGAAGAAAAGAACGGTGTTTCCTATACATACGGACAATATCTAGTTCAACCTTGCTTCTGAAACTGAAACAAACCAGAGGTCCTCTAACATCCAATTCTTGTCAGTTAAGATGAGACACATGTGAGCTTCGGTAACGATGGAGTTCGTTTGAGCTGTAAATTAACTGCCCTTACCTTAAATGAAGTCTTGCTTGTAGGAAGACTCAGAGCCTGGGTTTAACTCCATTTCTGAAGTGAAACACAGAGCAGAGTTCTCATCCATTGATCACACTCTGCTTTAGAGCCAGAAGCACGCTCTTGCTTTCCAGGGTCTCTAAGACAGCAAGAAATGTGAGTGTGATGAAAACAAAAGAACGGTGTCACCTACACACACGGACCATATCGAGTACAACTCTGCCTCTGAAATTGATACAAAGCACAGGTCCTCTAAGATCCAATGCTTGTCAGTTAAGATCAGCAACGTGTGAGCTCCGTGAACGATGTAGATCGTTTGGGCTGAAAAGTGACTGCCCTTACTTGAAATGAAGTCTTGCTTGTAGGAAGACAGAGAGCCTGGAATATAACTCCATTTCTGAAGGGAAACACACAGTATAGTTCTCATCGATGGATCACACTCTGCTTTAGAGCAAGAAGCATGCTCTTGCTTTCTAGAGTCTCTAATACAGCAGGAAATTTGAGTGTCCTCAGAACAAAAGAACTGTGTTTCCTACACATAGGCCCATGTCTAGTTCAACTCTGCTTCTGAAACTGAAACAAACCACAGGTCCTCTAACATCCAATGCTTGTCAGTTTAGATGAGAAACGTGTGATCTTCGTGAACGATGTAGTTCGTTTGAGCTGAAAAGTGTCTGCCCTTACTTGAATGAAGTCTTGCTTGTAGGAAGACTCAGAGCATGGGATTTAACCCCATTTCTGAAGTGAAACACACAGCATAGTTCTCATCGATGGATCACACTCTGCTTTAGAGCAAGGAGCATGCTCTTTCTTTCTAGAGTCTCTAATACCGCAGGAAACGTGAGTGTGCTCAGAACAAAAGAACAGTGTTTCCTACACATACAGGCCATATCTAGTTCAACTCTGCTTCTGAAACTGATACAAAGCACTGGTCCTCTAACATCCAATGCTTGTTAGTTAAGATGAGAAACGTGTGAGCTTCGTGAACGATGTAGTTCCTTTGATCTGAAAAATGACTGCACTTACTTGAAACGAAGTCTTGCTTGTAGGAAGACAAAGAGCCTGGAATTTAACTCCATTTCTGAAGTGAAACACACAGCAGAGTTCTCATCCATTGATCACACTCTGCTTTAGAGCCAGAAGCACGCACTTGCTTTCCAGAGTCTCTAAGACAGCAGTTAAAGTGAGTGTGCTCAGAAGAAAAGAACGGTGTTTCCTATACATACGGACAATATCTAGTTCAACTCTGCTTCTGAAACTGAAACAAACCAGAGGTCCTCTAACATCCAATTCTTGTCAGTTAAGATGAGACACATGTGAGCTTCGGTAACGATGGAGTTCGTTTGAGCTGTAAATTAACTGCCCTTACCTTAAATGAAGTCTTGCTTTTAGGAAGACTCAGAGCCTGGGTTTAACTCCATTTCTGAAGTGAAACACAGAGCAGAGTTCTCATCCATTGATCACACTCTGCTTTAGAGCCAGAAGCACGCTCTTGCTTTCCAGGGTCTCTAAGACAGCAAGAAATGTGAGTGTGATGAAAACAAAAGAACGGTGTCACCTACACACACGGACCATATCGAGTACAACTCTGCCTCTGAAATTGATACAAAGCACAGGTCCTCTAAGATCCAATGCTTGTCAGTTAAGATGAGAAACGTGTGAGCTCCGTGAACGATGTAGATCGTTTGGGCTGAAAAGTGACTGCCCTTACTTGAAATGAAGTCTTGCTTGTAGGAAGACAGAGAGCCTGGAATATAACTCCATTTCTGAAGGGAAACACACAGTATAGTTCTCATCGATGGATCACACTCTGCTTTAGAGCAAGAAGCATGCTCTTGCTTTCTAGAGTCTCTAATACAGCAGGAAACTTGAGTGTCCTCAGAACAAAAGAACTGTGTTTCCTACACATAGGGCCATATCTAGTTCAACTCTGCTTCTGAAACTGAAACAAACCACAGGTCCTCTAACATCCAATGCTTGTCAGTGTAGATGAGAAACGTGTGATCTTCGTGAACGATGTAGTTCATTTGAGCTGAAAAGTGACTGCCCTTACTTGAATGAAGTCTTGCTTGTAGGAAGACTCAGAGCATGGATTTAACTCCATTTCTGAAGTGAAACACACAGCATAGTTCTCATCTAGGATCACACTCTGCTTTAGAGGAAGAAGCATGCTCTTTCTTTCTATAGTCTCTAATACCGCAGGAAACGTGAGTGTGCTCAGAACAAAAGAACAGTGTTTCCTACACATACAGGCCATATCTAGTTCAACTCTGCTTCTGAACCTGATACAAAGCACTGGTACTCTAACATTCAATGCTTGTCAGTTAAGATGAGAAACGTGTGAGCTTCGTGAACGATGTAGTTCCTTTGATCTGAAAAATGACTGCACTTACTTGAAACGAAGTCTTGCTTGTAGGAAGACAAAGAGCCTGGAATTTAACTCCATTTCTGAAGGGAAACACACAGCATAGTTCGCTTCGATGGATCACACTCTGCTTAAGGGCAAGAGCACGCTCTTGCTTTCTAGAGTCTCTAATACAGTTGGAAACTTGAGTGTGCTCAGAACAAAAGAACGGTGTTTTCTACACATAGAGCCATATCTAGTTCAACTCTGCTTTGAAATTGAAACAAACCACAGGTCCTCTAACATCCAATGCTTGTCAGTTAAGATGAGAAACGTGTGAGCTTCGTGAACTATGTAGTTCGTTTGAGCTGTAAAGTAACTGCCCTTACCTGAAACGAAGTCTTGCTTGTAGGAAGACACAGAGCCTGGAATATAACTCCATTTCTGAAGGGAAACACACAGCATAGTTCTCATCGATGGATCACACTCTGCTTTAGAGCAAGAAACACGCTCTTGCTTTCTAGAGTCTCTAATACAGCAGGAAACTTGAGTGTCCTCAGAACAAAAGAACTGTGTTTCCTACACATAGGGCCATGTCTAGTTCAACTCTGCTTCTGAAACTGAAACAAACCACAGGTCCTCTAACATCCAATGCTTGTCAGTTTAGATGAGAAACGTGTGATCTTCGTGAACGATGTAGTTCGTTTGAGCTGAAAAGTGTCTGCCCTTACTTGAAAGAAGTCTTGCTTGTAGGAAGACTCAGAGCATGGGATTTAACCCCATTTCTGAAGTGAAACACACAGCATAGTTCTCATCGATGGATCACACTCTGCTTTAGAGCAAGGAGCATGCTCTTTCTTTCTAGAGTCTCTAATACCGCAGGAAACGTGAGTGTGTTCAGAACAAAAGAACAGTGTTTCCTACACATACAGGCCATATCTAGTTCAACTCTGCTTCTGAAACTGATACAAAGCACTGGTCCTCTAACATCCAATGCTTGTCAGTTAAGATGAGAAACTTGTGCCCTTTGTGAACGATGTAGATCGTTTGAGCTGAAGAGTGACTGCCCTTACTTGAAACGAAGTCATGCTTGTAGGAAGACACAGAGCCTGGAATATAACTCCATTTCTGAAGGGAAACACACAGCATAGTTCTCATCGATGGATCACACTCTGCTTTAGAGCAAGAAGCACGCACTTGCTTTCCAGAGTCTCTAAGACAGCAGTTAAAGTGAGTGTGCTCAGAAGAAAAGAACGGTGTTTCCTATACATACGGACAATATCTAGTTCAACTCTGCTTCTGAAACTGAAACAAACCAGAGGTCCTCTAACATCCAATTCTTGTCAGTTAAGATGAGACACATGTGAGCTTCGGTAACGATGGAGTTCGTTTGAGCTGTAAATTAACTGCCCTTACCTTAAATGAAGTCTTGCTTTTAGGAAGACTCAGAGCCTGGGTTTAACTCCATTTCTGAAGTGAAACACAGAGCAGAGTTCTCATCCATTGATCACACTCTGCTTTAGAGCCAGAAGCACGCTCTTGCTTTCCAGGGTCTCTAAGACAGCAAGAAATGTGAGTGTGATGAAAACAAAAGAACGGTGTCACCTACACACACGGACCATATCGAGTACAACTCTGCCTCTGAAATTGATACAAAGCACAGGTCCTCTAAGATCCAATGCTTGTCAGTTAAGATGAGAAACGTGTGAGCTCCGTGAACGATGTAGATCGTTTGGGCTGAAAAGTGACTGCCCTTACTTGAAATGAAGTCTTGCTTGTAGGAAGACAGAGAGCCTGGAATATAACTCCATTTCTGAAGGGAAACACACAGTATAGTTCTCATCGATGGATCACACTCTGCTTTAGAGCAAGAAGCATGCTCTTGCTTTCTAGAGTCTCTAATACAGCAGGAAACTTGAGTGTCCTCAGAACAAAAGAACTGTGTTTCCTACACATAGGGCCATATCTAGTTCAACTCTGCTTCTGAAACTGAAACAAACCACAGGTCCTCTAACATCCAATGCTTGTCAGTGTAGATGAGAAACGTGTGATCTTCGTGAACGATGTAGTTCATTTGAGCTGAAAAGTGACTGCCCTTACTTGAATGAAGTCTTGCTTGTAGGAAGACTCAGAGCATGGATTTAACTCCATTTCTGAAGTGAAACACACAGCATAGTTCTCATCGATGGATCACACTCTGCTTTAGAGGAAGAAGCATGCTCTTTCTTTCTATAGTCTCTAATACCGCAGGAAACGTGAGTGTGCTCAGAACAAAAGAACAGTGTTTCATACACATACAGGCCATATCGAGTTCAACTCTGCTTCTGAACCTGATACAAAGCACTGGTACTCTAACATTCAATGCTTGTCAGTTAAGATGAGAAACGTGTGAGCTTCGTGAACGATGTAGTTCCTTTGATCTGAAAAATGACTGCACTTACTTGAAACGAAGTCTTGCTTGTAGGAAGACAAAGAGCCTGGAATTTAACTCCATTTCTGAAGGGAAACACACAGCATAGTTCGCTTCGATGGATCACACTCTGCTTAAGGGCAAGAGCACGCTCTTGCTTTCTAGAGTCTCTAATACAGTTGGAAACTTGAGTGTGCTCAGAACAAAAGAACGGTGTTTTCTACACATAGAGCCATATCTAGTTCAACTCTGCTTTGAAATTGAAACAAACCACAGGTCCTCTAACATCCAATGCTTGTCAGTTAAGATGAGAAACGTGTGAGCTTCGTGAACTATGTAGTTCGTTTGAGCTGTAAAGTAACTGCCCTTACCTGAAACGAAGTCTTGCTTGTAGGAAGACAAAGAGCCTGGAATTTAACTCCATTTCTGAAGGGAAACACACAGCATAGTTCGCTTCGATGGATCACACTCTGCTTAAGGGCAAGAGCACGCTCTTGCTTTCTAGAGTCTCTAATACAGCAGGAAACTTGAGTGTCCTCAGAACAAAAGAACTGTGTTTCCTACACATAGGGCCATGTCTAGTTCAACTCTGCTTCTGAAACTGAAACAAACCACAGGTCCTCTAACATCCAATGCTTGTCAGTTTAGATGAGAAACGTGTGATCTTCGTGAACGATGTAGTTCGTTTGAGCTGAAAAGTGTCTGCCCTTACTTGAAAGAAGTCTTGCTTGTAGGAAGACTCAGAGCATGGGATTTAACCCCATTTCTGAAGTGAAACACACAGCATAGTTCTCATCGATGGATCACACTCTGCTTTAGAGCAAGGAGCATGCTCTTTCTTTCTAGAGTCTCTAATACCGCAGGAAACGTGAGTGTGTTCAGAACAAAAGAACAGTGTTTCCTACACATACAGGCCATATCTAGTTCAACTCTGCTTCTGAAACTGATACAAAGCACTGGTCCTCTAACATCCAATGCTTGTCAGTTAAGATGAGAAACTTGTGCCCTTTGTGAACGATGTAGATCGTTTGAGCTGAAGAGTGACTGCCCTTACTTGAAACGAAGTCATGCTTGTAGGAAGACACAGAGCCTGGAATATAACTCCATTTCTGAAGGGAAACACACAGCATAGTTCTCATCGATGGATCACACTCTGCTTTAGAGCAAGAAGCATGCTCTTGCTTTCTAGAGTCTCTAATACAGCAGGAAACTTGAGTGTCCTCAGAACAAAAGAACTGTGTTTCCTACACCTAGGGCCATATCTAGTTCAACTCTGCTTCTGAAACTGAAACAAACCACAGGTCCTCTAACATCCAATGCTTGTCAGTTTAGATGAGAAACGTGTGATCTTCGTGAACGATGTAGTTTCGTTTGAGCTGAAAAGTGTCTGCCCTTACGTGAATGAGTCTTGCTTGTAGGAAGACTCAGAGCATGGGATTTAACTCCATTTTTGAAGTGAAACACACAGCATAGTTCTCATCGATGGATCACACTCTGCTTTAGAGCAAGAAGCATGCTCTTTCTTTCTAGAGTCTCTAATACCGCAGGAAACGTGAGTGTGCTCAGAACAAAGAACAGTGTTTCCTACACATACAGGCCATATCTAGTTCAACCCTGCTTCAGAAACTGATACAAAGCACTGGTCCTCTAACATTCAATGCTTGTCAGTTAAGATGAGAAACGTGTGAGCTTCGTGACCGATGTAGTTCCTTTGATCTGAAAAATGACTGCACTTACTTGAAACGAAGTCTTGCTTGTAGGAAGACACAGAGCCTGGAATAAAACTCCATTTCTGAAGGGAAACACACAGCATAGTTCTCATCGATGGATCACACTCTGTTTTAGAACAAGAAGCACGCTCTTGCTTTCTAGAGTCTCTAATACACCGGAAACTTGAGTGTCCTCAGAACAAAAGAACTGTGTTTCCTACACATAGAGCCATATCTAGTTCAACTCTGCTTCTGAAACTGAAACAAACCACAGGTCCTCTAACATCCAATGCTTGTCAGTTTAGATGAGAAACGTGTGATCTTCGTGAACGACGTAGTTCATTTGAGCTGAAAAGTGACTGCCCTTACTTGAATGAAGTCTTGCTTGTAGGAAGACTCAGAGCATGGGATTTAACTCCATTTCTGAAGTGAAACACACAGCATAGTTCTCATCGATGGATCACACTCTGCTTTAGAGCAAGAATCATGCTCTTTCTTTCTAGAGTCTCTAATACTGCAGGAAACGTGAGTGTGCTCAGAACAAAAGAACAGTGTTTCCTACACATACAGGCCATATCTAGTTCAACTCTGCTTCTGAAACTGATACAAAGCAATGGTACTCTAACATTCAATGCTTGTCAGTTAAGATGAGAAACGTGTGAGCTTCGTGAACGATGTAGTTCCTTTGATCTGAAAAATGACTGCACTTACTTGAAACGAAGTCTTGCTTGTAGGAAGACAAAGAGCCTGGAATTTAACTCCATTTCTGAAGTGAAACACACAGCAGAGTCCTCATCCATTGATCACACTCTGCTTTAGAGCCAGAATCACGCACTTGCTTTCCAGAGTCTCTAAGACAGCAGGAAAAGTGAGTGTGCTCAGAAGAAAAGAACGGTGTTTCCTATACATACGGACAATATCTAGTTCAACTCTGCTTCTGAAACTGAAACAAACCAGAGGTCCTCTAACATCCAATTCTTGTCAGTTAAGATGAGACACATGTGAGCTTCGGTAACAATGGAGTTCGTTTGAGGTGTAAATTAACTGCCCTTACCTTAAATGAAGTCTTGCTTGTAGGAAGACTCAGAGCCTGGGTTTAACTCCATTTCTGAAGTGAAACACAGAGCAGAGTTCTCATCCATTGATCACACTCTGCTTTAGAGCCAGAAGCACGCTCTTGCTTTCCAGGGTCTCTAAGACAGCAAGAAATGTGAGTGTGATGAAAACAAAAGAACGGTGTCACCTACACACACGGACCATATCGAGTACAACTCTGCCTCTGAAATTGATACAAAGCACAGGTCCTCTAAGATCCAATGCTTGTCAGTTAAGATGAGAAACGTGTGAGCTCCGTGAACGATGTAGATCGTTTGGGCTGAAAAGTGACTGCCCTTACTTGAAATGAAGTCTTGCTTGTAGGAAGACAGAGAGCCTGGAATATAACTCCATTTCTGAAGGGAAACACACAGTATAGTTCTCATCGATGGATCACACTCTGCTTTAGAGCAAGAAGCATGCTCTTGCTTTCTAGAGTCTCTAATACAGCAGGAAACTTGAGTGTCCTCAGAACAAAAGAACTGTGTTTCCTACACATAGGGCCATATCTAGTTCAACTCTGCTTCTGAAACTGAAACAAACCACAGGTCCTCTAACATCCAATGCTTGTCAGTGTAGATGAGAAACGTGTGATCTTCGTGAACGATGTAGTTCATTTGAGCTGAAAAGTGACTGCCCTTACTTGAATGAAGTCTTGCTTGTAGGAAGACTCAGAGCATGGGATTTAACTCCATTTCTGAAGTGAAACACACAGCATAGTTCTCATCGATGGATCACACTCTGCTTTAGAGGAAGAAGCATGCTCTTTCTTTCTATAGTCTCTAATACCGCAGGAAACGTGAGTGTGCTCAGAACAAAAGAACAGTGTTTCCTACACATACAGGCCATATCTAGTTCAACTCTGCTTCTGAACCTGATACAAAGCACTGGTACTCTAACATTCAATGCTTGTCAGTTAAGATGAGAAACGTGTGAGCTTCGTGAACGATGTAGTTCCTTTGATCTGAAAAATGACTGCACTTACTTGAAACGAAGTCTTGCTTGTAGGAAGACAAAGAGCCTGGAATTTAACTCCATTTCTGAAGGGAAACACACAGCATAGTTCGCTTCGATGGATCACACTCTGCTTAAGGGCAAGAGCACGCTCTTGCTTTCTAGAGTCTCTAATACAGTTGGAAACTTGAGTGTGCTCAGAACAAAAGAACGGTGTTTTCTACACATAGAGCCATATCTAGTTCAACTCTGCTTCTGAAATTGAAACAAACCACAGGTCCTCTAACATCCAATGCTTGTCAGTTAAGATGAGAAACGTGTGAGCTTCGTGAACTATGTAGTTCGTTTGAGCTGTAAAGTAACTGCCCTTACCTGAAACGAAGTCTTGCTTGTAGGAAGACACAGAGCCTGGAATATAACTCCATTTCTGAAGGGAAACACACAGCATAGTTCTCATCGATGGATCACACTCTGCTTTAGAGCTAGAAACACGCTCTTGCTTTCTAGAGTCTCTAATACAGCAGGAAACTTGAGTGTCCTCAGAACAAAAGAACTGTGTTTCCTACACATAGGGCCATGTCTAGTTCAACTCTGCTTCTGAAACTGAAACAAACCACAGGTCCTCTAACATCCAATGCTTGTCAGTTTAGATGAGAAACGTGTGATCTTCGTGAACGATGTAGTTCGTTTGAGCTGAAAAGTGTCTGCCCTTACTTGAATGAAGTCTTGCTTGTAGGAAGACTCAGAGCATGGGATTTAACCCCATTTCTGAAGTGAAACACACAGCATAGTTCTCATCGATGGATCACACTCTGCTTTAGATCAAGGAGCATGCTCTTTCTTTCTAGAGTCTCTAATACCGCAAGAAACGTGAGTGTGCTCAGAACAAAAGAACAGTGTTTCCTACACATACAGGCCATATCTAGTTCAACTCTGCTTCTGAACCTGAAACAAACCACAGGTCCTCTAACATCCAATGCTTGTCAGTTAAGATGAGAAACGTGTGAGCTTCGTGAACTATGTAGTTCGTTTGAGCTGTAAAGTAACTGCCCTTACCTGAAACGAAGTCTTGCTTGTAGGAAGACACAGAGCCTGGAATATAACTCCATTTCTGAAGGGAAACACACAGCATAGTTCTCATCGATGGATCACACTCTGCTTTAGAGCAAGAAACACGCTCTTGCTTTCTAGAGTCTCTAATACAGCAGGAAATTTGAGTGTCCTCAGAACAAAAGAACTGTGTTTCCTACACATAGGCCCATGTCTAGTTCAACTCTGCTTCTGAAACTCAAACAAACCACAGGTCCTCTAACATCCAATGCTTGTCAGTTTAGATGAGAAACGTGTGATCTTCGTGAACGATGTAGTTCGTTTGAGCTGAAAAGTGTCTGCCCTTACTTGAATGAAGTCTTGCTTGTAGGAAGACTCAGAGCATGGGATTTAACCCCATTTCTGAAGTGAAACACACAGCATAGTTCTCATCGATGGATCACACTCTGCTTTAGAGCAAGGAGCATGCTCTTTCTTTCTAGAGTCTCTAATACCGCAGGAAACGTGAGTGTGCTCAGAACAAAAGAACAGTGTTTCCTACACATACAGGCCATATCTAGTTCAACTCTGCTTCTGAAACTGATACAAAGCACTGGTCCTCTAACATCCAATGCTTGTCAGTTAAGATGAGAAACGTGTGAGCTTCGTGAACGATGTAGTTCCTTTGATCTGAAAAATGACTGCACTTACTTGAAACGAAGTCTTGCTTGTAGGAAGACAAAGAGCCTGGAATTTAACTCCATTTCTGAAGTGAAACACACAGCAGAGTTCTCATCCATTGATCACACTCTGCTTTAGAGCCAGAAGCACGCACTTGCTTTCCAGAGTCTCTAAGACAGCAGGAAAAGTGAGTGTGCTCAGAAGAAAAGAACGGTGTTTCCTATACATACGGACAATATCTAGTTCAACCTTGCTTCTGAAACTGAAACAAACCAGAGGTCCTCTAACATCCAATTCTTGTCAGTTAAGATGAGACACATGTGAGCTTCGGTAACGATGGAGTTCGTTTGAGCTGTAAATTAACTGCCCTTACCTTAAATGAAGTCTTGCTTGTAGGAAGACTCAGAGCCTGGGTTTAACTCCATTTCTGAAGTGAAACACAGAGCAGAGTTCTCATCCATTGATCACACTCTGCTTTAGAGCCAGAAGCACGCTCTTGCTTTCCAGGGTCTCTAAGACAGCAAGAAATGTGAGTGTGATGAAAACAAAAGAACGGTGTCACCTACACACACAGACCATATCGAGTACAACTCTGCCTCTGAAATTGATACAAAGCACAGGTCCTCTAAGATCCAATGCTTGTCAGTTAAGATGAGAAACGTGTGAGCTCCGTGAACGATGTAGATCGTTTGGGCTGAAAAGTGACTGCCCTTACTTGAAATGAAGTCTTGCTTGTAGGAAGACAGAGAGCCTGGAATATAACTCCATTTCTGAAGGGAAACACACAGTATAGTTCTCATCGATGGATCACACTCTGCTTTAGAGCAAGAAGCATGCTCTTGCTTTCTAGAGTCTCTAATACAGCAGGAAACTTGAGTGTCCTCAGAACAAAAGAACTGTGTTTCCTACACATAGGGCCATATCTAGTTCAACTCTGCTTCTGAAACTGAAACAAACCACAGGTCCTCTAACATCCAATGCTTGTCAGTGTAGATGAGAAACGTGTGATCTTCGTGAACGATGTAGTTCATTTGAGCTGAAAAGTGACTGCCCTTACTTGAATGAAGTCTTGCTTGTAGGAAGACTCAGAGCATGGGATTTAACTCCATTTCTGAAGTGAAACACACAGCATAGTTCTCATCGATGGATCACACTCTGCTTTAGAGGAAGAAGCATGCTCTTTCTTTCTATAGTCTCTAATACCGCAGGAAACGTGAGTGTGCTCAGAACAAAAGAACAGTGTTTCCTACACATACAGGCCATATCTAGTTCAACTCTGCTTCTGAACCTGATACAAAGCACTGGTACTCTAACATTCAATGCTTGTCAGTTAAGATGAGAAACGTGTGAGCTTCGTGAACGATGTAGTTCCTTTGATCTGAAAAATGACTGCACTTACTTGAAACGAAGTCTTGCTTGTAGGAAGACAAAGAGCCTGGAATTTAACTCCATTTCTGAAGGGAAACACACAGCATAGTTCGCTTCGATGGATCACACTCTGCTTAAGGGCAAGAGCACGCTCTTGCTTTCTAGAGTCTCTAATACAGTTGGAAACTTGAGTGTGCTCAGAACAAAAGAACGGTGTTTTCTACACATAGAGCCATATCTAGTTCAACTCTGCTTCTGAAATTGAAACAAACCACAGGTCCTCTAACATCCAATGCTTGTCAGTTAAGATGAGAAACGTGTGAGCTTCGTGAACTATGTAGTTCGTTTGAGCTGTAAAGTAACTGCCCTTACCTGAAACGAAGTCTTGCTTGTAGGACGACACAGAGCCTGGAATATAACTCCATTTCTGAAGGGAAACACACAGCATAGTTCTCATCGATGGATCACACTCTGCTTTAGAGCAAGGAGCATGCTCTTTCTTTCTAGAGTCTCTAATACCGCAGGAAACGTGAGTGTGCTCAGAACAAAAGAACGGTGTTTCCTACACACACGGACCATATCTAGTACAAGGCTGCCTCTGAAATTGATACAAAGCACAGGTCCTCTAAGATCCAATGCTTGTCAGTTAAGATGAGAAACGTGTGAGCTCCGTGAACGATGTAGATCCTTTGAGCTGAAAAGTGACTGCCCTTACTTGAAATGAAGTCTTGCTTGTAGGAAGACAGAGAGCCTGGAATATAACTCCATTTCTGAAGGGAAACACACAGCATAGTTCTCTTCGATGGATCACACTCTGCTTTAGAGCAAGAGCACGCTCTTGCTTTCTAGAGTGTCTAATACAGTTGGAAACTTGAGTGTGCTCAGAACAAAAGAACGGTGTTTCCTACACATACGGGCCACATCTAGTTCAACTCTGCTTCTGAACCTGAAACAAACCACAGGTCCTCTAACATCCATTGCTTGTCAGTTAAGATGAGAAACGTGTGAGCTTCGTGAACGATGTAGTTTTTGTTTGAGCTGTAAAGTAACTGCCCTTACCTGAAACGAATTCTTGCTTGTAGAAAGTCTCAGAGCCTGGGATTTAACTCCATTTGTGAAGTGAAACACAGAGCTGAGTTCTCATCCATTGATCACACTCTGCTTTAGAGCCAGAAGCACGCTCTTGCTTTCCAGGGTCTCTAAGACAGCAGGAAATGTGAGTGTGATGAAAACAAAAGGACAGTGTTACCTACAACACGGACCATATCTAGTACAACTCTGCCTCTGAAATTGATACAAAGCACAGGTCCTCTAAGAACCAATGCTTGTCAGTTAAGATGAGAAACATGTGAGCTTCGTGAACGATGTAGATCGTTTGAGCTGAAAAGTGACTACCCTTACTTGAAACGAAGTCTTGCTTATAGGAGGACACAGAGCCTGGAATATAACTCCATTTCTGAAGGGAAACACACAGCATAGTTCTCATCGATGGATCACACTCTGCTTTAGAGCAAGAAGCATGCTCTTGCTTTCTAGAGTCTCTAATACAGCAGGAAACTTGAGTGTCCTCAGAACAAAAGAACTGTGTTTCCTACACCTAGGGCCATATCTAGTTCAACTCTGCTTGAAACTGAAACAAACCACAGGTCCTATAACATCCAATGCTTGTCAGTTTAGATGAGAAACGTGTGAGCTTCGTGAACGATGTAGTTCGTTTGAGCAGTAAAGTAACTGCCCATACCTGAAACGAAGTCTTGCTTGTAGGGAAACTCCAAGCCTGGGATTTAACTCCATTTCTGAAGTGAAACACACAGCAGATTTCTCATCCATTGATCACACTGTGCTGTAGAGCTAGAAGCACGCTCTTGCTTTCCAGGGTCTCTAAGACTGCAGGAAATGTGAGTGTGATGAGAACAAAAGAACGGTGTGCCCTACACATACGGATCATATCTAGTACAACTCTGCCTCTGAAATTGATACAAAGCACAGGTCCTCTAACATCCAATGCTTGTCAGTTTAGATGAGAAACGTGTGATCTTCGTGAACGATGTAGTTCATTTGAGCTGAATAGTGTCTGCCCTTACTTGAATGAAGTCTTGCTTGTAGGAAGACTCACAGCATGGGATTTAACACCATTTCTGAAGTGAAACATACAGCATAGTTCTCATCGATGGATCACACTCTGCTTTAGAGCAAGAAGCATGCTCTTTCTTTCTAGAGTCTCTAATACCGCAGGAAACGTGAGTGTGCTCAGAACAAAGAACAGTGTTTCCTACACATACAGGCCATATCTAGTTCAACTCTGCTTCTGAACCTGATACAAAGCACTGGTACTCTAACATTCAATGCTTGTCAGTTAAGATGAGAAACGTGTGCCCTTTGTGTACAATGTAGATCGTTTGAGCTGAAGAGTGACTGCCCTTACTTGAAACGAAGTCTTGCTTGTAGGAAGACACAGAGCCTGGAATATAACTCCATTTCTGAAGGGAAACACACAGCATAGTTCTCATCGATGGATCACACTCTGCTTTAGAGCAAGAAACACGCTCTTGCTTTCTAGAGTCTCTAATACAGCAGGAAACTTGAGTGTCCTCAGAACAAAAGAACTGTGTTTCCTACACATAGGGCCATGTCTAGTTCAACTCTGCTTCTGAAACTGAAACAAACCACAGGTCCTCTAACATCCAATGCTTGTCAGTTTAGATGAGAAACGTGTGATCTTCGTGAACGATGTAGTTCGTTTGAGCTGAAAAGTGTCTGCCCTTACTTGAATGAAGTCTTGCTTGTAGGAAGACTCAGAGCATGGGATTTAACCCCATTTCTGAAGTGAAAAACACAGCATAGTTCTCATCGATGGATCACACTCTGCTTTAGAGCAAGGAGCATGCTCTTTCTTTCTAGAGTCTCTTATACCGCAGGAAACGTGAGTGTGCTCAGAACAAAAGAACAGTGTTTCCTACACATACAGGCCATATCTAGTTCAACTCTGCTTCTGAAACTGATACAAAGCACTGGTCCTCTAACATCCAATGCTTGTCAGTTAAGATGAGAAACGTGTGAGCTTCGTGAACGATGTAGTTCGTTTGAGCTGTAAAGTAACTGCCCTTACCTGAAACGAAGTCTTGCTTGTAGGAAGACTCAGAGCCTGGGATTTAACTCCATTTCTGAAGTGAAACACACAGCAGAGTTCTCATCCATTGATCACACTGTGCTTTAGAGCTAGAAGCACGCTCTTGCTTTCCAGGGTCTCTAAGACTGCAGGAAATGTGAGTGTGATGAGAACAAAAGAACGGTGTGCCCTACACATATGGATCATATCTAGTACAACATTGCCTCTGATATTGATACAAAGCACAGGTCCTCTAACATCCAATGCTTGTCAGTTAAGATGAGAAACGTGTGCCCTTTGTGAACGATGTAGATCGTTTGGCTGAAGAGTGACTGCCCTTACTTGAAACGAAGTCTTGCTTGTAGGAAGACACAGAGCCTGGAATAAAACTCCATTTCTGAAGGGAAACACACAGCATAGATCTCATCGATGGATCACACTCTGCTTTAGAGCAAGAAGCACGCTCTTGCTTTCTAGAATCTCTAATACAGCAGGAAACTTGAGTGTCCTCAGAACAAAAGAACTGTGTTTCCTACACATAGAGCCATATCTAGTTCAACTCTGCTTCTGAAACTGAAACAAACCACAGGTCCTCTAACATCCAATGCTTGTCAGGTTAGATGAGAAACATGTGATCTTCGTGAACGATGTAGTTCGTTTGAGCTGAAAAGTGACTGCCCTTACTTGAATGAAGTCTTGCTTGTAGGAAGACTCAGAGCATGGGATTTAACTCCATTTCTGAAGTGAAACACACAGCATAGTTCTCATCGATGGATCACACTCTGCTTTAGAGCAAGAAGCATGCTCTTTCTTTCTAGAGTCTCTAATACTGCAGGAAACGTGAGTGTGCTCAGAACAAAAGAACAGTGTTTCCTACACATACAGGCCATATCTTGTTCAACTCTGCTTCTGAAACTGATACAAAGCACTGGTACTCTGACATTCAATGCTTGTCAGTTAAGATGAGAAACGTGTGAGCTTCGTGAACGATGTAGTTCCTTTGATCTGAAAAATGACTGCACTTACTTGAAACGACGTCTTGCTTGTAGGAAGACAATGAACCTGGAATTTAACTCCATTTCTGAAGGGAAACACACAGAATAGTTCTCTTCGATGGATCACACTCTGCTTTAGAGCAAGAGCACGCTCTTGCTTTCTAGAGTCTCTAATACAGCCGGAAACTTGAGTGTGCTCAGAACAAAAGAACGGTGTTTCCTACACATACGGGCCATATCTAGTTCAACTCTGCTTCTGAACCTGAAACAAACCACAGGTCCTCTAACATCCAATGCTTGTCAGTTAAGATGAGAAACGTGTGAGCTTCGTGAACGATGTAGATCGTTTGAGCTGAAAAGTGACTGCCCTTACTTGAAACGAAGTCTTGCTTGTAGGAAGACAGAGAGCCTGGAATATAACTCCATTTCTGAAGGGAAACACACAGCATAGTTCTCATCGATGGATCACACTCTGTTTTAGAACAAGAAGCACTCTCTTGCTTTCTAGAGTCTCTAATACAGCCGGAAACTTGAGTGTCCTCAGAACAAAAGAACTGTGTTTCCTACACATAGAGCCATATCTAGTTCAACTCTGCTTCTGAAACTGAAACAAACCACAGGTCCTCTAACATCCAATGCTTGTCCGTTTAGATGAGAAACGTGTGATATTCGTGAACGACGTAGTTCATTTGAGCTGAAAAGTGACTGCCCTTACTTGAATGAAGTCTTGCTTGTAGGAAGACTCAGAGCATGGGATTTAACTCCATTTCTGAAGTGAAACACACAGCATAGTTCTCATCGATGGATCACACTCTGCTTTAGAGCAAGAAGCATGCTCTTTCTTTCTAGAGTCTCTAATACTGCAGGAAACGTGAGTGTGCTCAGAACAAAAGAACAGTGTTTCCTACACATACAGGCCATATCTACTTCAACTCTGCTTCTGAAACTGATACAAAGCACTGGTACTCTAACATTCAATGCTTGTCAGTTAAGATGAGAAACGTGTGAGCTTCGTGAACGATGTAGTTCCTTTGATCTGAAAAATGACTGCACTTACTTGAAACGAAGTCTTGCTTGTAGGAAGACAAAGAGCCTGGAATTTAACTCCATTTCTGAAGTGAAACACACAGCAGAGTTCTCATCCATTGATCACACTCTGCTTTAGAGCCAGAAGCACGCACTTGCTTTCCAGAGTCTCTAAGACAGCAGTTAAAGTGAGTGTGCTCAGAAGAAAAGAACGGTGTTTCCTATACATACGGACAATATCTAGTTCAACTCTGCTTCTGAAACTGAAACAAACCAGAGGTCCTCTAACATCCAATTCTTGTCAGTTAAGATGAGACACATGTGAGCTTCGGTAACGATGGAGTTCGTTTGAGCTGTAAATTAACTGCCCTTACCTTAAATGAAGTCTTGCTTGTAGGAAGACTCAGAGCCTGGGTTTAACTCCATTTCTGAAATGAAACACAGAGCAGAGTTCTCATCCATTGATCACACTCTGCTTTAGAGCCAGAAGCACGCTCTTGCTTTCCAGGGTCTCTAAGACAGCAAGAAATGTGAGTGTGATGAAAACAAAAGAACGGTGTCACCTACACACACGGACCATATCGAGTACAACTCTGCCTCTGAAATTGATACAAAGCACAGGTCCTCTAAGATCCAATGCTTGTCAGTTAAGATGAGAAACGTGTGAGCTTTGTGAACGATGTAGTTCGTTTGAGCAGTAAAGTAACTGCCCATACCTGAAACGAAGTCTTGCTTGTAGGAAGACTCAGAGCATGGGATTTAACTCCATTTCTGAAGTGAAACACACAGCAGAGTTCTCATCCATTGATCACACTCTGCTTTAGAGCCAGAAGCACGCACTTGCTTTCCAGAGTCTCTAAGACAGCAGGAAAAGTGAGTGTGCTCAGAAGAAAAGAACGGTGTTTCCTATACATACGGACAATATCTAGTTCAACTCTGCTTCTGAAACTGAAACAAACCAGAGGTCCTCTAACATCCAATGCTTGTCAGTTAAGATGAGAAACGTGTGAGCTTCGTGAACGATGTAGTTCGTTTGAGCAGTAAAGTAACTGCCCATACCTGAAACGAAGTCTTGCTTGTAGGAAGACACAGAGCCTGGAATAAAACTCCATTTCTGAAGGGAAACACACAGCATAGTTCTCATCTAGGATCACACTCTGCTTTAGAGGAAGAAGCATGCTCTTTCTTTCTATAGTCTCTAATACCGCAGGAAACGTGAGTGTGCTCAGAACAAAAGAACAGTGTTTCCTACACATACAGGCCATATCTAGTTCAACTCTGCTTCTGAACCTGATACAAAGCACTGGTACTCTAACATTCAATGCTTGTCAGTTAAGATGAGAAACGTGTGAGCTTCGTGAACGATGTAGTTCCTTTGATCTGAAAAATGACTGCACTTACTTGAAACGAAGTCTTGCTTGTAGGAAGACAAAGAGCCTGGAATTTAACTCCATTTCTGAAGGGAAACACACAGCATAGTTCGCTTCGATGGATCACACTCTGCTTAAGGGCAAGAGCACGCTCTTGCTTTCTAGAGTCTCTAATACAGTTGGAAACTTGAGTGTGCTCAGAACAAAAGAACGGTGTTTTCTACACATAGAGCCATATCTAGTTCAACTCTGCTTTGAAATTGAAACAAACCACAGGTCCTCTAACATCCAATGCTTGTCAGTTAAGATGAGAAACGTGTGAGCTTCGTGAACTATGTAGTTCGTTTGAGCTGTAAAGTAACTGCCCTTACCTGAAACGAAGTCTTGCTTGTAGGAAGACACAGAGCCTGGAATATAACTCCATTTCTGAAGGGAAACACACAGCATAGTTCTCATCGATGGATCACACTCTGCTTTAGAGCAAGAAACACGCTCTTGCTTTCTAGAGTCTCTAATACAGCAGGAAACTTGAGTGTCCTCAGAACAAAAGAACTGTGTTTCCTACACATAGGGCCATGTCTAGTTCAACTCTGCTTCTGAAACTGAAACAAACCACAGGTCCTCTAACATCCAATGCTTGTCAGTTTAGATGAGAAACGTGTGATCTTCGTGAACGATGTAGTTCGTTTGAGCTGAAAAGTGTCTGCCCTTACTTGAAAGAAGTCTTGCTTGTAGGAAGACTCAGAGCATGGGATTTAACCCCATTTCTGAAGTGAAACACACAGCATAGTTCTCATCGATGGATCACACTCTGCTTTAGAGCAAGGAGCATGCTCTTTCTTTCTAGAGTCTCTAATACCGCAGGAAACGTGAGTGTGTTCAGAACAAAAGAACAGTGTTTCCTACACATACAGGCCATATCTAGTTCAACTCTGCTTCTGAAACTGATACAAAGCACTGGTCCTCTAACATCCAATGCTTGTCAGTTAAGATGAGAAACTTGTGCCCTTTGTGAACGATGTAGATCGTTTGAGCTGAAGAGTGACTGCCCTTACTTGAAACGAAGTCATGCTTGTAGGAAGACACAGAGCCTGGAATATAACTCCATTTCTGAAGGGAAACACACAGCATAGTTCTCATCGATGGATCACACTCTGCTTTAGAGCAAGAAGCACGCACTTGCTTTCCAGAGTCTCTAAGACAGCAGTTAAAGTGAGTGTGCTCAGAAGAAAAGAACGGTGTTTCCTATACATACGGACAATATCTAGTTCAACTCTGCTTCTGAAACTGAAACAAACCAGAGGTCCTCTAACATCCAATTCTTGTCAGTTAAGATGAGACACATGTGAGCTTCGGTAACGATGGAGTTCGTTTGAGCTGTAAATTAACTGCCCTTACCTTAAATGAAGTCTTGCTTTTAGGAAGACTCAGAGCCTGGGTTTAACTCCATTTCTGAAGTGAAACACAGAGCAGAGTTCTCATCCATTGATCACACTCTGCTTTAGAGCCAGAAGCACGCTCTTGCTTTCCAGGGTCTCTAAGACAGCAAGAAATGTGAGTGTGATGAAAACAAAAGAACGGTGTCACCTACACACACGGACCATATCGAGTACAACTCTGCCTCTGAAATTGATACAAAGCACAGGTCCTCTAAGATCCAATGCTTGTCAGTTAAGATGAGAAACGTGTGAGCTCCGTGAACGATGTAGATCGTTTGGGCTGAAAAGTGACTGCCCTTACTTGAAATGAAGTCTTGCTTGTAGGAAGACAGAGAGCCTGGAATATAACTCCATTTCTGAAGGGAAACACACAGTATAGTTCTCATCGATGGATCACACTCTGCTTTAGAGCAAGAAGCATGCTCTTGCTTTCTAGAGTCTCTAATACAGCAGGAAACTTGAGTGTCCTCAGAACAAAAGAACTGTGTTTCCTACACATAGGGCCATATCTAGTTCAACTCTGCTTCTGAAACTGAAACAAACCACAGGTCCTCTAACATCCAATGCTTGTCAGTGTAGATGAGAAACGTGTGATCTTCGTGAACGATGTAGTTCATTTGAGCTGAAAAGTGACTGCCCTTACTTGAATGAAGTCTTGCTTGTAGGAAGACTCAGAGCATGGATTTAACTCCATTTCTGAAGTGAAACACACAGCATAGTTCTCATCGATGGATCACACTCTGCTTTAGAGGAAGAAGCATGCTCTTTCTTTCTATAGTCTCTAATACCGCAGGAAACGTGAGTGTGCTCAGAACAAAAGAACAGTGTTTCATACACATACAGGCCATATCGAGTTCAACTCTGCTTCTGAACCTGATACAAAGCACTGGTACTCTAACATTCAATGCTTGTCAGTTAAGATGAGAAACGTGTGAGCTTCGTGAACGATGTAGTTCCTTTGATCTGAAAAATGACTGCACTTACTTGAAACGAAGTCTTGCTTGTAGGAAGACAAAGAGCCTGGAATTTAACTCCATTTCTGAAGGGAAACACACAGCATAGTTCGCTTCGATGGATCACACTCTGCTTAAGGGCAAGAGCACGCTCTTGCTTTCTAGAGTCTCTAATACAGTTGGAAACTTGAGTGTGCTCAGAACAAAAGAACGGTGTTTTCTACACATAGAGCCATATCTAGTTCAACTCTGCTTTGAAATTGAAACAAACCACAGGTCCTCTAACATCCAATGCTTGTCAGTTAAGATGAGAAACGTGTGAGCTTCGTGAACTATGTAGTTCGTTTGAGCTGTAAAGTAACTGCCCTTACCTGAAACGAAGTCTTGCTTGTAGGAAGACAAAGAGCCTGGAATTTAACTCCATTTCTGAAGGGAAACACACAGCATAGTTCGCTTCGATGGATCACACTCTGCTTAAGGGCAAGAGCACGCTCTTGCTTTCTAGAGTCTCTAATACAGCAGGAAACTTGAGTGTCCTCAGAACAAAAGAACTGTGTTTCCTACACATAGGGCCATGTCTAGTTCAACTCTGCTTCTGAAACTGAAACAAACCACAGGTCCTCTAACATCCAATGCTTGTCAGTTTAGATGAGAAACGTGTGATCTTCGTGAACGATGTAGTTCGTTTGAGCTGAAAAGTGTCTGCCCTTACTTGAAAGAAGTCTTGCTTGTAGGAAGACTCAGAGCATGGGATTTAACCCCATTTCTGAAGTGAAACACACAGCATAGTTCTCATCGATGGATCACACTCTGCTTTAGAGCAAGGAGCATGCTCTTTCTTTCTAGAGTCTCTAATACCGCAGGAAACGTGAGTGTGTTCAGAACAAAAGAACAGTGTTTCCTACACATACAGGCCATATCTAGTTCAACTCTGCTTCTGAAACTGATACAAAGCACTGGTCCTCTAACATCCAATGCTTGTCAGTTAAGATGAGAAACTTGTGCCCTTTGTGAACGATGTAGATCGTTTGAGCTGAAGAGTGACTGCCCTTACTTGAAACGAAGTCATGCTTGTAGGAAGACACAGAGCCTGGAATATAACTCCATTTCTGAAGGGAAACACACAGCATAGTTCTCATCGATGGATCACACTCTGCTTTAGAGCAAGAAGCATGCTCTTGCTTTCTAGAGTCTCTAATACAGCAGGAAACTTGAGTGTCCTCAGAACAAAAGAACTGTGTTTCCTACACCTAGGGCCATATCTAGTTCAACTCTGCTTCTGAAACTGAAACAAACCACAGGTCCTCTAACATCCAATGCTTGTCAGTTTAGATGAGAAACGTGTGATCTTCGTGAACGATGTAGTTCGTTTGAGCTGAAAAGTGTCTGCCCTTACGTGAATGAAGTCTTGCTTGTAGGAAGACTCAGAGCATGGGATTTAACTCCATTTTTGAAGTGAAACACACAGCATAGTTCTCATCGATGGATCACACTCTGCTTTAGAGCAAGAAGCATGCTCTTTCTTTCTAGAGTCTCTAATACCGCAGGAAACGTGAGTGTGCTCAGAACAAAGAACAGTGTTTCCTACACATACAGGCCATATCTAGTTCAACCCTGCTTCAGAAACTGATACAAAGCACTGGTCCTCTAACATTCAATGCTTGTCAGTTAAGATGAGAAACGTGTGAGCTTCGTGACCGATGTAGTTCCTTTGATCTGAAAAATGACTGCACTTACTTGAAACGAAGTCTTGCTTGTAGGAAGACACAGAGCCTGGAATAAAACTCCATTTCTGAAGGGAAACACACAGCATAGTTCTCATCGATGGATCACACTCTGTTTTAGAACAAGAAGCACGCTCTTGCTTTCTAGAGTCTCTAATACACCGGAAACTTGAGTGTCCTCAGAACAAAAGAACTGTGTTTCCTACACATAGAGCCATATCTAGTTCAACTCTGCTTCTGAAACTGAAACAAACCACAGGTCCTCTAACATCCAATGCTTGTCAGTTTAGATGAGAAACGTGTGATCTTCGTGAACGACGTAGTTCATTTGAGCTGAAAAGTGACTGCCCTTACTTGAATGAAGTCTTGCTTGTAGGAAGACTCAGAGCATGGGATTTAACTCCATTTCTGAAGTGAAACACACAGCATAGTTCTCATCGATGGATCACACTCTGCTTTAGAGCAAGAATCATGCTCTTTCTTTCTAGAGTCTCTAATACTGCAGGAAACGTGAGTGTGCTCAGAACAAAAGAACAGTGTTTCCTACACATACAGGCCATATCTAGTTCAACTCTGCTTCTGAAACTGATACAAAGCAATGGTACTCTAACATTCAATGCTTGTCAGTTAAGATGAGAAACGTGTGAGCTTCGTGAACGATGTAGTTCCTTTGATCTGAAAAATGACTGCACTTACTTGAAACGAAGTCTTGCTTGTAGGAAGACAAAGAGCCTGGAATTTAACTCCATTTCTGAAGTGAAACACACAGCAGAGTCCTCATCCATTGATCACACTCTGCTTTAGAGCCAGAATCACGCACTTGCTTTCCAGAGTCTCTAAGACAGCAGGAAAAGTGAGTGTGCTCAGAAGAAAAGAACGGTGTTTCCTATACATACGGACAATATCTAGTTCAACTCTGCTTCTGAAACTGAAACAAACCAGAGGTCCTCTAACATCCAATTCTTGTCAGTTAAGATGAGACACATGTGAGCTTCGGTAACAATGGAGTTCGTTTGAGGTGTAAATTAACTGCCCTTACCTTAAATGAAGTCTTGCTTGTAGGAAGACTCAGAGCCTGGGTTTAACTCCATTTCTGAAGTGAAACACAGAGCAGAGTTCTCATCCATTGATCACACTCTGCTTTAGAGCCAGAAGCACGCTCTTGCTTTCCAGGGTCTCTAAGACAGCAAGAAATGTGAGTGTGATGAAAACAAAAGAACGGTGTCACCTACACACACGGACCATATCGAGTACAACTCTGCCTCTGAAATTGATACAAAGCACAGGTCCTCTAAGATCCAATGCTTGTCAGTTAAGATGAGAAACGTGTGAGCTCCGTGAACGATGTAGATCGTTTGGGCTGAAAAGTGACTGCCCTTACTTGAAATGAAGTCTTGCTTGTAGGAAGACAGAGAGCCTGGAATATAACTCCATTTCTGAAGGGAAACACACAGTATAGTTCTCATCGATGGATCACACTCTGCTTTAGAGCAAGAAGCATGCTCTTGCTTTCTAGAGTCTCTAATACAGCAGGAAACTTGAGTGTCCTCAGAACAAAAGAACTGTGTTTCCTACACATAGGGCCATATCTAGTTCAACTCTGCTTCTGAAACTGAAACAAACCACAGGTCCTCTAACATCCAATGCTTGTCAGTGTAGATGAGAAACGTGTGATCTTCGTGAACGATGTAGTTCATTTGAGCTGAAAAGTGACTGCCCTTACTTGAATGAAGTCTTGCTTGTAGGAAGACTCAGAGCATGGGATTTAACTCCATTTCTGAAGTGAAACACACAGCATAGTTCTCATCGATGGATCACACTCTGCTTTAGAGGAAGAAGCATGCTCTTTCTTTCTACAGTCTCTAATACCGCAGGAAACGTGAGTGTGCTCAGAACAAAAGAACAGTGTTTCCTACACATACAGGCCATATCTAGTTCAACTCTGCTTCTGAACCTGATACAAAGCACTGGTACTCTAACATTCAATGCTTGTCAGTTAAGATGAGAAACGTGTGAGCTTCGTGAACGATGTAGTTCCTTTGATCTGAAAAATGACTGCACTTACTTGAAACGAAGTCTTGCTTGTAGGAAGACAAAGAGCCTGGAATTTAACTCCATTTCTGAAGGGAAACACACAGCATAGTTCGCTTCGATGGATCACACTCTGCTTAAGGGCAAGAGCACGCTCTTGCTTTCTAGAGTCTCTAATACAGTTGGAAACTTGAGTGTGCTCAGAACAAAAGAACGGTGTTTTCTACACATAGAGCCATATCTAGTTCAACTCTGCTTCTGAAATTGAAACAAACCACAGGTCCTCTAACATCCAATGCTTGTCAGTTAAGATGAGAAACGTGTGAGCTTCGTGAACTATGTAGTTCGTTTGAGCTGTAAAGTAACTGCCCTTACCTGAAACGAAGTCTTGCTTGTAGGAAGACACAGAGCCTGGAATATAACTCCATTTCTGAAGGGAAACACACAGCATAGTTCTCATCGATGGATCACACTCTGCTTTAGAGCTAGAAACACGCGCTTGCTTTCTAGAGTCTCTAATACAGCAGGAAACTTGAGTGTCCTCAGAACAAAAGAACTGTGTTTCCTACACATAGGGCCATGTCTAGTTCAACTCTGCTTCTGAAACTGAAACAAACCACAGGTCCTCTAACATCCAATGCTTGTCAGTTTAGATGAGAAACGTGTGATCTTCGTGAACGATGTAGTTCGTTTGAGCTGAAAAGTGTCTGCCCTTACTTGAATGAAGTCTTGCTTGTAGGAAGACTCAGAGCATGGGATTTAACCCCATTTCTGAAGTGAAACACACAGCATAGTTCTCATCGATGGATCACACTCTGCTTTAGATCAAGGAGCATGCTCTTTCTTTCTAGAGTCTCTAATACCGCAAGAAACGTGAGTGTGCTCAGAACAAAAGAACAGTGTTTCCTACACATACAGGCCATATCTAGTTCAACTCTGCTTCTGAAACTGATACAAAGCACTGGTCCTCTAACATCCAATGCTTGTCAGTTAAGATGAGAAACGTGTGAGCTTCGTGAACTATGTAGTTCGTTTGAGCTGTAAAGTAACTGCCCTTACCTGAAACAAAGTCTTGCTTGTAGGAAGACACAGAGCCTGGAATATAACTCCATTTCTGAAGGGAAACACACAGCATAGTTCTCATCGATGGATCACACTCTGCTTTAGAGCAAGAAACACGCTCTTGCTTTCTAGAGTCTCTAATACAGCAGGAAATTTGAGTGTCCTCAGAACAAAAGAACTGTGTTTCCTACACATAGGCCCATGTCTAGTTCAACTCTGCTTCTGAAACTCAAACAAACCACAGGTCCTCTAACATCCAATGCTTGTCAGTTTAGATGAGAAACGTGTGATCTTCGTGAACGATGTAGTTCGTTTGAGATGAAAAGTGTCTGCCCTTACTTGAATGAAGTCTTGCTTGTAGGAAGACTCAGAGCATGGGATTTAACCCCATTTCTGAAGTGAAACACACAGCATAGTTCTCATCGATGGATCACACTCTGCTTTAGAGCAAGGAGCATGCTCTTTCTTTCTAGAGTCTCTAATACCGCAGGAAACGTGAGTGTGCTCAGAACAAAAGAACAGTGTTTCCTACACATACAGGCCATATCTAGTTCAACTCTGCTTCTGAAACTGATACAAAGCACTGGTCCTCTAACATCCAATGCTTGTCAGTTAAGATGAGAAACGTGTGAGCTTCGTGAACGATGTAGTTCCTTTGATCTGAAAAATGACTGCACTTACTTGAAACGAAGTCTTGCTTGTAGGAAGACAAAGAGCCTGGAATTTAACTCCATTTCTGAAGTGAAACACACAGCAGAGTTCTCATCCATTGATCACACTCTGCTTTAGAGCCAGAAGCACGCACTTGCTTTCCAGAGTCTCTAAGACAGCAGGAAAAGTGAGTGTGCTCAGAAGAAAAGAACGGTGTTTCCTATACATACGGACAATATCTAGTTCAACTCTGCTTCTGAAACTGAAACAAACCAGAGGTCCTCTAACATCCAATTCTTGTCAGTTAAGATGAGACACATGTGAGCTTCGGTAACGATGGAGTTCGTTTGAGCTGTAAATTAACTGCCCTTACCTTAAATGAAGTCTTGCTTGTAGGAAGACTCAGAGCCTGGGTTTAACTCCATTTCTGAAGTGAAACACAGAGCAGAGTTCTCATCCATTGATCACACTCTGCTTTAGAGCCAGAAGCACGCTCTTGCTTTCCAGGGTCTCTAAGACAGCAAGAAATGTGAGTGTGATGAAAACAAAAGAACGGTGTCACCTACACACACGGACCATATCGAGTACAACTCTGCCTCTGAAATTGATACAAAGCACAGGTCCTCTAAGATCCAATGCTTGTCAGTTAAGATGAGAAACGTGTGAGCTCCGTGAACGATGTAGATCGTTTGGGCTGAAAAGTGACTGCCCTTACTTGAAATGAAGTCTTGCTTGTAGGAAGACAGAGAGCCTGGAATATAACTCCATTTCTGAAGGGAAACACACAGTATAGTTCTCATCGATGGATCACACTCTGCTTTAGAGCAAGAAGCATGCTCTTGCTTTCTAGAGTCTCTAATACAGCAGGAAACTTGAGTGTCCTCAGAACAAAAGAACTGTGTTTCCTACACATAGGGCCATATCTAGTTCAACTCTGCTTCTGAAACTGAAACAAACCACAGGTCCTCTAACATCCAATGCTTGTCAGTGTAGATGAGAAACGTGTGATCTTCGTGAACGATGTAGTTCATTTGAGCTGAAAAGTGACTGCCCTTACTTGAATGAAGTCTTGCTTGTAGGAAGACTCAGAGCATGGGATTTAACTCCATTTCTGAAGTGAAACACACAGCATAGTTCTCATCGATGGATCACACTCTGCTTTAGAGGAAGAAGCATGCTCTTTCTTTCTATAGTCTCTAATACCGCAGGAAACGTGAGTGTGCTCAGAACAAAAGAACAGTGTTTCCTACACATACAGGCCATATCTAGTTCAACTCTGCTTCTGAACCTGATACAAAGCACTGGTACTCTAACATTCAATGCTTGTCAGTTAAGATGAGAAACGTGTGAGCTTCGTGAACGATGTAGTTCCTTTGATCTGAAAAATGACTGCACTTACTTGAAACGAAGTCTTGCTTGTAGGAAGACAAAGAGCCTGGAATTTAACTCCATTTCTGAAGGGAAACACACAGCATAGTTCGCTTCGATGGATCACACTCTGCTTAAGGGCAAGAGCACGCTCTTGCTTTCTAGAGTCTCTAATACAGTTGGAAACTTGAGTGTGCTCAGAACAAAAGAACGGTGTTTTCTACACATAGAGCCATATCTAGTTCAACTCTGCTTCTGAAATTGAAACAAACCACAGGTCCTCTAACATCCAATGCTTGTCAGTTAAGATGAGAAACGTGTGAGCTTCGTGAACTATGTAGGTCGTTTGAGCTGTAAAGTAACTGCCCTTACCTGAAACGAAGTCTTGCTTGTAGGACGACACAGAGCCTGGAATATAACTCCATTTCTGAAGGGAAACACACAGCATAGTTCTCATCGATGGATCACACTCTGCTTTAGAGCAAGGAGCATGCTCTTTCTTTCTAGAGTCTCTAATACCGCAGGAAACGTGAGTGTGCTCAGAACAAAAGAACGGTGTTTCCTACACACACGGACCATATCTAGTACAAGGCTGCCTCTGAAATTGATACAAAGCACAGGTCCTCTAAGATCCAATGCTTGTCAGTTAAGATGAGAAACGTGTGAGCTCCGTGAACGATGTAGATCCTTTGAGCTGAAAAGTGACTGCCCTTACTTGAAATGAAGTCTTGCTTGTAGGAAGACAGAGAGCCTGGAATATAACTCCATTTCTGAAGGGAAACACACAGCATAGTTCTCTTCGATGGATCACACTCTGCTTTAGAGCAAGAGCACGCTCTTGCTTTCTAGAGTGTCTAATACAGTTGGAAACTTGAGTGTGCTCAGAACAAAAGAACGGTGTTTCCTACACATACGGGCCACATCTAGTTCAACTCTGCTTCTGAACCTGAAACAAACCACAGGTCCTCTAACATCCATTGCTTGTCAGTTAAGATGAGAAACGTGTGAGCTTCGTGAACGATGTAGTTTTTGTTTGAGCTGTAAAGTAACTGCCCTTACCTGAAACGAATTCTTGCTTGTAGAAAGTCTCAGAGCCTGGGATTTAACTCCATTTGTGAAGTGAAACACAGAGCTGAGTTCTCATCCATTGATCACACTCTGCTTTAGAGCCAGAAGCACGCTCTTGCTTTCCAGGGTCTCTAAGACAGCAGGAAATGTGAGTGTGATGAAAACAAAAGGACAGTGTTACCTACAACACGGACCATATCTAGTACAACTCTGCCTCTGAAATTGATACAAAGCACAGGTCCTCTAAGAACCAATGCTTGTCAGTTAAGATGAGAAACATGTGAGCTTCGTGAACGATGTAGATCGTTTGAGCTGAAAAGTGACTACCCTTACTTGAAACGAAGTCTTGCTTATAGGAGGACACAGAGCCTGGAATATAACTCCATTTCTGAAGGGAAACACACAGCATAGTTCTCATCGATGGATCACACTCTGCTTTAGAGCAAGAAGCATGCTCTTGCTTTCTAGAGTCTCTAATACAGCAGGAAACTTGAGTGTCCTCAGAACAAAAGAACTGTGTTTCCTACACCTAGGGCCATATCTAGTTCAACTCTGCTTGAAACTGAAACAAACCACAGGTCCTATAACATCCAATGCTTGTCAGTTTAGATGAGAAACGTGTGAGCTTCGTGAACGATGTAGTTCGTTTGAGCAGTAAAGTAACTGCCCATACCTGAAACGAAGTCTTGCTTGTAGGGAAACTCCAAGCCTGGGATTTAACTCCATTTCTGAAGTGAAACACACAGCAGATTTCTCATCCATTGATCACACTGTGCTGTAGAGCTAGAAGCACGCTCTTGCTTTCCAGGGTCTCTAAGACTGCAGGAAATGTGAGTGTGATGAGAACAAAAGAACGGTGTGCCCTACACATACGGATCATATCTAGTACAACTCTGCCTCTGAAATTGATACAAAGCACAGGTCCTCTAACATCCAATGCTTGTCAGTTTAGATGAGAAACGTGTGATCTTCGTGAACGATGTAGTTCATTTGAGCTGAATAGTGTCTGCCCTTACTTGAATGAAGTCTTGCTTGTAGGAAGACTCACAGCATGGGATTTAACACCATTTCTGAAGTGAAACATACAGCATAGTTCTCATCGATGGATCACACTCTGCTTTAGAGCAAGAAGCATGCTCTTTCTTTCTAGAGTCTCTAATACCGCAGGAAACGTGAGTGTGCTCAGAACAAAGAACAGTGTTTCCTACACATACAGGCCATATCTAGTTCAACTCTGCTTCTGAACCTGATACAAAGCACTGGTACTCTAACATTCAATGCTTGTCAGTTAAGATGAGAAACGTGTGCCCTTTGTGTACAATGTAGATCGTTTGAGCTGAAGAGTGACTGCCCTTACTTGAAACGAAGTCTTGCTTGTAGGAAGACACAGAGCCTGGAATATAACTCCATTTCTGAAGGGAAACACACAGCATAGTTCTCATCGATGGATCACACTCTGCTTTAGAGCAAGAAACACGCTCTTGCTTTCTAGAGTCTCTAATACAGCAGGAAACTTGAGTGTCCTCAGAACAAAAGAACTGTGTTTCCTACACATAGGGCCATGTCTAGTTCAACTCTGCTTCTGAAACTGAAACAAACCACAGGTCCTCTAACATCCAATGCTTGTCAGTTTAGATGAGAAACGTGTGATCTTCGTGAACGATGTAGTTCGTTTGAGCTGAAAAGTGTCTGCCCTTACTTGAATGAAGTCTTGCTTGTAGGAAGACTCAGAGCATGGGATTTAACCCCATTTCTGAAGTGAAAAACACAGCATAGTTCTCATCGATGGATCACACTCTGCTTTAGAGCAAGGAGCATGCTCTTTCTTTCTAGAGTCTCTTATACCGCAGGAAACGTGAGTGTGCTCAGAACAAAAGAACAGTGTTTCCTACACATACAGGCCATATCTAGTTCAACTCTGCTTCTGAAACTGATACAAAGCACTGGTCCTCTAACATCCAATGCTTGTCAGTTAAGATGAGAAACGTGTGAGCTTCGTGAACGATGTAGTTCGTTTGAGCTGTAAAGTAACTGCCCTTACCTGAAACGAAGTCTTGCTTGTAGGAAGACTCAGAGCCTGGGATTTAACTCCATTTCTGAAGTGAAACACACAGCAGAGTTCTCATCCATTGATCACACTGTGCTTTAGAGCTAGAAGCACGCTCTTGCTTTCCAGGGTCTCTAAGACTGCAGGAAATGTGAGTGTGATGAGAACAAAAGAACGGTGTGCCCTACACATATGGATCATATCTAGTACAACATTGCCTCTGATATTGATACAAAGCACAGGTCCTCTAACATCCAATGCTTGTCAGTTAAGATGAGAAACGTGTGCCCGTTGTGAACGATGTAGATCGTTTGGCTGAAGAGTGACTGCCCTTACTTGAAACGAAGTCTTGCTTGTAGGAAGACACAGAGCCTGGAATAAAACTCCATTTCTGAAGGGAAACACACAGCATAGATCTCATCGATGGATCACACTCTGCTTTAGAGCAAGAAGCACGCTCTTGCTTTCTAGAATCTCTAATACAGCAGGAAACTTGAGTGTCCTCAGAACAAAAGAACTGTGTTTCCTACACATAGAGCCATATCTAGTTCAACTCTGCTTCTGAAACTGAAACAAACCACAGGTCCTCTAACATCCAATGCTTGTCAGGTTAGATGAGAAACATGTGATCTTCGTGAACGATGTAGTTCGTTTGAGCTGAAAAGTGACTGCCCTTACTTGAATGAAGTCTTGCTTGTAGGAAGACTCAGAGCATGGGATTTAACTCCATTTCTGAAGTGAAACACACAGCATAGTTCTCATCGATGGATCACACTCTGCTTTAGAGCAAGAAGCATGCTCTTTCTTTCTAGAGTCTCTAATACTGCAGGAAACGTGAGTGTGCTCAGAACAAAAGAACAGTGTTTCCTACACATACAGGCCATATCTTGTTCAACTCTGCTTCTGAAACTGATACAAAGCACTGGTACTCTGACATTCAATGCTTGTCAGTTAAGATGAGAAACGTGTGAGCTTCGTGAACGATGTAGTTCCTTTGATCTGAAAAATGACTGCACTTACTTGAAACGACGTCTTGCTTGTAGGAAGACAATGAACCTGGAATTTAACTCCATTTCTGAAGGGAAACACACAGAATAGTTCTCTTCGATGGATCACACTCTGCTTTAGAGCAAGAGCACGCTCTTGCTTTCTAGAGTCTCTAATACAGCCGGAAACTTGAGTGTGCTCAGAACAAAAGAACGGTGTTTCCTACACATACGGGCCATATCTAGTTCAACTCTGCTTCTGAACCTGAAACAAACCACAGGTCCTCTAACATCCAATGCTTGTCAGTTAAGATGAGAAACGTGTGAGCTTCGTGAACGATGTAGATCGTTTGAGCTGAAAAGTGACTGCCCTTACTTGAAACGAAGTCTTGCTTGTAGGAAGACAGAGAGCCTGGAATATAACTCCATTTCTGAAGGGAAACACACAGCATAGTTCTCATCGATGGATCACACTCTGTTTTAGAACAAGAAGCACTCTCTTGCTTTCTAGAGTCTCTAATACAGCCGGAAACTTGAGTGTCCTCAGAACAAAAGAACTGTGTTTCCTACACATAGAGCCATATCTAGTTCAACTCTGCTTCTGAAACTGAAACAAACCACAGGTCCTCTAACATCCAATGCTTGTCCGTTTAGATGAGAAACGTGTGATCTTCGTGAACGACGTAGTTCATTTGAGCTGAAAAGTGACTGCCCTTACTTGAATGAAGTCTTGCTTGTAGGAAGACTCAGAGCATGGGATTTAACTCCATTTCTGAAGTGAAACACACAGCATAGTTCTCATCGATGGATCACACTCTGCTTTAGAGCAAGAAGCATGCTCTTTCTTTCTAGAGTCTCTAATACTGCAGGAAACGTGAGTGTGCTCAGAACAAAAGAACAGTGTTTCTTACACATACAGGCCATATCTACTTCAACTCTGCTTCTGAAACTGATACAAAGCACTGGTACTCTAACATTCAATGCTTGTCAGTTAAGATGAGAAACGTGTGAGCTTCGTGAACGATGTAGTTCCTTTGATCTGAAAAATGACTGCACTTACTTGAAACGAAGTCTTGCTTGTAGGAAGACAAAGAGCCTGGAATTTAACTCCATTTCTGAAGTGAAACACACAGCAGAGTTCTCATCCATTGATCACACTCTGCTTTAGAGCCAGAAGCACGCAATTGCTTTCCAGAGTCTCTAAGACAGCAGGAAAAGTGAGTGTGCTCAGAAGAAAAGAACGGTGTTTCCTATACATACGGACAATATCTAGTTCAACTCTGCTTCTGAAACTGAAACAAACCAGAGGTCCTCTAACATCCAATTCTTGTCAGTTAAGATGAGACACATGTGAGCTTCGGTAACGATGGAGTTCGTTTGAGCTGTAAATTAACTGCCCTTACCTTAAATGAAGTCTTGCTTGTAGGAAGACTCAGAGCCTGGGTTTAACTCCATTTCTGAAATGAAACACAGAGCAGAGTTCTCATCCATTGATCACACTCTGCTTTAGAGCCAGAAGCACGCTCTTGCTTTCCAGGGTCTCTAAGACAGCAAGAAATGTGAGTGTGATGAAAACAAAAGAACGGTGTCACCTACACACACGGACCATATCGAGTACAACTCTGCCTCTGAAATTGATACAAAGCACAGGTCCTCTAAGATCCAATGCTTGTCAGTTAAGATGAGAAACGTGTGAGCTTTGTGAACGATGTAGTTCGTTTGAGCAGTAAAGTAACTGCCCATACCTGAAACGAAGTCTTGCTTGTAGGAAGACTCAGAGCATGGGATTTAACTCCATTTCTGAAGTGAAACACACAGCAGAGTTCTCATCCATTGATCACACTCTGCTTTAGAGCCAGAAGCACGCACTTGCTTTCCAGAGTCTCTAAGACAGCAGGAAAAGTGAGTGTGCTCAGAAGAAAAGAACGGTGTTTCCTATACATACGGACAATATCTAGTTCAACTCTGCTTCTGAAACTGAAACAAACCAGAGGTCCTCTAACATCCAATGCTTGTCAGTTAAGATGAGAAACGTGTGAGCTTCGTGAACGATGTAGTTCGTTTGAGCAGTAAAGTAACTGCCCATACCTGAAACGAAGTCTTGCTTGTAGGAAGACTCAGAGCCTGGGATTTAACTCCATTTCTGAAGTGAAACACACAGCAGAGTTCTCATCCATTGATCACACTGTGCTTTAGAGCTAGAAGCACGCTCTTGTTTTCCAGGGTCTCTAAGACTGCAGGAAATGTGAGTGTGATGAGAACAAAAGAACGGTGTGCCCTACACATATGGATCATATCTAGTACAACTCTGCCTCTGATATTGATACAAAGCACAGGTCCTCTAACATCCAATGCTTGTCAGTTAAGATGAGAAACGTGTGCCCTTTGTGAACTATGTAGATCGTTTGAGCTGAAAAGTGACTGCCCTTACTTGAAACGAAGTCTTGCTTGTAGGAAGACACAGAGCCTGGAATAAAACTCCATTTCTGAAGGGAAACACACAGCATAGATCTCATCGATGGATCACACTCTGCTTTAGAGCAAGAAGCACGCTCTTGCTTTCTAGAGTCTCTAATACAGCAGGAAACTTGAGTGTCCTCAGAACAAAAGAACTGTGTTTCCTACACATATAGCCATATCTAGTTCAACTCTGCTTCTGAAACTGAAACAAACCACAGGTCCTCTAACATCCAATGCTTGTCAGGTTAGATGAGAAACATGTGATCTTCGTGAACGATGTAGTTCGTTTGAGCTGAAAAGTGACTGCCCTTACTTGAATGAAGTCTTGCTTGTAGGAAGACTCCGAGCCTGGTTTTTAACTCCAGTTCTGAACTGAAACACACAGCAGAGTTCTCATCCATTGATCACACTGTGCTTTAGAGCTAGAAGCAGGCTCTTGCTTTCCAGGGTCTCTAATATTGCAGGAAACGTGAGTGTGCTCAGAACAAAAGAACAGTGTTTCCTACACATACAGGCCATATCTAGTTCAACTCTGCTTCTGAAACTGAAACAAACCACAGGTCCTCTAACATCCAATGCTTGTCAGTTTAGATGAGAAACGTGTGAGCTTCGTGAACGATGTAGTTCCTTTGATCTGAAAAATGACTGCACTTACTTGAAACGACGTCTTGCTTGTAGGAAGACAATGAACCTGGAATTTAACTCCATTTCTGAAGGGAAACACACAGAATAGTTCTCTTCGATGGATCACACTCTGCTTTAGAGCAAGAGCACGCTCTTGCTTTCTAGAGTCTCTAATACAGCCGGAAACTTGAGTGTGCTCAGAACAAAAGAACGGTGTTTCCTACACATACGGGCCATATCTAGTTCAACTCTGCTTCTGAACCTGAAACAAACCACAGGTCCTCTAACATCCAATGCTTGTCAGTTAAGATGAGAAACGTGTGAGCTTCGTGAACGATGTAGATCGTTTGAGCTGAAAAGTGACTGCCCTTACTTGAAACGAAGTCTTGCTTGTAGGAAGACAGAGAGCCTGGAATATAACTCCATTTCTGAAGGGAAACACACAGCATAGTTCTCATCGATGGATCACACTCTGTTTTAGAACAAGAAGCACTCTCTTGCTTTCTAGAGTCTCTAATACAGCCGGAAACTTGAGTGTCCTCAGAACAAAAGAACTGTGTTTCCTACACATAGAGCCATATCTAGTTCAACTCTGCTTCTGAAACTGAAACAAACCACAGGTCCTCTAACATCCAATGCTTGTCCGTTTAGATGAGAAACGTGTGATCTTCGTGAACGACGTAGTTCATTTGAGCTGAAAAGTGACTGCCCTTACTTGAATGAAGTCTTGCTTGTAGGAAGACTCAGAGCATGGGATTTAACTCCATTTCTGAAGTGAAACACACAGCATAGTTCTCATCGATGGATCACACTCTGCTTTAGAGCAAGAAGCATGCTCTTTCTTTCTAGAGTCTCTAATACTGCAGGAAACGTGAGTGTGCTCAGAACAAAAGAACAGTGTTTCCTACACATACAGGCCATATCTTGTTCAACTCTGCTTCTGAAACTGATACAAAGCACTGGTACTCTGACATTCAATGCTTGTCAGTTAAGATGAGAAACGTGTGAGCTTCGTGAACGATGTAGTTCCTTTGATCTGAAAAATGACTGCACTTACTTGAAACGACGTCTTGCTTGTAGGAAGACAATGAACCTGGAATTTAACTCCATTTCTGAAGGGAAACACACAGAATAGTTCTCTTCGATGGATCACACTCTGCTTTAGAGCAAGAGCACGCTCTTGCTTTCTAGAGTCTCTAATACAGCCGGAAACTTGAGTGTGCTCAGAACAAAAGAACGGTGTTTCCTACACATACGGGCCATATCTAGTTCAACTCTGCTTCTGAACCTGAAACAAACCACAGGTCCTCTAACATCCAATGCTTGTCAGTTAAGATGAGAAACGTGTGAGCTTCGTGAACGATGTAGATCGTTTGAGCTGAAAAGTGACTGCCCTTACTTGAAACGAAGTCTTGCTTGTAGGAAGACAGAGAGCCTGGAATATAACTCCATTTCTGAAGGGAAACACACAGCATAGTTCTCATCGATGGATCACACTCTGTTTTAGAACAAGAAGCACTCTCTTGCTTTCTAGAGTCTCTAATACAGCCGGAAACTTGAGTGTCCTCAGAACAAAAGAACTGTGTTTCCTACACATAGAGCCATATCTAGTTCAACTCTGCTTCTGAAACTGAAACAAACCACAGGTCCTCTAACATCCAATGCTTGTCCGTTTAGATGAGAAACGTGTGATCTTCGTGAACGACGTAGTTCATTTGAGCTGAAAAGTGACTGCCCTTACTTGAATGAAGTCTTGCTTGTAGGAAGACTCAGAGCATGGGATTTAACTCCATTTCTGAAGTGAAACACACAGCATAGTTCTCATCGATGGATCACACTCTGCTTTAGAGCAAGAAGCATGCTCTTTCTTTCTAGAGTCTCTAATACTGCAGGAAACGTGAGTGTGCTCAGAACAAAAGAACAGTGTTTCCTACACATACAGGCCATATCTACTTCAACTCTGCTTCTGAAACTGATACAAAGCACTGGTACTCTAACATTCAATGCTTGTCAGTTAAGATGAGAAACGTGTGAGCTTCGTGAACGATGTAGTTCCTTTGATCTGAAAAATGACTGCACTTACTTGAAACGAAGTCTTGCTTGTAGGAAGACAAAGAGCCTGGAATTTAACTCCATTTCTGAAGTGAAACACACAGCAGAGTTCTCATCCATTGATCACACTCTGCTTTAGAGCCAGAAGCACGCAATTGCTTTCCAGAGTCTCTAAGACAGCAGGAAAAGTGAGTGTGCTCAGAAGAAAAGAACGGTGTTTCCTATACATACGGACAATATCTAGTTCAACTCTGCTTCTGAAACTGAAACAAACCAGAGGTCCTCTAACATCCAATTCTTGTCAGTTAAGATGAGACACATGTGAGCTTCGGTAACGATGGAGTTCGTTTGAGCTGTAAATTAACTGCCCTTACCTTAAATGAAGTCTTGCTTGTAGGAAGACTCAGAGCCTGGGTTTAACTCCATTTCTGAAATGAAACACAGAGCAGAGTTCTCATCCATTGATCACACTCTGCTTTAGAGCCAGAAGCACGCTCTTGCTTTCCAGGGTCTCTAAGACAGCAAGAAATGTGAGTGTGATGAAAACAAAAGAACGGTGTCACCTACACACACGGACCATATCGAGTACAACTCTGCCTCTGAAATTGATACAAAGCACAGGTCCTCTAAGATCCAATGCTTGTCAGTTAAGATGAGAAACGTGTGAGCTTTGTGAACGATGTAGTTCGTTTGAGCAGTAAAGTAACTGCCCATACCTGAAACGAAGTCTTGCTTGTAGGAAGACTCAGAGCATGGGATTTAACTCCATTTCTGAAGTGAAACACACAGCAGAGTTCTCATCCATTGATCACACTCTGCTTTAGAGCCAGAAGCACGCACTTGCTTTCCAGAGTCTCTAAGACAGCAGGAAAAGTGAGTGTGCTCAGAAGAAAAGAACGGTGTTTCCTATACATACGGACAATATCTAGTTCAACTCTGCTTCTGAAACTGAAACAAACCAGAGGTCCTCTAACATCCAATGCTTGTCAGTTAAGATGAGAAACGTGTGAGCTTCGTGAACAATGTAGTTCGTTTGAGCAGTAAAGTAACTGCCCATACCTGAAACGAAGTCTTGCTTGTAGGAAGACTCAGAGCCTGGGATTTAACTCCATTTCTGAAGTGAAACACACAGCAGAGTTCTCATCCATTGATCACACTGTGCTTTAGAGCTAGAAGCACGCTCTTGTTTTCCAGGGTCTCTAAGACTGCAGGAAATGTGAGTGTGATGAGAACAAAAGAACGGTGTGCCCTACACATATGGATCATATCTAGTACAACTCTGCCTCTGATATTGATACAAAGCACAGGTCCTCTAACATCCAATGCTTGTCAGTTAAGATGAGAAACGTGTGCCCTTTGTGAACTATGTAGATCGTTTGAGCTGAAAAGTGACTGCCCTTACTTGAAACGAAGTCTTGCTTGTAGGAAGACACAGAGCCTGGAATAAAACTCCATTTCTGAAGGGAAACACACAGCATAGATCTCATCGATGGATCACACTCTGCTTTAGAGCAAGAAGCACGCTCTTGCTTTCTAGAGTCTCTAATACAGCAGGAAACTTGAGTGTCCTCAGAACAAAAGAACTGTGTTTCCTACACATATAGCCATATCTAGTTCAACTCTGCTTCTGAAACTGAAACAAACCACAGGTCCTCTAACATCCAATGCTTGTCAGGTTAGATGAGAAACATGTGATCTTCGTGAACGATGTAGTTCGTTTGAGCTGAAAAGTGACTGCCCTTACTTGAATGAAGTCTTGCTTGTAGGAAGACTCCGAGCCTGGTTTTTAACTCCAGTTCTGAACTGAAACACACAGCAGAGTTCTCATCCATTGATCACACTGTGCTTTAGAGCTAGAAGCAGGCTCTTGCTTTCCAGGGTCTCTAATATTGCAGGAAACGTGAGTGTGCTCAGAACAAAAGAACAGTGTTTCCTACACATACAGGCCATATCTAGTTCAACTCTGCTTCTGAAACTGAAACAAACCACAGGTCCTCTAACATCCAATGCTTGTCAGTTTAGATGAGCAACGTGTGATCTTTGTGAACGATGTAGTTCATTTGAGCTTAAAAGTGACTGCCCTTACTTGAATGAAGTCTTGCTTGTAGGAAGACTCCGAGCTTGGTTTTTAACTCCATTTCTTAACTGAAACACACAGCAGAGTTCTCATCCATTGATCTCACTGTGCTTTAGAGCTAGAAGCAGGCTCTTGCTTTCCAGGGTCTCTAAGACTGCAGGAAATGTAAGTGTGATGAGAACAAAAGAACGGTGTGCCCTACACATACGGATCATATCTAGTACAACTCTGCCTCTGAAATTGATACAAAGCACAGGTCCTCTAACATCCAATGCTTGTCAGTTAAGATGAGAAATGTGTGCCCTTTGTGAACGATGTAGATCTTTGAGCTGAAGAGTGACTGCCCTTACTTGAAACGAAGTCTTGCTTGTAGGAAGACAGAGAGCCTGGAATATAACTCCATTTCTGAAGGGAAACACACAGCATAGTTCTCATCGATGGATCACACTCTGCTTTAGAGCAAGAAGCATGCTCTTTCTTTCTAGAGTCTCTAATACCGCAGGAAACGTGAGTGTGCTCAGAACAAAGAACAGTGTTTCCTACACATACAGGCCATATCTAGTTCAACTCTGCTTCAGAAACTGATACAAAGCACTGGTCCTCTAACATTCAATGCTTGTCAGTTAAGATGAGAAACGTGTGAGCTTCGTGAACGATGTAGTTCGTTTGAGCTGTAAAGTAACTGCCCTTACCTGAAACGAAGTCTTGCTTGTAGGAAGACTCAGAGCCTGGGATTTAACTCCATTTCTGAAGTGAAACACAGAGCTGAGTTCTCATCCATTGATCACACTCTGCTTTAGAGCCAGAAGCACGCTCTTGCTGTCCAGAGTCTCTAAGACAGCAGGAAATGTGAGTGTGATGAAAAAAAAGAACGGTGTTACCTACAACACGGACCATATCTAGTACAACTCTGCCTCTGAAATTGATACAAAGCAGAGGTCCTCTAAGATCCAATGCTTGTCAGTTAAGATGAGAAACATGTGAGCTTCGTGAACGATGTAGATCATTTGAGCTGAAAAGTGACTGCCCTTACTTGAAACAAAGTCTTGCTTGTAGGAAGACACAGAGCCTGGAATATAACTCCATTTCTGAAGGGAAACACACAGCATAGTTCTCATCGATGGATCACACTCTGCTTTAGAGCAAGAAGCATGCTCTTGCTTTCTAGAGTCTCTAATACAGCAGGAAACTTGAGTGTCCTCAGAACAAAAGAACTGTGTTTCCTACACCTAGGGCCATATCTAGTTCAACTCTGCTTCTGAAACTGAAACAAACCACAGGTCCTCTAACATCCAATGCTTGTCAGTTTAGATGAGAAACGTGTGATCTTCGTGAACGATGTAGTTCGTTCGAGCTGAAAAGTGTCTGCCCTTACTTGAATGAAGTCTTGCTTGTAGGAAGACTCAGAGCATGGGATTTAACTCCATTTTTGAAGTGAAACACACAGCATAGTTCTCATCGATGGATCACACTCTGCTTTAGAGCAAGAAGCATGCTCTTTCTTTCTAGAGTCTCTAATACCGCAGGAAACGTGAGTGTGCTCAGAACAAAGAACAGTGTTTCCTACACATACAGGCCATATCTAGTTCAACCCTGCTTCAGAAACTGATACAAAGCACTGGTCCTCTAACACTCAATGCTTGTCAGTTAAGATGAGAAACGTGTGAGCTTCGTGAACGATGTAGTTCGTTTGAGCTGTAAAGTAACTGCCCTTACCTGAAACGAAGTCTTGCTTGTAGGAAGACTCAGAGCCTGGGATTTAACTCCATTTCTGAAGTGAAACACAGAGCTGAGTTCTCATCCATTGATCACACTCTGCTTTAGAGCCAGAAGTACGCTCTTGCTGTCCAGAGTCTCTAAGACAGCAGGAAATGTGAGTGTGATGAAAAAAAAGAACGGTGTTACCTACAACACGGACCATATCTAGTACAACTCTGCCTCTGAAATTGATACAAAGCAGAGGTCCTCTAAGATCCAATGCTTGTCAGTTAAGATGAGAAACATGTGAGCTTCGTGAACGATGTAGATCATTTGAGCTGAAAAGTGACTGCCCTTACTTGAAACGAAGTCTTGCTTGTAGGAAGACACAGAGCCTAGAATATAACTCCATTTCTGAAGGGAAACACACAGCATAGTTCTCATCGATGGATCACACTCTGCTTTAGAGCAAGAAGCATGCTCTTGCTTTCTAGAGTCTCTAATACAGCAGGAAACTTGAGTGTCCTCAGAACAAAAGAACTGTGTTTCCTACACCTAGGGCCATATCTAGTTCAACTCTGCTTCTGAAACTGAAACAAACCACAGGTCCTCTAACATCCAATGCTTGTCAGTTTAGATGAGAAACGTGTGATCTTCGTGAACGATGTAGTTCGTTCGAGCTGAAAAGTGTCTGCCCTTACTTGAATGAAGTCTTGCTTGTAGGAAGACTCAGAGCATGGGATTTAACTCCATTTTTGAAGTGAAACACACAGCATAGTTCTCATCGATGGATCACACTCTGCTTTAGAGCAAGAAGCATGCTCTTTCTTTCTAGAGTCTCTAATACCGCAGGAAACGTGAGTGTGCTCAGAACAAAGAACAGTGTTTCCTACACATACAGGCCATATCTAGTTCAACCCTGCTTCAGAAACTGATACAAAGCACTGGTCCTCTAACATTCAATGCTTGTCAGTTAAGATGAGAAACGTGTGAGCTTCGTGAACGATGTAGTTCCTTTGATCTGAAAAATGACTGCACTTACTTGAAACGAAGTCTTGCTTGTAGGAAGACACAGAGCCTGGAATAAAACTCCATTTCTGAAGGGAAACACACAGCATAGTTCTCATCGATGGATCACACTCTGTTTTAGAACAAGAAGCACGCTCTTGCTTTCTAGAGTCTCTAATACACCGGAAACTTGAGTGTCCTCAGAACAAAAGAACTGTGTTTCCTACACATAGAGCCATATCTAGTTCAACTCTGCTTCTGAAACTGAAACAAACCACAGGTCCTCTAACATCCAATGCTTGTCAGTTTAGATGAGAAACGTGTGATCTTCGTGAATGACGTAGTTCATTTGAGCTGAAAAGTGACTGCCCTTACTTGAATGAAGTCTTGCTTGTAGGAAGACTCAGAGCATGGGATTTAACTCCATTTCTGAAGTGAAACACACAGCATAGTTCTCATCGATGGATCACACTCTGCTTTAGAGCAAGAAGCATGCTCTTTCTTTCTAGAGTCTCTAATACTGCAGGAAACGTGAGTGTGCTCAGAACAAAAGAACAGTGTTTCCTACACATACAGGCCATATCTACTTCAACTCTGCTTCTGAAACTGATACAAAGCAATGGTACTCTAACATTCAATGCTTGTCAGTTAAGATGAGAAACGTGTGAGCTTCGTGAACGATGTAGTTCCTTTGATCTGAAAAATGACTGCACTTACTTGAAACGAAGTCTTGCTTGTAGGAAGACAAAGAGCCTGGAATTTAACTCCATTTCTGAAGTGAAACACACAGCAGAGTTCTCATCCATTGATCACACTCTGCTTTAGAGCCAGAAGCACGCACTTGCTTTCCAGAGTCTCTAAGACAGCAGGAAAAGTGAGTGTGCTCAGAAGAAAAGAACGGTGTTTCCTATACATACGGACAATATCTAGTTCAACTCTGCTTCTGAAACTGAAACAAACCAGAGGTCCTCTAACATCCAATTCTTGTCAGTTAAGATGAGACACATGTGAGCTTCGGTAACGATGGAGTTCGTTTGAGCTGTAAATTAACTGCCCTTACCTTAAATGAAGTCTTGCTTGTAGGAAGACTCAGAGCCTGGGTTTAACTCCATTTCTGAAGTGAAACACAGAGCAGAGTTCTCATCCATTGATCACACTCTGCTTTAGAGCCAGAAGCACGCTCTTGCTTTCCAGGGTCTCTAAGACAGCAAGAAATGTGAGTGTGATGAAAACAAAAGAACGGTGTCACCTACACACACGGACCATATCGAGTACAACTCTGCCTCTGAAATTGATACAAAGCACAGGTCCTCTAAGATCCAATGCTTGTCAGTTAAGATGAGAAACGTGTGAGCTTTGTGAACGATGTAGTTCGTTTGAGCAGTAAAGTAACTGCCCATACCTGAAACGAAGTCTTGCTTGTAGGAAGACTCAGAGCATGGGATTTAACTCCATTTCTGAAGTGAAACACACAGCAGAGTTCTCATCCATTGATCACACTCTGCTTTAGAGCCAGAAGCACGCACTTGCTTTCCAGAGTCTCTAAGACAGCAGGAAAAGTGAGTGTGCTCAGAAGAAAAGAACGGTGTTTCCTATATATACGGACAATATCTAGTTCAACTCTGCTTCTGAAACTGAAACAAACCAGAGGTCCTCGAACATCCAATGCTTGTCAGTTAAGATGAGAAACGTGTGAGCTTCGTGAACGATGTAGTTCGTTTGAGCAGTAAAGTAACTGCCCATACCTGAAACGAAGTCTTGCTTGTAGGAAGACTCAGAGCCTGGGATTTAACTCCATTTCTGAAGTGAAACACACAGCAGAGTTCTCATCCATTGATCACACTGTGCTTTAGAGCTAGAAGCACGCTCTTGCTTTCCAGGGTCTCTAAGACTGCAGGAAATGTGAGTGTGATGAGAACAAAAGAAAGGTGTGCCCTACACATATGGATCATATCTAGTACAACTCTGCCTCTGATATTGATACAAAGCACAGGTCCTCTAACATCCAATGCTTGTCAGTTAAGATGAGAAACGTGTGCCCTTTGTGAACGATGTAGATCGTTTGAGCTGAAGAGTGACTGCCCTTACTTGAAACGAAGTCTTGCTTGTAGGAAGACACAGAGCCTGGAATAAAACTCCATTTCTGAAGGGAAACACACAGCATAGATCTCATCGATGGATCACACTCTGCTTTAGAGCAAGAAGCACGCTCTTGCTTTCTAGAGTCTCTAATAAAGCAGGAAACTTGAGTGTCCTCAGAAGAAAAGAACTGTGTTTCCTACACATAGAGTCATATCTAGTTCAACTCTGCTTCTGAAACTGAAACAAACCACAGGTCCTCTAACATCCAATGCTTGTCAGGTTAGATGAGAAACATGTGATCTTCGTGAACAATGTACTTCGTTTGAGCTGAAAAGTGACTGCCCTTACTTGAATGAAGTCTTGCTTGTAGGAAGACTCAGAGCATGGGATTTAACTCCATTTCTGAAGTGAAACACACAGCATAGTTCTCATCGATGGATCACACTCTGCTTTAGAGCAAGAAGCATGCTCTTTCTTTCTAGAGTCTCTAATACTGCAGGAAACGTGAGTGTGCTCAGAACAAAAGAACAGTGTTTCCTACACATACAGGCCATATCTAGTTCAACTCTGCTTCTGAAACTGATACAAAGCAATGGTACTCTAACATTCAATGCTTGTCAGTTAAGATGAGAAACGTGTGAGCTTCGTGAACGATGTAGTTCCTTTGATCTGAAAAATGACTGCACTTACTTGAAACGAAGTCTTGCTTGTAGGAAGACAAAGAGCCTGGAATTTAACTCCATTTCTGAAGTGAAACACACAGCAGAGTTCTCATCCATTGATCACACTCTGCTTTAGAGCCAGAAGCACGCACTTGCTTTCCAGAGTCTCTAAGACAGCAGGAAAAGTGAGTGTGCTCAGAAGAAAAGAACGGTGTTTCCTATACATACGGACAATATCTAGTTCAACTCTGCTTCTGAAACTGAAACAAACCAGAGGTCCTCTAACATCCAATTCTTGTCAGTTAAGATGAGACACATGTGAGCTTCGGTAACGATGGAGTTCGTTTGAGCTGTAAATTAACTGCCCTTACCTTAAATGAAGTCTTGCTTGTAGGAAGACTCAGAGCCTGGGTTTAACTCCATTTCTGAAGTGAAACACAGAGCAGAGTTCTCATCCATTGATCACACTCTGCTTTAGAGCCAGAAGCACGCTCTTGCTTTCCAGGGTCTCTAAGACAGCAAGAAATGTGAGTGTGATGAAAACAAAAGAACGGTGTCACCTACACACACGGACCATATCGAGTACAACTCTGCCTCTGAAATTGATACAAAGCACAGGTCCTCTAAGATCCAATGCTTGTCAGTTAAGATGAGAAACGTGTGAGCTTTGTGAACGATGTAGTTCGTTTGAGCAGTAAAGTAACTGCCCATACCTGAAACGAAGTCTTGCTTGTAGGAAGACTCAGAGCATGGGATTTAACTCCATTTCTGAAGTGAAACACACAGCAGAGTTCTCATCCATTGATCACACTCTGCTTTAGAGCCAGAAGCACGCACTTGCTTTCCAGAGTCTCTAAGACAGCAGGAAAAGTGAGTGTGCTCAGAAGAAAAGAACGGTGTTTCCTATATATACGGACAATATCTAGTTCAACTCTGCTTCTGAAACTGAAACAAACCAGAGGTCCTCGAACATCCAATGCTTGTCAGTTAAGATGAGAAACGTGTGAGCTTCGTGAACGATGTAGTTCGTTTGAGCAGTAAAGTAACTGCCCATACCTGAAACGAAGTCTTGCTTGTAGGAAGACTCAGAGCCTGGGATTTAACTCCATTTCTGAAGTGAAACACACAGCAGAGTTCTCATCCATTGATCACACTGTGCTTTAGAGCTAGAAGCACGCTCTTGCTTTCCAGGGTCTCTAAGACTGCAGGAAATGTGAGTGTGATGAGAACAAAAGAAAGGTGTGCCCTACACATATGGATCATATCTAGTACAACTCTGCCTCTGATATTGATACAAAGCACAGGTCCTCTAACATCCAATGCTTGTCAGTTAAGATGAGAAACGTGTGCCCTTTGTGAACGATGTAGATCGTTTGAGCTGAAGAGTGACTGCCCTTACTTGAAACGAAGTCTTGCTTGTAGGAAGACACAGAGCCTGGAATAAAACTCCATTTCTGAAGGGAAACACACAGCATAGATCTCAACGATGGATCACACTCTGCTTTAGAGCAAGAAGCACGCTCTTGCTTTCTAGAGTCTCTAATAAAGCAGGAAACTTGAGTGTCCTCAGAAGAAAAGAACTGTGTTTCCTACACATAGAGTCATATCTAGTTCAACTCTGCTTCTGAAACTGAAACAAACCACAGGTCCTCTAACATCCAATGCTTGTCAGGTTAGATGAGAAACATGTGATCTTCGTGAACAATGTACTTCGTTTGAGCTGAAAAGTGACTGCCCTTACTTGAATGAAGTCTTGCTTGTAGGAAGACTCAGAGCATGGGATTTAACTCCATTTCTGAAGTGAAACACACAGCATAGTTCTCATCGATGGATCACACTCTGCTTTAGAGCAAGAAGCATGCTCTTTCTTTCTAGAGTCTCTAATACTGCAGGAAACGTGAGTGTGCTCAGAACAAAAGAACAGTGTTTCCTACACATACAGGCCATATCTAGTTCAACTCTGCTTCTGAAACTGATACAAAGCACTGGTACTCTAACATTCAATGCTTGTCAGTTAAGATGAGAAACGTGTGAGGTTCGGGAACGATGTAGTTCCTTTGATCTGAAAAATGACTGCACTTACTTGAAACGACGTCTTGCTTGTAGGAAGACAATGAACCTGGAATTTAACTCCATTTCTGAAGGGAAACACACAGAATAGTTCTCTTCGATGGATCACACTCTGCTTTAGAGCAAGAGCACGCTCTTGCTTTCTAGAGTCTCTAATACAGCCGGAAACTTGAGTGTGCTCAGAACAAAAGAACGATGTTTCCTACACATACGGGCCATATCTAGTTCAACTCTGCTTCTGAACCTGAAACAAACCACAGGTCCTCTAACATCCAATGCTTGTCAGTTAAGATGAGAAACGTGTGAGCTTCGTGAACGATGTAGATCGTTTGAGCTGAAAAGTGACTGCCCTTACTTGAAACGAAGTCTTGCTTGTAGGAAGACAGAGAGCCTGGAATATAACTCCATTTCTGAAGGGAAACACACAGCATAGTTCTCATCGATGGATCACACTCTGCTTTAGAGCAAGAAGCACGCTCTTGCTTTCTAGAGTCTCTAATACAGCAGGAAACTTGAGTGTCCTCAGAACAAAAGAACTGTGTTTCCTACACATAGAGCCATATCTAGTTCAACTCTGCTTCTGAAACTGAAACAAACCACAGGTCCTCTAACATCCAATGCTTGTCAGTTTAGATGAGAAACGTGTGATCTTCGTGAATGACGTAGTTCATTTGAGCTGAAAAGTGACTGCCCTTACTTGAATGAAGTCTTGCTTGTAGGAAGACTCAGAGCATGGGATTTAACTCCATTTCTGAAGTGAAACACACAGCATAGTTCTCATCGATGGATCACACTCTGCTTTAGAGCAAGAAGCATGCTCTTTCTTTCTAGAGTCTCTAATACTGCAGGAAACGTGAGTGTGCTCAGAACAAAAGAACAGTGTTTCCTACACATACAGGCCATATCTAGTTCAACTCTGCTTCTGAAACTGATACAAAGCAATGGTACTCTAACATTCAATGCTTGTCAGTTAAGATGAGAAACGTGTGAGCTTCGTGAACGATGTAGTTCCTTTGATCTGAAAAATGACTGCACTTACTTGAAACGAAGTCTTGCTTGTAGGAAGACAAAGAGCCTGGAATTTAACTCCATTTCTGAAGTGAAACACACAGCAGAGTTCTCATCCATTGATCACACTCTGCTTTAGAGCCAGAAGCACGCACTTGCTTTCCAGAGTCTCTAAGACAGCAGGAAAAGTGAGTGTGCTCAGAAGAAAAGAACGGTGTTTCCTATACATACAGACAATATCTAGTTCAACTCTGCTTCTGAAACTGAAACAAACCAGAGGTCCTCTAACATCCAATTCTTGTCAGTTAAGATGAGACACATGTGAGCTTCGGTAACGATGGAGTTCGTTTGAGCTGTAAATTAACTGCCCTTACCTTAAATGAAGTCTTGCTTGTAGGAAGACTCAGAGCCTGGGTTTAACTCCATTTCTGAAGTGAAACACAGAGCAGAGTTCTCATCCATTGATCACACTCTGCTTTAGAGCCAGAAGCACGCTCTTGCTTTCCAGGGTCTCTAAGACAGCAAGAAATGTGAGTGTGATGAAAACAAAAGAACGGTGTCACCTACACACACGGACCATATCGAGTACAACTCTGCCTCTGAAATTGATACAAAGCACAGGTCCTCTAAGATCCAATGCTTGTCAGTTAAGATGAGAAACGTGTGAGCTTTGTGAACGATGTAGTTCGTTTGAGCAGTAAAGTAACTGCCCATACCTGAAACGAAGTCTTGCTTGTAGGAAGACTCAGAGCATGGGATTTAACTCCATTTCTGAAGTGAAACACACAGCAGAGTTCTCATCCATTGATCACACTCTGCTTTAGAGCCAGAAGCACGCACTTGCTTTCCAGAGTCTCTAAGACAGCAGGAAAAGTGAGTGTGCTCAGAAGAAAAGAACGGTGTTTCCTATATATACGGACAATATCTAGTTCAACTCTGCTTCTGAAACTGAAACAAACCAGAGGTCCTCGAACATCCAATGCTTGTCAGTTAAGATGAGAAACGTGTGAGCTTCGTGAACGATGTAGTTCGTTTGAGCAGTAAAGTAACTGCCCATACCTGAAACGAAGTCTTGCTTGTAGGAAGACTCAGAGCCTGGGATTTAACTCCATTTCTGAAGTGAAACACACAGCAGAGTTCTCATCCATTGATCACACTGTGCTTTAGAGCTAGAAGCACGCTCTTGCTTTCCAGGGTCTCTAAGACTGCAGGAAATGTGAGTGTGATGAGAACAAAAGAAAGGTGTGCCCTACACATATGGATCATATCTAGTACAACTCTGCCTCTGATATTGATACAAAGCACAGGTCCTCTAACATCCAATGCTTGTCAGTTAAGATGAGAAACGTGTGCCCTTTGTGAACGATGTAGATCGTTTGAGCTGAAGAGTGACTGCCCTTACTTGAAACGAAGTCTTGCTTGTAGGAAGACACAGAGCCTGGAATAAAACTCCATTTCTGAAGGGAAACACACAGCATAGATCTCATCGATGGATCACACTCTGCTTTAGAGCAAGAAGCACGCTCTTGCTTTCTAGAGTCTCTAATAAAGCAGGAAACTTGAGTGTCCTCAGAAGAAAAGAACTGTGTTTCCTACACATAGAGTCATATCTAGTTCAACTCTGCTTCTGAAACTGAAACAAACCACAGGTCCTCTAACATCCAATGCTTGTCAGGTTAGATGAGAAACATGTGATCTTCGTGAACAATGTACTTCGTTTGAGCTGAAAAGTGACTGCCCTTACTTGAATGAAGTCTTGCTTGTAGGAAGACTCAGAGCATGGGATTTAACTCCATTTCTGAAGTGAAACACACAGCATAGTTCTCATCGATGGATCACACTCTGCTTTAGAGCAAGAAGCATGCTCTTTCTTTCTAGAGTCTCTAATACTGCAGGAAACGTGAGTGTGCTCAGAACAAAAGAACAGTGTTTCCTACACATACAGGCCATATCTAGTTCAACTCTGCTTCTGAAACTGATACAAAGCACTGGTACTCTAACATTCAATGCTTGTCAGTTAAGATGAGAAACGTGTGAGGTTCGGGAACGATGTAGTTCCTTTGATCTGAAAAATGACTGCACTTACTTGAAACGACGTCTTGCTTGTAGGAAGACAATGAACCTGGAATTTAACTCCATTTCTGAAGGGAAACACACAGAATAGTTCTCTTCGATGGATCACACTCTGCTTTAGAGCAAGAGCACGCTCTTGCTTTCTAGAGTCTCTAATACAGCCGGAAACTTGAGTGTGCTCAGAACAAAAGAACGATGTTTCCTACACATACGGGCCATATCTAGTTCAACTCTGCTTCTGAACCTGAAACAAACCACAGGTCCTCTAACATCCAATGCTTGTCAGTTAAGATGAGAAACGTGTGAGCTTCGTGAACGATGTAGATCGTTTGAGCTGAAAAGTGACTGCCCTTACTTGAAACGAAGTCTTGCTTGTAGGAAGACAGAGAGCCTGGAATATAACTCCATTTCTGAAGGGAAACACACAGCATAGTTCTCATCGATGGATCACACTCTGCTTTAGAGCAAGAAGCACGCTCTTGCTTTCTAGAGTCTCTAATACAGCAGGAAACTTGAGTGTCCTCAGAACAAAAGAACTGTGTTTCCTACACATAGAGCCATATCTAGTTCAACTCTGCTTCTGAAACTGAAACAAACCACAGGTCCTCTAACATCCAATGCTTGTCAGTTTAGATGAGAAACGTGTGATCTTCGTGAATGACGTAGTTCATTTGAGCTGAAAAGTGACTGCCCTTACTTGAATGAAGTCTTGCTTGTAGGAAGACTCAGAGCATGGGATTTAACTCCATTTCTGAAGTGAAACACACAGCATAGTTCTCATCGATGGATCACACTCTGCTTTAGAGCAAGAAGCATGCTCTTTCTTTCTAGAGTCTCTAATACTGCAGGAAACGTGAGTGTGCTCAGAACAAAAGAACAGTGTTTCCTACACATACAGGCCATATCTAGTTCAACTCTGCTTCTGAAACTGATACAAAGCAATGGTACTCTAACATTCAATGCTTGTCAGTTAAGATGAGAAACGTGTGAGCTTCGTGAACGATGTAGTTCCTTTGATCTGAAAAATGACTGCACTTACTTGAAACGAAGTCTTGCTTGTAGGAAGACAAAGAGCCTGGAATTTAACTCCATTTCTGAAGTGAAACACACAGCAGAGTTCTCATCCATTGATCACACTCTGCTTTAGAGCCAGAAGCACGCACTTGCTTTCCAGAGTCTCTAAGACAGCAGGAAAAGTGAGTGTGCTCAGAAGAAAAGAACGGTGTTTCCTATACATACAGACAATATCTAGTTCAACTCTGCTTCTGAAACTGAAACAAACCAGAGGTCCTCTAACATCCAATTCTTGTCAGTTAAGATGAGACACATGTGAGCTTCGGTAACGATGGAGTTCGTTTGAGCTGTAAATTAACTGCCCTTACCTTAAATGAAGTCTTGCTTGTAGGAAGACTCAGAGCCTGGGTTTAACTCCATTTCTGAAGTGAAACACAGAGCAGAGTTCTCATCCATTGATCACACTCTGCTTTAGAGCCAGAAGCACGCTCTTGCTTTCCAGGGTCTCTAAGACAGCAAGAAATGTGAGTGTGATGAAAACAAAAGAACGGTGTCACCTACACACACGGACCATATCGAGTACAACTCTGCCTCTGAAATTGATACAAAGCACAGGTCCTCTAAGATCCAATGCTTGTCAGTTAAGATGAGAAACGTGTGAGCTTTGTGAACGATGTAGTTCGTTTGAGCAGTAAAGTAACTGCCCATACCTGAAACGAAGTCTTGCTTGTAGGAAGACTCAGAGCATGGGATTTAACTCCATTTCTGAAGTGAAACACACAGCAGAGTTCTCATCCATTGATCACACTCTGCTTTAGAGCCAGAAGCACGCACTTGCTTTCCAGAGTCTCTAAGACAGCAGGAAAAGTGAGTGTGCTCAGAAGAAAAGAACGGTGTTTCCTATATATACGGACAATATCTAGTTCAACTCTGCTTCTGAAACTGAAACAAACCAGAGGTCCTCGAACATCCAATGCTTGTCAGTTAAGATGAGAAACGTGTGAGCTTCGTGAACGATGTAGTTCGTTTGAGCAGTAAAGTAACTGCCCATACCTGAAACGAAGTCTTGCTTGTAGGAAGACTCAGAGCCTGGGATTTAACTCCATTTCTGAAGTGAAACACACAGCAGAGTTCTCATCCATTGATCACACTGTGCTTTAGAGCTAGAAGCACGCTCTTGCTTTCCAGGGTCTCTAAGACTGCAGGAAATGTGAGTGTGATGAGAACAAAAGAAAGGTGTGCCCTACACATATGGATCATATCTAGTACAACTCTGCCTCTGATATTGATACAAAGCACAGGTCCTCTAACATCCAATGCTTGTCAGTTAAGATGAGAAACGTGTGCCCTTTGTGAACGATGTAGATCGTTTGAGCTGAAGAGTGACTGCCCTTACTTGAAACGAAGTCTTGCTTGTAGGAAGACACAGAGCCTGGAATAAAACTCCATTTCTGAAGGGAAACACACAGCATAGATCTCATCGATGGATCACACTCTGCTTTAGAGCAAGAAGCACGCTCTTGCTTTCTAGAGTCTCTAATAAAGCAGGAAACTTGAGTGTCCTCAGAAGAAAAGAACTGTGTTTCCTACACATAGAGTCATATCTAGTTCAACTCTGCTTCTGAAACTGAAACAAACCACAGGTCCTCTAACATCCAATGCTTGTCAGGTTAGATGAGAAACATGTGATCTTCGTGAACAATGTACTTCGTTTGAGCTGAAAAGTGACTGCCCTTACTTGAATGAAGTCTTGCTTGTAGGAAGACTCAGAGCATGGGATTTAACTCCATTTCTGAAGTGAAACACACAGCATAGTTCTCATCGATGGATCACACTCTGCTTTAGAGCAAGAAGCATGCTCTTTCTTTCTAGAGTCTCTAATACTGCAGGAAACGTGAGTGTGCTCAGAACAAAAGAACAGTGTTTCCTACACATACAGGCCATATCTAGTTCAACTCTGCTTCTGAAACTGATACAAAGCACTGGTACTCTAACATTCAATGCTTGTCAGTTAAGATGAGAAACGTGTGAGGTTCGGGAACGATGTAGTTCCTTTGATCTGAAAAATGACTGCACTTACTTGAAACGACGTCTTGCTTGTAGGAAGACAATGAACCTGGAATTTAACTCCATTTCTGAAGGGAAACACACAGAATAGTTCTCTTCGATGGATCACACTCTGCTTTAGAGCAAGAGCACGCTCTTGCTTTCTAGAGTCTCTAATACAGCCGGAAACTTGAGTGTGCTCAGAACAAAAGAACGATGTTTCCTACACATACGGGCCATATCTAGTTCAACTCTGCTTCTGAACCTGAAACAAACCACAGGTCCTCTAACATCCAATGCTTGTCAGTTAAGATGAGAAACGTGTGAGCTTCGTGAACGATGTAGATCGTTTGAGCTGAAAAGTGACTGCCCTTACTTGAAACGAAGTCTTGCTTGTAGGAAGACAGAGAGCCTGGAATATAACTCCATTTCTGAAGGGAAACACACAGCATAGTTCTCATCGATGGATCACACTCTGCTTTAGAGCAAGAAGCACGCTCTTGCTTTCTAGAGTCTCTAATACAGCAGGAAACTTGAGTGTCCTCAGAACAAAAGAACTGTGTTTCCTACACATAGGGCCATATCTAGTTCAACTCTGCTTCTGAAACTGAAACAAACCACAGGTCCTCTAACATCCAATGCTTGTCAGTTTAGATGAGCAACGTGTGATCTTCGTGAACGATGTAGTTCATTTGAGCTTAAAAGTGACTGCCCTTATTTGAATGAAGTCTTGCTTGTAGGAAGACAAAGAGCCTGGAATTTAACTCCATTTCTGAAGTGAAACACACAGCAGAGTTCTCATCCATTGATCACACTCTGCTTTAGAGCCAGAAGCACGCACTTGCTTTCCAGAGTCTCTAAGACAGCAGGAAAAGTGAGTGTGCTCAGAAGAAAAGAACGGTGTTTCCTATACATACGGACAATATCTAGTTCAACTCTGCTTCTGAAACTGAAACAAACCAGAGGTCCTCTAACATCCAATTCTTGTCAGTTAAGATGAGACACATGTGAGCTTCGGTAACGATGGAGTTCGTTTGAGCTGTAAATTAACTGCCCTTACCTTAAATGAAGTCTTGCTTGTAGGAAGACTCAGAGCCTGGGATTTAACTCCATTTCTGAAGTGAAACACAGAGCAGAGTTCTCATCCATTGATCACACTCTGCTTTAGAGCCAGAAGCACGCTCTTGCTTTCCAGGGTCTCTAAGACAGCAAGAAATGTGAGTGTGATGAAAACAAAAGAACGGTGTCACCTACACACACGGACCATATCGAGTACAACTCTGCCACTGAAATTGATACAAAGCACAGGTCCTCTAAGATCCAATGCTTGTCAGTTAAGATGAGAAACGTGTGAGCTTTGTGAACAATGTAGTTCGTTTGAGCAGTAAAGTAACTGCCCATACCTGAAACGAAGTCTTGCTTGTAGGAAGACTCCGAGCCTGGGATTTAACTCCATTTCTGAAGTGAAACACACAGCAGAGTTCTCATCCATTGATCACACTCTGCTTTAGAGCCAGAAGCACGCACTTGCTTTCCAGAGTCTCTAAGACAGCAGGAAAAGTGAGTGTGCTCAGAAGAAAAGAACGGTGTTTCCTATATATACGGACAATATCTAGTTCAACTCTGCTTCTGAAACTGAAACAAACCAGAGGTCCTCGAACATCCAATGCTTGTCAGTTAAGATGAGAAACGTGTGAGCTTCGTGAACGATGTAGTTCGTTTGAGCAGTAAAGTAACTGCCCATACCTGAAACGAAGTCTTGCTTGTAGGAAGACTCAGAGCCTGGGATTTAACTCCATTTCTGAAGTGAAACACACAGCAGAGTTCTCATCCATTGATCACACTGTGCTTTAGAGCTAGAAGCACGCTCTTGCTTTCCAGGGTCTCTAAGACTGCAGGAAATGTGAGTGTGATGAGAACAAAAGAAAGGTGTGCCCTACACATATGGATCATATCTAGTACAACTCTGCCTCTGATATTGATACAAAGCACAGGTCCTCTAACATCCAATGCTTGTCAGTTAAGATGAGAAACGTGTGCCCTTTGTGAACGATGTAGATCGTTTGAGCTGAAGAGTGACTGCCCTTACTTGAAACGAAGTCTTGCTTGTAGGAAGACACAGAGCCTGGAATAAAACTCCATTTCTGAAGGGAAACACACAGCATAGATCTCATCGATGGATCACACTCTGCTTTAGAGCAAGAAGCACGCTCTTGCTTTCTAGAGTCTCTAATAAAGCAGGAAACTTGAGTGTCCTCAGAAGAAAAGAACTGTGTTTCCTACACATAGAGTCATATCTAGTTCAACTCTGCTTCTGAAACTGAAACAAACCACAGGTCCTCTAACATCCAATGCTTGTCAGGTTAGATGAGAAACATGTGATCTTCGTGAACAATGTACTTCGTTTGAGCTGAAAAGTGACTGCCCTTACTTGAATGAAGTCTTGCTTGTAGGAAGACTCAGAGCATGGGATTTAACTCCATTTCTGAAGTGAAACACACAGCATAGTTCTCATCGATGGATCACACTCTGCTTTAGAGCAAGAAGCATGCTCTTTCTTTCTAGAGTCTCTAATACTGCAGGAAACGTGAGTGTGCTCAGAACAAAAGAACAGTGTTTCCTACACATACAGGCCATATCTAGTTCAACTCTGCTTCTGAAACTGATACAAAGCACTGGTACTCTAACATTCAATGCTTGTCAGTTAAGATGAGAAACGTGTGAGGTTCGGGAACGATGTAGTTCCTTTGATCTGAAAAATGACTGCACTTACTTGAAACGACGTCTTGCTTGTAGGAAGACAATGAACCTGGAATTTAACTCCATTTCTGAAGGGAAACACACAGAATAGTTCTCTTCGATGGATCACACTCTGCTTTAGAGCAAGAGCACGCTCTTGCTTTCTAGAGTCTCTAATACAGCCGGAAACTTGAGTGTGCTCAGAACAAAAGAACGATGTTTCCTACACATACGGGCCATATCTAGTTCAACTCTGCTTCTGAACCTGAAACAAACCACAGGTCCTCTAACATCCAATGCTTGTCAGTTAAGATGAGAAACGTGTGAGCTTCGTGAACGATGTAGATCGTTTGAGCTGAAAAGTGACTGCCCTTACTTGAAACGAAGTCTTGCTTGTAGGAAGACAGAGAGCCTGGAATATAACTCCATTTCTGAAGGGAAACACACAGCATAGTTCTCATCGATGGATCACACTCTGCTTTAGAGCAAGAAGCACGCTCTTGCTTTCTAGAGTCTCTAATACAGCAGGAAACTTGAGTGTCCTCAGAACAAAAGAACTGTGTTTCCTACACATAGGGCCATATCTAGTTCAACTCTGCTTCTGAAACTGAAACAAACCACAGGTCCTCTAACATCCAATGCTTGTCAGTTTAGATGAGCAACGTGTGATCTTCGTGAACGATGTAGTTCATTTGAGCTTAAAAGTGACTGCCCTTATTTGAATGAAGTCTTGCTTGTAGGAAGACAAAGAGCCTGGAATTTAACTCCATTTCTGAAGTGAAACACACAGCAGAGTTCTCATCCATTGATCACACTCTGCTTTAGAGCCAGAAGCACGCACTTGCTTTCCAGAGTCTCTAAGACAGCAGGAAAAGTGAGTGTGCTCAGAAGAAAAGAACGGTGTTTCCTATACATACGGACAATATCTAGTTCAACTCTGCTTCTGAAACTGAAACAAACCAGAGGTCCTCTAACATCCAATTCTTGTCAGTTAAGATGAGACACATGTGAGCTTCGGTAACGATGGAGTTCGTTTGAGCTGTAAATTAACTGCCCTTACCTTAAATGAAGTCTTGCTTGTAGGAAGACTCAGAGCCTGGGATTTAACTCCATTTCTGAAGTGAAACACAGAGCAGAGTTCTCATCCATTGATCACACTCTGCTTTAGAGCCAGAAGCACGCTCTTGCTTTCCAGGGTCTCTAAGACAGCAAGAAATGTGAGTGTGATGAAAACAAAAGAACGGTGTCACCTACACACACGGACCATATCGAGTACAACTCTGCCACTGAAATTGATACAAAGCACAGGTCCTCTAAGATCCAATGCTTGTCAGTTAAGATGAGAAACGTGTGAGCTTTGTGAACAATGTAGTTCGTTTGAGCAGTAAAGTAACTGCCCATACCTGAAACGAAGTCTTGCTTGTAGGAAGACTCCGAGCCTGGGATTTAACTCCATTTCTGAAGTGAAACACACAGCAGAGTTCTCATCCATTGATCACACTCTGCTTTAGAGCCAGAAGCACGCACTTGCTTTCCAGAGTCTCTAAGACAGCAGGAAAAGTGAGTGTGCTCAGAAGAAAAGAACGGTGTTTCCTATATATACGGACAATATCTAGTTCAACTCTGCTTCTGAAACTGAAACAAACCAGAGGTCCTCGAACATCCAATGCTTGTCAGTTAAGATGAGAAACGTGTGAGCTTCGTGAACGATGTAGTTCGTTTGAGCAGTAAAGTAACTGCCCATACCTGAAACGAAGTCTTGCTTGTAGGAAGACTCAGAGCCTGGGATTTAACTCCATTTCTGAAGTGAAACACACAGCAGAGTTCTCATCCATTGATCACACTGTGCTTTAGAGCTAGAAGCACGCTCTTGCTTTCCAGGGTCTCTAAGACTGCAGGAAATGTGAGTGTGATGAGAACAAAAGAAAGGTGTGCCCTACACATATGGATCATATCTAGTACAACTCTGCCTCTGATATTGATACAAAGCACAGGTCCTCTAACATCCAATGCTTGTCAGTTAAGATGAGAAACGTGTGCCCTTTGTGAACGATGTAGATCGTTTGAGCTGAAGAGTGACTGCCCTTACTTGAAACGAAGTCTTGCTTGTAGGAAGACACAGAGCCTGGAATAAAACTCCATTTCTGAAGGGAAACACACAGCATAGATCTCATCGATGGATCACACTCTGCTTTAGAGCAAGAAGCACGCTCTTGCTTTCTAGAGTCTCTAATAAAGCAGGAAACTTGAGTGTCCTCAGAAGAAAAGAACTGTGTTTCCTACACATAGAGTCATATCTAGTTCAACTCTGCTTCTGAAACTGAAACAAACCACAGGTCCTCTAACATCCAATGCTTGTCAGGTTAGATGAGAAACATGTGATCTTCGTGAACAATGTACTTCGTTTGAGCTGAAAAGTGACTGCCCTTACTTGAATGAAGTCTTGCTTGTAGGAAGACTCAGAGCATGGGATTTAACTCCATTTCTGAAGTGAAACACACAGCATAGTTCTCATCGATGGATCACACTCTGCTTTAGAGCAAGAAGCATGCTCTTTCTTTCTAGAGTCTCTAATACTGCAGGAAACGTGAGTGTGCTCAGAACAAAAGAACAGTGTTTCCTACACATACAGGCCATATCTAGTTCAACTCTGCTTCTGAAACTGATACAAAGCACTGGTACTCTAACATTCAATGCTTGTCAGTTAAGATGAGAAACGTGTGAGGTTCGGGAACGATGTAGTTCCTTTGATCTGAAAAATGACTGCACTTACTTGAAACGACGTCTTGCTTGTAGGAAGACAATGAACCTGGAATTTAACTCCATTTCTGAAGGGAAACACACAGAATAGTTCTCTTCGATGGATCACACTCTGCTTTAGAGCAAGAGCACGCTCTTGCTTTCTAGAGTCTCTAATACAGCCGGAAACTTGAGTGTGCTCAGAACAAAAGAACGATGTTTCCTACACATACGGGCCATATCTAGTTCAACTCTGCTTCTGAACCTGAAACAAACCACAGGTCCTCTAACATCCAATGCTTGTCAGTTAAGATGAGAAACGTGTGAGCTTCGTGAACGATGTAGATCGTTTGAGCTGAAAAGTGACTGCCCTTACTTGAAACGAAGTCTTGCTTGTAGGAAGACAGAGAGCCTGGAATATAACTCCATTTCTGAAGGGAAACACACAGCATAGATCTCATCGATGGATCACACTCTGCTTTAGAGCAAGAAGCACGCTCTTGCTTTCTAGAGTCTCTAATACAGCAGGAAACTTGAGTGTCCTCAGAACAAAAGAACTGTGTTTCCTACACATAGGGCCATATCTAGTTCAACTCTGCTTCTGAAACTGAAACAAACCACAGGTCCTCTAACATCCAATGCTTGTCAGTTTAGATGAGCAACGTGTGATCTTCGTGAACGATGTAGTTCATTTGAGCTTAAAAGTGACTGCCCTTATTTGAATGAAGTCTTGCTTGTAGGAAGACTCTGAGCCTGGTTTTTAACTCCATTTCTGAACTGAAACACACAGCAGAGTTCTCATCCATTGATCACACTGTGCTTTAGAGCTAGAAGCACGCTCTTGCTTTCCAGGGTCTCTAAGACTGCAGGAAATGTAAGTGTGATGAGAACAAAAGAACGGAGTGCCCTACACATACGGATCATATCTAGTACAACTCTGCCTCTGAAATTGATACAAAGCACAGGTCCTCTAACATCCAATGCTTGTCAGTTAAGATGAGAAACGTGTGCCCTTTGTGAACGATGTAGATCGTTTGAGCTGAAGAGTGACTGCCCTTACTTGAAACGAAGTCTTGCTTGTAGGAAGACACAGAGCCTGGAATATAACTCCATTTCTGAAGGGAAACACACAGCATAGTTCTCATCGATGGATCACACTCTGCTTTAGAGCAAGAAGCATGCTCTTTCTTTCTAGAGTCTCTAATACCGCAGGAAACGTGAGTGTGCTCAGAACAAAGAACAGTGTTTCCTACACATACAGGCCATATCTAGTTCAACTCTGCTTCTGAACCTGAAACAAACCACAGGTCCACTAACATCCAATCCCTGTCAGTTAAGATGAGAAACGTGTGAGCTTCGTGAACGATGTAGTTCGTTTGAGCTATAAAGTAACTGCCCTTACCTGAAACGAAGTCTTGCTTGTAGGAAGACTCAGAGCCTGGGATTTAACTCCATTTCTGAATTGAAACACAGAGCTGAGTTCTCATCCATTGATCACACTCTGCTTTAGAGCCAGAAGCACGCTCTTGCTTTCCAGAGTCTCTAAGACAGCAGGAAATGTGAGTGTGATGAAAAAAAAGAACGGTGTTACCTACAACACGGACCATATCTAGTACATCTCTGCCTCTGAAATTGATACAAAGCACAGGTCCTCTAAGATCCAATGCTTGTCAGTTAAGATGAGACACATGTGAGCTTCGGTAACGATGGAGTTCGTTTGAGCTGTAAATTAACTGCCCTTACCTTAAATGAAGTCTTGCTTGTAGGAAGACTCAGAGCCTGGGTTTAACTCCATTTCTGAAGTGAAACACAGAGCAGAGTTCTCATCCATTGATCACACTCTGTTTTAGAGCCAGAAGCCCGCTCTTGCTTTCCAGGGTCTCTAAGACAGCAAGAAATGTGAGTGTGATGAAAACAAAAGAACGGTGTTACCTACACACACGGACCATATCTAGTACAACTCTGCCTCTGAAATTGATACAAAGCACAGGTCCTCTAAGATCCAATGCTTGTCAGTTAAGATGAGAAACGTGTGAGCTTCGTGAATGATGTAGTTCATTTGAGCAGTAAAGTAACTGCCCATACCTGAAACGAAGTCTTGCTTGTAGGAAGACTCCGAGCCTGGGATTTAACTCCATTTCTGAAGTGAAACACACAGCAGAGTTCTCATCCATTGATCACACTGTGCTTTAGAGCTAGAAGCACGCTCTTGCTTTCCATGGTCTCTAAGGCTGCAGGAAATGTGAGTGTGATGAGAACAAAAGAAAGGTGTGCCCTACACATATGGATCATATCTAGTACAACTCTGCCTCTGAAATTGATACAAAGCACAGGTCCTCTAACATCCAATGCTTGTCAGTTAAGATGAGAAACGTGTGCCCTTTGTGAACGATGTAGATCGTTTGAGCTGAAGAGTGACTGCCCTTACTTGAAACGAAGTCTTGCTTGTAGGAAGACACAGAGCCTGGAATAAAACTCCATTTCTGAAGGGAAACACACAGCATAGATCTCATCGATGGATCACACTCTGCTTTAGAGCAAGAAGCACTCTCTTGCTTTCTAGAGTCTCTAATAAAGCAGGAAACTTGAGTGTCCTCAGAAGAAAAGAACTGTGTTTCCTACACATAGAGTCATATCTAGTTCAACTCTGCTTCTGAAACTGAAACAAACCACAGGTCCTCTAACATCCAATGCTTGTCAGGTTAGATGAGAAACATGTGATCTTCGTGAACAATGTACTTCGTTTGAGCTGAAAAGTGACTGCCCTTACTTGAATGAAGTCTTGCTTGTAGGAAGACTCAGAGCATGGGATTTAACTCCATTTCTGAAGTGAAACACACAGCATAGTTCTCATCGATGGATCACACTCTGCTTTAGAGCAAGAAGCATGCTCTTTCTTTCTAGAGTCTCTAATACTGCAGGAAACGTGAGTGTGCTCAGAACAAAAGAACAGTGTTTCCTACACATACAGGCCATATCTAGTTCAACTCTGCTTCTGAAACTGATACAAAGCACTGGTACTCTAACATTCAATGCTTGTCAGTTAAGATGAGAAACGTGTGAGGTTCGGGAACGATGTAGTTCCTTTGATCTGAAAAATGACTGCACTTACTTGAAACGACGTCTTGCTTGTAGGAAGACAATGAACCTGGAATTTAACTCCATTTCTGAAGGGAAACACACAGAATAGTTCTCTTCGATGGATCACACTCTGCTTTAGAGCAAGAGCACGCTCTTGCTTTCTAGAGTCTCTAATACAGCCGGAAACTTGAGTGTGCTCAGAACAAAAGAACGATGTTTCCTACACATACGGGCCATATCTAGTTCAACTCTGCTTCTGAACCTGAAACAAACCACAGGTCCTCTAACATCCAATGCTTGTCAGTTAAGATGAGAAACGTGTGAGCTTCGTGAATGATGTAGATCATTTGAGCTGAAAAGTGACTGCCCTTACTTGAAACGAAGTCTTGCTTGTAGGAAGACAGAGAGCCTGGAATATAACTCCATTTCTGAAGGGAAACACACAGCATAGATCTCATCGATGGATCACACTCTGCTTTAGAGCAAGAAGCACGCTCTTGCTTTCTAGAGTCTCTAATACAGCAGGAAACTTGAGTGTCCTCAGAACAAAAGAACTGTGTTTCCTACACATAGGGCCATATCTAGTTCAACTCTGCTTCTGAAACTGAAACAAACCACAGGTCCTCTAACATCCAATGCTTGTCAGTTTAGATGAGCAACGTGTGATATTCGTGAACGATGTAGTTCATTTGAGCTTAAAAGTGACTGTCCTTATTTGAATGAAGTCTTGCTTGTAGGAAGACTCTGAGCCTGGTTTTTAACTCCATTTCTGAACTGAAACACACAGCAGAGTTCTCATCCATTGATCACACTGTGCTTTAGAGCTAGAAGCACGCTCTTGCTTTCCAGGGTCTCTAAGACTGCAGGAAATGTAAGTGTGATGAGAACAAAAGAACGGAGTGCCCTACACATACGGATCATATCTAGTACAACTCTGCCTCTGAAATTGATACAAAGCACAGGTCCTCTAACATCCAATGCTTGTCAGTTAAGATGAGAAACGTGTGCCCTTTGTGAACGATGTAGATCGTTTGAGCTGAAGAGTGACTGCCCTTACTTGAAACGAAGTCTTGCTTGTAGGAAGACACAGAGCCTGGAATATAACTCCATTTCTGAAGGGAAACACACAGCATAGTTCTCATCGATGGATCACACTCTGCTTTAGAACAAGATGCACGCTCTTGCTTTCTAGAGTCTCTAATACAGCTGGAAACTTGAGTGTCCTCAGAACAAAAGAACTGTGTTTCCTACACATAGAGCCATATCTAGTTCAACTCTGCTTCTGAAACTGAAACAAACCACAGGTCCTCTAACATTCAATGCTTGTCATTTTAGATGAGAAACGTGTGATCTTCGTGAACGACGTAGTTCATTTGAGCTGAAAAGTGACTGCCCTTACTTGAATGAAGTCTTGCTTGTAGGAAGACTCAGAGCATGGGATTTAACTCCACTTCTGAAGTGAAACACACAGCATAGTTCTCATCGATCGATCACACTCTGCTTTAGAGCAAGAAGCATGCTCTTTTTTCTAGAATCTCTAATACTGCAGGAAACGTGAGTGTGCTCAGAACAAAAGAACAGTGTTTCCTACACATACAGGCCATATCTAGTTCAACTCTGCTTCTGAAACTGATACAAAGCACTGGTACTCTAACATTCAATGCTTGTCAGTTAAGATGAGAAACGTGTGAGCTTCGTGAACGATGTAGTTCCTTTGATCTGAAAAATGACTGCACTTACTTGAAACGAAGTCTTGCTTGTAGGAAGACAAAGAGCCTGGAATTTAACTCCATTTCTGAAGGGAAACACACAGAATAGTTCTCTTCGATGGATCACACTCTGCTTTAGAGCAAGAGCACGCTCTTGCTTTCTAGAATCTCTAATCCAGCCAGAAACTTGAGTGTGCTCAGAACAAAAGAACGGTGTTTCCTACACATACCGGCCATATCTAGTTCAACTCTGCTTCTGAACCTGAAACAAACCACAGGTCCTCTAACATCCAATGCTTGTCAGTTAAGATGAGAAACGTGTGAGCTTCGTGAACGATGTAGTTCCTTTGAGCTGTAAAGTAACTGCCCTTACCTGAAACGAAGTCTTGTTTGTAGGAAGACTCAGAGCCTGGGATTTAACTCCATTTCTGAAGTGAAACACACAGCAGAGTTCTCATCCATTGATCACACTCTGCTTTAGAGCCAGAAGCACGCACTTGCTTTCCAGAGTCTCTAAGACAACAGGAAAATTGAGTGTGCTCAGAAGAAAAGAACGGTGTTTCCTATACATACGGACAATATCTAGTTCAACTCTGCTTCTGAAACTGAAACAAACCAGAGGTCCTCTAACATCCAATGCTTGTCAGTTAAGATGAGAAACATGTGAGCTTCAGGAACGATGGAGTTCGTTTGAGCTATAAAGTAACTGCCCTTACCTGAAACGAAGTCTTGCTTGTAGGAAGACTCAGAGCCTGGGTTTAACTCCATTTCTGAAGTGAAACACAGAGTAGAGTTCTCATCCATTGATCACACTCTGCTTTAGAGCCAGAAGCATGCTCTTGCTTTCCAGGGTCTCTAAGACTGCAGGAAATGTGAGTGTGATGAGAACAAAAGAACGGTGTGCCCTACACATACGGATCATATCTAGTACAACTCTGCCTTTGAAATTGATACAAAGCACAGGTCCTGTAATATCCAATGCTTGTCAGTTAAGATGAGAAACGTGTGCCCTTTGTGAACGATGTAGATCGTTTGAGCTGAAGAGTGACTGCCCTTACTTGAAACGAAGTCTTGCTTGTAGGAAGACACAGAGCCTGGTATATAACTCCATTTCTGAAGGGAAACACACAGCATAGTTCTCATCAATGGATAACAATCTGCTTTAGAGCAAGAAGCACACTCTTGCTTTCTAGAGTCTCTAATACAGCAGGAAACTTGAGTGTCCTCAGAACAAAAGAACTGTGTTTCCTACACATAGGGCCATATCTAGTTCAACTCTGCTTCTGAAACTGATACAAAGCACTAGTACTCTAACATTCAATGCGTGTCAGTTAAGATGAGAAACGTGTGAGCTTCGTGAACGATGTAGTTCCTTTGATCTGAAAAATGACTGCACTTACTTGAAACGAAGTCTTGCTTGTAGGAAGACAAAGAGCCTGGAATTTAACTCCATTTCTGAAGGGAAACACACAGATTAGTTCTCTTCGATGGATCACACTCTGCTTTAGAGCAAGGGCACGCTCTTGCTTTCTAGAGTCTCTAAGACAGCAAGAAACATGAGTTTGCTGAGAACAAATGAACGGTGTTTCCTACACATATGGGCCATATCTAGTTCAACTCTGCTTCTGAAACTGAAACAAACCAGAGGTCCTCTAACATCCAATGCTTGTCAGTTAAGATGAGAAACGTGTGAGCTTTGTGAACGATGTAGTTCATTTGAGCAGTAAAGTAACTGCCCATACCTGAAACGAAGTCTTGCTTGTAGGAAGACTCAGAGCCTGGGATTTAACTCCATTTCTGAAGTGAAACACACAGCAGAGTTCTCATCCATTGATCACACTGTGCTTTAGAGCTAGAAGCACGCTCTTGCTTTCCAGGGTCTCTAAGACTGCAGGAAATGTGAGTGTGATGAGAACAAAAGAACGGTGTGCCCTATACATACGGATCGTATCTAGTACAACTGTGGCTCTGAAATTGATACAAAGCACAGGTCCTCTAACATCCAATGCTTGTCAGTTAAGATGAGAAACGTGTGCCCTTTGTGAACGATGTAGATCGTTTGAGCTGAAGAGTGACTGCCCTTACTTGAAATGAAGTCTTGCTTGTAGGAAGACACAGAGCCTGGAATAAAACTCCATTTCTGAAGGGAAACACACAGCATAGTTCTCATCGATGGATCACACTCTGCTTTAGAGCAAGAAGCACGCTCTTGCTTTCTACAGTCTCTAATACAGCAGGAAACTTGAGTGTCCTCAGAACAAAAGAACTGTGTTTCCTACACATAGAGCCAAATCTAGTTCAACTCTGCTTCTGAAACTGAAACAAACCACAGGTCCTCTAACATCCAATGCTTGTCAGTTTAGATGAGAAACGTTTGATCTTCGTGAACGATGTAGTTCGTTTGAGCTGAGAAGTGACTACCCTTACTTGAATGAAGTCTTGCTTGTAGGAAGACTCAGAGCATGGGATTTAACTCCATTTCTGAAGTGAAACACACAGCATAGTTCTCATCGATGGATCACACTCTGCTTTAGAGGAAGAAGCATGCTCTTTATTTCTAGAGTCTCTAATACTGCAGGAAACGTGAGTGTGCTCAGAACAAAAGAACAGTGTTTCCTACACATACAGGCCATATCTAGTTCAACTCTGCTTCTGAAACTGATACAAAGCACTGGTACTCTAACATCCAATGCTTGTCAGTTAAGATGAGAACCGTGTGATCTTCGTGAAGGATGTAGTTTGTTTGAGCTGAAAAGTGACTGCCCATACCTGAAACGAAGTCTTGCTTGTAGGAAGACTCCGAGCCTGGGATTTAACTCCATTGCTGAAGTGAAACACACAAGAGTTCTCATCCATTGATCACACTGTGCTTTAGAGCTAGAAGCACGCTCTTGCTTTCCTGGGTCTCTAAGACTGCAGGAACCTTAAGTTTGCTGAGAACAAAAGAACGGTGTGCCCTACACATACGGATCATATCTAGTACAACTCTGCCTCTGAAATTGATACAAAGCACAGGTCCTCTAACATCCAATGCTTGTCAGTTAAGATGAGAAACATGTGAGCTTCGTCAACGATTTTGTTCGTTTGAGCTGAAAAGTGACTGCCCTTACTTGAAACGAGGTCTTGCTAGTGGAAGACTCAGAGCCTGGGAGTTAACTCCATTTCTGAAGTGAAACACACAGCAGAGTTCTCATGCATTGATCACACTCTGCTTTAGAGCAAGAAGCACGATCTTGCTTTATAGAGTCTCTAAGACAGCAGGTAACATGAGTGTGCCAAGAACAAAAGAACGGTGTTTCCTACACATATGGACCATATCTAGTCCAACTCTGCTTCTGAAACTGATACAAACACTGGTCCTCTAACATCCGATGCTTGTCAGTTAAGATGAGAAACGTGTGAGCTTCGTAAACGATGTAGTTCGTTTGAGCTGTAAAGTAACAGCCCTTACCTGAAACAAAGTCTTGCTTGGAAGGAAGACTCAGAGCCTGGGATTTAACTCCATTTCTGAAGTGAAACACACAGCAGAGTTCTCATCCAATGTTCCCACTCTGCTTTAGAGCCAGAAGCACACACTTGCTTTCCAGAGTCTCTAAGACAGCAGGAAATGTGAGTGTGCTCAGAAGAAAAGAACGGTGTTTCCTATACATAGGGACAATATCTAGTTCAACTCTGCTTCTGAAACTGAAACAAACCAGAGGTCCTCTAACATCCAATGCTTCTCAGTTAAGATGAGAAAAGTGTGAGCTTCGTGAACGATGGAGTTCGTTTGAGCTGTAAAGTAACTGCCTTTACCTGAAACGAAGTCTTGCTTGTAGGAAGACTCAGAGGCTGGGATTTAACTCCATTTCTGAAGTGAAACACACAACAGAGTTCTCATCCATTGATCACACTCTGCTTTAGAGCAAGAAGCACGCCCTAACTTTCTAGAGTCTCTAAGAAAGCAACAAACATGAGTTTGCTGAGAACAAATGAACGGTGTTTCCTACACATACGCACCATATCTAGTCCAACTCTGCTTCTGAACCTGAAACAAACCACAGGTCCTCTAACATCCAATGCTTGTCAAAAAGATGAGAAACGTGTGAGCTTTGTGAACGATGTTGTTCGTTTGACCAGTAAAGTAACTGCCCTTACCTGAAACGAAGTCTTGCTTGTAGGAAGACTCAGAGCCTGGGATTTAACTCCATTTCTGAAGTGAAACACACAGCAGAGTTCTCATCCATTGATCACACTGTGCTTTAGAGCTAGAAGCACGCTCTTTCTTTCCAGGGTCTCTAAGACTGCAGGAAATGTGAGTGTGATGAGAACAAAAGAACGGTGTGCCCTACACATACAGATCATATCTAGTACAACTCTGCCTCTGAAATTGATACAAATCACAGGTCCTCTAACATCCAATGCTTGTCAGTTAAGATGAGAAACGTGTGCCCTTTGTGAACGATGTAGATCAATTGAGCTGAAGAGTGACTGCACTTACTTGAAACGAAGTCTTGCTTGTAGGAAGACACAGAGCCTGGAATATAACTCCATTTCTGAAGGGAAACACACAGCATAGTTCTCATCGATGGATCACACTCTGCTTTAGAGCAAGAAGCACGCTCTTGCTTTCTAGACTCTCTAATACAGCAGGAAACTTGAGTGTCCTCAGAACAAAAGAACTGTGTTTCCTACACATAGGGCCATATCTAGTTCAACTCTGCTTCTGAAACTGAAACAAATCACAGGTCCCCTAACATCCAATGCTTGTCAGTTTAGATGAGAAACGTGTGAGCTCGTGAACGATGTAGTTCGTTTGAGCAGTAAAGTAACTGCCCTTACCTGAAACGAAGTCTTGCTTGTAGGAAGACTCAGAGGCTGGGATTTAACTCCATTTCTGAAGTGAAACACACAACAGAGTTCTCCTCCATTGATCACACTCTGCTTTAGAGCAAGAAGCACGCCCTAACTTTCTAGAGTCTCTAAGACAGCAAGAAACATGAGTTTGCTGAGAACAAATGAACGGTGTTTCCTACACATACGCACCATATCTAGTCCAACTCTGCTTCTGAACCTGAAACAAACCACAGGTCCTCTAACATCCAATGCTTGTCAGTAAAGATGAGAAACGTGTGAGCTTTGTGAACGATGTTGTTCGTTTGACCAGTAAAGTAACTGCCCTTACCTGAAACGAAGTCTTGCTTGTAGGAAGACTCAGAGCCTGGGATATAACTCCATTTCTGAAGTGAAACACACAGCAGAGTTCTCATCCATTGATCACACTGTGCATTAGAGCTAGAAGCACGCTCTTTCTTTCCAGGGTCTCTAAGACTGCAGGAAATGTGAGTGTGATGAGAACAAAAGAACGGTGTGCCCTACACATACGGATCATATCTAGTACAACTCTGCCTCTGAAATTGATACAAATCACAGGTCCTCTAACATCCAATGCTTGTCAGTTAAGATGAGAAACGTGTGCCCTTTGTGAACGATGTAGATCAATTGAGCTGAAGAGTGACTGCCCTTACTTGAAACGAAGTCTTGCTTGTAGGAAGACACAGAGCCTGGAATATAACTCCATTTCTGAAGGGAAACACACAGCATAGTTCTCATCGATGGATCACACTCTGCTTTAGAGCAAGAAGCACGCTCTTGCTTTCTAGACTCTCTAATACAGCAGGAAACTTGAGTGTCCTCAGAACAAAAGAACTGTGTTTCCTACACATAGGGCCATATCTAGTTCAACTCTGCTTCTGAAACTGAAACAAATCACAGGTCCTCTAACATCCAATGCTTGTCAGTTTAGATGAGAAACGTGTGATCTTCGTGAACGATGTAGTTTGTTTGAGCTGAAAAGTGACTGCACTTACTTGAATGAAGTCTTGCTTGTAGGAAGACTCAGAGCATGGGATTTTACTCCATTTCTGAAGTGAAACACACAGCATAGTTCTCATCGATGGATCACACTCTGATTTAGAGCAAGAAGGACGCCCTAGCTTTCTAGAGTCTCTAACTCAGCAGGAACCTTGAGTTTGCTGAGAACAAATGAACGGTGTTTCCTACACATATGGACCATATCTAGTCCAACTCTGCTTCTGAAACTGACACAAAGCACGGGTCCTCTAACATTCAATGCTTGTCAGTTTAGATGAGAAACATGTGAGCTTCGTCAACGATTTTGTTCGTTTGAGCTGAAAAGTGACTGCCCTTACTTGAAACGAGGTCTTGCTAGTGGAAGACTCAGAGCCTGGGATTTAACTCCATTTCTGAAGTGAAACACACAGCAGAGTTCTCATCCATTGATCACACTCTGCTTTAGAGCAAGAAGCACGATCTTGCTTTCTAGAGTCTCTAAGACAGCAGGAAATGTGAGTGTGCTCAGAAGAAAAGAACGGTGTTTCCTATACATAGGGACAATATCTAGTTCAACTCTGCTTCTGAAACTGAAACAAACCAGAGGTCCTCTAACATCCAATGCTTCTCAGTTAAGATGAGAAAAGTGTGAGCTTCGTGAACGATGGAGTTCGTTTGAGCTGTAAAGTAACTGCCTTTACCTGAAACGAAGTCTTGCTTGTAGGAAGACTCAGAGGCTGGGATTTAACTCCATTTCTGAAGTGAAACACACAACAGAGTTCTCATCCATTGATCAGACTCTGCTTTAGAGCAAGAAGCACGCCCTAACTTTCTAGAGTCTCTAATACAGCCGGAAACTTGAGTGTGCTCAGAACAAAAGAACGGTGTTTCCTACACAGAAGGGCCATATCAAATTCAACTATGCTTCTAAACCTGAAACAAACCACAGGTCGTCTAACATCCAACGCTTCTCAGTTAAGATGAGAAACATGTGAGCTTCAGGAACGTGGAGTTCATTTGAGCTTTAAAGTAACTGCCCTTACCTGAAACGAAGTCTTTCTTGTAGGAAGACTCAGAGGCTGGGATTTAACTCCATTTCTGAAGTGAACACACAACAGAGTTCTCATCCATTGATCACACTCTGCTTTAGAGCAAGAAGCACGTCCTAACTTTCTAGAGTCTCTAAGAAAGCAACAAACATGAGTTTGCTGAGAACAAATGAACGGTGTTTCCTACACATACGCACCATATCTAGTCCAACTCTGCTTCTGAACCTGAAACAAACCACAGGTCCTCTAACATCCAATGCTTGTCAGTAAAGATGAGAAACGTGTGAGCTTTGTGAACGATGTTGTTCGTTTGACCAGTAAAGTAACTGCCCTTACCTGAAACGAAGTCTTGCTTGTAGGAAGACTCAGAGCCTGGGATTTAACTCCATTTCTGAATTGAAACACACAGCAGAGTTCTCATCCATTGATCACACTGTGCTTTAGAGCTAGAAGCACGCTCTTTCTTTCCAGGGTCTCTAAGACAGCAGGAAATGTGAGTGTGATGAGAACAAAAGAACGGTGTTCCCTACACATACGGACCATATCTAGTAAATCTCTCCCTCTGAAATTGATACACAGCACAGTTCCTCTAAGATCCAATGCTTGTCAGTTAAGATGAGAAACGTGTGAGCTTTCGTGAACGATGTAGATCGTTTGAGCTGAAAAGTGACTGCCCTTAATTGAAACGAAGTCTTGCTTGTAGGAAGACACAGAGCCTGGAATATAACTCCATTTCTGAAGGGAAACACACAGCATAGTTCTCATCGATGGATCACACTCTGCTTTAGAGCAAGAAGCACGCTCTTGCTTTCTAGACTCTCTAATACAGCAGGAAACTTGAGTGTCCTCAGAACAAAAGAACTGTGTTTCCTACACATAGGGCCATATCTAGTTCAACACTGCTTCTGAAACTGAAACAAATCACAGGTCCTCTAACATCCAATAATTTTCAGTTTAGATGAGAAACGTGTGATCTTTGTGAACGATGTAGTTCGTTTGAGCTGAAAAGTGACTGCACTTACTTGAATGAAGTCTTGCTTGTAGGAAGACTCAGAGCATGGGATTTTACTCCATTTCTGAAGTGAAACACACAGCGTAGTTCTCATCGATGGATCACACTCTGCTTTAGAGCAAGAAGCATGCTCTTTCTTTCTAGAGTCTCTAATACCGCAGGAAACGTGAGTGTGCTCAGAACAAAAAAACAGTGTTTCCTACACATACAGGCCATATCTAGTTCAACTCTGCTTCTGAAACTGATACAAAGCACTGGTACTCTAACATTCAATGCTTGTCAGTTAAGATGAGAAACGTGTGAGCTTCGTGAACGATGTAGTTCCTTTGATCTGAAAAATGACTGCACTTACTTGAAATGAAGTCTTGCTTGTAGGAAGACAATAGCCTGGAATTTAACTCCATTTCTGAATGGAAACACACAGCATAGTTCCCTTCGATGGATCACACTCTGCTTTAGAGCAAGAGCACGCTCTTGCTTTCTAGAGTCTCTAATACAGCCGGAAAATTGAGTGTGCTCAGAACAAAAGAACGGTGTTTACTACACATACGGGCCATGTCTAGTTCAACTCTGCTTCTGAACCTGAAAAAAACCACAGGTCCTCTAACATCCAATGCTTGTCAGTTAAGATGAGAAACGTGTGAGCTTCGTGAACGATGTAGTTCATTTGAGCAGTAAAGTAACTGCCCTTACCTGAAACGAAGTCTTGCTTGTAGAAAGACTCAGAGACTGGGATTTAACTCCATTTCTGAAGTGAAACACACAGCATACTTCTCTTCGATGGATCACACTCTGCTTTAGAGCAAGAAGCACGCTCTTGCTTTCCAGAGTCTCTAATACAGCCGGAAACTTGAGTGTGCTCAGAACAAAAGAACGGTGTTTCCTACACATACGGGCCACATCTAGTTCAACTCTGCTTCTGAACCTGAAACAAACCACAGGTCCTCTAACATCCAATGCTTGTCAGTTAAGATGAGAAATGTGTGAGCTTCGTGAACGATGTAGTTTGTTTGAGCTGTAAAGTAACTGCCCTTACCTGAAACGAATTCTTGCTTGTAGAAAGACTCAGAGCCTGGGATGTAACTCCATTTCTGAAGTGAAACACACAGCAGAGTTCTCATCCATTGATCACACTCTGCTTTAGAGCCAGAAGCATGCTCTTGCTTTCCAGGGTCTCTAAGAGAGCAGGACATGTGAGTGTGATGAAAACAAAAGAACGGTGTTCCCTACACATACGGACCATATCTAGTACAACTCTGCCTCTGAAATTGATACAAAGCACAGGTCCTCTAACATCCAATGCTTGTCAGTTAAGATGAGTAACGTGTGCCCTTTGTGAACGATGTAGATCAATTGAGCTGAAGAGTGACTGCCCTTACTTGAAACGAAGTCTTGCTTGTAGGAAGACACAGAGCCTGGAATATAACTCCATTTCTGAAGGGAAACACACAGCATAGTTCTCATCGATGGATCACAGTCTGCTTTAGAGCAAGAAGCACGCTCTTGCTTTCTAGAGTCTCTAATACAGCAGGAAACTTGAGTGTCCTCAGAACAAAAGAACTGTGTTTCCTACACATAGGGCCATATCTAGTTCAACTGTGCTTCTGAAACTGAAACAAATCACAGGTCCTCTAACATCCAATGCTTGTCAGTTTAGATGAGAAACGTGTGATCTTCGTGAACGATGTAGTTCGTTTGAGCTGAAAAGTGACTGCACTTACTTGAATGAAGTCTTGCTTGTAGGAAGACTCAGAGCATGGGATTTTACTCCATTTCTGAAGTGAAACACACAGCATAGTTCTCATCGATGGATCACACTCTGCTTTAGAGCAAGAAGCATGCTCTTTCTTTCTAGAGTCTCTAATACCGGAGGAAACGTGAGTGTGCTCAGAACAAAAGAACAGTGTTTCCTACACATACAGGCCATATCTAGTTCAACTCTGCTTCTGAAACTGATACAAAGCACTGGTACTCTAACATTCAATGCTTGTCAGTTAAGATGAGAAACGTGTGAGCTTCGTGAACGATGTAGTTCCTTTGATCTGAAAAATGACTGCACTTACTTGAAATGAAGTCTTGCTTGTAGGAAGACAATAGCCTGGAATTTAACTCCATTTCTGAATGGAAACACACAGCATAGTTCCCTTCGATGGATCACACTCTGCTTTAGAGCAAGAGCACGCTCTTGCTTTCTAGAGTCTCTAATACAGCCGGAAAATTGAGTGTGCTCAGAACAAAAGAACGGTGTTTACTACACATACGGGCCATGTCTAGTTCAACTCTGCTTCTGAACCTGAAAAAAACCACAGGTCCTCTAACATCCAATGCTTGTCAGTTAAGATGAGAAACGTGTGAGCTTCGTGAACGATGTAGTTCATTTGAGCAGTAAAGTAACTGCCCTTACCTGAAACGAAGTCTTGCTTGTAGGAAGACTCAGAGGCTGGGATTTAACTCCATTTCTGAAGTGAAACACACAGCATACTTCTCTTCGATGGATCACACTCTGCTTTAGAGCAAGAAGCACGCTCTTGCTTTCTAGAGTCTCTAATACAGCCGGAAACTTGAGTGTGCTCAGAACAAAAGAACGGTGTTTCCTACACATACGGGCCACATCTAGTTCAACTCTGCTTCTGAACCTGAAACAAACCACAGGTCCTCTAACATCCAATGCTTGTCAGTTAAGATGAGAAATGTGTGAGCTTCGTGAACGATGTAGTTTGTTTGAGCTGTAAAGTAACTGCCCTTACCTGAAACGAATTCTTGCTTGTAGAAAGACTCAGAGCCTGGGATGTAACTCCATTTCTGAAGTGAAACACACAGCAGAGTTCTCATCCATTGATCACACTCTGCTTTAGAGCCAGAAGCATGCTCTTGCTTTCCAGGGTCTCTAAGAGAGCAGGACATGTGAGTGTGATGAAAACAAAAGAACGGTGTTCCCTACACATACGGACCATATCTAGAACAACTCTGCCTCTGAAATTGATACAAAGCACAGGTCCTCTAACATCCAATGCTTGTCAGTTAAGATGAGTAACGTGTGCCCTTTGTGAACGATGTAGATCAATTGAGCTGAAGAGTGACTGCCCTTACTTGAAACGAAGTCTTGCTTGTAGAAAGACACAGAGCCTGGAATATAACTCTATTTCTGAAGGGAAACACACAGCATAGTTCTCATCGATGCATCACACTCTGCTTTAGAGCAAGAAGCACGCTCTTGCATTCTAGAGTCTCTAATACAGCAGGAAACTTGAGTGTCCTCAGAACAAAAGAACTGTGTTTCCTACACATAGGGCCATATCTAGTTCAACTCTGCTTCTGAAACTGAAACAACCCACAGGTCCTCTAACATGCAATGCTTGTCAGTTAAGATGAGAAACGTGTGAGCTTCGTGAACGATGTAGTTCGTTTGAGCTGATAAGTGACTGCCCTTACTTGAATGAAGTCTTGCTTTTAGGAAGACTCAGAGCATGGTATTTAACTCCATTTCTGAAGTGAAACACACAGCATATTACTCATCTATGGATCACACTCTGCTTTAGAGCAAGAAGCATGCTCTTGCTTTCTAGAGTCTCTAATACAGCAGGAAACTTGAATATGCTCAGAACAAAAGAACTGTGTCTCCCACACATATGGGCCATATCTAGTTCAACTGTGCTTCTGAAACTGAAACAAACCACAGGTCCTCTAACATCCAATGCTTCTCAGTTAAGATGAGAAACATGTGAGCTTTGTGAATGATGTTTTTTGTTTGAGATGAAAAGTGACTGCCCTTACCTGAAAGGAAGTCATGCTTTTAGGAACACACAGAGCCTGGAATTTAACCCATTTATGAAGGGAAACACACAGCATAGTTCTCATTGATGGATCACACTCTGTTTTAGAGCAAGAAGCACGCTCTTGCTTTCTAGAGTCTCTAAGACAGCAGAAAACGAGAGTGTTTTGAGAACAAAAGAACGGTGGTTCCTACACATACGGACCATATCTAGTCTAACTCTGCTTCTGAAACTGATACAAAGCACTGGTTCTCTACCATCCAATGCTTGTCAGTTAAGATGAGAAACGTGTGAGCTTCGTGAATGATGTAGTTCGTTTGAGCTGAAAATGAAAGCCCTTACCTGCAACGATGTCGTGCTTGTAAGAACACACAGAGCCTGGAATTTAACTCCATTTCTGAATGGAAACACACAGCATAGTTCTCATCGATGGATCACACTCTGCTTTAGAGCAAAAAGCACGCCCTAGCATTCTAGAGTCTCTAATACAGCCGGAAACATGAGTGGGCTCAGAACAAAAGAACGGTGTTTCCTACACATACAGGCCATATCTAGTTCAACTCTGCTTCTGAAACTGAAACAAACAACAGGTCCTCTAACATCCAATGCTTCGCAGTTAAGATGAGAAACGTGTGAGCTTCGTGAACGATGTAGTTCGTATGATCTATAAAGTAACTGCCCATACCTGAAATGAAGTCTTGCTTGTAGGAAGACTCAGAAACTGGGATTTAACTCCATTTCTGAAGTGAAACACACAGCAGAGTTCTCATCCATTGATCACCCTCTGCTTTATAGCTAGAAGCACACTTGTGCTTTCCAGGGTCTCTAAGACAGCAGAAAATGTGAGTGTGATGAGAGCAAAAGAACGGAGTGCCCTACACATACGGATCATATCTAGTACAACTGTGCCTCTGAAATTGATACAAAGCACAGGTCCTCTAACATCCAATGCTTGTCAGTTAAGATGAGAAACGTGTGAGCTTCGTGAACGATGTAGATCATTTGAGCTGAAGAGTGACTGCCCTTACTTGAAACGAAGTCTTGCTTGTAGAAAGACACAGAGCCTGGAATATAACTCCACTTCTGAAGCGAAACACACAGCACAGTTCTCATTGATGGATCACACTCTGCTTTAGAGCAAGAAGCACGCTCTTGCTCTCTAGAGTCTCTAATACAGTAGGAAAATTGAGTGTGCTCAGAACAAATGAACTGAGTTTCCTACACATAGGTCCATATCTAGTTCAACTCTGCTTCTGAAACTGAAAAACACCACAGGTCCTCTAACATCCAATGCTTGTCAGTTTAGATGAGAAACGTGTGATCTTCGTAAATGATGTAGTTCGTTTGAGCTGAAAAGTGACTGCCCTTACTTGAATGAAGTCTTGCTTTTAGGAAGACTCAGAGCATGGTATTTAACTCCATTTCTGAAGTGAAACACACAGCATATTACTCATCGATGGATCACACTCTGCTTTAGAGCAAGAAGCATGCTCTTGCTTTCTAGAGTCTCTAATACCGCAGGAAACGTGAGTGTGCTCATACAAAAGAACGGTGTTTCGTACACATACGGGCCATATCTAGTTCAACTCTGCTTCTGTAACTGAAACAAACCACATGTGCTCTAACATCCAATGCTTGTCAGTTAAGATGAGAAACGTGTGAGTTTCGTGAATGATGTAGTTCGTTTTAGCTGTAAAGTAACTGCCCTTACCTGAAACGAATTCTTGCTTGTAGAAAGACTCAGAGCCTGGGATTTAACTCCATTTCTGAAGTGAAACACACAGCAGAGTTCTCATCTATTGATCACACTCTGCTTCAGTGCCAGAAGCACGCTCTTACTTTCCAGGGTCTCTAAGAAAGCAGGAAATGTGAGTGTGATGAGAACAAAAGAACGGTGGTTCCTACACATACAGACCATATCTAGTCCAACTCTGCTTCTGAAACTGATACAAAGCACTGGTCCTCTAACATCCAATGCTTGTCAGTTAAGATGAGAAACGTGTGAGCTTCGTGAATGATGTAGTTCGTTTTAGCTGAAAAGTGACTGCCCATACCTGAAACGAAATCGTGCTTGTAGGAACACACAGAGCCTGGAATTTAACCCATTTCTGAAGTGAAACCCAGAGCATTGTTCTCATCGATGGATCACACTCTGCTTTAGAGCAAGAAGCACGCTCTTGCTTTCTAGAGTCTCTAATACAGCAGGAAACTTGAGTGTCCTCAGAACAAAAGAACTGTGTTTCCTACACATAGGGCCATATCTAGTTCAACTCTGCTTCTGAAACTGAAACAAATCACAGGTCCTCTAACATCCAATGCTTGTCAGTTTAGATGAGAAAAGTGTGATCTTCGTGAACGATGTAGTTCGTTTAAGCTGAAAAGTGACTGCACTTACTTGAATGAAGTCTTGCTTGTAGGAAGACTCAGAGCATGGGATTTTACTCCATTTCTGAAGTGAAACACACAGCATAGTTCTCATCGATGGATCACACTCTGCTTTAGAGCAAGAAGCATGCTCTTTCTTTCTAGAGTCTCTAATACCGGAGGAAACATGAGTGTGCTCAGAACAAAAGAACAGTGTTTCCTACACATACAGGCCATATCTAGTTCAACTCTGCTTCTGAAACTGATACAAAGCACTGGTCCTCTAACCTTCAATGCTTGTCAGTTAAGATGAGAAACGTGTGAGCTTCGTGAACGATGTAGTTCTTGTGATCTGAAAAATGACTACACTTACTTGAAACGAAGTCTTGCTTGTAGGAAGACAAATAGCCTAGAATTTAACTCCATTTCTGAAGGGAAACACACAGCATACTTCTCTTCGATGGATCACACTCTGCTTTAGAGCAAGAAGCATGCTCTTGCTTTCTAGAGTCTCTAATACAGCCGGAAACTTGAGTGTGCTCAGAACAAAAGAACGGTGTTTCCTACACATACGGGCCACATCTAGTTCAACTCTGCTTCTGAACCTGAAACAAACCACAGGTCCTCTAACATCCAATGCTTGTCAGTTAAGATGAGAAATGTGTGAGCTTCGTGAACGTTGTAGTTTGTTTGAGCTGTAAAGTAACTGCCCTTATCTGAAACGAATTCTTGCTTGTAGAAAGACTCAGAGCCTGGGATTTAACTCCATTTCTGAAGTGAAACACACAGCAGAGTTCTCATCCATTGATCACACTCTGCTTTAGAGCCAGAAGCATGCTCTTGCTTTCCAGGGTCTCTAAGAGAGCAGGACATGTGAGTGTGATGAAAACAAAAGAACGGTGTTCCCTATACATACGGACCATATCTAGTACAACTCTGCCTCTGAAATTGATACAAAGCACAGGTCCTCTAACATCCAATGCTTGTCAGTTAAGATGAGAAACGTGTGAGCTTCGTGAACGATGTAGATCGTTTGAGCTGAAGAGTGACTGCCCTTACTTGAAACGAAGTCTTGCTTGTAGAAAGACACAGAGCCTGGAATATAACTCTATTTCTGAAGGGAAACACACAGCATAGTTCTCATCGATGGATCACACTCTGCTTTAGAGCAAGAAGCACGCTCTTGCATTCTAGAGTCTCTAATACAGCAGGAAACTTGAGTGTCCTCAGAACAAAAGAACTGTGTTTCCTACACATAGGGCCATATCTAGTTCAACTCTGCTTCTGAAACTGAAACAACCCACATGTCCTCTAACATGCAATGCTTGTCAGTTAAGATGAGAAACGTGTGAGCTTCGTGAACGATGTAGTTCGTTTGAGCTGATAAGTGACTGCCCTTACTTGAATGAAGTCTTGCTTTTAGGAAGACTCAGAGCATGGTATTTAACTCCATTTCTGAAGTGAAACACACAGCGTATTACTCATCTATGGGTCACACTCTGCTTTAGAGCAAGAAGCATGCTCTTGCTTTCTAGAGTCTCTAATACCGCAGGAAACGTGAGTGTGCTCAGTACAAAAGAACGGTGTTTCCTACACATACGGGCCATATCTAGTTCAACTCTGCTTCTGAAACTGAAACAAACCACAGGTGCTCTAACATCCAATGCTTGTCAGTTAAGATGAGAAACGTGTGAGCTTCGTGAATGATGTAGTTCGTTTGAGCTGTAAAGTAACTGCCCTTACCTGAAACGAATTCTTGCTTGTAAAAAGACTCAGAGCCTGGGATTTAACTCCATTTCTGAAGTGAAACACACAGCAGAGTTCTCATCCATTGATCACACTCTGCTTCAGTGCCAGAAGCATGCTCTTACTTTCCAGGGTCTCTAAGACAGCAGGAAATGTGAGTGTGATGAGAACAAAAGAACGGAGGTTCCTACACATACAGACCATATCTAGTCCAACTCTGCTTCTGAAACTGATACAAAGCACTGGTCCTCTAAGATCCAATGCTTGTCAGTTAAGATGAGAAACGTGTGAGCTTCGTGAATGATGTAGTTCGTTTGAGCTGAAAAGTGACTGCCCATACCTGAAACGAAGTCTTGCTTGTAGGAACACACAGAGCCTGGAATTTAACCCATTTCTGAAGGGAAACCCAGAGCATTGTTCTCATCGATGGATCACACTCTGCTTTAGAGCAAGAAGCACGCTCTTGCTCTCTAGAGTCTCTAATACAGTAGGAAAATTGAGTGTGCTCAGAACAAATGAACTGAGTTTCCTACACATAGGTCCATATCTAGTTCAACTCTGCTTCTGAAACTGAAAAAAACCACAGGTCCTCTAACATCCAATGCTTTTCAGTTTAGATGAGAAACGTGTGATCTTCGTAAATGATGTAGTTCGTTTGAGCTGAAAAGTGACTGCCCTTACTTGAATGAAGTCTTGCTTTTAGGAAGACTCAGAGCATGGTATTTAACTCCATTTCTGAAGTGAAACACACAGCATATTACTCATCGATGGATCACACTCTGCTTTAGAGCAAGAAGCATGCTCTTGCTTTCTAGAGTCTCTAATACCGCAGGAAACGTGAGTGTGCTCAGTACAAAAGAACGGTGTTTCGTACACATACGGACCATATCTAGTTCAACTCTGCTTCTGTAACTGAAACAAACCACATGTGCTCTAACATCCAATGCTTGTCAGTTAAGATGAGAAACGTGTGAGTTTCGTGAATGATGTAGTTCGTTTTAGCTGTAAAGTAACTGCCCTTACCTGAAACGAATTCTTGCTTGTAGAAAGACTCAGAGCCTGGGATTTAACTCCATTTCTGAAGTGAAACACACAGCAGAGTTCTCATCCATTGATCACACTCTGCTTCAGTGCCAGAAGCACGCTCTTACTTTCCAGGGTCTCTAAGAAAGCAGGAAATGTGAGTGTGATGAGAACAAAAGAACGGTGGTTCCTACACATACAGACCATATCTAGTCCAACTCTGCTTCTGAAACTGATACAAAGCACTGGTCCTCTAAGATCCAATGCTTGTCAGTTAAGATGAGAAACGTGTGAGCTTCGTGAATGATGTAGTTCGTTTTAGCTGAAAAGTGACTGCCCATACCTGAAACGAAATCGTGCTTGTAGGAACACACAGAGCCTGGAATTTAACCCATTTCTGAAGTGAAACCCAGAGCATTGTTCTCATCGATGGATCACACTCTGCTTTAGAGCAAGAAGCACGCTCTTGCTTTCTAGAGTCTCTAATACAGCAGGAAACTTGAGTGTCCTCAGAACAAAAGAACTGTGTTTCCTACACATAGGGCCATATCTAGTTCAACTCTGCTTCTGAAACTGAAACAAATCACAAGTCCTCTAACATCCAATGCTTGTCAGTTTAGATGAGAAACGTGTGATCTTCGTGAACGATGTAGTTCGTTTGAGCTGAAAAGTGACTGCACTTACTTGAATGAAGTCTTGCTTGTAGGAAGACTCAGAGCATGGGATTTTACTCCATTTCTGAAGTGAAACACACAGCATAGTTCTCATCGATGGATCACACTCTGCTTTAGAGCAAGAAGCATGCTCTTTCTTTCTAGAGTCTCTAATACTGGAGGAAACGTGAGTGTGCTCAGAACAAAAGAACAGTGTTTCCTACACATACAGGCCATATCTAGTTCAACTCTGCTTCTGAAACTGATACAAAGCACTGGTACTCTAACATTCAATGCTTGTCAGTTAAGATGAGAAACGTGTGAGCTTCGTGAACGATGTAGTTCCTTTGATCTGAAAAATGACTGCACTTACTTGAAATGAATTCTTGCTTGTAGGAAGACAAAGAGCCTGAAATTTAACTCCATTTCTGAATGGAAACACACAGCATAGTTCCCTTCGATGGATCACACTCTGCTTTAGAGCAAGAGCACGCTCTTGCTTTCTAGAGTCTCTAATACAGCCAGAAACTTGAGTGTGCTCAGAACAAAAGAACGGTGTTTACTACACATATGGGCCATATCTAGTTCAACTCTGCTTCTGAACCTGAAAAAAACCACAGGTCCTCTAACATCCAATGCTTGTCAGTTAAGATGAGAAACGTGTGAGCTTCGTGAACGATGTAGTTCATTTGAGCAGTAAAGTAACTGCCCTTACCTGAAACGAAGTCTTGCTTGTAGCAAGACTCAGAGGCTGGGATTTAACTCCATTTCTGAAGTGAAACACACAACAGAGTTCTCATCCATTGATCACACTCTGCTTTAGAGCAAGAAGCACGCCCTAACTTTCTAGAGTCTCTAAGACAGCAAGAAACATGAGTTTGCTGAGAACAAATGAACAGTGTTTCCTACACATACGGACCATATCTAGTCCAACTCTGCTTCTGAAACTGATACAAAGCACTGGTCCTCTAACATTCAATGCTTGTCAGTTAAGATGAGAAACGTGTGAGCTTCGTGAACGATGTAGTTCTTTTGATCTGAAAAATGACTACACTTACTTGAAACGAAGTCTTGCTTGTAGGAAGACAAAGAGCCTAGAATTTAACTCCATTTCTGAAGGGAAACACACAGCATACTTCTCTTCGATGGATCACACTCTGCTTTAGAGCAAGAAGCATGCTCTTGCTTTCTAGAGTCTCTAATACAGCCGGAAACTTGAGTGTGCTCAGAACAAAAGAACGGTGTTTCCTACACATACGGGCCACATCTAGTTCAACTCTGCTTCTGAACCTGAAACAAACCACAGGTCCTCTAACATCCAATGCTTGTCAGTTAAGATGAGAAATGTGTGAGCTTCGTGAACGTTGTAGTTTGTTTGAGCTGTAAAGTAACTGCCCTTACCTGAAACGAATTCTTGCTTGTAGAAAGACTCAGAGCCTGGGATTTAACTCCATTTCTGAAGTGAAACACACAGCAGAGTTCTCATCCATTGATCACACTCTGCTTTAGAGCCAGAAGCATGCTCTTGCTTTCCAGGGTCTCTAAGAGAGCAGGACATGTGAGTGTGATGAAAACAAAAGAACGGTGTTCCCTATACATACGGACCATATCTAGTACAACTCTGCCTCTGAAATTGATACAAAGCACAGGTCCTCTACCATCCAATGCTTGTCAGTTAAGATGAGAAACGTGTGAGCTTCGTGAATGATGTAGTTCGTTTGAGCTGAAAATGAAAGCCCTTACCTGAAACGATGTCGTGCTTGTAAGAACACACAGAGCCTGGAATTTAACTCCATTTCTGAAGGGAAACACACAGCATAGTTCTCATCGATGGATCACACTCTGCTTTAGAGCAAGAAGCACGCCCTAGCATTCTAGAGTCTCTAATACAGCCGGAAACATGAGTGGGCTCAGAACAAAAGAACGGTGTTTCCTACACATACAGGCCATATCTAGTTCAACTCTGCTTCTGAAACTGAAACAAACCACAGGTCCTCTAACATCCAATGCTTCGCAGTTAAGATGAGAAACGTGTGAGCTTCGTGAACGATGTAGTTCGTATGATCTATAAAGTAACTGCCCATACCTGAAATGAAGTCTTGCTTGTAGGAAGACTCAGAAACTGGGATTTAACTCCATTTCTGAAGTGAAACACACAGCAGAGTTCTCATCCATTGATCACCCTCTGCTTTATAGCTAGAAGCACTCTTGTGCTTTCCAGGGTCTCTAAGACAGCAGAAAATGTGAGTGTGATGAGAGCAAAAGAACGGTGTGCCCTACACATACGGATCATATCTAGTACAACTGTGCCTCTGATATTGATACAAAGCACAGGTCCTCTAACATCCAATGCTTGTCAGTTAAGATGAGAAACGTGTGAGCTTCGTGAACGATGTATATCGTTTGAGCTGAAGAGTGACTGCCCTTACTTGAAACGAAGTCTTGCTTGTAGAAAGACACAGAGCCTGGAATATAACTCCACTTCTGAAGCGAAACACACAGCACAGTTCTCATCGATGGATCACACTCTGCTTTAGAGCAAGAAGCACGCTCTTGCTCTCTAGAGTCTCTAATACAGTAGGAAAATTGAGTGTGCTCAGAACAAATGAACTGAGTTTCCTACACATAGGTCCATATCTAGTTCAACTCTGCTTCTGAAACTGAAAAAAACCACAGGTCCTCTAACATCCAATGCTTGTCAGTTTAGATGAGAAACGTGTGATCTTCGTAAATGATGTAGTTCGTTTGAGCTGAAAAGTGACTGCCCTTACTTGAATGAAGTCTTGCTTTTAGGAAGACTCAGAGCATGGTATTTAACTCCATTTCTGAAGTAAAACACACAGCATATTACTCATCGATGGATCACATTCTGCTTTAGAGCAAGAAGCATGCTCTTGCTTTCTAGAGTCTCTAATACCGCAGGAAACGTGAGTGTGCTCAGTACAAAAGAACGGTGTTTCCTACACATACGGGCCATATCTAGTTCAACTCTGCTTCTGTAACTGAAACAAACCACATGTGCTCTAACATCCAATGCTTGTCAGTTAAGATGAGAAACGTGTGAGTTTCGTGAATGATGTAGTTCGTTTTAGCTGTAAAGTAACTGCCCTTACCTGAAACGAATTCTTGCTTGTAGAAAGACTCAGAGCCTGGGATTTAACTCCATTTCTGAAGTGAAACACACAGCAGAGTTCTCATCTATTGATCACACTCTGCTTCAGTGCCAGAAGCACGCTCTTACTTTCCAGGGTCTCTAAGAAAGCAGGAAATGTGAATGTGATGAGAACAAAAGAACGGTGGTTCCTACACATACAGACCATATCTAGTCCAACTCTGCTTCTGAAACTGATACAAAGCACTGGTCCTCTAACATCCAATGCTTGTCAGTTAAGATGAGAAACGTGTGAGCTTCGTGAATGATGTAGTTCGTTTAAGCTGAAAAGTGACTGCCCATACCTGAAACGAAGTCGTGCTTGTAGGAACACACAGAGCCTGGAATTTAACCCATTTCTGAAGTGAAACCCAGAGCATTGTTCTCATCGATGGATCACACTCTGCTTTAGAGCAAGAAGCACGCTCTTGCTTTCTAGAGTCTCTAATACAGCAGGAAACTTGAGTGTCCTCAGAACAAAAGAACTGTGTTTCCTACACATAGGGCAATATCTAGTTCAACTCTGCTTCTGAAACTGAAACAAATCACAGGTCCTCTAACATCCAATGCTTGTCAGTTTAGATTAGAAACGTGTGATCTTCGTGAACGATGTAGTTCGTTTGAGCTGAAAAGTGACTGCACTTACTTGAATGAAGTCTTGCTTGTAGGAAGACTCAGAGCATGGGATTTTACTCCATTTCTGAAGTGAAACACACAGCATAGTTCTCATCGATGGATCACACTCTGCTTTAGAGCAAGAAGCATGCTCTTTCTTTCTAGAGTCTCTAATACCGCAAGAAACGTGAGTGTGCTCAGAACAAAAGAACAGTGTTTCCTACACATACGGACCATATCTAGTCCAACTCTGCTTCTGAAACTGATACAAAGCACTGGTCCTCTAACATTCAATGCTTGTCAGTTAAGATGAGAAACGTGTGAGCTTCGTGAACGATGTAGTTCTTTTGATCTGAAAAATGACTACACTTACTTGAAACCAAGTCTTGCTTGTAGGAATACAAAGAGCCTAGAATTTAACTCCATTTCTGAAGGGAAACACACAGCATACTTCTATTCGATGGATCACACTCTGCTTTAGAGCAAGAAGCATGCTCTTGCTTTCTAGATTCTCTAATACAGCCGGAAACTTGAGTGTGCTCAGAACAAAGAACGGTGTTTCCTACACATACGGGCCACATCTAGTTCAACTCTGCTTCTGAACCTGAAACAAACCACAGGTCCTCTAACATCCAATGCTTCGCAGTTAAGATGAGAAACGTGTGAGCTTCGTGAACGATGTAGTTCGTATGATCTATAAAGTAACTGCCCATACCTGAAATGAAGTCTTGCTTGTAGGAAGACTCAGAAACTGGGATTTAACTCCATTTCTGAAGTGAAACACACAGCAGAGTTCTCATCCATTGATCACCCTCTGCTTTATAGCTAGAAGCACGCTTGTGCTTTCCAGGGTCTCTAAGACAGCAGAAAATGTGAGTGTGATGAGAGCAAAAGAACGGTGTGCCCTACACATACGGATCATATCTAGTACAACTGTGCCTCTGAAATTGATACAAAGCACAGGTCCTCTAACATCCAATGCTTGTCAGTTAAGATGAGAAACGTGTGAGCTTCGTGAACGATGTAGATCGTTTGAGCTGAAGAGTGACTGCCCTTACTTGAAACGAAGTCTTGCTTGTAGAAAGACACAGAGCCTGGAATATAACTCCACTTCTGAAGCGAAACACACAGCACAGTTCTCATCGATGGATCACACTCTGCTTTAGAGCAAGAAGCACGCTCTTGCTCTCTAGAGTCTCTAATACAGTAGGAAAATTGAGTGTGCTCAGAACAAATGAACTGAGTTTCCTACACATAGGTCCATATCTAGTTCAACTCTGCTTCTGAAACTGAAAAAAACCACAGGTCCTCTAACATCCAATGCTTGTCAGTTTAGATGAGAAACGTGTGATCTTCGTAAATGATGTAGTTCGTTTGAGCTGAAAAGTGACTGCCCTTACTTGAATGAAGTCTTGCTTTTAGGAAGACTCAGAGCATGGTATTTAACTCCATTTCTGAAGTAAAACACACAGCATATTACTCATCGATGGATCACATTCTGCTTTAGAGCAAGAAGCATGCTCTTGCTTTCTAGAGTCTCTAATACCGCAGGAAACGTGAGTGTGCTCAGTACAAAAGAACGGTGTTTCCTACACATACGGGCCATATCTAGTTCAACTCTGCTTCTGTAACTGAAACAAACCACATGTGCTCTAACATCCAATGCTTGTCAGTTAAGATGAGAAACGTGTGAGTTTCGTGAATGATGTAGTTCGTTTTAGCTGTAAAGTAACTGCCCTTACCTGAAACGAATTCTTGCTTGTAGAAAGACTCAGAGCCTGGGATTTAACTCCATTTCTGAAGTGAAACACACAGCAGAGTTCTCATCTATTGATCACACTCTGCTTCAGTGCCAGAAGCACGCTCTTACTTTCCAGGGTCTCTAAGAAAGCAGGAAATGTGAATGTGATGAGAACAAAAGAACGGTGGTTCCTACACATACAGACCATATCTAGTCCAACTCTGCTTCTGAAACTGATACAAAGCACTGGTCCTCTAACATCCAATGCTTGTCAGTTAAGATGAGAAACGTGTGAGCTTCGTGAATGATGTAGTTCGTTTAAGCTGAAAAGTGACTGCCCATACCTGAAACGAAGTCGTGCTTGTAGGAACACACAGAGCCTGGAATTTAACCCATTTCTGAAGTGAAACCCAGAGCATTGTTCTCATCGATGGATCACACTCTGCTTTAGAGCAAGAAGCACGCTCTTGCTTTCTAGAGTCTCTAATACAGCAGGAAACTTGAGTGTCCTCAGAACAAAAGAACTGTGTTTCCTACACATAGGGCCATATCTAGTTCAACTCTGCTTCTGAAACTGAAACAAATCACAGGTCCTCTAACATCCAATGCTTGTCAGTTTAGATGAGAAACGTGTGATCTCCGTGAACGATGTAGTTCGTTTGAGCTGAAAAGTGACTGCACTTACTTGAATGAAGTCTTGCTTGTAGGAAGACTCAGAGCATGGGATTTTACTCCATTTCTGAAGTGAAACACACAGCATAGTTCTCATCGATGGATCACACTCTGCTTTAGAGCAAGAAGCATGCTCTTTCTTTCTAGAGTCTCTAATACCGCAAGAAACGTGAGTGTGCTCAGAACAAAAGAACAGTGTTTCCTACACATACGGACCATATCTAGTCCAACTCTGCTTCTGAAACTGATACAAAGCACTGGTCCTCTAACATTCAATGCTTGTCAGTTAAGATGAGAAACGTGTGAGCTTCGTGAACGATGTAGTTCTTTTGATCTGAAAAATGACTACACTTACTTGAAACCAAGTCTTGCTTGTAGGAATACAAAGAGCCTAGAATTTAACTCCATTTCTGAAGGGAAACACACAGCATACTTCTATTCGATGGATCACACTCTGCTTTAGAGCAAGAAGCATGCTCTTGCTTTCTAGATTCTCTAATACAGCCGGAAACTTGAGTGTGCTCAGAACAAAGAACGGTGTTTCCTACACATACGGGCCACATCTAGTTCAACTCTGCTTCTGAACCTGAAACAAACCACAGGTCCTCTAACATCCAATGCTTCGCAGTTAAGATGAGAAACGTGTGAGCTTCGTGAACGATGTAGTTCGTATGATCTATAAAGTAACTGCCCATACCTGAAATGAAGTCTTGCTTGTAGGAAGACTCAGAAACTGGGATTTAACTCCATTTCTGAAGTGAAACACACAGCAGAGTTCTCATCCATTGATCACCCTCTGCTTTATAGCTAGAAGCACGCTTGTGCTTTCCAGGGTCTCTAAGACAGCAGAAAATGTGAGTGTGATGAGAGCAAAAGAACGGTGTGCCCTACACATACGGATCATATCTAGTACAACTGTGCCTCTGAAATTGATACAAAGCACAGGTCCTCTAACATCCAATGCTTGTCAGTTAAGATGAGAAACGTGTGAGCTTCGTGAACGATGTAGATCGTTTGAGCTGAAGAGTGACTGCCCTTACTTGAAACGAAGTCTTGCTTGTAGAAAGACACAGAGCCTGGAATATAACTCCACTTCTGAAGCGAAACACACAGCACAGTTCTCATCGATGGATCACACTCTGCTTTAGAGCAAGAAGCACGCTCTTGCTCTCTAGAGTCTCTAATACAGTAGGAAAATTGAGTGTGCTCAGAACAAATGAACTGAGTTTCCTACACATAGGTCCATATCTAGTTCAACTCTGCTTCTGAAACTGAAAAAAACCACAGGTCCTCTAACATCCAATGCTTGTCAGTTTAGATGAGAAACGTGGGATCTTCATAAATGATGTAGTTCGTTTGAGCTGAAAAGTGACTGCCCTTACTTGAATGAAGTCTTGCTTTTAGGAAGACTCAGAGCATGGTATTTAACTCCATTTCTGAAGTGAAACACACAGCATATTACTCATCGATGGATCACACTCTGCTTTAGAGCAAGAAGCATGCTCTTGCTTTCTAGAGTCTCTAATACCGCAGGAAACGTGAATGTGCTCATACAAAAGAACGGTGTTTCCTACACATACGGGCCATATCTAGTTCAACTCTGCTTCTGTAACTGAAACAAACCACATGTGCTCTAACATCCAATGCTTGTCAGTTAAGATGAGAAACGTGTGAGTTTCGTGAATGATGTAGTTCGTTTTAGCTGTAAAGTAACTGCCCTTACCTGAAACGAATTCTTGCTTGTAGAAAGACTCAGAGCCTGGGATTTAACTCCATTTCTGAAGTGAAACACACAGCAGAGTTCTCATCTATTGATCACACTCTGCTTCAGTGCCAGAAGCACGCTCTTACTTTCCAGGGTCTCTAAGAAAGCAGGAAATATGAGTGTGATGAGAACAAAAGAACGGTGGTTCCTACACATACAGACCATATCTAGTCCAACTCTGCCTCTGAAACTGATACAAAGCACTGGTCCTCTAACATCCAATGCTTGTCAGTTAAGATGAGAAACGTGTGAGCTTCGTGAATGATGTAGTTCGTTTGAGCTGAAAAGTGACTGCCCATACCTGAAACGAAGTCGTGCTTGTAGGAACACACAGAGCCTGGAATTTAACCCATTTCTGAAGGGAAACCCAGAGCATTGTTCTCATCGATGGATCACACTCTGCTTTAGAGCAAGAAGCACGCTCTTGCTTTCTAGAGTCTCTAATACAGCAGGAAACTTGAGTATGCTCAGAACAAAAGAACTGTGTCTCCCACACATATGGGCCATATCTAGTTCAACTGTGCTTCTGAAACTGAAACAAACCACAGGTCCTCTAACATCCAATGCTTCTCAGTTAAGATGAGAAACATGTGAGCTTTGTGAATGATGTTTTTTGTTTGAGATGAAAAGTGACTGCCCTTACATGAAAGGAAGTCATGCTTTTAGGAACACACAGAGCCTGGAATTTAACCCATTTATGAAGGGAAACACACAGCATAGTTCTCATTGATGGATCACACTCTGTTTTAGAGCAAGAAGCACGCTCTTGCTTTCTAGAGTCTCTAAGACAGCAGAAAACGAGAGTGTTTTGAGAACAAAAGAACGGTGGTTCCTACACATACGGACCATATCTAGTCTAACTCTGCTTCTGAAACTGATACAAAGCACTGGTTCTCTACCATCCAATGCTTGTCAGTTAAGATGAGAAACGTGTGAGCTTCGTGAATGATGTAGTTCGTTTGAGCTGAAAATGAAAGCCCTTACCTGAAACGATGTCGTGCTTGTAAGAACACACAGAGCCTGGAATTTAACTCCATTTCTGAATGGAAACACACAGCATAGTTCTCATCGATGGATCACACTCTGCTTTAGAGCAAGAAGCACGCCCTAGCATTCTAGAGTCTCTAATACATTCGGAAACATGAGTGGGCTCAGAACAAAAGAACGGTGTTTCCTACACATACAGGCCATATCTAGTTCAACTCTGCTTCTGAAACTGAAACAAACCACAGGTCCTCTAACATCCAATGCTTCGCAGTTAAGATGAGAAACGTGTGAGCTTCGTGAACGATGTAGTTCGTATGATCTATAAAGTAACTGCCCATACCTGAAATGAAGTCTTGCTTGTAGGAAGACTCAGAAACTGGGATTTAACTCCATTTCTGAAGTGAAACACACAGCAGAGTTCTCATCCATTGATCACCCTCTGCTTTATAGCTAGAAGCACGCTTGTGCTTTCCAGGGTCTCTAAGACAGCAGAAAATGTGAGTGTGATGAGAGCAAAAGAACGGTGTGCCCTACACATACGGATCATATCTAGTACAACTGTGCCTCTGAAATTGATACAAAGCACAGGTCCTCTAACATCCAATGCTTGTCAGTTAAGATGAGAAACGTGTGAGCTTCGTGAACGATGTAGATCGTCTGAGCTGAAGAGTGACTGCCCTTACTTGAAACGAAGTCTTGCTTGTAGAAAGACACAGAGCCTGGAATATAACTCCACTTCTGAAGCGAAACACACAGCACAGTTCTCATCGATGGATCACACTCTGCTTTAGAGCAAGAAGCACGCTCTTGCTCTCTAGAGTCTCTAATACAGTAGGAAAATTGAGTGTGCTCAGAACAAATGAACTGAGTTTCCTACACATAGGTCCATATCTAGTTCAACTCTGCTTCTGAAACTGAAAAAAACCACAGGTCCTCTAACATCCAATGCTTGTCAGTTTAGATGAGAAACGTGTGATCTTCGTAAATGATGTAGTTCGTTTGAGCTGAAAAGTGACTGCCCTTACTTGAATGAAGTCTTGCTTTTAGGAAGACTCAGAGCATGGTATTTAACTCCATTTCTGAAGTGAAACACACAGCATATTACTCATCGATGGATCACACTCTGCTTTAGAGCAAGAAGCATGCTCTTGCTTTCTAGAGTCTCTAATACCGCAGGAAACGTGAATGTGCTCATACAAAAGAACGGTGTTTCCTACACATACGGGCCATATCTAGTTCAACTCTGCTTCTGTAACTGAAACAAACCACATGTGCTCTAACATCCAATGCTTGTCAGTTAAGATGAGAAACGTGTGAGTTTCGTGAATGATGTAGTTCGTTTTAGCTGTAAAGTAACTGCCCTTACCTGAAACGAATTCTTGCTTGTAGAAAGACTCAGAGCCTGGGATTTAACTCCATTTCTGAAGTGAAACACACAGCAGAGTTCTCATCTATTGATCACACTCTGCTTCAGTGCCAGAAGCACGCTCTTACTTTCCAGGGTCTCTAAGAAAGCAGGAAATGTGAGTGTGATGAGAACAAAAGAACGGTGGTTCCTACACATACAGACCATATCTAGTCCAACTCTGCTTCTGAAACTGATACAAAGCACTGGTCCTCTAACATCCAATGCTTGTCAGTTAAGATGAGAAACGTGTGAGCTTCGTGAATGATGTAGTTCGTTTTAGCTGAAAAGTGACTGCCCATACCTGAAACGAAATCGTGCTTGTAGGAACACACAGAGCCTGGAATTTAACCCATTTCTGAAGTGAAACCCAGAGCATTGTTCTCATCGATGGATCACACTCTGCTTTAGAGCAAGAAGCACGCTCTTGCTTTCTAGAGTCTCTAATACAGCAGGAAACTTGAGTGTCCTCAGAACAAAAGAACTGTGTTTCCTACACATAGGGCCATATCTAGTTCAACTCTGCTTCTGAAACTGAAACAAATCACAGGTCCTCTAACATCCAATGCTTGTCAGTTTAGATGAGAAACGTGTGATCTTCGTGAACGATGTAGTTCGTTTGAGCTGAAAAGTGACTGCACTTACTTGAATGAAGTCTTGCTTGTAGGAAGACTCAGAGCATGGGATTTTACTCCATTTCTGAAGTGAAACACACAGCATAGTTCTCATCGATGGATCAAACTCTGCTTTAGAGCAAGAAGCATGCTCTTTCTTTCTAGAGTCTCTAATACCGGAGAAACGTGAGTGTGCTCAGAACAAAAGAACAGTGTTTCCTACACATACAGGCCATATCTAGTTCAACTCTGCTTCTGAAACTGATACAAAGCACTGGTACTCTAACATTCAATGCTTGTCAGTTAAGATGAGAAACGTGTGAGCTTCGTGAACGATGTAGTTCCTTTGATCTGAAAAATGACTGCACTTACTTGAAATGAAGTCTTGCTTGTAGGAAGACAAAGAGCCTGAAATTTAACTCCATTTCTGAATGGAAACACACAGCATAGTTCCCTTCGATGGATCACACTCTGCTTTAGAGCAAGAGCACGCTCTTGCTTTCTAGAGTCTCTAATACAGCCGGAAACTTGAGTGTGCTCAGAACAAAAGAACAGTGTTTCCTACACATACGGGCCATATCTAGTTCAACTCTGCTTCTGAACCTGAAAAAAACCACAGGTCCTCTAACATCCAATGCTTGTCAGTTAAGATGAGAAACGTGTGAGCTTCGTGAACGATGTAGTTCGTTTGAGCTGATAAGTGACTGCCCTTACTTGAATGAAGTCTTGCTTTTAGGAAGACTCAGAGCATGGTATTTAACTCCATTTCTGAAGTGAAACACACAGCATATTACTCATCTATGGATCACACTCTGCTTTAGAGCAAGAAGCATGCTCTTGCTTTCTAGAGTCTCTAATACCGCAGGAAACGTGAGTGTGCTCAGTACAAAAGAACGGTGTTTCCTACACATACGGGCCATATCTAGTTCAACTCTGCTTCTGAAACTGAAACAAACCACAGGTGCTCTAACATCCAATGCTTGTCAGTTAAGATGAGAAACGTGTGAGCTTCGTGAATGATGTAGTTCGTTTGAGCTGTAAAGTAACTGCCCTTACCTGAAACGAATTCTTGCTTGTAAAAAGACTCAGAGCCTGGGATTTAACTCCATTTCTGAAGTGAAACACACAGCAGAGTTCTCATCCATTGATCACACTCTGCTTCAGTGCCAGAAGCACGCTCTTACTTTCCAGGGTCTCTAAGACAGCAGGAAATGTGAGTGTGATGAGAACAAAAGAACGGTGGTTCCTACACATACAGACCATATCTAGTCCAACTCTGCTTCTGAAACTGATACAAAGCACTGGTCCTCTAAGATCCAATGCTTGTCAGTTAAGATGAGAAACGTGTGAGCTTCGTGAATGATGTAGTTCGTTTGAGCTGAAAAGTGACTGCCCATACCTGAAACGAAGTCGTGCTTGTAGGAACACACAGAGCCTGGAATTTAACCCATTTCTGAAGGGAAACCCAGAGCATTGTTCTCATCGATGGATCACACTCTGCTTTAGAGCAAGAAGCACGCTCTTGCTTTCTAGAGTCTCTAATACAGCAGGAAACTTGAGTATGCTCAGAACAAAAGAACTGTGTCTCCCACACATATGGGCCATATCTAGTTCAACTGTGCTTCTGAAACTGAAACAAACCACAGGTCCTCTAACATCCAATGCTTCTCAGTTAAGATGAGAAACATGTGAGCTTTGTGAATGATGTTTTTTGTTTGAGATGAAAAGTGACTGCCCTTACCTGAAAGGAAGTCATGCTTTTAGGAACACACAGAGCCTGGAATTTAACCCATTTATGAAGGGAAACACAGAGCATAGTTCTCATTGATGGATCACACTCTGTTTTAGAGCAAGAAGCACGCTCTTGCTTTCTAGAGTCTCTAAGACAGCAGAAAACGAGAGTGTTTTGAGAACAAAAGAACGGTGGTTCCTACACATACGGACCATATCTAGTCTAACTCTGCTTCTGAAACTGATACAAAGCACTGGTTCTCTACCATCCAATGCTTGTCAGTTAAGATGAGAAACGTGTGAGCTTCGTGAATGATGTAGTTCGTTTGAGCTGAAAATGAAAGCCCTTACCTGAAACGATGTCGTGCTTGTAAGAACACACAGAGCCTGGAATTTAACTCCATTTCTGAATGGAAACAAACAGCATAGTTCTCATCGATGGATCACACTCTGCTTTAGAGCAAGAAGCACGCCCTAGCATTCTAGAGTCTCTAATACAGCCGGAAACATGAGTGGGCTCAGAACAAAAGAACGGTGTTTCCTACACATACAGGCCATATCTAGTTCAACTCTGCTTCTGAAACTGAAACAAACCACAGGTCCTCTAACATCCAATGCTTCGCAGTTAAGATGAGAAACGTGTGAGCTTCGTGAACGATGTAGTTCGTATGATCTATAAAGTAACTGCCCATACCTGAAATGAAGTCTTGCTTGTAGGAAGACTCAGAAACTGGGATTTAACTCCATTTCTGAAGTGAAACACACAGCAGAGTTCTCATCCATTGATCACCCTCTGCTTTATAGCTAGAAGCACGCTTGTGCTTTCCAGGGTCTCTAAGACAGCAGAAAATGTGAGTGTGATGAGAGCAAAAGAACGGTGTGCCCTACACATACGGATCATATCTAGTACAACTGTGCCTCTGAAATTGATACAAAGCACAGGTCCTCTAACATCCAATGCTTGTCAGTTAAGATGAGAAACGTGTGAGCTTCGTGAACGATGTAGATCGTTTGAGCTGAAGAGTGACTGCCCTTACTTGAAACGAAGTCTTGCTTGTAGAAAGACACAGAGCCTGGAATATAACTCCACTTCTGAAGCGAAACACACAGCACAGTTCTCATCGATGGATCACACTCTGCTTTAGAGCAAGAAGCACGCTCTTGCTCTCTAGAGTCTCTAATACAGTAGGAAAATTGAGTGTGCTCAGAACAAATGAACTGAGTTTCCTACACATAGGTCCATATCTAGTTCAACTCTGCTTCTGAAACTGAAAAAAACCACAGGTCCTCTAACATCCAATGCTTGTCAGTTTAGATGAGAAACGTGTGATCTTCGTAAATGATGTAGTTCGTTTGAGCTGAAAAGTGACTGCCCTTACTTGAATGAAGTCTTGCTTTTAGGAAGACTCAGAGCATGGTATTTAACTCCATTTCTGAAGTGAAACACACAGCATATTACTCATCGATGGATCACACTCTGCTTTAGAGCAAGAAGCATGCTCTTGCTTTCTAGAGTCTCTAATACCGCAGGAAACGTGAGTGTGCTCATACAAAAGAACGGTGTTTCGTACACATACGGGCCATATCTAGTTCAACTCTGCTTCTGTAACTGAAACAAACCACATGTGCTCTAACATCCAATGCTTGTCAGTTAAGATGAGAAACGTGTGAGTTTCGTGAATGATGTAGTTCGTTTTAGCTGTAAAGTAACTGCCCTTACCTGAAACGAAGTCTTGCTTGTAGAAAGACTCAGAGCCTGGGATTTAACTCCATTTCTGAAGTGAAACACACAGCAGAGTTCTCATCTATTGATCACACTCTGCTTCAGTGCCAGAAGCACGCTCTTACTTTCCAGGGTCTCTAAGAAAGCAGGAAATGTGAGTGTGATGAGAACAAAAGAACGGTGGTTCCTACACATACAGACCATATCTAGTCCAACTCTGCTTCTGAAACTGATACAAAGCACTGGTCCTCTAACATCCAATGCTTGTCAGTTAAGATGAGAAACGTGTGAGCTTCGTGAATGATGTAGATCGTTTTAGCTGAAAAGTGACTGCCCATACCTGAAACGAAATCGTGCTTGTAGGAACACACAGAGCCTGGAATTTAACCCATTTCTGAAGTGAAACCCAGAGCATTGTTCTCATCGATGGATCACACTCTGCTTTAGAGCAAGAAGCACGCTCTTGCTTTCTAGAGTCTCTAATACAGCAGGAAACTTGAGTGTCCTCAGAACAAAAGAACTGTGTTTCCTACACATAGGGCCATATCTAGTTCAACTCTGCTTCTGAAACTGAAACAAATCACAGGTCCTCTAACATCCAATGCTTGTCAGTTTAGATGAGAAACGTGTGATCTTCGTGAACATGTAGTTCGTTTGAGCTGAAAAGTGACTGCACTTACTTGAATGAAGTCTTGCTTGTAGGAAGACTCAGAGCATGGGATTTTACTCCATTTCTGAAGTGAAACACACAGCATAGTTCTCATCGATGGATCACACTCTGCTTTAGAGCAAGAAGCATGCTCTTTCTTTCTAGAGTCTCTAATACCGGAGGAAACATGAGTGTGCTCAGAACAAAAGAACAGTGTTTCCTACACATACAGGCCATATCTAGTTCAACTCTGCCTCTGAACCTGAAAAAAACCACAGGTCCTCTAACATCCAATGCTTGTCAGTTAAGATGAGAAACGTGTGAGCTTCGTGAACGATGTAGTTCATTTGAGCAGTAAAGTAACTGCCCTTACCTGAAACGAAGTCTTGCTTGTAGGAAGACTCAGAGGCTGGGATTTAACTCCATTTCTGAAGTGAAACACACAACAGAGTTCTCATCCATTGATCACACTCTGCTTTAGAGCAAGAAGCACGCCCTAACTTTCTAGAGTCTCTAAGACAGCAAGAAACATGAGTTTGCTGAGAACAAATGAACGGTGTTTCCTACACATACGGACCATATCTAATCCAACTCTGCTTCTGAAACTGATACAAAGCACTGGTCCTCTAACATTCAATGCTTGTCAGTTAAGATGAGAAACGTGTGAGCTTCGTGAACGATGTAGTTCTTTTGATCTGAAAAATGACTACACTTACTTGAAACCAAGTCTTGCTTGTAGGAAGACAAAGAGCCTAGAATTTAACTCCATTTCTGAAGGGAAACACACAGCATACTTCTCTTCGATGGATCACACTCTGCTTTAGAGCAAGAAGCATGCTCTTGCTTTCTAGAGTCTCTAATACAGCCGGAAACTTGAGTGTGCTCAGAACAAAAGAACGGTGTTTCCTACACATACGGGCCACATCTAGTTCAACTCTGCTTCTGAACCTGAAACAAACCACAGGTCCTCTAACATCCAATGCTTGTCAGTTAAGATGAGAAATGTGTGAGCTTCGTGAACGTTGTAGTTTGTTTGAGCTGTAAAGTAACTGCCCTTACCTGAAACGAATTCTTGCTTGTAGAAAGACTCAGAGCCTGGGATTTAACTCCATTTCTGAAGTGAAACACACAGCAGAGTTCTCATCCATTGATCACACTCTGCTTTAGAGCCAGAAGCATGCTCTTGCTTTCCAGGGTCTCTAAGAGAGCAGGACATGTGAGTGTGATGAAAACAAAAGAACGGTGTTCCCTATACATACGGACCATATCTAGTACAACTCTGCCTCTGAAATTGATACAAAGCACAGGTCCTCTAACATCCAATGCTTGTCAGTTAAGATGAGAAACGTGTGAGCTTCGTGAACGATGTAGATCGTTTGAGCTGAAGAGTGACTGCCCTTACTTGAAACGAAGTCTTGCTTGTAGAAAGACACAGAGCCTGGAATATAACTCTATTTCTGAAGGGAAACACACAGCATAGTTCTCATCGATGGATCACACTCTGCTTTAGAGCAAGAAGCACGCTCTTGCATTCTAGAGTCTCTAATACAGCAGGAAACTTGAGTGTCCTCAGAACAAAAGAACTGTGTTTCCTACACATAGGGCCATATCTAGTTCAACTCTGCTTCTGAAACTGAAACAACCCACAGGTCCTCTAACATGCAATGCTTGTCAGTTAAGATGAGAAACGTGTGAGCTTCGTGAACGATGTAGTTCGTTTGAGCTGATAAGTGACTGCCCTTACTTGAATGAAGTCTTGCTTTTAGGAAGACTCAGAGCATGGTATTTAACTCCATTTCTGAAGTGAAACACACAGCGTATTACTCATCTATGGATCACACTCTGCTTTAGAGCAAGAAGCATGCTCTTGCTTTCTAGAGTCTCTAATACCGCAGGAAACGTGAGTGTGCTCAGGACAAAAGAATGGTGTTTCCTACACATACGGGCCATATCTAGTTCAACTGTGCTTCTGAAACTGAAACAAACCACAGGTCCTCTAACATCCAATGCTTCTCAGTTAAGATGAGAAACATGTGAGCTTTGTGAATGATGTTTTTTGTTTGAGATGAAAAGTGACTGCCCTTACCTGAAAGGAAGTCATGCTTTTAGGAACACACAGAGCCTGGAATTTAACCCATTTATGAAGGGAAACACACAGCATAGTTCTCATTGATGGATCACACTCTGTTTTAGAGCAAGAAGCACGCTCTTGCTTTCTAGAGTCTCTAAGACAGCAGAAAACGAGAGTGTTTTGAGAACAAAAGAACGGTGGTTCCTACACATACGGACCATATCTAGTCTAACTCTGCTTCTGAAACTGATACAAAGCACTGGTTCTCTACCATCCAATGCTTGTCAGTTTAGATGAGAAACGTGTGATCTTTGTAAATGATGTAGTTCGTTTGAGCTGAAAAGTGACTGCCCTTACTTGAATGAAGTCTTGCTTTTAGGAAGACTCAGAGCATGGTATTTAACTCCATTTCTGAAGTGAAACACACAGCATATTACTCATCGATGGATCACACTCTGCTTTAGAGCAAGAAGCATGCTCTTGCTTTCTAGAGTCTCTAATACCGCAGGAAACGTGAGTGTGCTCAGTACAAAAGAACAATGTTTCCTACACATACGGGCCATATCTAGTTCAACTCTGCTTCTGTAACTGAAACAAACCACATGTGCTCTAACATCCAATGCTTGTCAGTTAAGATGAGAAACGTGTGAGTTTCGTGAATGATGTAGTTCGTTTTAGCTGTAAAGTAACTGCCCTTACCTGAAACGAATTCTTGCTTGTAGAAAGACTCAGAGCCTGGGATTTAACTCCATTTCTGAAGTGAAACACACAGCAGAGTTCTCATCCATTGATCACACTCTGCTTCAGTGCCAGAAGCACGCTCTTACTTTCCAGGGTCTCTAAGAAAGCAGGAAATGTGAGTGTGATGAGAACAAAAGAACGGTGGTTCCTACACATACAGACCATATCTAGTCCAACTCTGCTTCTGAAACTGATACAAAGCACTGGTCCTCTAACATCCAATGCTTGTCAGTTAAGATGAGAAACGTGTGAGCTTCGTGAACGATGTAGTTCTTTTGATCTGAAAAATGACTGCACTTACTTGAAATGAAGTCTTGCTTGTAGGAAGAAAAAGAGCCTGAAATTTAACTCCATTTCTGAATGGAAACACACAGCATAGTTCCATTCGATGGATCACACTCTGCTTTAGAGCAAGAGCACGCTCTTGCTTTCTAGAGTCTCTAATACAGCCGGAAACTTGAGTGTGCTCAGAACAAAAGAACGGTGTTTACTACACATACGGGCCATATCTAGTTCAACTCTGATTCTGAACCTGAAAAAAACCACAGGTCCTCTAACATCCAATGCTTGCCAGTTAAGATGAGAAACGTGTGAGCTTCGTGAACGATGTAGTTCATTTGAGCAGTAAAGTAACTGCCCTTACCTGAAACGAAGTCTTGCTTGTAGGAAGACTCAGAGCCTGGGATTTAACTCCATTTCTGAAGTGAAACACACAGCAGAGTTCTCATCCATTGATCACACTCTGCTTTAGAGCCAGAAGCATGCTCTTGCTTTCCAGGGTCTCTAAGAGAGCAGGACATGTGAGTGTGATGAAAACAAAAGAACGGTGTTCCCTATACATACGGACCATATCTAGTACAACTCTGCCTCTGAAATTGATACAAAGCACAGGTCCTCTAACATCCAATGCTTGTCAGTTAAGATGAGAAACGTGTGAGCTTCGTGAACGATGTAGATCGTTTGAGCTGAAGAGTGACTGCCCTTACTTGAAACGAAGTCTTGCTTGTAGAAAGACACAGAGCCTGGAATATAACTCTATTTCTGAAGGGAAACACACAGCATAGTTCTCATCGATGGATCACACTCTGCTTTAGAGCAAGAAGCACGCTCTTGCATTCTAGAGTCTCTAATACAGCAGGAAACTTGAGTGTCCTCAGAACAAAAGAACTGTGTTTCCTACACATAGGGCCATATCTAGTTCAACTCTGCTTCTGAAACTGAAACAACCCACAGGTCCTCTAACATGCAATGCTTGTCAGTTAAGATGAGAAACGTGTGAGCTTCGTGAACGATGTAGTTCGTTTGAGCTGAAGAGTGACTGCCCTTACTTGAAACGAAGTCTTGCTTGTAGAAAGACACAGAGCCTGGAATATAACTCCACTTCTGAAGCGAAACACACAGCACAGTTCTCATCGATGGATCACACTCTGCTTTAGAGCAAGAAGCACGCTCTTGCTCTCTAGAGTCTCTAATACAGTAGGAAAATTGAGTGTGCTCAGAACAAATGAACTGAGTTTCCTACACATAGGTCCATATCTAGTTCAACTCTGCTTCTGAAACTGAAAAAAACCACAGGTCCTCTAACATCCAATGCTTGTCAGTTTAGATGAGAAATGTGTGATCTTCGTAAATGATGTAGTTCGTTTGAGCTGAAAAGTGACTGCCCTTACTTGAAAGAAGTCTTGCTTTTAGGAAGACTCAGAGCATGGTATTTAACTCCATTTCTGAAGTGAAACATACAGCATATTACTCATCGATGGATCACACTCTGCTTTAGAGCAAGAAGCATGCTCTTGCTTTCTAGAGTCTCTAATACCGCAGGAAACGTGAGTGTGCTCAGTACAAAAGAACGGTGTTTCCTACACATACGGGCCATATCTAGTTCAACTCTGCTTCTGTAACTGAAACAAACCACATGTGCTCTAACATCCAATGCTTGTCAGTTAAGATGAGAAACGTGTGAGTTTCGTGAATGATGTAGTTCGTTTTAGCTGTAAAGTAACTGCCCTTACCTGAAACGAATTCTTGCTTGTAGAAAGACTCAGAGCCTGGGATTTAACTCCATTTCTGAAGTGAAACACACAGCAGAGTTCTCATCTATTGATCACACTCTGCTTCAGTGCCAGAAGCACGCTCTTACTTTCCAGGGTCTCTAAGAAAGCAGGAAATGTGAGTGTGATGAGAACAAAAGAACGGTGGTTCCTACACATACAGACCATATCTAGTCCAACTCTGCTTCTGAAACTGATACAAAGCACTGGTCCTCTAACATCCAATGCTTGTCAGTTAAGATGAGAAACGTGTGAGCTTCGTGAATGATGTAGTTCGTTTAAGCTGAAAAGTGACTGCCCATACCTGAAACGAAGTCGTGCTTGTAGGAACACACAGAGCCTGGAATTTAACCCATTTCTGAAGTGAAACCCAGAGCATTGTTCTCATCGATGGATCACACTCTGCTTTAGAGCAAGAAGCACGCTCTTGCTTTCTAGAGTCTCTAATACAGCAGGAAACTTGAGTGTCCTCAGAACAAAAGAACTGTGTTTCCTACACATAGGGCCATATCTAGTTCAACTCTGCTTCTGAAACTGAAACAAATCACAGGTCCTCTAACATCCAATGCTTGTCAGTTTAGATGAGAAACGTGTGCTCTTCGTGAACGATGTAGTTCGTTTGAGCTGAAAAGTGACTGCACTTACTTGAATGAAGTCTTGCTTGTAGGAAGACTCAGAGCATGGGATTTTACTCCATTTCTGAAGTGAAACACACAGCATAGTTCTCATCGATGGATCACACTCTGCTTTAGAGCAAGAAGCATGCTCTTTCTTTCTAGAGTCTCTAATACCGCAAGAAACGTGAGTGTGCTCAGAACAAAAGAACAGTGTTTCCTACACATACGGACCATATCTAGTCCAACTCTGCTTCTGAAACTGATACAAAGCACTGGTCCTCTAACATTCAATGCTTGTCAGTTAAGATGAGAAACGTGTGAGCTTCGTGAACGATGTAGTTCTTTTGATCTGAAAAATGACTACACTTACTTGAAACCAAGTCTTGCTTGTAGGAATACAAAGAGCCTAGAATTTAACTCCATTTCTGAAGGGAAACACACAGCATACTTCTCTTCGATGGATCACACTCTGCTTTAGAGCAAGAAGCACGCTCTTGCTTTCTAGAGTCTCTAATACAGCCGGAAACTTGAGTGTGCTCAGAACAAAAGAACGGTGTTTCCTACACATACGGGCCACATCTAGTTCAACTCTGCTTCTGAACCTGAAACAAACCACAGGTCCTCTAACATCCAATGCTTGTCAGTTAAGATGAGAAACGTGTGAGCTTCGTGAACGATGTAGATCGTTTGAGCTGAAGAGTGACTGCCCTTACTTGAAACGAAGTCTTGCTTGTAGAAAGACACAGAGCCTGGAATATAACTCTATTTCTGAAGGGAAACACACAGCATAGTTCTCATCGATGGATCACACTCTGCTTTAGAGCAAGAAGCACGCTCTTGCATTGTAGAGTCTCTAATACAGCAGGAAACTTGAGTGTCCTCAGAACAAAAGAACTGTGTTTCCTACACATACGGGCCATATCTAGTTCAACTCTGCTTCTGAAACTGAAACAAACCACAGGTGCTCTAACATCCAATGCTTGTCAGTTAAGATGAGAAACGTGTGAGCTTCGTGAATGATGTAGTTCGTTTGAGCTGTAAAGTAACTGCCCTTACCTGAAACGAATTCTTGCTTGTAAAAAGACTCAGAGCCTGGGATTTAACTCCATTTCTGAAGTGAAACACACAGAAGAGTTCTCATCCATTGATCACACTCTGCTTCAGTGCCAGAAGCATGCTCTTACTTTCCAGGGTCTCTAAGACAGCAGGAAATGTGAGTGTGATGAGAACAAAAGAACGGTGGTTCCTACACATACAGACCATATCTAGTCCAACTCTGCTTCTGAAACTGATACAAAGCACTGGTCCTCTAAGATCCAATGCTTGTCAGTTAAGATGAGAATCGTGTGAGCTTCGTGAATGATGTAGTTCGTTTGAGCTGAAAAGTGACTGCCCATACCTGAAACGAAGTCTTGCTTGTAGGAACACAAAGAGCCTGGAATTTAACCCATTTCTGAAGGGAAACCCAGAGCATTGTTTTCATCGATGGATCACACTCTGCTTTAGAGCAAGAAGCACGCTCTTGCTTTCTAGAGTCTCTAATACAGCAGGAAACTTGAGTATGCTCAGAACAAAAGAACTGTGTCTCCCACACATATGGGCCATATCTAGTTCAACTGTGCTTCTGAAACTGAAACAAACCACAGGTCCTCTAACATCCAATGCTTCTCAGTTAAGATGAGAAACATGTGAGCTTTGTGAATGATGTTTTTTGTTTGAGATGAAAAGTGACTGCCCTTACCTGAAAGGAAGTCATGCTTTTAGGAACACACAGGGCCTGGAATTTAACCCATTTATGAAGGGAAACACACAGCATAGTTCTCATTGATGGATCACACTCTGTTTTAGAGCAAGAAGCACGCTCTTGCTTTCTAGAGTCTCTAAGACAGCAGAAAACGAGAGGGTTTTGAGAACAAAAGAACGGTGGTTCCTACACATACGGACCATATCTAGTCTAACTCTGCTTCTGAAACTGATACAAAGCACTGGTTCTCTACCATCCAATGCTTGTCAGTTAAGATGAGAAACGTGTGAGCTTCGTGAATGATGTAGTTCGTTTGAGCTGAAAATGAAAGCCCTTACCTGAAACGATGTCGTGCTTGTAAGAACACACAGAGCCTGGAATTTAACTCCATTTCTGAATGGAAACACACAGCATAGTTCTCATCGATGGATCACACTCTGCTTTAGAGCAAGAAGCATGCCCTAGCATTCTAGAGTCTCTAATACAGCGGAAACATGAGTGGGCTCAGAACAAAAGAACGGTGTTTCCTACACCTACAGGCCATATCTAGTTCAACTCTGCTTCTGAAACTGAAACAAACCACAGGTCCTCTAACATCCAGTGCTTCGCAGTTAAGATGAGAAACGTGTGAGCTTCGTGAACGATGTAGTTCGTATGATCTATAAAGTAACTGCCCATACCTGAAATGAAGTCTTGCTTGTAGGAAGACTCAGAAACTGGGATTTAACTCCATTTCTGAAGTGAAACACACAGCAGAGTTCTCATCCATTGATCACCCTCTGCTTTATAGCTAGAAGCACGCTTGTGCTTTCCAGGGTCTCTAAGACAGCAGAAAATGTGAGTGTGATGAGAGCAAAAGAACGGTGTGCCCTACACATACGGATCATATCTAGTACAACTGTGCCTCTGAAATTGATACAAAGCACAGGTCCTCTAACATCCAATGCTTGTCAGTTAAGATGAGAAACGTGTGAGCTTCGTGAACGATGTATATCGTTTGAGCTGAAGAGTGACTGCCCTTACTTGAAACGAAGTCTTGCTTGTAGAAAGACACAGAGCCTGGAATATAACTCCACTTCTGAAGCGAAACACACAGCACAGTTCTCATCGATGGATCACACTCTGCTTTAGAGTAAGAAGCACGCTCTTGCTCTCTAGAGTCTCTAATACAGTAGGAAAATTGAGTGTGCTCAGAACAAATGAACTGAGTTTCCTACACATAGGTCCATATCTAGTTCAACTCTGCTTCTGAAACTGAAAAAAACCACAGGTCCTCTAACATCCAATGCTTGTCAGTTTAGATGAGAAACGTGTGATCTTCGTAAATGATGGAGTTTGTTTGAGCTGAAAAGTGACTGCCCTTACTTGAATGAAGTCTTGCTTTTAGGAAGACTCAGAGCATGGGATTTAACTCCATTTCTGAAGTGAAACACACAGCAGAGTTCTCATCTATTGATCACACTCTGCTTCAGTGCCAGAAGCACGCTCTTACTTTCCAGGGTCTCTAAGAAAGCAGGAAATGTGAGTGTGATGAGAACAAAAGAACGGTGGTTCCTACACATACAGACCATATCTAGTCCAACTCTGCTTCTGAAACTGATACAAAGCACTGGTCCTCTAACATCCAATGCTTGTCAGTTAAGATGAGAAACGTGTGAGCTTCGTGAATGATGTAGTTCGTTTAAGCTGAAAAGTGACTGCCCATACCTGAAACGAAGTCGTGCTTGTAGGAACACACAGAGCCTGGAATTTAACCCATTTCTGAAGTGAAACCCAGAGCATTGTTCTCATCGATGGATCACACTCTGCTTTAGAGCAAGAAGCACGCTCTTGCTTTCTAGAGTCTCTAATACAGCAGGAAACTTGAGTGTCCTCAGAACAAAAGAACTGTGTTTCCTACACATAGGGCCATATCTAGTTCAACTCTGCTTCTGAAACTGAAACAAATCACAGGTCCTCTAACATCCAATGCTTGTCAGTTAAGATGAGAAACGTGTGAGCTTCGTGAACGATGTAGTTCATTTGAGCAGTAAAGTAACTGCCCTTACCTGAAAAGAAGTCTTGCTTGTAGGAAGAATCAGAGGCTGGGATTTAACTCCATTTCTGAAGTGAAACACACAGCATACTTCTCTTCGATGGATCACTCTCTGCTTTAGAGCAAGAAGCACGCTCTTGCTTTCTAGAGTCTCTAATACAGCTGGAAACTTGAGTGTGCTCAGAACAAAAGAACGGTGTTTCCTACACATACGGGCCACATCTAGTTCAACTCTGCTTCTGAACCTGAAACAAACCACAGGTCCTCTAACATCCAATGCTTGTCAGTTAAGATGAGAAATGTGTGAGCTTCGTGAACGATGTAGTTTGTTTGAGCTGTAAAGTAACTGCCCTTACCTGAAACGAATTCTTGCTTGTAGAAAGACTCAGAGCCTGGGATTTAACTCCATTTCTGAAGTGAAACACACAGCAGAGTTCTCATCCATTGATCACACTCTGCTTTAGAGCCAGAAGCATGCTCTTGCTTTCCAGGGTCTCTAAGAGAGCAGGACATGTGAGTGTGATGAAAACAAAAGAACGGTGTTCCCTACACATACGGACCATATCTAGTACAACTCTGCCTCTGAAATTGATACAAAGCACAGGTCCTCTAACATCCAATGCTTGTCAGTTAAGATGAGAAACGTGTGAGCTTCGTGAACGATGTAGATCGTTTGAGCTGAAGAGTGACTGCCCTTACTTGAAACGAAGTCTTGCTTGTAGAAAGACACAGAGCCTGGAATATAACTCTATTTCTGAAGGGAAACACACAGCATAGTTCTCATCGATGGATCACACTCTGCTTTAGAGCAAGAAGCACGCTCTTGCATTCTAGAGTCTCTAATACAGCAGGAAACTTGAGTGTCCTCAGAACAAAAGAACTGTGTTTCCTACACATAGGGCCATATCTAGTTCAACTCTGCTTCTGAAACTGAAACAACCCACAGGTCCTCTAACATGCAATGCTTGTCAGTTAAGATGAGAAACGTGTGAGCTTCGTGAACGATGTAGTTCGTTTGAGCTGATAAGTGACTGCCCTTACTTGAATGAAGTCTTGCTTTTAGGAAGACTCAGAGCATGGTATTTAACTCCATTTCTGAAGTGAAACACACAGCATATTACTCATCTATGGATCACACTCTGCTTTAGAGCAAGAAGTATGCTCTTGCTTTCTAGAGTCTCTAATACCGCAGGAAACGTGAGTGTGCTCAGTACAAAAGAACGGTGTTTCCTACACATACGGGCCATATCTAGTTCAACTCTGCTTCTGAAACTGAAAAAAACCACAGGTCCTCTAACATCCAATGCTTGTCAGTTTAGATGAGAAACGTGTGATCTTCGTAAATGATGTAGTTCGTTTGAGCTGAAAAGTGACTGCCCTTACTTGAATGAAGTCTTGCTTTTAGGAAGACTCAGAGCATGGGATTTAACTCCATTTCTGAAGTGAAACACACAGCAGAGTTCTCATCTATTGATCACACTCTGCTTCAGTGCCAGAAGCACGCTCTTACTTTCCAGGGTCTCTAAGAAAGCAGGAAATGTGAGTGTGATGAGAACAAAAGAACGGTGGTTCCTACACATACAGACCATATCTAGTCCAACTCTGCTTCTGAAACTGATACAAAGCACTGGTCCTCTAACATCCAATGCTTGTCAGTTAAGATGAGAAACGTGTGAGCTTCGTGAATGATGTAGTTCGTTTAAGCTGAAAAGTGACTGCCCATACCTGAAACGAAGTCGTGCTTGTAGGAACACACAGAGCCTGGAATTTAACCCATTTCTGAAGTGAAACCCAGAGCATTGTTCTCATCGATGGATCACACTCTGCTTTAGAGCAAGAAGCACGCTCTTGCTTTCTAGAGTCTCTAATACAGCAGGAAACTTGAGTGTCCTCAGAACAAAAGAACTGTGTTTCCTACACATAGGGCCATATCTAGTTCAACTCTGCTTCTGAAACTGAAACAAATCACAGGTCCTCTAACATCCAATGCTTGTCAGTTTAGATGAGAAACGTGTGATCTTCGTGAACGATGTAGTTCGTTTGAGCTGAAAAGTGACTGCACTTACTTGAATGAAGTCTTGCTTGTAGGAAGACTCAGAGCATGGGATTTTACTCCATTTCTGAAGTGAAACACACAGCATAGTTCTCATCGATGGATCACACTCTGCTTTAGAGCAAGAAGCATGCTCTTTCTTTCTAGAGTCTCTAATACCGCAGGAAACGTGAGTGTGCTCAGAACAAAAGAACAGTGTTTCCTACACATACAGGCCATATCTAGTTCAACTCTGCTTCTGAAACTGATACAAAGCACTGGTACTCTAACATTCAATGCTTGTCAGTTAAGATGAGAAACGTGTGAACTTCGTGAACGATGTAGTTCATTTGAGCAGTAAAGTAACTGCCCTTACCTGAAAAGAAGTCTTGCTTGTAGGAAGACTCAGAGACTGGGATTTAACTCCATTTCTGAAGTGAAACACACAGCAGAGTTCTCATCCATTGATCACACTCTGCTTCAGTGCCAGAAGCACGCTCTTACTTTCCAGGGTCTCTAAGACAGCAGGAAATGTGAGTGTGATGAGAACAAAAGAACGGTGGTTCCTACACATACAGACCATATCTAGTCCAACTCTGCTTCTGAAACTGATACAAAGCACTGGTCCTCTAAGATCCAATGCTTGTCAGTTAAGATGAGAAACGTGTGAGCTTCGTGAATGATGTAGTTCGTTTGAGCTGAAAAGTGACTGCCCATACCTGAAACGAAGTCTTGCTTGTGGGAACACACAGAGCCTGGAATTTAACCCATTTCTGAAGTGAAACCCAGAGCATTGTTCTCATCGATGGATCACACTCTGCTTTAGAGCAAGAAGCACGCTCTTGCTTTCTAGAGTCTCTAATACAGCAGGAAACTTGAGTATGCTCAGAACAAAAGAACTGTGTCTCCCACACATATGGGCCATATCTAGTTCAACTGTGCTTCTGAAACTGAAACAAACCACGGGTCCTCTAACATCCAATGCTTCTCAGTTAAGATGAGAAACATGTGAGCTTTGTGAATGATGTTTTTTGTTTGAGATGAAAAGTGACTGCCCTTACCTGAAAGGAAGTCATGCTTTTACGAACACACAGAGCCTGGAATTTAACCCATTTATGAAGGGAAACACACAGCATAGTTCTCATGGATGGATCACACTCTGTTTTAGAGCAAGAAGCACGCTCTTGCTTTCTAGAGTCTCTAAGACAGCAGAAAACGAGAGTGTTTTGAGAACAAAAGAACGGTGGTTCCTACACATACGGACCATATCTAGTCTAACTCTGCTTCTGAAACTGATACAAAGCACTGGTTCTCTACCATCCAATGCTTGTCAGTTAAGATGAGAAACGTGTGAGCTTCGTGAATGATGTAGTTCGTTTGAGCTGAAAATGAAAGCCCTTACCTGAAACGATGTCATGCTTGTAAGAACACACAGAGCCTGGAATTTAACTCCATTTCTGAATGGAAACACACAGCATAGTTCTCATCGATGGATCACACTCTGCTTTAGAGCAAGAAGCACGCCCTAGCATTCTAGAGTCTCTAATACAGCCGGAAACATGAGTGGGCTCAGAACAAAAGAACGGTGTTTCCTACACATACAGGCCATATCTAGTTCAACTCTGCTTCTGAAACTGAAACAAACCACAGGTCCTCTAACATCCAATGCTTCGCAGTTAAGATGAGAAACGTGTGAGCTTCGTGAACGATGTAGTTCGTATGATCTATAAAGTAACTGCCCATACCTGAAATGAAGTCTTGCTTGTAGGAAGACTCAGAAACTGGGATTTAACTCCATTTCTGAAGTGAAACACACAGCAGAGTTCTCATCCATTGATCACCCTCTGCTTTATAGCTAGAAGCACGCTTGTGCTTTCCAGGGTCTCTAAGACAGCAGAAAATGTGAGTGTGATGAGAGCAAAAGAACGGTGTGCCCTACACATACGGATCATATCTAGTACAACTGTGCCTCTGAAATTGATACAAAGCACAGGTCCTCTAACATCCAATGCTTGTCAGTTAAGATGAGAAACGTGTGAGCTTCGTGAACGATGTAGATCGTTTGAGCTGAAGAGTGACTGCCCTTACTTGAAACGAAGTCTTGCTTGTAGAAAGACACAGAGCCTGGAATATAACTCCACTTCTGAAGCGAAACACACAGCACAGTTCTCATCGATGGATCACACTCTGCTTTAGAGCAAGAAGCACGCTCTTGCTCTCTAGAGTCTCTAATACAGTAGGAAAATTGAGTGTGCTCAGAACAAATGAACTGAGTTTCCTACACATAGGTCCATATCTAGTTCAACTCTGCTTCTGAAACTGAAAAAAACCACAGGTCCTCTAACATCCAATGCTTGTCAGTTTAGATGAGAAACGTGTGATCTTCGTAAATGATGTAGTTCGTTTGAGCTGAAAAGTGACTGCCCTTACTTGAATGAAGTCTTGCTTTTAGGAAGACTCAGAGCATGGTATTTAACTCCATTTCTGAAGTGAAACACACAGCATATTACTCATCGATGGATCACACTCTGCTTTAGAGCAAGAAGCATGCTCTTGCTTTCTAGAGTCTCTAATACCGCAGGAAACGTGAGTGTGCTCAGTACAAAAGAACGGTGTTTCCTACACATACGGGCCATATCTAGTTCAACTCTGCTTCTGTAACTGAAACAAACCACATGTGCTCTAACATCCAATGCTTGTCAGTTAAGATGAGAAACGTGTGAGTTTCGTGAATGATGTAGTTCGTTTTAGCTGTAAAGTAACTGCCCTTACCTGAAACGAATTCTTGCTTGTAGAAAGACTCAGAGCCTGGGATTTAACTCCATTTCTGAAGTGAAACACACAGCAGAGTAAGCATCCATTGATCACACTCTGCTGCAGTGCCAGAAGCACGCTCTTGCTTTCCAGGGTCTCTAAGACAGCAGGAAATGTGAGTGTGATGAGAACAAAAGAAGGGTGTTCCCTACACATACGGACCATATCTAGTACAACTCTGCCTCCGAAATTGATACAAAGCACAGGTCCTGTAACATCCAATGCTTGTCTGTTAAGGTGAGAAACGTGGGAGCTTCGTGAACGATGTAGATCATTGAGCTGAAAAGTTACTGCCCTTACTTGAAACGAAGTCTTGCTTTTAGGAAGACACAGAGCCTGGAATATAACTCTATTTCTGAAGGGAAACACAAAGCATAGTTCTCATCGATGGATTACACTCTGCTTTAGAGGAAGAAACACGCTCTTGCTTTCTAGAGTCTCTAATAGAGCAGGAAACTTGAGTGTGCTCAGAACAAAAGAACTGTGTTTCCTACACATAGGGCCATATCTAGTTCAACTCTGCTTCTGAAACTGAAACAAATCACAGGTCCTCTAACATCCAATGCTTGTCAGTTTAGATGAGAAACGTGTGATCTTCGTGAACGATGTAGTTCGTTTGAGCTGAAAAGTGACTGCACTTACTTGAATGAAGTCTTGCTTGTAGGAAGACTCAGAGCATGGGATTTTACTCCATTTCTGAAGTGAAACACACAGCATAGTTCTCATCGATGGATCACACTCTGCTTTAGAGCAAGAAGCACGCCCTAACTTTCTAGAGACTCTAAGACAGCAAGAAACATGAGCTTTGTGAACGATGTTGTTTGTTTGAGATGAAAAGTGACTGCCCTTACCTGAAAGGAAGTCATGCTTTTAGGAACACACAGAGCCTGGAATTTAACCCATTTATGAAGGGAAACACACAGCATAGTTCTCATTGATGGATCACACTCTGTTTTATAGCAAGAAGCACGCTCTTGCTTTCTAGAGTCTCTAAGACAGCAGAAAACGAGAGTGTTTTGAGAACAAAAGAACGGTGGTTCCTACACATACGGACCATATCTAGTCTAACTCTGCTTCTGAAACTGATACAAAGCACTGGTTCTCTACCATCCAATGCTTGTCAGTTAAGATGAGAAACGTGTGAGCTTCGTGAATGATGTAGTTCGTTTGAACTGAAAATGAAAGCCCTTACCTGAAACGATGTCGTGCTTGTATGAACAGAGCCTGGAATTTAACTCCATTTCTGAATGGAAACACACAGCATAGTTCTCATCGATGGATCACACTCTGCTTTAGAGCAAGAAGCACACCCTAGTATTCTAGAGTCTCTAATACAGCAGGAAACATGAGTGGGCTCAGAACAAAAGAACGGTGTTTCCTACACATACAGGCCATATCTAGTTCAACTCTGCTTCTGAAACTGAAACAAACCACAGGTCCTCTAACATCCAATGCTTCGCAGTTAAGATGAGAAACGTGTGAGCTTCGTGAACGATGTAGTTCGTATGATCTATAAAGTAACTGCCCATACCTGAAATGAAGTCTTGCTTGTAGGAAGACTCAGAAACTGGGATTTAACTCCATTTCTGAAGTGAAACACACAGCAGAGTTCTCATCCATTGATCACCCTCTGCTTTATAGCTAGAAGCACGCTTGTGCTTTCCAGGGTCTCTAAGAGAGCAGAAAATGTGAGTGTGATGAGAGCAAAAGAACGGTGTGCCCTACACATACGGATCATATCTAGTACAACTGTGCCTCTGAAATTGATACAAAGCACAGGTCCTCTAACATCCAATGCTTGTCAGTTAAGATGAGAAACGTGTGAGCTTCGTGAACGATGTAGATCGTTTGAGCTGAAGAGTGACTGCCCTTACTTGAAAGGAAGTCTTGCTTGTAGAAAGACACAGAGCCTGGAATATAACTCCACTTCTGAAGCGAAACACACAGCACAGTTCTCATCGATGGATCACACTCTGCTTTAGAGCAAGAAGCATGTTCTTGCTTTCTAGATTGTCTAATACCGCAGGAAACGTGAGTGTGCTCAGTACAAAAGAACGGTGTTTCCTACACATACGGGCAATATCTAGTTCAACTGTGCTTCTGAAACTGAAACAAACCACAGGTCCTCTAACATCCAATGCTTGTCAGTTAAGATGAGAATCGTGTGAGCTTTGTGAATGATGTAGTTCGTTTGAGCTGTAAAGTAACTGCCCTTACCTGAAACGAATTCTTGCTTGTAGAAAGACTCAGAGCCTGGGATTTAACTCAATTTCTGAAGTGAAACACACAGCAGAGTTCTCATCCATTGATCACACTCTGCTTTAGAGCCAGAAGCACGCTCTTGCTTTCCAGGGTCTCTAAGACAGCAGGAAATGTGAATGTGATGAGAACAAATGAACGGTGGGTCCTACATATACAGACCATATCTAGTCCAAATCTGCTTCTGAAACTGATACAAAGCACTGGTCCTCTAACATCCAATGATTGTCAGTTAAGATGAGAAACGTGGAGCTTCATGAACGATGTATATCGTTTGAGCTGAAGAGTGACTGCACTTCCTTGAAACGAAGTCTTGCTTGTAGGAAGACACAGAGCCTGGAATTTAACTCCATTTCTGAAGGGAAACACACAGCATAGTTCTCTTCGAGGGATCACACTCTGCTTTAGAGCAAGAAGTACGCTCTAGCTTTCTAGAGTCTCTAATACAGCCGGAAACTTGAGTGTCCTCAGAACAAAAGAACTGTGTTTCCTACACATAGGGCCATATCTAGTTCAACTCTGCTTCTGAAACTGAAACAAACCACAGGTCCTCTAACATCCAATGCTTGTCAGTTTAGATGAGAAACGTGTGAGCTTTGTGAACGATGTAGTTCATTTGAGCTGAAAAGTGACTGCCCTTACTTGAATGAAGTCTTGCTTGTAGGAAGACTCAGAGCATGGGATTTAACTCCATTTCTGAAGTGAAACACACAGCATAGTTCTCATCGATGGATCACACTCTGCTTTAGAGCAAGAAGCATGCTCTTGCTTTCTAGAGTCTCTAATACCGCAGGAAACGTGAGTGTGCTCAGAACAAAAGAACGGTGTTTCCTACACATATGGGCCATATCTAGTTCAACTCTGCTTCTGAAACTGAAACAAACCACAGGTCCTCTAACATCCAATGCTTGTCAGTTAAGATGAGAAATGTGTGAGCTTCGTGAACGATGTAGATCCTTTGAGCTGTAAAGTAACTGCCCTTACCTGAAACGAAGTCTTGCTTGTAGAAACACTCAGAGCCTGGGATTTAACTCCATTTCTGAAGTGAAACACACAGCAGAGTAAGCATCCATTGATCACACTCTGCTGCAGTGCCAGAAGCACGCTCTTGCTTTCCAGGGTCTCTAAGACAGCAGGAAATGTGAGTGTGATGAGAACAAAAGAAGGGTGTTCCCTACACATACGGACCATATCTAGTACAACTCTGCCTCCGAAATTGATACAAAGCACAGGTCCTGTAACATCCAATGCTTGTCTGTTAAGGTGAGAAACGTGGGAGCTTCGTGAACGATGTAGATCATTTGAGCTGAAAAGTTACTGCCCTTACTTGAAACGAAGTCTTGCTTTTAGGAAGACACAGAGCCTGGAATATAACTCTATTTCTGAAGGGAAACACAAAGCATAGTTCTCATCGATGGATTACACTCTGCTTTAGAGGAAGAAACACGCTCTTGCTTTCTAGAGTCTCTAATAGAGCAGGAAACTTGAGTGTGCTCAGAACAAAAGAACTGTGTTTCCTACACATATGGGCCATATCTAGTTCAACTCTGCTTCTGAAACTGAAACAAACAAGAGGTCCTCTAACATCCAATGCTTCTCAGTTAAGATGAGAAACATGTGAGCGTCGTGAACGATGGAGTTCGTTTGAGCTGTAAAGTAACTGCCCTTACCTGAAACGAAGTCTTGCTTGTAGGAAGACTCAGAGTCTGGGATTTAACTCCATTTCTGAAGTGAAACACACAACAGAGTTCTCATCCATTGATCACACTCTCCTTTAGAGCAAGAAGCACGCCCTAACTTTCTAGAGTCTCTAAGACAGCAAGAAACATGAATTTGCTGAGAACAAAAGAACGGTGGTTCCTACACATACAGACCATATCTACTCCAACTCTGCTTCTGAAACTGATACAAAGCACTGGTCCTCTAACATCCAATGCTTGTCAGTTAAGATGAGAAACGTGTGAGCTTCGTGAATGATGTAGTTGGTTTAAGCTGAAAAGTGACTGCCCATACCTGAAACGAAGTCGTGCTTGTAGGAACACACAGAGCCTGGAATTTAACCCATTTCTGAAGTGAAACCCAGAGCATTGTTCTCATCGATGGATCACACTCTGCTTTAGAGCAAGAAGCACGCTCTTGCTTTCTAGAGTCTCTAATGCAGCAGGAAACTTGAGTGTGCTCAGAACAATAGAACTGTGTCTCCTACACATATGGGCCATATCTAGTTCAACTGTGCTTCTGAAACTGAAACAAACCACAGGTCCTCTAACATCCAATGCTTGTCAGTTAAGATGAGAAACGTGTGAGCTTCGTGAATGATGTAGTTCGTTTGAGCTGTAAAGTAACTGCCCTTACCTGAAACGAAGTCTTGCTTGTAGATAGACTCAGAGCCTGGGATTTAACTCCATTTCTGAAGTGAAACACACAGCAGAGTTCTCATCCATTGATCACACTCTGCTTTAGAGCCAGAAGCACGCTCTTGCTTTCCAGGGTCTCTAAGACAGCAGGAAATGTGAATGTGATGAGAACAAATGAACGGTGGTTCCTACATATACAGACCATATCTAGTCCAACTCTGCTTCTGAAACTGATACAAAGCACTGGTCCTCTAACATCCAATGCTTGTCAGTTTAGATGAGAAACGTGTGAGGTTCGTGAACGATGTAGATCGTTTGAGCTGAAGAGTGACTGCCCTTACTTGAAACGAAGTCTTGCTTGTAGGAAGACACAGAGCCTGGAATATAACTCCATTTCTGAAGGGAAACACACAGCATAGTTCTCATCGATGGATCACACTCTGCTTTAGAGCAAGAAGCACGGTCTTGCTTTCTAGAGTCTCTAATACAGCAGGAAACATGAGTGTCCTCAGAACAAAAGAACTGTGTTTCCTACACATAGGGCCATATCTAGTTCAACTCTGCTTCTGAAACTTATACAAAGCACTGGTCCTCTAACATCCAATGCTTGTCAGTTAAGATGAGAAACGTGTGAGCTTCGTGAACGATGTAGTTCGTTTGAGCTGAAAAGTGACTGCCCTTACCTGAAACGAATTCGTGCTTATAGGAACACAAAGAGCCTGGAATTTAACCCATTTCTGAAGTTTAACACACAGCATTGTTCTCATCGATGGATCACACTCTGCTTTAGAGCCAGAAGCACGCTCTTGCTTTCCAGGGTCTCTAAGACAGCAGGAAATGGGACTGTGATGAGAACAAAAGAACGGTGTTCCCTACACATACGGACCATATCTCGTACAACTCTGCCTCTGAAATTGATACAAAGCACAGGTACTCTAACATCCAATGCTTGTCAGTTAAGATGAGAAACGTGTGAGCTTCGTGAATGATGTAGATCGTTTGAGCTGAAAAGTGACTGCCCTTACTTGAAATGAAGTCTTGCTTGTAGGAACACACAGAGTCTGGAATTTAACCCATTTCTGAAGGGAAACACACAACAGTGTTCTCATCCATTGATCACACTCTGCTTTAGAGCATGAAGCAGGCCCTAACTTTCTAGAGTCTCTAAGAAAGCAAGAAACAAGAGTTTGCTTAGAACAAATGAATGGTGTTTCCTACACATACGGACCATATCTTGTCAAACTCTGCTTCTGAAACTGATACAAAGCACTGGTCCTCTAACATTCAATGCTTGTCAGTTAAGATGAGAAACGTGTGAGCTTCATGTACGATGTAGTTCTTTTGATCTGAAAAATGACTGCACTTACTTGAAAAGAAGTCTTGCTTGTAGGAAGACACAGAGCCTGGAATTTAACTCCATTTCTGAAGGGAAACTCACAGCATAGTTCTCTTCGAGGGATCACACTCTGCTTTAGAGCAAGAAACACGCTCTTGCTTTCTAGAGTCTCTAATACAGCCGGAAACTTGAGTGTCCTCAGAACAAAAGAACTGTGTTTCCTACACATAGGGCCATATCTAGTTCAACTCTGCTTCTGAAACTGAAACAAACCACAGGTCCTCTAACATCCAATGCTTGTCAGTTTAGATGAGAAACGTGTGAGCTTTGTGAACGATGTAGTTCATTTGAGCTGAAAAGTGACTGCCCTTACTTGAATGAAGTCTTGATTGTAGGAAGACTCAGAGCATGGGATTTAACTCCATTTCTGAAGTGAAACACACAGCATAGTTCTCATCGATGGATCACACTCTGCTTTAGAGCAAGAAGCATGCTCTTGCTTTCTAGAGTCTCTAATACCGCAGGAAACGTGAGTGTGCTCAGAACAAAAGAACGGTGTTTCCTACACATATGGGCCATATCTAGTTCAACTCTGCTTCTGAAACTGAAACAAACCACAGGTCCTCTAACATCCAATGTTTGTCAGTTAAGATGAGAAATGTGTGAGCTTCGTGAACGATGTAGATCCTTTGAGCTGTAAAGTAACTGCCCCTACCTGAAACGAAGTCTTGCTTGTAGAAACACTCAGAGCCTGGGATTTAACTCCATTTCTGAAGTGAAACACACAGCAGAGTTCTCATCCATTGATCACACTCTGCTGCAGTGCCAGAAGCACGCTCTTGCTTTCCAGGGTCTCTAAGACAGCAGGAAATGTGAGTGTGATGAGAACAAAAGAAGGGTGTTCCCTACACATACGGACCATATCTAGTACAACTCTGCCTCCGAAATTGATACAAAGGACAGGTACTGTAACATCCAATGCTTGTCTGTTAAGGTGAGAAACGTGGGAGCTTCGTGAACGATGTAGATCATTTGAGCTGAAAAGTTACTGCCCTTACTTGAAACGAAGTCTTGCTTTTAGGAAGACACAGAGCCTGGAATATAACTCCATTTCTGAAGGGAAACACACAGCATAGTTCTCATCGATGGATCACACTCTGCTTTAGAGGAAGAAACACGCTCTTGCTTTCTAGAGTCTCTAATAGAGCAGGAAACTTGAGTGTGCTCAGAACAAAAGAACTGTGTTTCCTACACATATGGGCCATATCTAGTTCAACTCTGCTTCTGAAACTGATACAAAGCACTGGTCCTCTAACATCCAATGCTTGTCAGTTAAGATGAGAAACGTGTGAGCTTCGTGAACGATGTAGTTCGTTTGAGGTGAAAAGTGACTGCCCGTACCTGAAAGGAATTTGTGCTTGTAGGAAGACACAGAGCCTGGAATATAACTCCATTTCTGAAGGGAAACACACAGCATAGTTCTCATCGATGGATCACACTCTGCTTTAGAGCAAGAAGCACGGTCTTGCTTTCTAGAGTCTCTAATACAGCAGGAAACATGAGTGCCCTCAGAACAAAAGAACTGTGTTTCCTACACATAGGGCCATATCTAGTTCAACTCTGCTTCTGAAACTGAAACAAACCACATGTCCTCTAACATCCAATGCTTGTCAGTTGAGATGAGAAATGTGTGAACTTGCTGAACGATGTAGTTCGTTTGAGGTGAAAAGTGACTGCCCGTACCTGAAAGGAATTTGTGCTTGTAGGAACACACAGAGCCTGGAATTTAACTCCATTTCTGAAGGGAAACACACAGCATAGTTCTCTTCGATGGATCACACTCTGCTTTAGAGCAAGTAGCATGCTCTTGCTTTCTAGAGTCTCTAAGAACGCAGAAAACGTGAGTGTGCACAGATGAAAAGAACGGTGTTTCCTATACAAACGGACCATATCTAGTTCAACTCTGCTTCTGAAACTGAAACAAACAAGAGGTCCTCTAACATCCAATGCTTCTCAGTTAAGATGAGAAACATGTGAGCTTCGTGAACGATGGAGTTCGTTTGAGCTGTAAAGTAACTGCCCTTACCTGAAACGAAGTCTTGCTTGTAGGAAGACTCAGAGACTGGGATTTAACTCCATTTCTGAAGTGAAACACACAACAGAGTTCTCATCCATTGATCACACTCTGCTTTAGAGCAAGAAGCACGCCCTAACTTTCTAGAGTCTCTAAGACAGCAAGAAACATGAATTTGCTGAGAACAAATGAACGGTGTTTCCTACATATACAGACCATATCTAGTCCAACTCTGCTTCTGAAACTGATACAAAGCACTGGTCCTCTAACATCCAATGCTTGTCAGTTAAGATGAGAAACGTGGAGCTTCATGAACGATGTATATCGTTTGAGCTGAAGAGTGACTGCACTTCCTTGAAAAGAAGTCTTGCTTGTAGGAAGACACAGAGCCTGGAATTTAACTCCATTTCTGAAGGGAAACACACAACATAGTTCTCATCAATGGTTCACACTCTGCTTTAGAGCAAGATGCACGCTCTTGCTTTCTAGAGTCTCTAATACAGCCGGAAACTTGAGTGTCCTCAGAACAAAAGAACTGTGTTTCCTACACATAAGGCCATATCTAGTTCAACTCTGCTTCTGAAACTGAAACAAACCACATGTCCTCTAACATCCAATGCTTGTCAGTTGAGATGAGAAACGTGTGAACTTGCTGAACGATGTAGTTCGTTTGAGCTGAAAAGTGACTGCCCTTACTTGAATGAAGTCTTGCTTGTAGGAAGACTCAGAGCATGGGATTTAACTCCATTTCTGAAGTGAAACACACAGCATAGTTCTCTTCGATGGATCACACTCTGCTTTAGAGCAAGAAGCATGCTCTTGCTTTCTAGAGTCTTTAATACCGCAGGAAGGTGAGTGTGCTCAGAACAAAAGAACAGTGTTTCCTACACATATGGGCCATATCTAGTTCAACTCTGCTTCTGAAACTTATACAAAGCACTGGTCCTCTAACATCCAATGCTTGTCAGTTAAGATGAGAAACGTGTGAGCTTCGTGAACGATGTAGTTCGTTTGAGCTGAAAAGTGACTGCCCTTACCTGAAACGAATTCGTGCTTATAGGAACACACAGAGCCTGGAATTTAACCCATTTCTGAAGGGAAACACACAGCATTGTTCTCATCGATGGATCACACTCTGCTTTAGAGCCAGAAGCACGCTCTTGCTTTCCAGGGTCTCTAAGACAGCAGGAAATGGGACTGTGATGAGAACAAAAGAACGGTGTTCCCTACACATACGGACCATATCTCGTACAACTCTGCCTCTGAAATTGATACAAAGCACAGGTACTCTAACATCCAATGCTTGTCAGTTAAGATGAGAAACGTGTGAGCTTCGTGAATGATGTAGATCGTTTGAGCTGAAAAGTGACTGCCCTTACTTGAAATGAAGTCTTGCTTGTAGGAACACACAGAGTCTGGAATTTAACTCCATTTCTGAAGGGAAACACACAACAGTGTTCTCATCCATTGATCACACTCTGCTTTAGAGCATGAAGCAGGCCCTAACTTTCTAGAGTCTCTAAGAAAGCAAGAAACAAGAGTTTGCTTAGAACAAATGAATGGTGTTTCCTACACATACGGACCATATCTAGTCAAACACTGCTTCTGAAACGGATACAAAGCACTGGTCCTCTAACATTCAATGCTTGTCAGTTTAGATGAGAAACGTGTGAGCTTTGTGAACGATGTAGTTCCTTTGAGCTGAAAAGTGACTGCCCTTACTTGCATGAAGTCTTGCTTGTAGGAAGACTCAGAGCATGGGATTTAACTCCATTTCTGAAGTGAAACACACAGCATAGTTCTCTTCGATGGATCACACTCTGCTTTAGAGCGAGAAGCATGCTCTTGCTTTCTAGAGTCTTTAATACCGCAGGAAGGTGAGTGTGCTCAGAACAAAAGAACAGTGTTTCCTACACATACGGGCCATATCTAGTTTAACTCTGCTTCTGAAACTTATACAAAGCACTGGTCCTCTAACATCCAATGCTTGTCAGTTAAGATGAGAAACGTGTGAGCTTCGTGAACGATGTAGTTCGTTTGAGCTGAAAAGTGACTGCCCTTACCTGAAACGAATTCGTGCTTATAGGAACACACAGAGCCTGGAATTTAACCCATTTCTGAAGGGAAACACACAGCATTGTTCTCATCGATGGATCACACTCTGCTTTAGAGCCAGAAGCACGCTCTTGCTTTCCAGGGTCTCTAAGACAGCAGGAAATGGGACTGTGATGAGAACAAAAGAACGGTGTTCCCTACACATACGGACCATATCTTGTACAACTCTGCCTCTGAAATTGATACAAAGCACAGGTACTCTAACATCCAATGCTTGTCAGTTAAGATGAGAAACGTGAGAGCTTCGTGAATGATGTAGATCGTTTGAGCTGAAAAGTGACTGCCCTTACTTGAAATGAAGTCTTGCTTGTAGGAACACACAGAGTCTGGAATTTAACCCATTTCTGAAGGGAAACACACAACAGTGTTCTCATCCATTGATCACACTCTGCTTTAGAGCATTAAGCAGACCCTAACTTTCTAGAGTCTCTAACAAAGCAAGAAACAAGAGTTTGCTTAGAACAAATGAATGGTGTTTCCTACACATACGGACCATATCTAGTCAAACTCTGCTTCTGAAACGGATACAAAGCACTGGTCCTCTAACATTCAATGCTTGTCAGTTAAGATGAGAAACGTGTGAGCTTCGTGTACGATGTAGTTCTTTTGATCTGAAAAATGACTGCACTTACTTGAAAAGAAGTCTTGCTTGTAGGAAGACACAGAGCCTGGAATTTAACTCCATTTCTGAAGGGAAACTCACAGCATAGTACTATTCGAGGGATCACACTCTGCTTTAGAGCAAGAAACACGCTCTTGCTTTCTAGAGTCTCTAATACAGCCGGAAACTTGAGTGTCCTCAGAACAAAAGAACTGTGTTTCCTACACATAGGGCCATATCTAGTTCAACTCTGCTTCTGAAACTGAAACAAACCACAGGTCCTCTAACATCCAATGCTTGTCAGTTTAGATGAGAAACGTGTGAGCTTTGTGAACGATGTAGTTCATTTGAGCTGAAAAGTGACTGCCCTTACTTGAATGAAGTCTTGATTGTAGGAAGACTCAGAGCATGGGATTTAACTCCATTTCTGAAGTGAAACACACAGCATAGTTCTCATCGATGGATCACACTCTGCTTTAGAGCAAGAAGCATGCTCTTGCTTTCTAGAGTCTCTAATACCGCAGGAAACGTGAGTGTGCTCAGAACAAAAGAACGGTGTTTCCTACACATATGGGCCATATCTAGTTCAACTCTGCTTCTGAAACTGAAACAAACCACAGGTCCTCTAACATCCAATGTTTGTCAGTTAAGATGAGAAATGTGTGAGCTTCGTGAACGATGTAGATCCTTTGAGCTGTAAAGTAACTGCCCCTACCTGAAACGAAGTCTTGCTTGTAGAAACACTCAGAGCCTGGGATTTAACTCCATTTCTGAAGTGAAACACACAGCAGAGTTCTCATCCATTGATCACACTCTGCTGCAGTGCCAGAAGCACGCTCTTGCTTTCCAGGGTCTCTAAGACAGCAGGAAATGTGAGTGTGATGAGAACAAAAGAAGGGTGTTCCCTACACATACGGACCATATCTAGTACAACTCTGCCTCCGAAATTGATACAAAGGACAGGTACTGTAACATCCAATGCTTGTCTGTTAAGGTGAGAAACGTGGGAGCTTCGTGAACGATGTAGATCATTTGAGCTGAAAAGTTACTGCCCTTACTTGAAACGAAGTCTTGCTTTTAGGAAGACACAGAGCCTGGAATATAACTCCATTTCTGAAGGGAAACACACAGCATAGTTCTCATCGATGGATCACACTCTGCTTTAGAGGAAGAAACACGCTCTTGCTTTCTAGAGTCTCTAATAGAGCAGGAAACTTGAGTGTGCTCAGAACAAAAGAACTGTGTTTCCTACACATATGGGCCATATCTAGTTCAACTCTGCTTCTGAAACTGATACAAAGCACTGGTCCTCTAACATCCAATGCTTGTCAGTTAAGATGAGAAACGTGTGAGCTTCGTGAACGATGTAGTTCGTTTGAGGTGAAAAGTGACTGCCCGTACCTGAAAGGAATTTGTGCTTGTAGGAAGACACAGAGCCTGGAATATAACTCCATTTCTGAAGGGAAACACACAGCATAGTTCTCATCGATGGATCACACTCTGCTTTAGAGCAAGAAGCACGGTCTTGCTTTCTAGAGTCTCTAATACAGCAGGAAACATGAGTGCCCTCAGAACAAAAGAACTGTGTTTCCTACACATAGGGCCATATCTAGTTCAACTCTGCTTCTGAAACTGAAACAAACCACATGTCCTCTAACATCCAATGCTTGTCAGTTGAGATGAGAAATGTGTGAACTTGCTGAACGATGTAGTTCGTTTGAGGTGAAAAGTGACTGCCCGTACCTGAAAGGAATTTGTGCTTGTAGGAACACACAGAGCCTGGAATTTAACTCCATTTCTGAAGGGAAACACACAGCATAGTTCTCTTCGATGGATCACACTCTGCTTTAGAGCAAGTAGCATGCTCTTGCTTTCTAGAGTCTCTAAGAACGCAGAAAACGTGAGTGTGCACAGATGAAAAGAACGGTGTTTCCTATACAAACGGACCATATCTAGTTCAACTCTGCTTCTGAAACTGAAACAAACAAGAGGTCCTCTAACATCCAATGCTTCTCAGTTAAGATGAGAAACATGTGAGCTTCGTGAACGATGGAGTTCGTTTGAGCTGTAAAGTAACTGCCCTTACCTGAAACGAAGTCTTGCTTGTAGGAAGACTCAGAGACTGGGATTTAACTCCATTTCTGAAGTGAAACACACAACAGAGTTCTCATCCATTGATCACACTCTGCTTTAGAGCAAGAAGCACGCCCTAACTTTCTAGAGTCTCTAAGACAGCAAGAAACATGAATTTGCTGAGAACAAATGAACGGTGTTTCCTACATATACAGACCATATCTAGTCCAACTCTGCTTCTGAAACTGATACAAAGCACTGGTCCTCTAACATCCAATGCTTGTCAGTTAAGATGAGAAACGTGGAGCTTCATGAACGATGTATATCGTTTGAGCTGAAGAGTGACTGCACTTCCTTGAAAAGAAGTCTTGCTTGTAGGAAGACACAGAGCCTGGAATTTAACTCCATTTCTGAAGGGAAACACACAACATAGTTCTCATCAATGGTTCACACTCTGCTTTAGAGCAAGATGCACGCTCTTGCTTTCTAGAGTCTCTAATACAGCCGGAAACTTGAGTGTCCTCAGAACAAAAGAACTGTGTTTCCTACACATAAGGCCATATCTAGTTCAACTCTGCTTCTGAAACTGAAACAAACCACATGTCCTCTAACATCCAATGCTTGTCAGTTGAGATGAGAAACGTGTGAACTTGCTGAACGATGTAGTTCGTTTGAGCTGAAAAGTGACTGCCCTTACTTGAATGAAGTCTTGCTTGTAGGAAGACTCAGAGCATGGGATTTAACTCCATTTCTGAAGTGAAACACACAGCATAGTTCTCTTCGATGGATCACACTCTGCTTTAGAGCAAGAAGCATGCTCTTGCTTTCTAGAGTCTTTAATACCGCAGGAAGGTGAGTGTGCTCAGAACAAAAGAACAGTGTTTCCTACACATATGGGCCATATCTAGTTCAACTCTGCTTCTGAAACTTATACAAAGCACTGGTCCTCTAACATCCAATGCTTGTCAGTTAAGATGAGAAACGTGTGAGCTTCGTGAACGATGTAGTTCGTTTGAGCTGAAAAGTGACTGCCCTTACCTGAAACGAATTCGTGCTTATAGGAACACACAGAGCCTGGAATTTAACCCATTTCTGAAGGGAAACACACAGCATTGTTCTCATCGATGGATCACACTCTGCTTTAGAGCCAGAAGCACGCTCTTGCTTTCCAGGGTCTCTAAGACAGCAGGAAATGGGACTGTGATGAGAACAAAAGAACGGTGTTCCCTACACATACGGACCATATCTCGTACAACTCTGCCTCTGAAATTGATACAAAGCACAGGTACTCTAACATCCAATGCTTGTCAGTTAAGATGAGAAACGTGTGAGCTTCGTGAATGATGTAGATCGTTTGAGCTGAAAAGTGACTGCCCTTACTTGAAATGAAGTCTTGCTTGTAGGAACACACAGAGTCTGGAATTTAACTCCATTTCTGAAGGGAAACACACAACAGTGTTCTCATCCATTGATCACACTCTGCTTTAGAGCATGAAGCAGGCCCTAACTTTCTAGAGTCTCTAAGAAAGCAAGAAACAAGAGTTTGCTTAGAACAAATGAATGGTGTTTCCTACACATACGGACCATATCATTCAAACACTGCTTCTGAAACGGATACAAAGCACTGGTCCTCTAACATTCAATGCTTGTCAGTTTAGATGAGAAACGTGTGAGCTTTGTGAACGATGTAGTTCCTTTGAGCTGAAAAGTGACTGCCCTTACTTGCATGAAGTCTTGCTTGTAGGAAGACTCAGAGCATGGGATTTAACTCCATTTCTGAAGTGAAACACACAGCATAGTTCTCTTCGATGGATCACACTCTGCTTTAGAGCAAGAAGCATGCTCTTGCTTTCTAGAGTCTTTAATACCGCAGGAAGGTGAGTGTGCTCAGAACAAAAGAACAGTGTTTCCTACACATATGGGCCATATCTAGTTCAACTCTGCTTCTGAAACTTATACAAAGCACTGGTCCTCTAACATCCAATGCTTGTCAGTTAAGATGAGAAACGTGTGAGCTTCGTGAACGATGTAGTTCGTTTGAGCTGAAAAGTGACTGCCCTTACCTGAAACGAATTCGTGCTTATAGGAACACACAGAGCCTGGAATTTAACCCATTTCTGAAGGGAAACACACAGCATTGTTCTCATCGATGGATCACACTCTGCTTTAGAGCCAGAAGCACGCTCTTGCTTTCCAGGGTCTCTAAGACAGCAGGAAATGGGACTGTGATGAGAACAAAAGAACGGTGTTCCCTACACATACGGACCATATCTTGTACAACTCTGCCTCTGAAATTGATACAAAGCACAGGTACTCTAACATCCAATGCTTGTCAGTTAAGATGAGAAACGTGAGAGCTTCGTGAATGATGTAGATCGTTTGAGCTGAAAAGTGACTGCCCTTACTTGAAATGAAGTCTTGCTTGTAGGAACACACAGAGTCTGGAATTTAACCCATTTCTGAAGGGAAACACACAACAGTGTTCTCATCCATTGATCACACTCTGCTTTAGAGCATTAAGCAGACCCTAACTTTCTAGAGTCTCTAACAAAGCAAGAAACAAGAGTTTGCTTAGAACAAATGAATGGTGTTTCCTACACATACGGACCATATCTAGTCAAACTCTGCTTCTGAAACGGATACAAAGCACTGGTCCTCTAACATTCAATGCTTGTCAGTTAAGATGAGAAACGTGTGAGCTTCGTGTACGATGTAGTTCTTTTGATCTGAAAAATGACTGCACTTACTTGAAAAGAAGTCTTGCTTGTAGGAAGACACAGAGCCTGGAATTTAACTCCATTTCTGAAGGGAAACTCACAGCATAGTACTATTCGAGGGATCACACTCTGCTTTAGAGCAAGAAACACGCTCTTGCTTTCTAGAGTCTCTAATACAGCCGGAAACTTGAGTGTCCTCAGAACAAAAGAACTGTGTTTCCTACACATAGGGCCATATCTAGTTCAACTCTGCTTCTGAAACTGAAACAAACCACAGGTCCTCTAACATCCAATGCTTGTCAGTTTAGATGAGAAACGTGTGAGCTTTGTGAACGATGTAGTTCATTTGAGCTGAAAAGTGACTGCCCTTACTTGAATGAAGTCTTGATTGTAGGAAGACTCAGAGCATGGGATTTAACTCCATTTCTGAAGTGAAACACACAGCATAGTTCTCATCGATGGATCACACTCTGCTTTAGAGCAAGAAGCATGCTCTTGCTTTCTAGAGTCTCTAATACCGCAGGAAACGTGAGTGTGCTCAGAACAAAAGAACGGTGTTTCCTACACATATGGGCCATATCTAGTTCAACTCTGCTTCTGAAACTGAAACAAACCACAGGTCCTCTAACATCCAATGTTTGTCAGTTAAGATGAGAAATGTGTGAGCTTCGTGAACGATGTAGATCCTTTGAGCTGTAAAGTAACTGCCCCTACCTGAAACGAAGTCTTGCTTGTAGAAACACTCAGAGCCTGGGATTTAACTCCATTTCTGAAGTGAAACACACAGCAGAGTTCTCATCCATTGATCACACTCTGCTGCAGTGCCAGAAGCACGCTCTTGCTTTCCAGGGTCTCTAAGACAGCAGGAAATGTGAGTGTGATGAGAACAAAAGAAGGGTGTTCCCTACACATACGGACCATATCTAGTACAACTCTGCCTCCGAAATTGATACAAAGGACAGGTACTGTAACATCCAATGCTTGTCTGTTAAGGTGAGAAACGTGGGAGCTTCGTGAACGATGTAGATCATTTGAGCTGAAAAGTTACTGCCCTTACTTGAAACGAAGTCTTGCTTTTAGGAAGACACAGAGCCTGGAATATAACTCCATTTCTGAAGGGAAACACACAGCATAGTTCTCATCGATGGATCACACTCTGCTTTAGAGGAAGAAACACGCTCTTGCTTTCTAGAGTCTCTAATAGAGCAGGAAACTTGAGTGTGCTCAGAACAAAAGAACTGTGTTTCCTACACATATGGGCCATATCTAGTTCAACTCTGCTTCTGAAACTGATACAAAGCACTGGTCCTCTAACATCCAATGCTTGTCAGTTAAGATGAGAAACGTGTGAGCTTCGTGAACGATGTAGTTCGTTTGAGGTGAAAAGTGACTGCCCGTACCTGAAAGGAATTTGTGCTTGTAGGAAGACACAGAGCCTGGAATATAACTCCATTTCTGAAGGGAAACACACAGCATAGTTCTCATCGATGGATCACACTCTGCTTTAGAGCAAGAAGCACGGTCTTGCTTTCTAGAGTCTCTAATACAGCAGGAAACATGAGTGCCCTCAGAACAAAAGAACTGTGTTTCCTACACATAGGGCCATATCTAGTTCAACTCTGCTTCTGAAACTGAAACAAACCACATGTCCTCTAACATCCAATGCTTGTCAGTTGAGATGAGAAATGTGTGAACTTGCTGAACGATGTAGTTCGTTTGAGGTGAAAAGTGACTGCCCGTACCTGAAAGGAATTTGTGCTTGTAGGAACACACAGAGCCTGGAATTTAACTCCATTTCTGAAGGGAAACACACAGCATAGTTCTCTTCGATGGATCACACTCTGCTTTAGAGCAAGTAGCATGCTCTTGCTTTCTAGAGTCTCTAAGAACGCAGAAAACGTGAGTGTGCACAGATGAAAAGAACGGTGTTTCCTATACAAACGGACCATATCTAGTTCAACTCTGCTTCTGAAACTGAAACAAACAAGAGGTCCTCTAACATCCAATGCTTCTCAGTTAAGATGAGAAACATGTGAGCTTCGTGAACGATGGAGTTCGTTTGAGCTGTAAAGTAACTGCCCTTACCTGAAACGAAGTCTTGCTTGTAGGAAGACTCAGAGACTGGGATTTAACTCCATTTCTGAAGTGAAACACACAACAGAGTTCTCATCCATTGATCACACTCTGCTTTAGAGCAAGAAGCACGCCCTAACTTTCTAGAGTCTCTAAGACAGCAAGAAACATGAATTTGCTGAGAACAAATGAACGGTGTTTCCTACATATACAGACCATATCTAGTCCAACTCTGCTTCTGAAACTGATACAAAGCACTGGTCCTCTAACATCCAATGCTTGTCAGTTAAGATGAGAAACGTGGAGCTTCATGAACGATGTATATCGTTTGAGCTGAAGAGTGACTGCACTTCCTTGAAAAGAAGTCTTGCTTGTAGGAAGACACAGAGCCTGGAATTTAACTCCATTTCTGAAGGGAAACACACAACATAGTTCTCATCAATGGTTCACACTCTGCTTTAGAGCAAGATGCACGCTCTTGCTTTCTAGAGTCTCTAATACAGCCGGAAACTTGAGTGTCCTCAGAACAAAAGAACTGTGTTTCCTACACATAAGGCCATATCTAGTTCAACTCTGCTTCTGAAACTGAAACAAACCACATGTCCTCTAACATCCAATGCTTGTCAGTTGAGATGAGAAACGTGTGAACTTGCTGAACGATGTAGTTCGTTTGAGCTGAAAAGTGACTGCCCTTACTTGAATGAAGTCTTGCTTGTAGGAAGACTCAGAGCATGGGATTTAACTCCATTTCTGAAGTGAAACACACAGCATAGTTCTCTTCGATGGATCACACTCTGCTTTAGAGCAAGAAGCATGCTCTTGCTTTCTAGAGTCTTTAATACCGCAGGAAGGTGAGTGTGCTCAGAACAAAAGAACAGTGTTTCCTACACATATGGGCCATATCTAGTTCAACTCTGCTTCTGAAACTTATACAAAGCACTGGTCCTCTAACATCCAATGCTTGTCAGTTAAGATGAGAAACGTGTGAGCTTCGTGAACGATGTAGTTCGTTTGAGCTGAAAAGTGACTGCCCTTACCTGAAACGAATTCGTGCTTATAGGAACACACAGAGCCTGGAATTTAACCCATTTCTGAAGGGAAACACACAGCATTGTTCTCATCGATGGATCACACTCTGCTTTAGAGCCAGAAGCACGCTCTTGCTTTCCAGGGTCTCTAAGACAGCAGGAAATGGGACTGTGATGAGAACAAAAGAACGGTGTTCCCTACACATACGGACCATATCTCGTACAACTCTGCCTCTGAAATTGATACAAAGCACAGGTACTCTAACATCCAATGCTTGTCAGTTAAGATGAGAAACGTGTGAGCTTCGTGAATGATGTAGATCGTTTGAGCTGAAAAGTGACTGCCCTTACTTGAAATGAAGTCTTGCTTGTAGGAACACACAGAGTCTGGAATTTAACTCCATTTCTGAAGGGAAACACACAACAGTGTTCTCATCCATTGATCACACTCTGCTTTAGAGCATGAAGCAGGCCCTAACTTTCTAGAGTCTCTAAGAAAGCAAGAAACAAGAGTTTGCTTAGAACAAATGAATGGTGTTTCCTACACATACGGACCATATCATTCAAACACTGCTTCTGAAACGGATACAAAGCACTGGTCCTCTAACATTCAATGCTTGTCAGTTTAGATGAGAAACGTGTGAGCTTTGTGAACGATGTAGTTCCTTTGAGCTGAAAAGTGACTGCCCTTACTTGCATGAAGTCTTGCTTGTAGGAAGACTCAGAGCATGGGATTTAACTCCATTTCTGAAGTGAAACACACAGCATAGTTCTCTTCGATGGATCACACTCTGCTTTAGAGCAAGAAGCATGCTCTTGCTTTCTAGAGTCTTTAATACCGCAGGAAGGTGAGTGTGCTCAGAACAAAAGAACAGTGTTTCCTACACATATGGGCCATATCTAGTTCAACTCTGCTTCTGAAACTTATACAAAGCACTGGTCCTCTAACATCCAATGCTTGTCAGTTAAGATGAGAAACGTGTGAGCTTCGTGAACGATGTAGTTCGTTTGAGCTGAAAAGTGACTGCCCTTACCTGAAACGAATTCGTGCTTATAGGAACACACAGAGCCTGGAATTTAACCCATTTCTGAAGGGAAACACACAGCATTGTTCTCATCGATGGATCACACTCTGCTTTAGAGCCAGAAGCACGCTCTTGCTTTCCAGGGTCTCTAAGACAGCAGGAAATGGGACTGTGATGAGAACAAAAGAACGGTGTTCCCTACACATACGGACCATATCTTGTACAACTCTGCCTCTGAAATTGATACAAAGCACAGGTACTCTAACATCCAATGCTTGTCAGTTAAGATGAGAAACGTGAGAGCTTCGTGAATGATGTAGATCGTTTGAGCTGAAAAGTGACTGCCCTTACTTGAAATGAAGTCTTGCTTGTAGGAACACACAGAGTCTGGAATTTAACCCATTTCTGAAGGGAAACACACAACAGTGTTCTCATCCATTGATCACACTCTGCTTTAGAGCATTAAGCAGACCCTAACTTTCTAGAGTCTCTAACAAAGCAAGAAACAAGAGTTTGCTTAGAACAAATGAATGGTGTTTCCTACACATACGGACCATATCTAGTCAAACTCTGCTTCTGAAACGGATACAAAGCACTGGTCCTCTAACATTCAATGCTTGTCAGTTAAGATGAGAAACGTGTGAGCTTCGTGTACGATGTAGTTCTTTTGATCTGAAAAATGACTGCACTTACTTGAAAAGAAGTCTTGCTTGTAGGAAGACACAGAGCCTGGAATTTAACTCCATTTCTGAAGGGAAACTCACAGCATAGTACTATTCGAGGGATCACACTCTGCTTTAGAGCAAGAAACACGCTCTTGCTTTCTAGAGTCTCTAATACAGCCGGAAACTTGAGTGTCCTCAGAACAAAAGAACTGTGTTTCCTACACATAGGGCCATATCTAGTTCAACTCTGCTTCTGAAACTGAAACAAACCACAGGTCCTCTAACATCCAATGCTTGTCAGTTTAGATGAGAAACGTGTGAGCTTTGTGAACGATGTAGTTCATTTGAGCTGAAAAGTGACTGCCCTTACTTGAATGAAGTCTTGATTGTAGGAAGACTCAGAGCATGGGATTTAACTCCATTTCTGAAGTGAAACACACAGCATAGTTCTCATCGATGGATCACACTCTGCTTTAGAGCAAGAAGCATGCTCTTGCTTTCTAGAGTCTCTAATACCGCAGGAAACGTGAGTGTGCTCAGAACAAAAGAACGGTGTTTCCTACACATATGGGCCATATCTAGTTCAACTCTGCTTCTGAAACTGAAACAAACCACAGGTCCTCTAACATCCAATGTTTGTCAGTTAAGATGAGAAATGTGTGAGCTTCGTGAACGATGTAGATCCTTTGAGCTGTAAAGTAACTGCCCCTACCTGAAACGAAGTCTTGCTTGTAGAAACACTCAGAGCCTGGGATTTAACTCCATTTCTGAAGTGAAACACACAGCAGAGTTCTCATCCATTGATCACACTCTGCTGCAGTGCCAGAAGCACGCTCTTGCTTTCCAGGGTCTCTAAGACAGCAGGAAATGTGAGTGTGATGAGAACAAAAGAAGGGTGTTCCCTACACATACGGACCATATCTAGTACAACTCTGCCTCCGAAATTGATACAAAGGACAGGTACTGTAACATCCAATGCTTGTCTGTTAAGGTGAGAAACGTGGGAGCTTCGTGAACGATGTAGATCATTTGAGCTGAAAAGTTACTGCCCTTACTTGAAACGAAGTCTTGCTTTTAGGAAGACACAGAGCCTGGAATATAACTCCATTTCTGAAGGGAAACACACAGCATAGTTCTCATCGATGGATCACACTCTGCTTTAGAGGAAGAAACACGCTCTTGCTTTCTAGAGTCTCTAATAGAGCAGGAAACTTGAGTGTGCTCAGAACAAAAGAACTGTGTTTCCTACACATATGGGCCATATCTAGTTCAACTCTGCTTCTGAAACTGATACAAAGCACTGGTCCTCTAACATCCAATGCTTGTCAGTTAAGATGAGAAACGTGTGAGCTTCGTGAACGATGTAGTTCGTTTGAGGTGAAAAGTGACTGCCCGTACCTGAAAGGAATTTGTGCTTGTAGGAAGACACAGAGCCTGGAATATAACTCCATTTCTGAAGGGAAACACACAGCATAGTTCTCATCGATGGATCACACTCTGCTTTAGAGCAAGAAGCACGGTCTTGCTTTCTAGAGTCTCTAATACAGCAGGAAACATGAGTGCCCTCAGAACAAAAGAACTGTGTTTCCTACACATAGGGCCATATCTAGTTCAACTCTGCTTCTGAAACTGAAACAAACCACATGTCCTCTAACATCCAATGCTTGTCAGTTGAGATGAGAAATGTGTGAACTTGCTGAACGATGTAGTTCGTTTGAGGTGAAAAGTGACTGCCCGTACCTGAAAGGAATTTGTGCTTGTAGGAACACACAGAGCCTGGAATTTAACTCCATTTCTGAAGGGAAACACACAGCATAGTTCTCTTCGATGGATCACACTCTGCTTTAGAGCAAGTAGCATGCTCTTGCTTTCTAGAGTCTCTAAGAACGCAGAAAACGTGAGTGTGCACAGATGAAAAGAACGGTGTTTCCTATACAAACGGACCATATCTAGTTCAACTCTGCTTCTGAAACTGAAACAAACAAGAGGTCCTCTAACATCCAATGCTTCTCAGTTAAGATGAGAAACATGTGAGCTTCGTGAACGATGGAGTTCGTTTGAGCTGTAAAGTAACTGCCCTTACCTGAAACGAAGTCTTGCTTGTAGGAAGACTCAGAGACTGGGATTTAACTCCATTTCTGAAGTGAAACACACAACAGAGTTCTCATCCATTGATCACACTCTGCTTTAGAGCAAGAAGCACGCCCTAACTTTCTAGAGTCTCTAAGACAGCAAGAAACATGAATTTGCTGAGAACAAATGAACGGTGTTTCCTACATATACAGACCATATCTAGTCCAACTCTGCTTCTGAAACTGATACAAAGCACTGGTCCTCTAACATCCAATGCTTGTCAGTTAAGATGAGAAACGTGGAGCTTCATGAACGATGTATATCGTTTGAGCTGAAGAGTGACTGCACTTCCTTGAAAAGAAGTCTTGCTTGTAGGAAGACACAGAGCCTGGAATTTAACTCCATTTCTGAAGGGAAACACACAACATAGTTCTCATCAATGGTTCACACTCTGCTTTAGAGCAAGATGCACGCTCTTGCTTTCTAGAGTCTCTAATACAGCCGGAAACTTGAGTGTCCTCAGAACAAAAGAACTGTGTTTCCTACACATAAGGCCATATCTAGTTCAACTCTGCTTCTGAAACTGAAACAAACCACATGTCCTCTAACATCCAATGCTTGTCAGTTGAGATGAGAAACGTGTGAACTTGCTGAACGATGTAGTTCGTTTGAGCTGAAAAGTGACTGCCCTTACTTGAATGAAGTCTTGCTTGTAGGAAGACTCAGAGCATGGGATTTAACTCCATTTCTGAAGTGAAACACACAGCATAGTTCTCTTCGATGGATCACACTCTGCTTTAGAGCAAGAAGCATGCTCTTGCTTTCTAGAGTCTTTAATACCGCAGGAAGGTGAGTGTGCTCAGAACAAAAGAACAGTGTTTCCTACACATATGGGCCATATCTAGTTCAACTCTGCTTCTGAAACTTATACAAAGCACTGGTCCTCTAACATCCAATGCTTGTCAGTTAAGATGAGAAACGTGTGAGCTTCGTGAACGATGTAGTTCGTTTGAGCTGAAAAGTGACTGCCCTTACCTGAAACGAATTCGTGCTTATAGGAACACACAGAGCCTGGAATTTAACCCATTTCTGAAGGGAAACACACAGCATTGTTCTCATCGATGGATCACACTCTGCTTTAGAGCCAGAAGCACGCTCTTGCTTTCCAGGGTCTCTAAGACAGCAGGAAATGGGACTGTGATGAGAACAAAAGAACGGTGTTAACTACACATACGGACCATATCTCGTACAACTCTGCCTCTGAAATTGATACAAAGCACAGGTACTCTAACATCCAATGCTTGTCAGTTAAGATGAGAAACGTGTGAGCTTCGTGAATGATGTAGATCGTTTGAGCTGAAAAGTGACTGCCCTTACTTGAAATGAAGTCTTGCTTGTAGGAACACACAGAGTCTGGAATTTAACTCCATTTCTGAAGGGAAACACACAACAGTGTTCTCATCCATTGATCACACTCTGCTTTAGAGCATGAAGCAGGCCCTAACTTTCTAGAGTCTCTAAGAAAGCAAGAAACAAGAGTTTGCTTAGAACAAATGAATGGTGTTTCCTACACATACGGACCATATCATTCAAACACTGCTTCTGAAACGGATACAAAGCACTGGTCCTCTAACATTCAATGCTTGTCAGTTTAGATGAGAAACGTGTGAGCTTTGTGAACGATGTAGTTCCTTTGAGCTGAAAAGTGACTGCCCTTACTTGCATGAAGTCTTGCTTGTAGGAAGACTCAGAGCATGGGATTTAACTCCATTTCTGAAGTGAAACACACAGCATAGTTCTCTTCGATGGATCACACTCTGCTTTAGAGCAAGAAGCATGCTCTTGCTTTCTAGAGTCTTTAATACCGCAGGAAGGTGAGTGTGCTCAGAACAAAAGAACAGTGTTTCCTACACATACGGGCCATATCTAGTTTAACTCTGCTTCTGAAACTTATACAAAGCACTGGTCCTCTAACATCCAATGCTTGTCAGTTAAGATGAGAAACGTGTGAGCTTCGTGAACGATGTAGTTCGTTTGAGCTGAAAAGTGACTGCCCTTACCTGAAACGAATTCGTGCTTATAGGAACACACAGAGCCTGGAATTTAACCCATTTCTGAAGGGAAACACACAGCATTGTTCTCATCGATGGATCACACTCTGCTTTAGAGCCAGAAGCACGCTCTTGCTTTCCAGGGTCTCTAAGACAGCAGGAAATGGGACTGTGATGAGAACAAAAGAACGGTGTTCCCTACACATACGGACCATATCTTGTACAACTCTGCCTCTGAAATTGATACAAAGCACAGGTACTCTAACATCCAATGCTTGTCAGTTAAGATGAGAAACGTGAGAGCTTCGTGAATGATGTAGATCGTTTGAGCTGAAAAGTGACTGCCCTTACTTGAAATGAAGTCTTGCTTGTAGGAACACACAGAGTCTGGAATTTAACCCATTTCTGAAGGGAAACACACAACAGTGTTCTCATCCATTGATCACACTCTGCTTTAGAGCATTAAGCAGACCCTAACTTTCTAGAGTCTCTAACAAAGCAAGAAACAAGAGTTTGCTTAGAACAAATGAATGGTGTTTCCTACACATACGGACCATATCTAGTCAAACTCTGCTTCTGAAACGGATACAAAGCACTGGTCCTCTAACATTCAATGCTTGTCAGTTAAGATGAGAAACGTGTGAGCTTCGTGTACGATGTAGTTCTTTTGATCTGAAAAATGACTGCACTTACTTGAAAAGAAGTCTTGCTTGTAGGAAGACACAGAGCCTGGAATTTAACTCCATTTCTGAAGGGAAACTCACAGCATAGTACTATTCGAGGGATCACACTCTGCTTTAGAGCAAGAAACACGCTCTTGCTTTCTAGAGTCTCTAATACAGCCGGAAACTTGAGTGTCCTCAGAACAAAAGAACTGTGTTTCCTACACATAGGGCCATATCTAGTTCAACTCTGCTTCTGAAACTGAAACAAACCACAGGTCCTCTAACATCCAATGCTTGTCAGTTTAGATGAGAAACGTGTGAGCTTTGTGAACGATGTAGTTCATTTGAGCTGAAAAGTGACTGCCCTTACTTGAATGAAGTCTTGATTGTAGGAAGACTCAGAGCATGGGATTTAACTCCATTTCTGAAGTGAAACACACAGCATAGTTCTCATCGATGGATCACACTCTGCTTTAGAGCAAGAAGCATGCTCTTGCTTTCTAGAGTCTCTAATACCGCAGGAAACGTGAGTGTGCTCAGAACAAAAGAACGGTGTTTCCTACACATATGGGCCATATCTAGTTCAACTCTGCTTCTGAAACTGAAACAAACCACAGGTCCTCTAACATCCAATGTTTGTCAGTTAAGATGAGAAATGTGTGAGCTTCGTGAACGATGTAGATCCTTTGAGCTGTAAAGTAACTGCCCCTACCTGAAACGAAGTCTTGCTTGTAGAAACACTCAGAGCCTGGGATTTAACTCCATTTCTGAAGTGAAACACACAGCAGAGTTCTCATCCATTGATCACACTCTGCTGCAGTGCCAGAAGCACGCTCTTGCTTTCCAGGGTCTCTAAGACAGCAGGAAATGTGAGTGTGATGAGAACAAAAGAAGGGTGTTCCCTACACATACGGACCATATCTAGTACAACTCTGCCTCCGAAATTGATACAAAGGACAGGTCCTGTAACATCCAATGCTTGTCTCTTAAGGTGAGAAACGTGGGAGCTTCGTGAACGATGTAGATCATTTGAGCTGAAAAGTTACTGCCCTTACTTGAAACGAAGTCTTGCTTTTAGGAAGACACAGAGCCTGGAATATAACTCCATTTCTGAAGGGAAACACACAGCATAGTTCTCATCGATGGATCACACTCTGCTTTAGAGGAAGAAACACGCTCTTGCTTTCTAGAGTCTCTAATAGAGCAGGAAACTTGAGTGTGCTCAGAACAAAAGAACTGTGTTTCCTACACATATGGGCCATATCTAGTTCAACTCTGCTTCTGAAACTGATACAAAGCACTGGTCCTCTAACATCCAATGCTTGTCAGTTAAGATGAGAAACGTGTGAGCTTCGTGAACGATGTAGTTCGTTTGAGGTGAAAAGTGACTGCCCGTACCTGAAAGGAATTTGTGCTTGTAGGAAGACACAGAGCCTGGAATATAACTCCATTTCTGAAGGGAAACACACAGCATAGTTCTCATCGATGGATCACACTCTGCTTTAGAGCAAGAAGCACGGTCTTGCTTTCTAGAGTCTCTAATACAGCAGGAAACATGAGTGCCCTCAGAACAAAAGAACTGTGTTTCCTACACATAGGGCCATATCTAGTTCAACTCTGCTTCTGAAACTGAAACAAACCACATGTCCTCTAACATCCAATGCTTGTCAGTTGAGATGAGAAATGTGTGAACTTGCTGAACGATGTAGTTCGTTTGAGGTGAAAAGTGACTGCCCGTACCTGAAAGGAATTTGTGCTTGTAGGAACACACAGAGCCTGGAATTTAACTCCATTTCTGAAGGGAAACACACAGCATAGTTCTCTTCGATGGATCACACTCTGCTTTAGAGCAAGTAGCATGCTCTTGCTTTCTAGAGTCTCTAAGAACGCAGAAAACGTGAGTGTGCACAGATGAAAAGAACGGTGTTTCCTATACAAACGGACCATATCTAGTTCAACTCTGCTTCTGAAACTGAAACAAACAAGAGGTCCTCTAACATCCAATGCTTCTCAGTTAAGATGAGAAACATGTGAGCTTCGTGAACGATGGAGTTCGTTTGAGCTGTAAAGTAACTGCCCTTACCTGAAACGAAGTCTTGCTTGTAGGAAGACTCAGAGACTGGGATTTAACTCCATTTCTGAAGTGAAACACACAACAGAGTTCTCATCCATTGATCACACTCTGCTTTAGAGCAAGAAGCACGCCCTAACTTTCTAGAGTCTCTAAGACAGCAAGAAACATGAATTTGCTGAGAACAAATGAACGGTGTTTCCTACATATACAGACCATATCTAGTCCAACTCTGCTTCTGAAACTGATACAAAGCACTGGTCCTCTAACATCCAATGCTTGTCAGTTAAGATGAGAAACGTGGAGCTTCATGAACGATGTATATCGTTTGAGCTGAAGAGTGACTGCACTTCCTTGAAAAGAAGTCTTGCTTGTAGGAAGACACAGAGCCTGGAATTTAACTCCATTTCTGAAGGGAAACACACAACATAGTTCTCATCAATGGTTCACACTCTGCTTTAGAGCAAGATGCACGCTCTTGCTTTCTAGAGTCTCTAATACAGCCGGAAACTTGAGTGTCCTCAGAACAAAAGAACTGTGTTTCCTACACATAAGGCCATATCTAGTTCAACTCTGCTTCTGAAACTGAAACAAACCACATGTCCTCTAACATCCAATGCTTGTCAGTTGAGATGAGAAACGTGTGAACTTGCTGAACGATGTAGTTCGTTTGAGCTGAAAAGTGACTGCCCTTACTTGAATGAAGTCTTGCTTGTAGGAAGACTCAGAGCATGGGATTTAACTCCATTTCTGAAGTGAAACACACAGCATAGTTCTCTTCGATGGATCACACTCTGCTTTAGAGCAAGAAGCATGCTCTTGCTTTCTAGAGTCTTTAATACCGCAGGAAGGTGAGTGTGCTCAGAACAAAAGAACAGTGTTTCCTACACATATGGGCCATATCTAGTTCAACTCTGCTTCTGAAACTTATACAAAGCACTGGTCCTCTAACATCCAATGCTTGTCAGTTAAGATGAGAAACGTGTGAGCTTCGTGAACGATGTAGTTCGTTTGAGCTGAAAAGTGACTGCCCTTACCTGAAACGAATTCGTGCTTATAGGAACACACAGAGCCTGGAATTTAACCCATTTCTGAAGGGAAACACACAGCATTGTTCTCATCGATGGATCACACTCTGCTTTAGAGCCAGAAGCACGCTCTTGCTTTCCAGGGTCTCTAAGACAGCAGGAAATGGGACTGTGATGAGAACAAAAGAACGGTGTTCCCTACACATACGGACCATATCTCGTACAACTCTGCCTCTGAAATTGATACAAAGCACAGGTACTCTAACATCCAATGCTTGTCAGTTAAGATGAGAAACGTGTGAGCTTCGTGAATGATGTAGATCGTTTGAGCTGAAAAGTGACTGCCCTTACTTGAAATGAAGTCTTGCTTGTAGGAACACACAGAGTCTGGAATTTAACTCCATTTCTGAAGGGAAACACACAACAGTGTTCTCATCCATTGATCACACTCTGCTTTAGAGCATGAAGCAGGCCCTAACTTTCTAGAGTCTCTAAGAAAGCAAGAAACAAGAGTTTGCTTAGAACAAATGAATGGTGTTTCCTACACATACGGACCATATCTAGTCAAACACTGCTTCTGAAACGGATACAAAGCACTGGTCCTCTAACATTCAATGCTTGTCAGTTTAGATGAGAAACGTGTGAGCTTTGTGAACGATGTAGTTCCTTTGAGCTGAAAAGTGACTGCCCTTACTTGCATGAAGTCTTGCTTGTAGGAAGACTCAGAGCATGGGATTTAACTCCATTTCTGAAGTGAAACACACAGCATAGTTCTCTTCGATGGATCACACTCTGCTTTAGAGCAAGAAGCATGCTCTTGCTTTCTAGAGTCTTTAATACCGCAGGAAGGTGAGTGTGCTCAGAACAAAAGAACAGTGTTTCCTACACATACGGGCCATATCTAGTTTAACTCTGCTTCTGAAACTTATACAAAGCACTGGTCCTCTAACATCCAATGCTTGTCAGTTAAGATGAGAAACGTGTGAGCTTCGTGAACGATGTAGTTCGTTTGAGCTGAAAAGTGACTGCCCTTACCTGAAACGAATTCGTGCTTATAGGAACACACAGAGCCTGGAATTTAACCCATTTCTGAAGGGAAACACACAGCATTGTTCTCATCGATGGATCACACTCTGCTTTAGAGCCAGAAGCACGCTCTTGCTTTCCAGGGTCTCTAAGACAGCAGGAAATGGGACTGTGATGAGAACAAAAGAACGGTGTTCCCTACACATACGGACCATATCTTGTACAACTCTGCCTCTGAAATTGATACAAAGCACAGGTACTCTAACATCCAATGCTTGTCAGTTAAGATGAGAAACGTGAGAGCTTCGTGAATGATGTAGATCGTTTGAGCTGAAAAGTGACTGCCCTTACTTGAAATGAAGTCTTGCTTGTAGGAACACACAGAGTCTGGAATTTAACCCATTTCTGAAGGGAAACACACAACAGTGTTCTCATCCATTGATCACACTCTGCTTTAGAGCATTAAGCAGACCCTAACTTTCTAGAGTCTCTAACAAAGCAAGAAACAAGAGTTTGCTTAGAACAAATGAATGGTGTTTCCTACACATACGGACCATATCTAGTCAAACTCTGCTTCTGAAACGGATACAAAGCACTGGTCCTCTAACATTCAATGCTTGTCAGTTAAGATGAGAAACGTGTGAGCTTCGTGTACGATGTAGTTCTTTTGATCTGAAAAATGACTGCACTTACTTGAAAAGAAGTCTTGCTTGTAGGAAGACACAGAGCCTGGAATTTAACTCCATTTCTGAAGGGAAACTCACAGCATAGTACTATTCGAGGGATCACACTCTGCTTTAGAGCAAGAAACACGCTCTTGCTTTCTAGAGTCTCTAATACAGCCGGAAACTTGAGTGTCCTCAGAACAAAAGAACTGTGTTTCCTACACATAGGGCCATATCTAGTTCAACTCTGCTTCTGAAACTGAAACAAACCACAGGTCCTCTAACATCCAATGCTTGTCAGTTTAGATGAGAAACGTGTGAGCTTTGTGAACGATGTAGTTCATTTGAGCTGAAAAGTGACTGCCCTTACTTGAATGAAGTCTTGATTGTAGGAAGACTCAGAGCATGGGATTTAACTCCATTTCTGAAGTGAAACACACAGCATAGTTCTCATCCATGGATCACACTCTGCTTTAGAGCAAGAAGCATGCTCTTGCTTTCTAGAGTCTCTAATACCGCAGGAAACGTGAGTGTGCTCAGAACAAAAGAACGGTGTTTCCTACACATATGGGCCATATCTAGTTCAACTCTGCTTCTGAAACTGAAACAAACCACAGGTCCTCTAACATCCAATGTTTGTCAGTTAAGATGAGAAATGTGTGAGCTTCGTGAACGATGTAGATCCTTTGAGCTGTAAAGTAACTGCCCCTACCTGAAACGAAGTCTTGCTTGTAGAAACACTCAGAGCCTGGGATTTAACTCCATTTCTGAAGTGAAACACACAGCAGAGTTCTCATCCATTGATCACACTCTGCTGCAGTGCCAGAAGCACGCTCTTGCTTTCCAGGGTCTCTAAGACAGCAGGAAATGTGAGTGTGATGAGAACAAAAGAAGGGTGTTCCCTACACATACGGACCATATCTAGTACAACTCTGCCTCCGAAATTGATACAAAGGACAGGTCCTGTAACATCCAATGCTTGTCTCTTAAGGTGAGAAACGTGGGAGCTTCGTGAACGATGTAGATCATTTGAGCTGAAAAGTTACTGCCCTTACTTGAAACGAAGTCTTGCTTTTAGGAAGACACAGAGCCTGGAATATAACTCCATTTCTGAAGGGAAACACACAGCATAGTTCTCATCGATGGATCACACTCTGCTTTAGAGGAAGAAACACGCTCTTGCTTTCTAGAGTCTCTAATAGAGCAGGAAACTTGAGTGTGCTCAGAACAAAAGAACTGTGTTTCCTACACATATGGGCCATATCTAGTTCAACTCTGCTTCTGAAACTGATACAAAGCACTAGTCCTCTAACATCCAATGCTTGTCAGTTAAGATGAGAAACGTGTGAGCTTCGTGAACGATGTAGTTCGTTTGAGGTGAAAAGTGACTGCCCGTACCTGAAAGGAATTTGTGCTTGTAGGAACACACAGAGCCTGGAATTTAACTCCATTTCTGAAGGGAAACACACAGCATAGTTCTCTTCGATGGATCACACTCTGCTTTAGAGCAAGTAGCATGCTCTTGCTTTCTAGAGTCTCTAAGAACGCAGAAAACGTGAGTGTGCACAGATGAAAAGAACGGTGTTTCCTATACAAACGGACCATATCTAGTTCAACTCTGCTTCTGAAACTGAAACAAACAAGAGGTCCTCTAACATCCAATGCTTCTCAGTTAAGATGAGAAACATGTGAGCTTCGTGAACGATGGAGTTCGTTTGAGCTGTAAAGTAACTGCCCTTACCTGAAACGAAGTCTTGCTTGTAGGAAGACTCAGAGACTGGGATTTAACTCCATTTCTGAAGTGAAACACACAACAGAGTTCTCATCCATTGATCACACTCTGCTTTAGAGCAAGAAGCACGCCCTAACTTTCTAGAGTCTCTAAGACAGCAAGAAACATGAATTTGCTGAGAACAAATGAACGGTGTTTCCTACATATACAGACCATATCTAGTCCAACTCTGCTTCTGAAACTGATACAAAGCACTGGTCCTCTAACATCCAATGCTTGTCAGTTAAGATGAGAAACGTGGAGCTTCATGAACGATGTATATCGTTTGAGCTGAAGAGTGACTGCACTTCCTTGAAAAGAAGTCTTGCTTGTAGGAAGACACAGAGCCTGGAATTTAACTCCATTTCTGAAGGGAAACACACAACATAGTTCTCATCAATGGTTCACACTCTGCTTTAGAGCAAGATGCACGCTCTTGCTTTCTAGAGTCTCTAATACAGCCGGAAACTTGAGTGTCCTCAGAACAAAAGAACTGTGTTTCCTACACATAAGGCCATATCTAGTTCAACTCTGCTTCTGAAACTGAAACAAACTACATGTCCTCTAACATCCAATGCTTGTCAGTTTAGATGAGAAACGTGTGAGCTTTGTGAACGATGTAGTTCATTTGAGCTTAAAAGTGACTGCCCTTACTTGAATGAAGTCTTGCTTGTAGGAAGACTCAGAGCATGGGATTTAACTCCATTTCAGAAGTGAAACACACAGCATAGTTCTCATCGATGGATCACACTCTGCTTTAGAGCAAGAAGCATGCTCTTGCTTTCTAGAGTCTCTAATACCGCAGGAAACGTGAGTGTGCTCAGAACAAAAGAACGGTGTTTCCTACACATATGGGCCATATCTAGTTCAACTCTGTTTCTGAAACTGAAACAAACCACAGGTCCTCTAACATCCAATGCTTGTCAGTTAAGATGAGAAATGTGTGAGCTTCGTGAACGATGTAGATCCTTTGAGCTGTAAAGTAACTGCCCTTACCTGAAACGAAGTCTTGCTTGTAGAAACACTCAGAGCCTGGGATTTAACTCCATTTCTGAAGTGAAACATACAGCAGAGTTAGCATCCATTGATCACACTCTGCTGCAGTGCCAGAAGCACGCTCTTGCTTTCCAGGGTCTCTAAGACAGCTGGAAATGTGAGTGTGATGAGAACAAAAGAAGGGTGTTCCCTACACATACGGACCATATGTAGTACAACTCTGCCTCCGAAATTGATACAAAGCACAGGTCCTCTAACATCCAATGCTTGTCAGTTGAGATGAGAAACGTGTGAACTTGCTGAACGATGTAGTTCGTTTGAGCTGAAAAGTGACTGCCCTTACTTGAATGAAGTCTTGCTTGTAGGAAGACTCAGAGCATGGGATTTAACTCCATTTCTGAAGTGAAACACACAGCATAGTTCTCTTCGATGGATCACACTCTGCTTTAGAGCAAGAAGCATGCTCTTGCTTTCTAGAGTCTTTAATACCGCAGGAAGGTGAGTGTGCTCAGAACAAAAGAACAGTGTTTCCTACACATACGGGCCATATCTAGTTCAACTCTGCTTCTGAAACTTATACAAAGCACTGCTCCTCTAACATCCAATGCTTGTCAGTTAAGATGAGAAACGTGTGAGCTTCGTGAACGATGTAGTTCGTTTGAGCTGAAAAGTGACTGCCCTTACCTGAAACGAATTCGTGCTTATAGGAACACACAGAGCCTGGAATTTAACCCATTTCTGAAGGGAAACACACAGCATTGTTCTCATCGATGGATCACACTCTGCTTTAGAGCCAGAAGCACGCTCTTGCTTTCCAGGGTCTCTAAGACAGCAGGAAATGGGACTGTGATGAGAAGAAAAGAACGGTGTTCCCTACACATACGGACCATATCTCGTACAACTCTGCCTCTGAAATTGATACAAAGCACAGGTACTCTAACATCCAATGCTTGTCAGTTAAGATGAGAAACGTGTGAGCTTCGTGAATGATGTAGATCGTTTGAGCTGAAAAGTGACTGCCCTTACTTGAAATGAAGTCTTGCTTGTAGGAACACACAGAGTCTGGAATTTAACCCATTTCTGAAGGGAAACACACAACAGTGTTCTCATCCATTGATCACACTCTGCTTTAGAGCATGAAGCAGGCCCTAACTTTCTAGAGTCTCTAAGAAAGCAAGAAACAAGAGTTTGCTTAGAACAAATGAATGGTGTTTCCTACACATACGGACCATATCTAGTCAAACTCTGCTTCTGAAACGGATACAAAGCACTGGTCCTCTAACATTCAATGCTTGTCAGTTTAGATGAGAAACGTGTGAGCTTTGTGAACGATGTAGTTCGTTTGAGCTGAAAAGTGACTGCCCTTACTTGCATGAAGTCTTGCTTGTAGGAAGACTCAGAGCATGGGATTTAACTCCATTTCTGAAGTGAAACACACAGCATAGTTCTCTTCGATGGATCACACTCTGCTTTAGAGCAAGAAGCATGCTCTTGCTTTCTAGAGTCTTTAATACCGCAGGAAGGTGAGTGTGCTCAGAACAAAAGAACAGTGTTTCCTACACATACGGGCCATATCTAGTTCAACTCTGCTTCTGAAACTTATACAAAGCACTGGTCCTCTAACATTCAATGCTTGTCAGTTAAGATGAGAAACGTGTGAGCTTCGTGAACGATGTAGTTCGTTTGAGCTGAAAAGTGACTGCCCTTACCTGAAACGAATTCGTGCTTATAGGAACACACAGAGCCTGGAATTTAACCCATTTCTGAAGGGAAACACACAGCATTGTTCTCATCGATGGATCACACTCTGCTTTAGAGCCAGAAGCACGCTCTTGCTTTCCAGGGTCTCTAAGACAGCAGGAAATGGGACTGTGATGAGAACAAAAGAACGGTGTTCCCTACACATACGGACCATATCTCGTACAACTCTGCCTCTGAAATTGATACAAAGCACAGGTACTCTAACATCCAATGCTTGTCAGTTAAGATGAGAAACGTGTGAGCTTCGTGAATGATGTAGATCGTTTGAGCTGAAAAGTGACTGCCCTCACTTGAAATGAAGTCTTGCTTGTAGGAACACACAGAGTCTGGAATTTAACCCATTTCTGAAGGGAAACACACAACAGTGTTCTCATCCATTGATCACACTCTGCTTTAGAGCATGAAGCAGGCCCTAACTTTCTAGAGTCTCTAAGAAAGCAAGAAACAAGAGTTTGCTTAGAACAAATGAATGGTGTTTCCTACACATACGGACCATATCTAGTCAAACTCTGCTTCTGAAACGGATACAAAGCACTGGTCCTCTAACATTCAATGCTTGTCAGTTAAGATGAGAAACGTGTGAGCTTCGTGTACGATGTAGTTCTTTTGATCTGAAAAATGACTGCACTTACTTGAAAAGAAGTCTTGCTTGTAGGAAGACACAGAGCCTGGAATTTAACTCCATTTCTGAAGGGAAACTCACAGCATAGTTCTCTTCGAGGGATCACACTCTGCTTTAGAGCAAGAAACACGCTCTTGCTTTCTAGAGTCTCTAATACAGCCGGAAACTTGAGTGTCCTCAGAACAAAAGAACTGTGTTTCCTACACATAGGGCCATATCTAGTTCAACTCTGTTTCTGAAACTGAAACAAACCACAGGTCCTCTAACATCCAATGCTTGTCAGTTTAGATGAGAAACGTGTGAGCTTTGTGAACGATGTAGTTCATTTGAGCTGAAAAGTGACTGCCCTTACTTGAATGAAGTCTTGATTGTAGGAAGACTCAGAGCATGGGATTTATCTCCATTTCTGAAGTGAAACACACAGCATAGTTCTCATCCATGGATCACACTCTGCTTTAGAGCAAGAAGCTTGCTCTTGCTTTCTAGAGTCTCTAATACCGCAGGAAACGTGAGTGTGCTCAGAACAAAAGAACGGTGTTTCCTACACATATGGGCCATATCTAGTTCAACTCTGCTTCTGAAACTGAAACAAACCACAGGTCCTCTAACATCCAATGTTTGTCAGTTAAGATGAGAAATGTGTGAGCTTCGTGAACGATGTAGATCCTTTGAGCTGTAAAGTAACTGCCCCTACCTGAAACGAAGTCTTGCTTGTAGAAACACTCAGAGCCTGGGATTTAACTCCATTTCTGAAGTGAAACACACAGCAGAGTTCTCATCCATTGATCACACTCTGCTGCAGTGCCAGAAGCACGCTCTTGCTTTCCAGGGTCTCTAAGACAGCAGGAAATGTGAGTGTGATGAGAACAAAAGAAGGGTGTTCCCTACACATACGGACCATATCTAGTACAACTCTGCCTCCGAAATTGATACAAAGGACAGGTCCTGTAACATCCAATGCTTGTCTCTTAAGGTGAGAAACGTGGGAGCTTCGTGAACGATGTAGATCATTTGAGCTGAAAAGTTACTGCCCTTACTTGAAACGAAGTCTTGCTTTTAGGAAGACACAGAGCCTGGAATATAACTCCATTTCTGAAGGGAAACACACAGCATAGTTCTCATCGATGGATCACACTCTGCTTTAGAGGAAGAAACACGCTCTTGCTTTCTAGAGTCTCTAATAGAGCAGGAAACTTGAGTGTGCTCAGAACAAAAGAACTGTGTTTCCTACACATATGGGCCATATCTAGTTCAACTCTGCTTCTGAAACTGATACAAAGCACTAGTCCTCTAACATCCAATGCTTGTCAGTTAAGATGAGAAACGTGTGAGCTTCGTGAACGATGTAGTTCGTTTGAGGTGAAAAGTGACTGCCCGTACCTGAAAGGAATTTGTGCTTGTAGGAACACACAGAGCCTGGAATTTAACTCCATTTCTGAAGGGAAACACACAGCATAGTTCTCTTCGATGGATCACACTCTGCTTTAGAGCAAGTAGCATGCTCTTGCTTTCTAGAGTCTCTAAGAACGCAGAAAACGTGAGTGTGCACAGATGAAAAGAACGGTGTTTCCTATACAAACGGACCATATCTAGTTCAACTCTGCTTCTGAAACTGAAACAAACAAGAGGTCCTCTAACATCCAATGCTTCTCAGTTAAGATGAGAAACATGTGAGCTTCGTGAACGATGGAGTTCGTTTGAGCTGTAAAGTAACTGCCCTTACCTGAAACGAAGTCTTGCTTGTAGGAAGACTCAGAGACTGGGATTTAACTCCATTTCTGAAGTGAAACACACAACAGAGTTCTCATCCATTGATCACACTCTGCTTTAGAGCAAGAAGCACGCCCTAACTTTCTAGAGTCTCTAAGACAGCAAGAAACATGAATTTGCTGAGAACAAATGAACGGTGTTTCCTACATATACAGACCATATCTAGTCCAACTCTGCTTCTGAAACTGATACAAAGCACTGGTCCTCTAACATCCAATGCTTGTCAGTTAAGATGAGAAACGTGGAGCTTCATGAACGATGTATATCGTTTGAGCTGAAGAGTGACTGCACTTCCTTGAAAAGAAGTCTTGCTTGTAGGAAGACACAGAGCCTGGAATTTAACTCCATTTCTGAAGGGAAACACACAACATAGTTCTCATCAATGGTTCACACTCTGCTTTAGAGCAAGATGCACGCTCTTGCTTTCTAGAGTCTCTAATACAGCCGGAAACTTGAGTGTCCTCAGAACAAAAGAACTGTGTTTCCTACACATAAGGCCATATCTAGTTCAACTCTGCTTCTGAAACTGAAACAAACCACATGTCCTCTAACATCCAATGCTTGTCAGTTTAGATGAGAAACGTGTGAGCTTTGTGAACGATGTAGTTCGTTTGAGCTTAAAAGTGACTGCCCTTACTTGAATGAAGTCTTGCTTGTAGGAAGACTCAGAGCATGGGATTTAACTCCATTTCAGAAGTGAAACACACAGCATAGTTCTCATCGATGGATCACACTCTGCTTTAGAGCAAGAAGCATGCTCTTGCTTTCTAGAATCTCTAATACCGCAGGAAACGTGAGTGTGCTCAGAACAAAAGAACGGTGTTTCCTACACATATGGGCCATATCTAGTTCAACTCTGTTTCTGAAACTGAAACAAACCACAGGTCCTCTAACATCCAATGCTTGTCAGTTAAGATGAGAAATGTGTGAGCTTCGTGAACGATGTAGATCCTTTGAGCTGTAAAGTAACTGCCCTTACCTGAAACGAAGTCTTGCTTGTAGAAACACTCAGAGCCTGGGATTTAACTCCATTTCTGAAGTGAAACATACAGCAGAGTTAGCATCCATTGATCACACTCTGCTGCAGTGCCAGAAGCACGCTCTTGCTTTCCAGGGTCTCTAAGACAGCTGGAAATGTGAGTGTGATGAGAACAAAAGAAGGGTGTTCCCTACACATACGGACCATATGTAGTACAACTCTGCCTCCGAAATTGATACAAAGCACAGGTCCTCTAACATCCAATGCTTGTCAGTTGAGATGAGAAACGTGTGAACTTGCTGAACGATGTAGTTCGTTTGAGCTGAAAAGTGACTGCCCTTACTTGAATGAAGTCTTGCTTGTAGGAAGAATCAGAGCATGGGATTTAACTCCATTTCTGAAGTGAAACACACAGCATAGTTCTCTTCGATGGATCACACTCTGCTTTAGAGCAAGAAGCATGCTCTTGCTTTCTAGAGTCTTTAATACCGCAGGAAGGTGAGTGTGCTCAGAACAAAAGAACAGTGTTTCCTACACATACGGGCCATATCTAGTTCAACTCTGCTTCTGAAACTTATACAAAGCACTGGTCCTCTAACATCCAATGCTTGTCAGTTAAGATGAGAAACGTGTGAGCTTCGTGAACGATGTAGTTCGTTTGAGCTGAAAAGTGACTGCCCTTACCTGAAACGAATTCGTGCTTATAGGAACACACAGAGCCTGGAATTTAACCCATTTCTGAAGGGAAACACACAGCATTGTTCTCATCGATGGATCACACTCTGCTTTAGAGCCAGAAGCACGCTCTTGCTTTCCAGGGTCTCTAAGACAGCAGGAAATGGGACTGTGATGAGAACAAAAGAACGGTGTTCCCTACACATACGGACCATATCTCGTACAACTCTGCCTCTGAAATTGATACAAAGCACAGGTACTCTAACATCCAATGCTTGTCAGTTAAGATGAGAAACGTGTGAGCTTCGTGAATGATGTAGATCGTTTGAGCTGAAAAGTGACTGCCCTTACTTGAAATGAAGTCTTGCTTGTAGGAACACACAGAGTCTGGAATTTAACCCATTTCTGAAGGGAAACACACAACAGTGTTCTCATCCATTGATCACACTCTGCTTTAGAGCATGAAGCAGGCCCTAACTTTCTAGAGTCTCTAAGAAAGCAAGAAACAAGAGTTTGCTTAGAACAAATGAATGGTGTTTCCTACACATACGGACCATATCTAGTCAAACTCTGCTTCTGAAACGGATACAAAGCACTGGTCCTCTAACATTCAATGCTTGTCAGTTTAGAGGAGAAACGTGTGAGCTTTGTGAACGATGTAGTTCGTTTGAGCTGAAAAGTGACTGCCCTTACTTGCATGAAGTCTTGCTTGTAGGAAGACTCAGAGCATGGGATTTAACTCCATTTCTGAAGTGAAACACACAGCATAGTTCTCTTCGATGGATCACACTCTGCTTTAGAGCAAGAAGCATGCTCTTGCTTTCTAGAGTCTTTAATACCGCAGGAAGGTGAGTGTGCTCAGAACAAAAGAACAGTGTTTCCTACACATACGGGCCATATCTAGTTCAACTCTGCTTCTGAAACTTATACAAAGCACTGGTCCTCTAACATCCAATGCTTGTCAGTTAAGATGAGAAACGTGTGAGCTTCGTGAACGATGTAGTTCGTTTGAGCTGAAAAGTGACTGCCCTTACCTGAAACGAATTCGTGCTTATAGGAACACACAGAGCCTGGAATTTAACCCATTTCTGAAGGGAAACACACAGCATTGTTCTCATCGATGGATCACACTCTGCTTTAGAGCCAGAAGCACGCTCTTGCTTTCCAGGGTCTCTAAGACAGCAGGAAATGGGACTGTGATGAGAACAAAAGAACGGTGTTCCCTACACATACGGACCATATCTCGTACAACTCTGCCTCTGAAATTGATACAAAGCACAGGTACTCTAACATCCAATGCTTGTCAGTTAAGATGAGAAACGTGTGAGCTTCGTGAATGATGTAGATCGTTTGAGCTGAAAAGTGACTGCCCTCACTTGAAATGAAGTCTTGCTTGTAGGAACACACAGAGTCTGGAATTTAACCCATTTCTGAAGGGAAACACACAACAGTGTTCTCATCCATTGATCACACTCTGCTTTAGAGCATGAAGCAGGCCCTAACTTTCTAGAGTCTCTAAGAAAGCAAGAAACAAGAGTTTGCTTAGAACAAATGAATGGTGTTTCCTACACATACGGACCATATCTAGTCAAACTCTGCTTCTGAAACGGATACAAAGCACTGGTCCTCTAACATTCAATGCTTGTCAGTTAAGATGAGAAACGTGTGAGCTTCGTGTACGATGTAGTTCTTTTGATCTGAAAAATGACTGCACTTACTTGAAAAGAAGTCTTGCTTGTAGGAAGACACAGAGCCTGGAATTTAACTCCATTTCTGAAGGGAAACTCACAGCATAGTTCTCTTCGAGGGATCACACTCTGCTTTAGAGCAAGAAACACGCTCTTGCTTTCTAGAGTCTCTAATACAGCCGGAAACTTGAGTGTCCTCAGAACAAAAGAACTGTGTTTCCTACACATAGGGCCATATCTAGTTCAACTCTGCTTCTGAAACTGAAACAAACCACAGGTCCTCTAACATCCAATGCTTGTCAGTTTAGATGAGAAACGTGTGAGCTTTGTGAACGATGTAGTTCATTTGAGCTGAAAAGTGACTGCCCTTACTTGAATGAAGTCTTGATTGTAGGAAGACTCAGAGCATGGGATTTAACTCCATTTCTGAAGTGAAACACACAGCATAGTTCTCATCCATGGATCACACTCTGCTTTAGAGCAAGAAGCATGCTCTTGCTTTCTAGAGTCTCTAATACCGCAGGAAACGTGAGTGTGCTCAGAACAAAAGAACGGTGTTTCCTACACATATGGGCCATATCTAGTTCAACTCTGCTTCTGAAACTGAAACAAACCACAGGTCCTCTAACATCAAATGTTTGTCAGTTAAGATGAGAAATGTGTGAGCTTCGTGAACGATGTAGATCCTTTGAGCTGTAAAGTAACTGCCCCTACCTGAAACGAAGTCTTGCTTGTAGAAACACTCAGAGCCTGGGATTTAACTCCATTTCTGAAGTGAAACACACAGCAGAGTTCTCATCCATTGATCACACTCTGCTGCAGTGCCAGAAGCACACTCTTGCTTTCCAGGGTCTCTAAGACAGCAGGAAATGTGAGTGTGATGAGAACAAAAGAAGGGTGTTCCCTACACATACAGACCATATCTAGTACAACTCTGCCTCCTAAATTGAAACAAAGCACAGGTCCTGTAACATCCAATGCTTGTCTGTTAAGGTGAGAAACGTGGGAGCTTCGTGAACGATGTAGATCATTTGAGCTGAAAAGTTACTGCCCTTACTTGAAACGAAGTCTTGCTTTTAGGAAGACACAGAGCCTGGAATATAACTCCATTTCTGAAGGGAAACACACAGCATAGTTCTCATCGATGGATCACACTCTGCTTTAGAGGAAGAAACACGCTCTTGCTTTCTAGAGTCTCTAATAGAGCAGGAAACTTGAGTGTGCTCAGAACAAAAGAACTGTGTTTCCTACACATATGGGCCATATCTAGTTCAACTCTGCTTCTGAAACTGATACAAAGCACTGGTCCTCTAACATCCAATGCTTGTCAGTTAAGATGAGAAACGTGTGAGCTTCGTGAACGATGTAGTTCGTTTGAGGTGAAAAGTGACTGCCCGTACCTGAAAGGAATTTGTGCTTGTAGGAACACACAGAGCCTGGAATTTAACTCCATTTCTGAAGGGAAACACACAGCATAGTTCTCTTCGATGGATCACACTCTGCTTTAGAGCAAGTAGCATGCTCTTGCTTTCTAGAGTCTCTAATAACGCAGAAAACGTAAGTGTGCACAGATGAAAAGAACGGTGTTTCCTATACAAACGGACCATATCTAGTTCAACTCTGCTTCTGAAACTGAAACAAACAAGAGGTCCTCTAACATCCAATGCTTCTCAGTTAAGATGAGAAACATGTGAGCTTCGTGAACGATGGAGTTCGTTTGAGCTGTAAAGTAACTGCCCTTACCTGAAACGAAGTCTTGCTTGTAGGAAGACTCAGAGACTGGGATTTAACTCCATTTCTGAAGTGAAACACACAACAGAGTTCTCATCCATTGATCACACTCTGCTTTAGAGCAAGAAGCACGCCCTAACTTTCTAGAGTCTCTAAGACAGCAAGAAACATGAATTTGCTGAGAACAAATGAACGGTGTTTCCTACATATACAGACCATATCTAGTCCAACTCTGCTTCTGAAACTGATACAAAGCACTGGTCCTCTAATATCCAATGCTTGTCAGTTAAGATGAGAAACGTGGAGCTTCATGAACGATGTATATCGTTTCAGCTGAAGAGTGACTGCACTTCCTTGAAAAGAAGTCTTGCTTGTAGGAAGACACAGAGCCTGGAATTTAACTCCATTTCTGAAGGGAAACTCACAGCATAGTTCTCTTCGAGGGATCACACTCTGCTTTAGAGCAAGAAACACGCTCTTGCTTTCTAGAGTCTCTAATACAGCCGGAAACTTGAGTGTCCTCAGAACAAAAGAACTGTGTTTCCTACACATAGGGCCATATCTAGTTCAACTCTGCTTCTGAAACTGAAACAAACCACAGGTCCTCTAACATCCAATGCTTGTCAGTTTAGATGAGAAACGTGTGAGCTTTGTGAACGATGTAGTTCATTTGAGCTGAAAAGTGACGGCCCTTACTTGAATGAAGTCTTGCTTGTAGGAAGACTCAGAGCATGGGATTTAACTCCATTTCTGAAGTGAAACACACAGCATAGTTCTCATCGATGGATCACACTCTGCTTTAGAGCAAGAAGCATGCTCTTTCTTTCTAGAGTCTCTAATACTGCAGGAAACGTGAGTGTGCTCAGAACAAAAGAACGGTGTTTCCTACACATATGGGCCATATCTAGTTCAACTCTGCATCTGAAACTGAAACAAACCACAGGTCCTCTAACATCCAATGTTTGTCATTTAAGATGAGAAATGTGTGAGCTTCGTGAACGATGTAGATCCTTTGAGCTGTAAAGTAACTGCCCCTACCTGAAACGAAGTCTTGCTTGTAGAAACACTCAGAGCCTGGGATTTAACTCCATTTCTGAAGTGAAACACACAGCAGAGTTCTCATCCATTGATCACACTCTGCTGCAGTGCCAGAAGCACGCTCTTGCTTTCCAGGGTCTCTAAGACAGCAGGAAATGTGAGTGTGATGAGAACAAAAGAAGGGTGTTCCCTACACATACGGACCATATCTAGTACAACTCTGCCTCCGAAATTGATACAAAGCACAGGTCCTGTAACATCCAATGCTTGTCTGTTAAGGTGAGAAACGTGGGAGCTTCGTGAATGATGTAGATCATTTGAGCTGAAAAGTTACTGCCCTTACTTGAAACGAAGTCTTGCTTTTAGGAAGACACAGAGCCTGGAATATAACTCCATTTCTGAAGGGAAACACACAGCATAGTTCTCATCGATGGATCACACTCTGCTTTAGAGGAAGAAACGCGCTCTTGCTTTCTAGAGTCTCTAATAGAGCAGGAAACTTGAGTGTGCTCAGAACAAAAGAACTGTGTTTCCTACACATATGGGCCATATCTAGTTCAACTCTGCTTCTGAAACTGATACAAAGCACTGGTCCTCTAACATCCAATGCTTGTCAGTTAAGATGAGAAACGTGTGAGCTTCGTGAACGATGTAGTTCGTTTGAGGTGAAAAGTGACTGCCCGTACCTGAAAGGAATTTGTGCTTGTAGGAACACACAGAGCCTGGAATTTAACTCCATTTCTGAAGGGAAACACACAGCATAGTTCTCTTCGATGGATCACACTCTGCTTTAGAGCAAGTAGCATGCTCTTGCTTTCTAGAGTCTCTAATAACGCAGAAAACGTGAGTGTGCACAGATGAAAAGAACGGTGTTTCCTATACAAACGGACCATATCTAGTTCAACTCTGCTTCTGAAACTGAAACAAACAAGAGGTCCTCTAACATCCAATGCTTCTCAGTTAAGATGAGAAACATGTGAGCGTCGTGAACGATGGAGTTCGTTTGAGCTGTAAAGTAACTGCCCTTACCTGAAACGAAGTCTTGCTTGTAGGAAGACTCAGAGACTGGGATTTAACTCCATTTCTGAAGTGAAACACACAACAGAGTTCTCATCCATTGATCACACTCTGCTTTAGAGCAAGAAGCACGCCCTAACTTTCTAGAGTCTCTAAGACAGCAAGAAACATGAATTTGCTGAGAACAAATGAACGGTGTTTCCTACATATACAGACCATATCTAGTCCAACTCTGCTTCTGAAACTGATACAAAGCACTGGTCCTCTAACATCCAATGCTTGTCAGTTAAGATGAGAAACGTGGAGCTTCATGAACGATGTATATCGTTTGAGGTGAAGAGTGACTGCACTTCCTTGAAAAGAAGTCTTGCTTGTAGGAAGACACAGAGCCTGGAATTTAACTCCATTTCTGAAGGGAAACACACAACATAGTTCTCATCGATGGATCACACTCTGCTTTAGAGCAAGAAGCACGGTCTTGCTTTCTAGAGTCTCTAATACAGCAGGAAACATGAGTGTCCTCAGAACAAAAGAACTGTGTTTCCTACACATAGGGCCATATCTAGTTCAACTCTGCTTCTGAAACTGAAACAAACCGCAGGTCCTCTAACATCCAATGCTTGTCAGTTGAGATGAGAAACGTGTGAACTTGCTGAACGATGTAGTTCGTTTGAGCTGAAAAGTGACTGCCCTTACTTGAATGAAGTCTTGCTTGTAGGAAGAATCAGAGCATGGGATTTAACTCCATTTCTGAAGTGAAACACACAGCATAGTTCTCTTCGATGGATCACACTCTGCTTTAGAGCAAGAAGCATGCTCTTGCTTTCTAGAGTCTTTAATACCGCAGGAAGGTGAGTGTGCTCAGAACAAAAGAACAGTGTTTCCTACACATACGGGCCATATCTAGTTCAACTCTGCTTCTGAAACTTATACAAAGCACTGGTACTCTAACATCCAATGCTTGTCAGTTAAGATGAGAAACGTGTGAGCTTCGTGAACGATGTAGTTCGTTTGAGCTGAAAAGTGACTGCCCTTACCTGAAACGAATTCGTGCTTATAGGAACACACAGAGCCTGAAATTTAACCCATTTCTGAAGGGAAACACACAGCATTGTTCTCATCGATGGATCACACTCTGCTTTAGAGCCAGAAGCACGCTCTTGCTTTCCAGGGTCTCTAAGACAGCAGGAAATGGGACTGTGATGAGAACAAAAGAACGGTGTTCCCTACACATACGGACCATATCTCGTACAACTCTGCCTCTGAAATTGATACAAAGCACAGGTACTCTAACATCCAATGCTTGTCAGTTAAGATGAGAAACGTGTGAGCTTCGTGAATGATGTAGATCGTTTGAGCTGAAAAGTGACTGCCCTTACTTGAAATGAAGTCTTGCTTGTAGGAACACACAGAGTCTGGAATTTAACCCATTTCTGAAGGGAAACACACAACAGTGTTCTCATCCATTGATCACACTCTGCTTTAGAGCATGAAGCAGGCCCTAACTTTCTAGAGTCTCTAAGAAAGCAAGAAACAAGAGTTTGCTTAGAACAAATGAATGGTGTTTCCTACACATACGGACCATATCTAGTCAAACTCTGCTTCTGAAACGGATACAAAGCACTGGTCCTCTAACATTCAATGCTTATCAGTTTAGATGAGAAACGTGTGAGCTTTGTGAACGATGTAGTTCGTTTGAGCTGAAAAGTGACTGCCCTTACTTGCATGAAGTCTTGCTTGTAGGAAGACTCAGAGCATGGGATTTAACTCCATTTCTGAAGTGAAACACACAGCATAGTTCTCTTCGATGGATCACACTCTGCTTTAGAGCAAGAAGCATGCTCTTGCTTTCTAGAGTCTTTAATACCGCAGGAAGGTGAGTGTGCTCAGAACAAAAGAACAGTGTTTCCTACACATACGGGCCATATCTAGTTCAACTCTGCTTCTGAAACTTATACAAAGCACTGGTCCTCTAACATCCAATGCTTGTCAGTTAAGATGAGAAACGTGTGAGCTTCGTGAATGATGTAGATCGTTTGAGCTGAAAAGTGACTGCCCTTACTTGAAATGAAGTCTTGCTTGTAGGAACACACAGAGTCTGGAATTTAACCCATTTCTGAAGGGAAACACACAACAGTGTTCTCATCCATTGATCACACTCTGCTTTAGAGCATGAAGCAGGCCCTAACTTTCTAGAGTCTCTAAGAAAGCAAGAAACAAGAGTTTGCTTAGAACAAATGAATGGTGTTTCCTACACATACGGACCATATCTAGTCAAACTCTGCTTCTGAAACGGATACAAAGCACTGGTCCTCTAACATTCAATGCTTATCAGTTAAGATGAGAAACGTGTGAGCTTCGTGTACGATGTAGTTCTTTTGATCTGAAAAATGACTGCACTTACTTGAAAAGAAGTCTTGCTTGTAGGAAGACACAGAGCCTGGAATTTAACTCCATTTCTGAAGGGAAACTCACAGCATAGTTCTCTTCGAGGGATCACACTCTGCTTTAGAGCAAGAAACACGCTCTTGCTTTCTAGAATCTCTAATACAGCCGGAAACTTGAGTGTCCTCAGAACAAAAGAACTGTGTTTCCTACACATAGGGCCATATCTAGTTCAACTCTGCTTCTGAAACTGAAACAAACCACAGGTCCTCTAACATCCAATGCTTGTCAGTTTAGATGAGAAACGTGTGAGCTTTGTGAACGATGTAGTTCATTTGAGCTGAAAAGTGACTGCCCTTACTTGAATGAAGTCTTGATTGTAGGAAGACTCAGAGCATGGGATTTAACTCCATTTCTGAAGTGAAACACACAGCATAGTTCTCATCGATGGATCACACTCTGCTTTAGAGCAAGAAGCATGCTCTTGCTTTCTAGAGTCTCTAATACCGCAGGAAACGTGAGTGTGCTCAGAACAAAAGAACGGTGTTTCCTACACATATGGGCCATATCTAGTTCAACTCTGCTTCTGAAACTGAAACAAACCACAGGTCCTCTAACATCCAATGTTTGTCAGTTAAGATGAGAAATGTGTGAGCTTCGTGAACGATGTAGATCCTTTGAGCTGTAAAGTAACTGCCCCTACCTGAAACGAAGTCTTGCTTGTAGAAACACTCAGAGCCTGGGATTTAACTCCATTTCTGAAGTGAAACACACAGCAGAGTTCTCATCCATTGATCACACTCTGCTGCAGTGCCAGAAGCACGATCTTGCTTTCCAGGGTCTCTAAGACAGCAGGAAATGTGAGTGTGATGAGAACAAAAGAAGGGTGTTCCCTACACATACGGACCATATCTAGTACAACTCTGCCTCCGAAATTGATACAAAGCACAGGTCCTGTAACATCCAATGCTTGTCTGTTAAGGTGAGAAACGTGGGAGCTTCGTGAACGATGTAGATCATTTAAGCTGAAAAGTTACTGCCCTTACTTGAAACGAAGTCTTGCTTTTAGGAAGACACAGAGCCTGGAATATAACTCCATTTCTGAAGGGAAACACACAGCATAGTTCTCATCGATGGATCACACTCTGCTTTAGAGGAAGAAACACGCTCTTGCTTTCTAGAGTCTCTAATAGAGCAGGAAACTTGAGTGTGCTCAGAACAAAAGAACTGTGTTTCCTACACATATGGGCCATATCTAGTTCAACTCTGCTTCTGAAACTGATACAAAGCACTGGTCCTCTAACATTCAATGCTTATCAGTTTAGATGAGAAACGTGTGAGCTTTGTGAACGATGTAGTTCGTTTGAGCTGAAAAGTGACTGCCCTTACTTGCATGAAGTCTTGCTTGTAGGAAGACTCAGAGCATGGGATTTAACTCCATTTCTGAAGTGAAACACACAGCATAGTTCTCTTCGATGGATCACACTCTGCTTTAGAGCAAGAAGCACGCTCTTGCTTTCTAGAGTATCTAATACAGCAGGAAATCTGATTGTGCCCAGAACAAAAGAACGGTGTTTCCTACACATACGGACTATATGTAGTCCAAATCTTCTCCTGAAACTGACACAATGCACTGGTCCTCTAACATCCAATGCTTGTCTGTTAAGATGAGAAACGTGTGAGCTCAGTGAACGATGTAGTTCGTTTGAGCTGAAAAGTGACTGCCCTTACCTGAAACGAAGTCTTGCCTGTAGGAAGACACAGAGCCTGGGATTTAACTCCATTTCTTAAGTGAAACACACAGCATTGTCTCATCCATTGATCACACTCTGCTTTAGAACAAGAAGCACGCTATTGCTTTCTAGATTCTCTAAAACAGCAGGAAATCTGAGTGTGCCCAGAACAAAAGAACAGTGTTTCCTACACATATGGACCATATCTAGTCCAACTCTTCTTCTGAAACTGATACAAAGCACTGGTCCTCTAACATCCAATGCTTGTCAATTAAGATGAGAAACCTGTGAGCTCGTGAATGATGTAGTTCATTTGAGCAGAAAAGTGACTGCCCTTACCTGAAACGAAGTCTTGCTTGTAGTAAGATACAGAGCCTGGGATTTAAGTCCATTTCTGAAGGGAAACACACAGCATAGTTCTCATCCATGGATCACACTCTGCTTTAGAACGAGAAGCACACTCTTGCTTTGTAGAGTCTCTAATACAGCAGGAAATCTGAGTGTGCCCGGAACAAAAGAACGGTGTTTCCTACACATATGGACCATATGTAGTCCAAATCTGCTTCTGAAACTGATACAAAGCACTGACCATCTAACATCCAATGCTTGTCAGTTAAGATGAGAAACGTGTGAGCTTCATGAACGATGTAGTTCGTTTGAGCAGAAAAGTGACTGCCCTTACCTGAAACGAAGACTTGCCTGTAGGAAATCTCAGAGCCTGGGATTTAACTCCATTTCTGAAGTGAAGCACACAGCATAGTTCTCATCCATGGATCACACTCTGCTCTAGAGCGAGAAGCACACTCTAGCTTTCTAGACTCTCTAATACAGCAGGAAATCTGAGTGTGCCCAGAACAAAAGAACGGTGTTTCCAACACATATGGACCATATGTAGTCCAAATCTGCTTCTGAAACTGATACAAAGCACTGACCCTCTAACATCCAATGCTTGTCAGTTAAGATGAGAAATGTGTGAGCTTCATGAATGATGTAGTTAGTTTGAGCAGAAAAGTGACAGCCCTTACCTGAATTTAAGTCTTGCTTGTAGGAAGACTCAGAGCCTGGGATTTAACTCCATTTCTGAAGGGAAACACACAGCATAGTTCTCATCCATGGATCACACTCTGCTTTAGAGCAAGAAGCACACTCTTGCTTTCTAGAGTCTCGAATGGAGCACGAAATCTGATTGTGCCCAGAACAATAGAACGGTGTTTCCTACACATACGGACTATATGTAGTCCTAATCTTCTTCTGAAACTGATACAATGCACTGGTCCTCTAATATCCAATGCTTGTCAGTTAAGATGAGAAACGTGTGAGCTTCGTGAACGATGTAGTTCCTTTGAGCAGAAAAGTGACTGCCCTTACCTGAAACGAAGTCTTGCCTGTAGGAAGACACAGAGTCTGCGATTTAACTCCATTTCTGAAGGGAAACACACAGCATAGTTCTCATCCATGGATCACACTCTGCTTTAGAGCGAGAAGCACACTCTTGCTTTGTAGAGTCTCTAATACAGCAGGAAATCTGAGTGTGCCCGGAACAAAAGAACGGTCTTTCCTACACTTATGGACCATATGTAGTCCAAATCTGCTTCTGAAACTGATACAAAGCACTGACCATCTAACATCCATTGCTTGTCAGTTAAGATGAGAAACGCGTGAGCTTCAGAACGATGTAGTTCGTTTGAGAAGAAAAGTGACTGCCCTTACCTGAAACGAAGTCTTGCTTGTAGGGAGACTCAGAGCCTGGGATTTAACTCCAATTCTGAAGTGAAACACACAGCATTATCTCATCCATTGATCACACTCTGCATTAGAACAAGAAGCACGCTCTTGCTTTCTAGAGTCTCTAAGACAGCAGGAAACGTGAGTATGCTGAGAACAAAAGAACGGTGTTTCCTACACATACGGACCATATCTAGTCCAACTCTGCTTCTGAAACTGATACAAAGCACTGGTCCTCTACCATCCAATGCTTGTCTGTTAAGATGAGAAATGTGTGAGCTCAGTGAACGATGTAGTTAGCTTGAGCTGAAAAGTGACTGACCTTACCTGAAACGAAGTCTTGCTTGTAGGAAGACACAGAGCCTGGGATTTAACTCCATTTCTGAAGGGAAACACACAGCATAGTTCTCATCCATGGATCACACTCTGCTTTAGAGCAAGAAGCACACTCTTGCTTTCTAGAGTATCTAATACAGCAGGAAATCTGATTGTGCCCAGAACAAAAGAACGATGTTTCCTACACATACGGACAATATCTAGTACAACTCTGCTTCTGAAACTGATACAATGCACTGGTCCTCTAACATCCAATGCTTGTCAGTTAAGATGAGAAACGTGTGAGGTTCATGAGCAATGTAGTTCCTTTGAGCAGAAAAGTGACTGCTCTTACTTGAAATGAAGTCTTGCTTGTAGGAAGACACAGAGTCTGCGATTTAACTCCATTTCTGAAGGGAAACACACAGCATAGTTCTCATCCATGGATCACACTCTGCTTTAGAGCGAGAAGCACACTCTTGCTTTGTAGAGTCTCTAATACAGCAGGAAATCTGAGTGTGCCCGGAACAAAAGAACGGTCTTTCCTACACTTATGGACCATATGTAGTCCAAATCTGCTTCTGAAACTGATACAAAGCACTGACCATCTAACATCCATTGCTTGTCAGTTAAGATGAGAAACGCGTGAGCTTCAGAACGATGTAGTTCGTTTGAGCAGAAAAGTGACTGCCCTTACCTGAAACGAAGTCTTGCCTGTAGGAAGACTCAGAGCCTGGGATTTAACTCCATTTCTGAAGTCAAGCACACAGCATAGTTCTCATCCATGGATCACACTCTGCTTTAGAGCAAGAAGCACACTCTTGCTTTCTAGAGTCTCTAAGACAGCAGGAAATCTGAGTGTGCCCAGAACAAAAGAACGGTGTTTCCTACACATACAGACTATATGTAGTCCAAATCTTCTTCTGAAACTGATAGAATGCACTGGTCCTCTAACATACAGTGCTTGTCAGTTAAGATGAGAAACGTGTGAGCTTTGTGAATGATGTATTTCCTTTGAACTGAAAAGTGACTGCCCTTCCCTGAAACGGAGTCTTGCCTGTAGGAAGACACAGAGCCTGGGATTTAACTCCATTTCTGAAGGGAAACACACAGCATTGTCTCATCCATTGATCACACTCTGCTTTAGAACAAGAAGCACGCTATTGCTTTCTAGATTCTCTAAGACAGCAGGAAATCTGAGTGTGCCCAGAACAAAAGAACGGTGTTTCCTACACATATGGACCATATCTAGTCCAACTCTTCTTCTGAAACTGATACAAAGCACTGGTCCTCTACCATCCAATGCTTGTCAATTAAGATGAGAAACGTGTGAGCTTCGTGAATGATGTAGTTCATTTGAGCAGAAAAGTGACTGCCTTAACCTGAAACGAAGTCTTGCCTGTAGGAAATCTCAGAGCATGGGATTTAACTCCATTTCTGAAGTGAAGCACACAGCATAGTTCTCATCCATGGATCACACTCTGCTTTAGAGCAAGAAGCACACTCTTGCTTTCTAGAGTCTCTAAGACAGCAGGAAATCTGAGTGTGCCCAGAACAAAAGAACGGTGTTTCCTACACATACGGACTATATGTAGTCCAAACCTTCTTCTGAAACTGATAGAATGCACTGGTCCTCTAACATCCAGTGCTTGTCAGTTAAGATGAGAAACGTGTGAGCTTTGTGAATGATGTAGTTCTTTGAACTGAAAAGTGACTGCCCTTACCTGAAACGAAGTCTTGCTTGTAGTAAGACACAGAGCCTGGGATTTAAGTCCATTTCTGAAGTGAAGCACACAGCATAGTTCTCATCCATGGATCACACTCTGCTCTAGAGCGAGAAGCACACTCTAGCTTTCTAGACTCTCTAATACAGCAGGAAATCTGAGTGTGCCCAGAACAAAAGAACGGTGTTTCCTACACATATGGACCATATGTAGTCCAAATCTGCTTCTGAAACTGATACAAAGCACTGACCCTCTAACATCCAATGCTTGTCAGTTAAGATGAGAAATGTGTGAGCTTCATGAACGATGTAGTTAGTTTGAGCAGAAAAGTGACAGCCCTTACCTGAATTTAAGTCTTCCTTGTAGGAAGACTCAGAGCCTGGGATTTAACTCCATTTCTGAAGTAAAACTCACAGCAGTGTAATCATCCATTGATCACACTCTGCTTTAGAACAAGAAGCATGCTCTTGCTTTCTAGAGTCTCTAAGACAGCAGGAAACGTGAGTGTGCTGAGAACAAAAGAACGGTGTTTCCTACACATACAGTCTATATGTAGTCCAAATCTTCTTCTGAAACTGATACAATGCACTGGTCCTCTAACATCCAATGCTTGTCAGTTCAGATGAGAAACGTGTGAGCTTCATGAATGATGTAGTTCCTTTAATCAGAAAAGTGACTGCCCTTACCTGAAACGAAGTCTTGCTTGTAGGGAGACTCAGAGCCTGGGATTTAACTCCATTTCTGAAGTGAAACACACAGCATTGTCTCATCCATTGATCACACTCTGCTTTAGAACAAGAAGCACACTCTTGCTTTCTAGAATCTCTAAGACAGCAGGAAACATGAGTGTGCTGAGAACAAAAGAACGGTGTTTCCTACACACACGGACCATATCTAGTCCAACTCTGCTTCTGAAACTGATAAAAAGCACTGGTCCTCTAACATCCAATGCTTGTCTGTTAAGATGAGAAACGTGTGAGCTCAGTGAACGATGTAGTTCGTTTTAGCTGAAAAGTGACTGCCCTTACCTGAAACGAAGTCTTGCTTGTAGGAAAGCACAGAGCCTGGGATTTAACTCCATTTCTGAAGGGAAACACACAGCATAGTTCTCATCCATGGATCACACTCTGCTTTAGAGCGAGAAGCACACTCTTGCTTTGTAGATTCTCTAATACAGCAGAAAATCTGAGTGTGCCCGGAACAAAAGAACGGTGTTTCCTACACATATGGACCATATGTAGTCCAAATCTGCTTCTGAAACTGATACAAAGCACTGACCATCTAAGATCCAATGCTTGTCAGTTAAGATGAGAAACGTATGAGCTTCGTGAACGATGTAGTTCGTTTAAGCAGAAAAGTGACTGCCCTTACCTGAATTGAAGTCTTGCTTGTAGAAAGACTCAGAGCCTGGGATTTAACTCCTTTTCTGAAGTGAAACACACAGCATAGTTCTCATCCATGGATCAAACTCTGCTTTAGAGCAAGAAGCACACTCTTGCTTTCTAGAGTCTCTAAGACAGCAGGAAATCTGAGTGTGCCCAGAACAAAAGAACGGTGTTTCCTACACATACAGACTATATGTAGTCCAAATCTTCTTCTGAAACAGATAGAATGCACTGGTCCTCTAACATCCAATGCTTGTCAGTTAAGATGAGAAACGTGTGAGCTTTGTGAATGATGTAGTTCCTTTCAACTGAAAAGTGACTGCCCTTACCTGAAACGAAGTCTTGCTTGTAGTAAGACACAGAGCCTGGGATTTAAGTCCATTTCTGAAGCGAAACACACAGCATAGTTCTCATCCATGGATCACACTCTGCTTTTGATCGAGAAGCACACTCTACCTTTCTAGAGTCTCTAATACAGCAGGAAATCTGAGTGTGCCCAGAACAAAAGAACGGTGTTTCCTACACATATGGACCATATGTAGTCCAAATCTGCTTCTGAAACTGATACAAACCACTGACCGTCTAACATCAAATGCTTGTCAGTTAAGATGAGAAACGTGTGAGGTTCGTGAGCAATGTAGTTCCTTTGAGCAGAAAAGTGACTGCCCTTACCTGAAACGAAGTCTTGCCTGTAGGAAGACACAGAGTCTGCGATTTAACTCCATTTCTGAAGGGAAACACACAGCATAGTTCTCATCCATGGATCACACTCTGCTTTAGAGCGAGAAGCACACTCTTGCTTTGTAGAGTCTCTAATACAGCAGGAAATCTGAGTGTGCCCGGAACAAAAGAACGGTCTTTCCTACACTTATGGACCATATGTAGTCCAAATCTGCTTCTGAAACTGATACAAAGCACTGACCATCTAACATCCATTGCTTGTCAGTTAAGATGAGAAACGTGTGAGCTTCAGAACGATGTAGTTCGTTTGAGAAGAAAAGTGACTGCCCTTACCTGAAACGAAGTCTTGCCTGTAGGAAGACTCAGAGCCTGGGATTTAACTCCATTTCTGAAGTCAAGCACACAGCATAGTTCTCATCCATGGATCACACTCTGCTTTAGAGCAAGAAGCACACTCTTGCTTTCTAGAGTCTCTAAGACAGCAGGAAATCTGAGTGTGCCCAGAACAAAAGAACGGTGTTTCCTACACATACAGACTATATGTAGTCCAAATCTTCTTCTGAAACTGATAGAATGCACTGGTCCTCTAACATACAGTGCTTGTCAGTTAAGATGAGAAACGTGTGAGCTTTGTGAATGATGTATTTCCTTTGAACTGAAAAGTGACTGCCCTTCCCTGAAACGGAGTCTTGCCTGTAGGAAGACACAGAGCCTGGGATTTAACTCCATTTCTGAAGGGAAACACACAGCATTGTCTCATCCATTGATCACACTCTGCTTTAGAACAAGAAGCACGCTATTGCTTTCTAGATTCTCTAAGACAGCAGGAAATCTGAGTGTGCCCAGAACAAAAGAACGGTGTTTCCCTCACATATGGACCATATCTAGTCCAACTCTTCTTCTGAAACTGATACAAAGCACTGGTCCTCTACCATCCAATGCTTGTCAATTAAGATGAGAAACGTGTGAGCTTCGTGAATGATGTAGTTCATTTGAGCAGAAAAGTGACTGCCTTAACCTGAAACGAAGTCTTGCCTGTAGGAAATCTCAGAGCATGGGATTTAACTCCATTTCTGAAGTGAAGCACACAGCATAGTTCTCATCCATGGATCACACTCTGCTTTAGAGCAAGAAGCACACTCTTGCTTTCTAGAGTCTCTAAGACAGCAGGAAATCTGAGTGTGCCCAGAACAAAAGAACGGTGTTTCCTACACATACGGACTATATGTAGTCCAAACCTTCTTCTGAAACTGATAGAATGCACTGGTCCTCTAACATCCAGTGCTTGTCAGTTAAGATGAGAAACGTGTGAGCTTTGTGAATGATGTAGTTCTTTGAACTGAAAAGTGACTGCCCTTACCTGAAACGAAGTCTTGCTTGTAGTAAGACACAGAGCCTGGGATTTAAGTCCATTTCTGAAGGGAAACACACAGCATAGTTCTCATCCATGGATCACACTCTGCTCTAGAGCGAGAAGCACACTCTAGCTTTCTAGACTCTCTAATACAGCAGGAAATCTGAGTGTGCCCAGAACAAAAGAACGGTGTTTCCTACACATATGGACCATATGTAGTCCAAATCTGCTTCTGAAACTGATACAAAGCACTGACCCTCTAACATCCAATGCTTGTCAGTTAAGATGAGAAATGTGTGAGCTTCATGAACGATGTAGTTAGTTTGAGCAGAAAAGTGACAGCCCTTACCTGAATTTAAGTCTTCCTTGTAGGAAGACTCAGAGCCTGGGATTTAACTCCATTTCTGAAGTAAAACTCACAGCAGTGTAATCATCCATTGATCACACTCTGCTTTAGAACAAGAAGCATGCTCTTGCTTTCTAGAGTCTCTAAGACAGCAGGAAACGTGAGTGTGCTGAGAACAAAAGAACGGTGTTTCCTACACATACAGTCTATATGTAGTCCAAATCTTCTTCTGAAACTGATACAATGCACTGGTCCTCTAACATCCAATGCTTGTCAGTTAAGATGAGAAACGTGTGAGCTTCATGAATGATGTAGTTCCTTTAATCAGAAAAGTGACTGCCCTTACCTGAAACGAAGTCTTGCTTGTAGGGAGACTCAGAGCCTGGGATTTAACTCCATTTCTGAAGTGAAACACATAGCATTGTCTCATCCATTGATCACACTCTGCTTTAGAACAAGAAGCACACTCTTGCTTTCTAGAATCTCTAATACAGCAGGAAACATGAGTGTGCTGAGAACAAAAGAACGGTGTTTCCTACACACACGGATCATATCTAGTCCAACTCTGCTTCTGAAACTGATAAAAAGCACTGGTCCTCTAACATCCAATGCTTGTCTGTTAAGATGAGAAACGTGTGAGCTCAGTGAACGATGTAGTTCGTTTTAGCTGAAAAGTGACTGCCCTTACCTGAAACGAAGTCTTGCTTGTAGGAAAGCACAGAGCCTGGGATTTAACTCCATTTCTGAAGGGAAACACACAGCATAGTTCTCATCCATAGATCACACTCTGCTTTAGAGCGAGAAGCACACTCTTGCTTTGTAGATTCTCTAATACAGCAGAAAATCTGAGTGTGCCCGGAACAAAAGAACGGTGTTTCCTACACATATGGACCATATGTAGTCCAAATCTGCTTCTGAAACTGATACAAAGCACTGACCATCTAAGATCCAATGCTTGTCAGTTAAGATGAGAAACGTATGAGCTTCGTGAACGATGTAGTTCGTTTAAGCAGAAAAGTGACTGCCCTTACCTGAAACGAAGTCTTGCTTGTAGGAAAGCACAGAGCCTGGGATTTAACTCCATTTCTGAAGGGAAACACACAGCATAGTTCTCATCCATGGATCACACTCTGCTTTAGAGCAAGAAGCACACTCTTGCTTTCTAGAGTCTCTAAGACAGCAGGAAATGTGAGTGTGCCCAGAACAAAAGAACGGTGTTTCCTACACATACGGACTATATGTAGTCCAAATCTTCTTCTGAAACTGATAGAATGCACTGGTCCTCTAACATCCAATGCTTGTCAGTTAAGATGAGAAACGTGTGAGCTTTGTGAATGATGTAGTTCCTTTCAACTGAAAAGTGACTGCCCTTACCTGAAACGAAGTCTTGCTTGTAGTAAGACACAGAGCCTGGGATTTAAGTCCATTTCTGAAGGGAAACACACAGCATAGTTCTCATCCATGGATCACACTCTGCTTTTGATCGAGAAGCACACTCTACCTTTCTAGAGTCTCTAATACAGCAGGAAATCTGAGTGTGCCCAGAACAAAAGAACGGTGTTTCCTACACATATGGACCATATGTAGTCCAAATCTGCTTCTGAAACTGATACAAACCACTGACCGTCTAACATCAAATGCTTGTCAGTTAAGATGAGAAACGTGTGAGCTTCGTGAACGATGTAGTTAGTTTGAGCATAAAAGTGACTGCCCTTACCTGAATTGAAGTCTTGCTTGTAGGAAGACTCAGATCCTGGGATTTAACTCCATTTCTGAAGGGAAACACACAGCATAGTTCTCATCCATTGATCACACTCTGCTTTAGAGCGAGAAGCACAGTCTTCCTTTGTAGAGTCTCTAATACAGCAGGAAATCTGAGTGTGCCCGGAACAAAAGAACGGTGTTTCCTACACATATGAACCATATGTAGTCCAAATCTGCTTCTGAAACTGATACAAAGCACTGGTCCTCTAACATCCAATGGTTGTCAGTTAAGATGAGAAACGTGTGAGCTTCATGAACGATGTAGTTCGTTTGAGCAGAAAAGTGACTGCCCTTACCTGAAACGAAGTCTTGCCTGTAGGAAATCTCAGAGCCTGGGATTTAACTCCATTTCTGAAGTGAAGCACACAGCATAGTTCTCATCCATGGATCACACTCTGCTTTAGAGCAAGAAGCACACTCTTGCTTTCTAGAGTCTCTAAGACAGCAGGAAATCTGAGTGTGCCCAGAACAAAAGAACGGTGTTTCCTACACATACGGACTATATGTAGTCCAAATCTTCTTCTGAAACTGATAGAATGCACTGGTCCTCTAACATCCAGTGCTTGTCAGTTAAGATGAGAAACGTGTGAGCTTTGTGAATGATGTAGTTCTTTGAACTGAAAAGTGACTGCCCTTACCTGAAACGAAGTCTTGCTTGTAGTAAGACACAGAGCCTGGGATTTAACTCCATTTCTGAAGGGAAACACACAGCATAGTTCTCATCCATGGATCACACTCTGCTCTAGAGCGAGAAGCACACTCTAGCTTTCTAGATTCTCTAATACAGCAAGAAATCTGAGTGTGCCCAGAACAAAAGAACGGTGTTTCCTACACATATGGACCATATGTAGTCCAAATCTGCTTCTGAAACTGATACAAAGCACTGACCCTCTAACATCCAATGCTTGTCAGTTAAGATGAGAAATGTGTGAGCTTCATGAACGATGTAGTTAGTTTGAGCAGAAAAGTGACAGCCCTTACCTGAATTTAAGTCTTGCTTGTAGGAAGACTCAGAGCCTGGGATTTAACTCCATTTCTGAAGTAAAACTCACAGCAGTGTAATCATCCATTGATCACACTCTGCTTTAGAACAAGAAGCATGCTCTTGCTTTCTAGAGTCTCTAAGACAGCAGGAAACGTGAGTGTGCTGAGAACAAAAGAACGGTGTTTCCTACACATACAGCCTATATGTAGTCCAAATCTTCTTCTGAAACTGATACAAAGCAGTGGTCCTCTAACATCCAATGCTTGTCAGTTAAGATGAGAAACGTGTGAGCTTCATGAATGATGTAGTTCCTTTAATCAGAAAAGTGACTGCCCTTACCTGAAATGAAGTCTTGCTTGTAGGGAGACTCAGAGCCTGGGATTTAACTCCATTTCTGAAGTGAAACACACAGCATTGTCTCGTCCATTGATCACACTCTGCTTTAGAACAAGAAGCACACTCTTGCTTTCTAGAATCTCTAAGACAGCAGGAAACATGAGTGTGCTGAGAACAAAAGAACGGTGTTTCCTACACACACGGACCATATCTAGTCCAACTCTGCTTCTGAAACTGATAAAAAGCACTGGTCCTCTAACATCCAATGCTTGTCTGTTAAGATGAGAAACGTGTGAGCTCAGTGAACGATGTAGTTCGTTTTAGCTGAAAAGTGACTGCCCTTACCTGAAACGAAGTCTTGCTTGTAGGAAAGCACAGAGCCTGGGATTTAACTCCATTTTCTGAAGGGAAACACACAGCATAGTTCTCATCCATAGATCACACTCTGCTTTAGAGCGAGAAGCACACTCTTGCTTTGTAGATTCTCTAATACAGCAGAAAATCTGAGTGTGCCCGGAACAAAAGAACGGTGTTTCCTACACATATGGACCATATGTAGTCCAAATCTGCTTCTGAAACTGATACAAAGCACTGACCATCTAAGATCCAATGCTTGTCAGTTAAGATGAGAAACGTATGAGCTTCGTGAACGATGTAGTTCGTTTAAGCAGAAAAGTGACTGCCCTTACCTGAAACGAAGTCTTGCTTGTAGGAAAGCACAGAGCCTGGGATTTAACTCCATTTCTGAAGGGAAACACACAGCATAGTTCTCATCCATGGATCACACTCTGCTTTAGAGCAAGAAGCACACTCTTGCTTTCTAGAGTCTCTAAGACAGCAGGAAATCTGAGTGTGCCCAGAACAAAAGAACGGTGTTTCCTACACATACGGACTATATGTAGTCCAAATCTACTTCTGAAACTGATAGAATGCACTGGTCCTCTAACATCCAATGCTTGTCAGTTAAGATGAGAAACGTGTGAGCTTTGTGAATGATGTAGTTCCTTTCAACTGAAAAGTGACTGCCCTTACCTGAAACGAAGTCTTGCTTGTAGTAAGACACAGAGCCTGGGATTTAAGTCCATTTCTGAAGGGAAACACACAGCATAGTTCTCATCCATGGATCACACTCTGCTTTTGATCGAGAAGCACACTCTACCTTTCTAGAGTCTCTAATACAGCAGGAAATCTGAGTGTGCCCAGAACAAAAGAACGGTGTTTCCTACACATATGGACCATATGTAGTCCAAATCTGCTTCTGAAACTGATACAAACCACTGACCGTCTAACATCAAATGCTTGTCAGTTAAGATGAGAAACGTGTGAGCTTCGTGAACGATGTAGTTAGTTTGAGCATAAAAGTGACTGCCCTTACCTGAATTGAAGTCTTGCTTGTAGGAAGACTCAGATCCTGGGATTTAACTCCATTTCTGAAGGGAAACACACAGCATAGTTCTCATCCATTGATCACACTCTGCTTTAGAGCGAGAAGCACAGTCTTCCTTTGTAGAGTCTCTAATACAGCAGGAAATCTGAGTGTGCCCGGAACAAAAGAACGGTGTTTCCTACACATATGGACCATATGTAGTCCAAATCTGCTTCTGAAACTGATACAAAGCACTGGTCCTCTAACATCCAATGGTTGTCAGTTAAGATGAGAAACGTGTGAGCTTCATGAACGATGTAGTTCGTTTGAGCAGAAAAGTGACTGCCCTTACCTGAAACGAAGTCTTGCCTGTAGGAAATCTCAGAGCCTGGGATTTAACTCCATTTCTGAAGTGAAGCACACAGCATAGTTCTCATCCATGGATCACACTCTGCTTTAGAGCAAGAAGCACACTCTTGCTTTCTAGAGTCTCTAAGACAGCAGGAAATCTGAGTGTGCCCAGAACAAAAGAACGGTGTTTCCTACACATACGGACTATATGTAGTCCAAATCTTCTTCTGAAACTGATAGAATGCACTCGTCCTCTAACATCCAGTGCTTGTCAGTTAAGATGAGAAACGTGTGAGCTTTGTGAATGATGTAGTTCTTTGAACTGAAAAGTGACTGCCCTTACCTGAAACGAAGTCTTGCTTGTAGTAAGACACAGAGCCTGGGATTTAACTCCATTTCTGAAGGGAAACACACAGCATAGTTCTCATCCATGGATCACACTCTGCTCTAGAGCGAGAAGCACACTCTAGCTTTCTAGATTCTCTAATACAGCAAGAAATCTGAGTGTGCCCAGAACAAAAGAACGGTGTTTCCTACACATATGGACCATATGTAGTCCAAATCTGCTTCTGAAACTGATACAAAGCACTGACCCTCTAACATCCAATGCTTGTCAGTTAAGATGAGAAATGTGTGAGCTTCATGAACGATGTAGTTAGTTTGAGCAGAAAAGTGACAGCCCTTACCTGAATTTAAGTCTTGCTTGTAGGAAGACTCAGAGCCTGGGATTTAACTCCATTTCTGAAGTAAAACTCACAGCAGTGTAATCATCCATTGATCACACTCTGCTTTAGAACAAGAAGCATGCTCTTGCTTTCTAGAGTCTCTAAGACAGCAGGAAACGTGAGTGTGCTGAGAACAAAAGAACGGTGTTTCCTACACATACAGCCTATATGTAGTCCAAATCTTCTTCTGAAACTGATACAAAGCAGTGGTCCTCTAACATCCAATGCTTGTCAGTTAAGATGAGAAACGTGTGAGCTTCATGAATGATGTAGTTCCTTTAATCAGAAAAGTGACTGCCCTTACCTGAAATGAAGTCTTGCTTGTAGGGAGACTCAGAGCCTGGGATTTAACTCCATTTCTGAAGTGAAACACACAGCATTGTCTCGTCCATTGATCACACTCTGCTTTAGAACAAGAAGCACACTCTTGCTTTCTAGAATCTCTAAGACAGCAGGAAACATGAGTGTGCTGAGAACAAAAGAACGGTGTTTCCTACACACACGGACCATATCTAGTCCAACTCTGCTTCTGAAACTGATACAATGCACTGGTCCTCTAACATCCAATGCTTGTCTGTTAAGATGAGAAACATGTGAGCTTCATGAATGATGTAGTTCCTTTAATCAGAAAAGTGACTGCCCTTACCTGAAATGAAGTCTTGCTTGTAGGGAGACTCAGAGCCTGGGATTTAACTCCATTTCTGAAGTGAAACACACAGCATTGTCTCGTCCATTGATCACACTCTGCTTTAGAACAAGAAGCACACTCTTGCTTTCTAGAATCTCTAAGACAGCAGGAAACATGAGTGTGCTGAGAACAAAAGAACGGTGTTTCCTACACATATGGACCATATGTAGTCCAAATCTGCTTCTGAAACTGATACAAAGCACTGGTCCTCTATCATCCAATGGTTGTCAGTTAAGATGAGAAACGTGTGAGCTTCGTGAAGGATATAGTTCCTTTGAGAAGAAAAGTGACTGCCCTTACCTGAAACGAAGTCTTGCTTGTAGGGAGAATCAGAGCATGGGATTTAACTACATTTCTGAAGAGAAACACACAACATTGTCTCATCCATTGATCACACTCTGCTTTAGAAGAAGAAGCACGCTCTTGCTATCTAGAGTCTCTAAGACAGAAAGAAACATGAGTGTGCTGAGAAGAAAAGACCGGTGTTTCCTACACATACGGACCATATCTAGTCCAACTCTGCTTCTGAAACTGATACAAAACACTGGTCCTCTAACATCCAATGCTTGTCTGTTAAGATGAGAAACGTGTGAGCTCAGTGAACGATGTAGTTCCTTTGAGCCGAAAAGTGACTGCCCTTACATGAAACGAAGTCTTGCTTGTAGGAAGACTCAGAGCATGGGATTTAACTCCATTTCTGAAGTGAAACACACAGCAGTGTTCTCATCCATTGATCACACTCTACTTTAGAACAAGAAGCACGATCGCGCTTTCTAGAGTCTCTAAGACAGCAGGAAACGTGAGTTTGCTGAGAACAAAAGAACGGTGTTTCCTACACATACGGACCATATCTAGTCCAACTCTGCTTCTGAAACTGATACAAAGCACTGGTCCTCTAACATCCAATGCTTGTCTGTTAAGATGAGAAACGTGTGGGCTCCGTGAACGATGTAGTTCGTTTGAGCTGAAAAGTGACTGCCCTTACCTGAAAAGAAGTCTTGCTTGTAGGAAGACACAGAGCCTGGGATTTAACTCCTTTTCTGAAGGGAAACACACAGCATAGTTCTCTTCCATGGATCACACTCTGCTTTAGAGCGAGAAGCACGCTCTTGCTTTCTACAGTCTCTAAGACAGCAGGAAACGTGAGTGTGCTAAGAACAAATGAACGGTGTTTCCTACACATACGGACCATATCTAGTCCAACTCTGCTTCTGAAAGTGATACAAAGCACTGGTCCTCTAACATCCAATGCTTGTCAGTTAAGATGAGAAACATGTGTGCTTAGTGAATGATCTAGTTCCTTTGAACTGAAAAGTGACTGCCCTTACCTGAAACGAAGTCTTGCTTGTAGTAAGAAACAGAGCCTGGAATTTAAGTCCATTTCTGAATGGAAATACACAGCCAGTTCTCATTCATGGATCACACTCTGCTTTAGAGCGAGAAGCACACTCTTTCTTTCTAGATTCTCTAATACAGCAGGACATCTGAGTGTGCCCAGAACAAAAGAAGGGTGTTTCCTACACATATGGACCTTATGTAGTCCAAATCTGCTTCTGAAACTGATACAAAGCACTGACCATCTTACATCCAATGCTTGTCAGTTAAGATGAGAAATGTGTGAGCCTCGTGAACGGTGTAGTTCGTTTGAGCAGAAAAGTGACTGCCCTTACCTGAATTGAAGTCTTGCTTGTAGGAAGACTCAGAGCCTGGGATTTAACTCCATTTCTGAAGTAAAACACACAGCCGTGTAATCATCCATTGATCAAACTCTGCTTTAGAACAAGAAGCACGCTCTTGCTTTCTACATTCTCTAAGACAGCAGGAAATGTGAGTGTGCTGAGAACAAAAGAACGGTGTTTCCTACACTTACGGACATTATATAGTCCAACTCTGCATCTGAAACTGATACAAAACACTGGTCCTCTAAAATCCAATGCTTGTCTGTTAAGATGAGAAACGTGTGAGCTTCGTGAATGATGTAGTTCGTTTGAGCTGAAAAGTGACGGCCCTTACATGAAACGAAGTCTTGCTTGTAGTAAGACACAGAGCCTGGGATTTAAGACCATTACTGAAGGGAAACACACAGCATAGTTCTCATCCATGGATCACACTCTGCTTTAGAGCGAGAAGCACACTCTTTCTTTCTAGATTATCTAATACAGCAGGAAATCTGAGTGTGCCCAGAACACAAGAAGGGTGTTTCCTACACATATGGACCTTATGTAGTCCAAATCTGCTTCTGAAACTGATACAAAGCACTGACCATCTTACATCCAAAGCATGTCAGTTAAGATGAGAAACGTGTGAGCTCAGTGAACGATGTAGTTCGTTTTAGCTGAAAAGTGACTGCCCTTACCTGAAACGAAGTCTTGCTTGTAGGAAAGCACAGAGCCTGGGATTTAACTCCATTTCTGAAGGGAAACACACAGCATAGTTCTCATCCATGGATCACACTCTGCTTTAGAGCGAGAAGCACACTCTTGCTTTGTAGATTCTCTAATACAGCAGAAAATCTGAGTGTGCCCGGAACAAAAGAACGGTGTTTCCTACACATATGGACCATATGTAGTCCAAATCTGCTTCTGAAACTGATACAAAGCACTGACCATCTAAGATCCAATGCTTGTCAGTTAAGATGAGAAACGTATGAGCTTCGTGAACGATGTAGTTCGTTTAAGCAGAAAAGTGACTGCCCTTACCTGAAACGAAGTCTTGCTTGTAGGAAAGCACAGAGCCTGGGATTTAACTCCATTTCTGAAGGGAAACACACAGCATAGTTCTCATCCATGGATCACACTCTGCTTTAGAGCAAGAAGCACACTCTTGCTTTCTAGAGTCTCTAAGACAGCAGGAAATCTGAGTGTGCCCAGAACAAAAGAACGGTGTTTCCTACACATACGGACTATATGTAGTCCAAATCTTCTTCTGAAACTGATAGAATGCACTGGTCCTCTAACATCCAATGCTTGTCAGTTAAGATGAGAAACGTGTGAGCTTTGTGAATGATGTAGTTCCTTTCAACTGAAAAGTGACTGCCCTTACCTGAAACGAAGTCTTGCTTGTAGTAAGACACAGAGCCTGGGATTTAAGTCCATTTCTGAAGGGAAACACACAGCATAGTTCTCATCCATGGATCACACTCTGCTTTTGATCGAGAAGCACACTCTACCTTTCTAGAGTCTCTAATACAGCAGGAAATCTGAGTGTGCCCAGAACAAAAGAACGGTGTTTCCTACACATATGGACCATATGTAGTCCAAATCTGCTTCTGAAACTGATACAAACCACTGACCGTCTAACATCAAATGCTTGTCAGTTAAGATGAGAAACGTGTGAGCTTCGTGAACGATGTAGTTAGTTTGAGCATAAAAGTGACTGCCCTTACCTGAATTGAAGTCTTGCTTGTAGGAAGACTCAGATCCTGGGATTTAACTCCATTTCTGAAGGGAAACACACAGCATAGTTCTCATCCATTGATCACACTCTGCTTTAGAGCGAGAAGCACAGTCTTCCTTTGTAGAGTCTCTAATACAGCAGGAAATCTGAGTGTGCCCGGAACAAAAGAACGGTGTTTCCTACACATATGGACCATATGTAGTCCAAATCTGCTTCTGAAACTGATACAAAGCACTGGTCCTCTAACATCCAATGGTTGTCAGTTAAGATGAGAAACGTGTGAGCTTCATGAACGATGTAGTTCGTTTGAGCAGAAAAGTGACTGCCCTTACCTGAAACGAAGTCTTGCCTGTAGGAAATCTCAGAGCCTGGGATTTAACTCCATTTCTGAAGTGAAGCACACAGCATAGTTCTCATCCATGGATCACACTCTGCTTTAGAGCAAGAAGCACACTCTTGCTTTCTAGAGTCTCTAAGACAGCAGGAAATCTGAGTGTGCCCAGAACAAAAGAACGGTGTTTCCTACACATACGGACTATATGTAGTCCAAATCTTCTTCTGAAACTGATAGAATGCACTGGTCCTCTAACATCCAGTGCTTGTCAGTTAAGATGAGAAACGTGTGAGCTTTGTGAATGATGTAGTTCTTTGAACTGAAAAGTGACTGCCCTTACCTGAAACGAAGTCTTGCTTGTAGTAAGACACAGAGCCTGGGATTTAACTCCATTTCTGAAGGGAAACACACAGCATAGTTCTCATCCATGGATCACACTCTGCTCTAGAGCGAGAAGCACACTCTAGCTTTCTAGATTCTCTAATACAGCAAGAAATCTGAGTGTGCCCAGAACAAAAGAACGGTGTTTCCTACACATATGGACCATATGTAGTCCAAATCTGCTTCTGAAACTGATACAAAGCACTGACCCTCTAACATCCAATGCTTGTCAGTTAAGATGAGAAATGTGTGAGCTTCATGAACGATGTAGTTAGTTTGAGCAGAAAAGTGACAGCCCTTACCTGAATTTAAGTCTTGCTTGTAGGAAGACTCAGAGCCTGGGATTTAACTCCATTTCTGAAGTAAAACTCACAGCAGTGTAATCATCCATTGATCACACTCTGCTTTAGAACAAGAAGCATGCTCTTGCTTTCTAGAGTCTCTAAGACAGCAGGAAACGTGAGTGTGCTGAGAACAAAAGAACGGTGTTTCCTACACATACAGCCTATATGTAGTCCAAATCTTCTTCTGAAACTGATACAAAGCAGTGGTCCTCTAACATCCAATGCTTGTCAGTTAAGATGAGAAACGTGTGAGCTTCATGAATGATGTAGTTCCTTTAATCAGAAAAGTGACTGCCCTTACCTGAAATGAAGTCTTGCTTGTAGGGAGACTCAGAGCCTGGGATTTAACTCCATTTCTGAAGTGAAACACACAGCATTGTCTCGTCCATTGATCACACTCTGCTTTAGAACAAGAAGCACACTCTTGCTTTCTAGAATCTCTAAGACAGCAGGAAACATGAGTGTGCTGAGAACAAAAGAACGGTGTTTCCTACACACACGGACCATATCTAGTCCAACTCTGCTTCTGAAACTGATAAAAAGCACTGGTCCTCTAACATCCAATGCTTGTCTGTTAAGATGAGAAACGTGTGAGCTCAGTGAACGATGTAGTTCGTTTTAGCTGAAAAGTGACTGCCCTTACCTGAAACGAAGTCTTGCTTGTAGGAAAGCACAGAGCCTGGGATTTAACTCCATTTCTGAAGGGAAACACACAGCATAGTTCTCATCCATGGATCACACTCTGCTTTAGAGCGAGAAGCACACTCTTGCTTTGTAGATTCTCTAATACAGCAGAAAATCTGAGTGTGCCCGGAACAAAAGAACTGTGTTTCCTACACATAGGGACAATATGTAGTCCAAATCTGCTTCTGAAACTGATACAAAGCACTGACCATCTAAGATCCAATGCTTGTCAGTTAAGATGAGAAACGTGTGAGCTTCGTGAACGATGTAGTTCGTTTGAGCAGAAAAGTGACTGCCCTTACCTGAATTGAAGTCTTGCTTGTAGAAAGACTCAGAGCCTGGGATTTAACTCCTTTTCTGAAGTGAAACACACAGCATAGTTCTCATCCATGGATCACACTCTGCTTTAGAGCAAGAAGCACACTCTTGCTTTCTAGAGTCTCTAAGACAGCAGGAAATCTGAGTGTGCCCAGAACAAAAGAACGGTGTTTCCTACACATACGGACTATATGTAGTCCAAATCTTCTTCTGAAACTGATACAATGCACTGGTCCTCTAACATCCAATGCTTGTCAGTTAAGATGAGAAACGTGTGAGCTTCATGAATGATGTAGTTCCTTTAATCAGAAAAGTGACTGCCCTTACCTGAAATGAAGTCTTGCTTGTAGGGAGACTCAGAGCCTGGGATTTAACTCCATTTCTGAAGTGAAACACACAGCATTGTCTCGTCCATTGATCACACTCTGCTTTAGAACAAGAAGCACACTCTTGCTTTCTAGAATCTCTAAGACAGCAGGAAACATGAGTGTGCTGAGAACAAAAGAACGGTGTTTCCTACACATATGGACCATATGTAGTCCAAATCTGCTTCTGAAACTGATACAAAGCACTGGTCCTCTATCATCCAATGGTTGTCAGTTAAGATGAGAAACGTGTGAGCTTCGTGAAGGATGTAGTTCCTTTGAGAAGAAAAGTGACTGCCCTTACCTGAAACGAAGTCTTGCTTGTAGGGAGAATCAGAGCATGGGATTTAACTACATTTCTGAAGAGAAACACACAACATTGTCTCATCCATTGATCACACTCTACTTTAGAACAAGAAGCACGATCGCGCTTTCTAGAGTCTCTAAGACAGCAGGAAACGTGAGTTTGCTGAGAACAAAAGAACGGTGTTTCCTACACATACGGACCATATCTAGTCCAACTCTGCTTCTGAAACTGATACAAAGCACTGGTCCTCTAACATCCAATGCTTGTCTGTTAAGATGAGAAACGTGTGGGCTCCGTGAACGATGTAGTTCGTTTGAGCTGAAAAGTGACTGCCCTTACCTGAAAAGAAGTCTTGCTTGTAGGAAGACACAGAGCCTGGGATTTAACTCCTTTTCTGAAGGGAAACACACAGCATAGTTCTCTTCCATGGATCACACTCTGCTTTAGAGCGAGAAGCACGCTCTTGCTTTCTACAGTCTCTAAGACAGCAGGAAACGTGAGTGTGCTAAGAACAAATGAACGGTGTTTCCTACACATACGGACCATATCTAGTCCAACTCTGCTTCTGAAAGTGATACAAAGCACTGGTCCTCTAACATCCAATGCTTGTCAGTTAAGATGAGAAACATGTGTGCTTAGTGAATGATCTAGTTCCTTTGAACTGAAAAGTGACTGCCCTTACCTGAAACGAAGTCTTGCTTGTAGTAAGAAACAGAGCCTGGAATTTAAGTCCATTTCTGAATGGAAATACACAGCCAGTTCTCATTCATGGATCACACTCTGCTTTAGAGCGAGAAGCACACTCTTTCTTTCTAGATTCTCTAATACAGCAGGACATCTGAGTGTGCCCAGAACAAAAGAAGGGTGTTTCCTACACATATGGACCTCATGTAGTCCAAATCTGCTTCTGAAACTGATACAAAGCACTGACCATCTTACATCCAATGCTTGTCAGTTAAGATGAGAAATGTGTGAGCCTCGTGAACGGTGTAGTTCGTTTGAGCAGAAAAGTGACTGCCCTTACCTGAATTGAAGTCTTGCTTGTAGGAAGACTCAGAGCCTGGGATTTAACTCCATTTCTGAAGTAAAACACACAGCCGTGTAATCATCCATTGATCAAACTCTGCTTTAGAACAAGAAGCACGCTCTTGCTTTCTACATTCTCTAAGACAGCAGGAAATGTGAGTGTGCTGAGAACAAAAGAACGGTGTTTCCTACACTTACGGACATTATATAGTCCAACTCTGCATCTGAAACTGATACAAAACACTGGTCCTCTAAAATCCAATGCTTGTCTGTTAAGATGAGAAACGTGTGAGCTTCGTGAATGATGTAGTTCGTTTGAGCTGAAAAGTGACGGCCCTTACATGAAACGAAGTCTTGCTTGTAGTAAGACACAGAGCCTGGGATTTAAGACCATTACTGAAGGGAAACACACAGCATAGTTCTCATCCATGGATCACACTCTGCTTTAGAGCGAGAAGCACACTCTTTCTTTCTAGATTATCTAATACAGCAGGAAATCTGAGTGTGCCCAGAACACAAGAAGGGTGTTTCCTACACATATGGACCTTATGTAGTCCAAATCTGCTTCTGAAACTGATACAAAGCACTGACCATCTTACATCCAAAGCATGTCAGTTAAGATGAGAAACGTGTGAGTCTCATGAACGGTGTAGTTCGTTTGAGCAGAAAAGTGACTGCCCTTACCTGAAACGAAGTCTTGCTTGTAGGGAGACACAGAGCATGGGATTTAACTCCATTTCTGAAGGGAAACACACAGCAGTGTTCTCATCCAATGATCACACTCTGCTTTAGAACAAGAAGCACGATCGCGCTTTCTAGAGTCTCTAAGACAGCAGGAAACATGAGTTTGCTGAGAACAAAAGAACGGTGTTTCCTACACATACGGACCATATCTAGTCCAACTCTGCTTCTGAAAGTGATGCAAAGCACTGGTCCTCTAACATCCAATGCTTGTCAGTTAAGATGAGAAACGTGTGATCTTAGTGAATGATGTAGTTCCTTTGAACTGAAAAGTGACTGCCCTTACATGGAACGAAGTCTTGCTTGTAGTAAGAAACAGAGCCTGGTATTTAAGTCCATTTCTGAATGGAAACACACAGCAGAGTTCTCATCCATGGATCACACTCTGCTTTAGAGCGAGAAGCACACTCTTTCTTTCTAGATTCTCTAATACAGCAGGAAATCTGAGTGTGCCCAGAACAAAAGAAGGGTGTTTCCTACACATATGGACCTTATGTAGTCCAAATCTGCTTCTGAAAATGATACAAAGCACTGACCTGCTTATATCCAATGCTTGTCAGTTAAGATGAGAAACGTGTGAGCCTCATGAACGGTGTAGTTCGTTTGAGCAGAAAAGTGACTGCCCTTACCTGAATTGAAGTCTTGTTGTAGGAAGACTCAGAGCCTGGTATTTTACTCCATTTCTGAAGTAAAACACACAGCCGTGTAATCATCCATTGATCAAACTCTGCTTTAGAACAAGAAGCACGCTCTTTATTTCTAGATTCTCTAAGACAGCAGGAAATGTGAGTGTGCTGAGAACAAAAGAACGGTGTTTCCTACCTTTACGGAAATTATATAGTCCAACACGGCATCTGAAACTGATACAGAACACTGGTCCTCTAAAATCCAATGCTTGTCTGTTAAGATGAGAAACGTGTGAGCTTCGTGAATGATGTAGTTCGTTTGAGCTGAAAAGTGACTGCCCTTACCTGAAAGGAAGTCTTGCCTGTAGGAAGACACAGAGTCTGGGATTTAACTCCATTTCTGAACGGAAACATACAGCATAGTTCTCATCCATGGTTCACACTCTGCTTTAGAGCGAGAAGCACGCTCTTGCTTTCTAAAGTCTCTAAGACAGCAGGAAACGTGAGTGTGCTGAGAACAAAAGAACGGTGTTCCTACACATACGGACCATATCTAGTCCAACTCTGCTTCTGAAACTGATACAAAGCAGTGGTCCTCTAACATCCAATGCTTGTCTGTTAAGATGAGAAACGTGTGAGCTCAGTGAAGGATGTAGTTCGTTTGAGCTGAAAAGTGACTGCCCTTACCTGAAATGAAGTCTTGCTTGTAGGGAGACACAGAGCATGGGATTTAACTCCATTTCTGAAGTGAAACACACAGCATAGTCTCATCCATGGATCACACTCTGTTTTAGAGCGAGAAGCACGCTCTTGCTTTCTAGAGACTCTAAGACAGCAGGAAACGTGAGTGTGCCCAGAACAAAAGATCGGTGTTTCCTACACATATGGACCATATGTAGTGCAAATCTGATTCTGAAACTGATACAAAGCACTGACCCTCTAACATCCAATTCTTGTCGGTTAAGATGAGAAACGTGTGAGCTCCGTGAAAGATGTAGTTCGTTTGAGCTGAAAAGTGACTGCCCTTACCTGAAACGAAGTCTTGCTTGTAGGAAGACATAGAGCCTGGGATTTAACTACTTTTCTGAAGGGAAACACAAAGCATAGTTTTCATCCATGGATCACACTCTGCTTTAGAGCGAGAAGCACACTCTTGCTTTCTAGAGTCTCTAAGGCATCAGGAAATCTGAGTGTGCCCAGAACAAAAGATCGGTGTTTCCTACACATATGGACCATATCTAGTCCAAATCTCCTTCTGAAACAGATACAAAGCACTGATCCTCTAACTTCCAATGATTGTCAGTTAAGATGAGAAACGTGTGAGCTCAGTGAACGATGTAGTTCGCTTGAACAGAAAAGTGACTGCCCTTACCTGAAACGAAGTCTTGCTTGTAGGGAGACACAGAGCATGGGATTTAACTCCATTTCTGAACTGAAACACACAGCATAGTCTCATCCATGGATCACACTCTGTTTTAGAGCTAGAAGCACGCTCTTGCTTTCTAGAGTCTCTAAGACAGCAGGTAACGTGAGTGTGCTGAGAACAAAAGAACGGTGTTTCCTACACATATGGACATTATATAGTCCAACTCTTCTTCTGAAATTGATACAAAGCACTGGTACTCCAACATCAAATGCTTGTCAGGTAAGATGAGAAACGTGTGAGCTTCGTGAACGATGTAGTTCGTTTGAGCAGAAAAGTGACTGCCCTTACCTGAAACGAAGTCTTGCTTGTAGGGAGACACAGAGCCTGGGAATTAACTCCATTTCTGAAGTGAAACACACAGCATAGTTCTCATCCATGGATCACACTCTGCTTTAGAGCAAGAAGCACACTCTTGCTTTCTAGAGTCTCTAAGACAGCAGGAAACGTGAGTGTGCCCAGAACAAAAGAACGGTGTTTCCTACACATGCGGACTATATGTAGTCCAAATCTTCTCTGAAACTGATAGAATGCACTGGTCCTCTAACATCCAATGCTTGTCAGTTAAGATGAGAAACTTGTGAGCTTTGTGAATGATGTAGTTCCTTTAACTGAAAAGTGACTGCCCTTACCTGAAACGAAGTCTTGCTTGTAGGGAGACACAGAGCATGGGATTTAACTCCATTTCTGAAGGGAAACACACAGCATAGTCTCATCCATGGATCACACTCTGTTTTAGAGCGAGAAGCACGCTCTTGCTTTCTAGAGTCTCTAAGGCAGCAGGAAACCTGAGTGTGCCCAGAACAAAAGATCCGTGTTTCCTACACATATGGACAATATGTAGTCCAAATCTTCTTCTGAAACTGATAGAATGCACTGGTCCTCTAACATCCAATGCTTGTCAGTTAAGATGAGAAATGTGTGAGCTTTGTGAATGATGTAGTTCCTTTGAACTGAAAAGTGACTGCCCTTACCTGAAACGAAGTCTTGCTTGTATGAAGACTCAGAGCCTGGGATTTAACTCCATTTCTGAAGTGAAACACACAGCAGTGTTCTCATCCATTTATCACACTCTGCGTTTGAACAAGAAGCATGCTCTTCTTTCTAGAGTCTCTAAGACAGCAGGAAATGTGAGTTTGCTGAGAACAAAAGAACGGTGTTTCATACACATACGGACCATATCTAGTCCAACTCTTCTTCTGAAACTGATACAAAGCACTGAACCTCTAACATCCAATGCTTGTCAGTTAAGATGAGAAACGTGTGAGCTTCGTGAACGATGTAGTTAGTATGAGCAGAAATGTCACTGCCTTTATCTGAATGGAAGTCTTGCTTGTAGGAAGACTCAGAGCCTGGGATTTATCTCCATTTCTGAAGTAATACACACAGCAGTGTAATCATCCATTGATCACACTCTGCTTTAGAACAAGAAGCACGCTCTTGCTTTCTAGAGTCTCTAAGACAGCAGGAAACGAGAGTTTGCTGAGAACAAAAGAACGGTGTTTCCTACACATACAGACATTATATAGTCCAACTCTGCTTCTGAAACTGATACAAAGCACTGGTCCTCTAACATCCAATGCTTGTCTGTTAAGATGAGAAACGTGTGAGCTCAGTGAACGATGTAGTTCGTTTGAGCAGAAAAGTGACTGCTCTTACCTGAAACGAAGTCTTGCTTGTAGAGAGATACAGAGCTTGGAATTTAACTCCATTTCTGAAGGGAAACACACAGCACAGTTCTCATCCATGGATCACACTCTGCTTTAGAGCGAGAAGCACGCTCTTGCTTTCTAGAGTCTCTAAGACAGCAGGAAACGTGAGTGTGCTGAGAACAAAAGAACGGTGTTTCCTACACATATGAACATTATATAGTCCAACTCTTCTTCTGAAATTGATACAAAGCACTGGTCCTCTAACATCCAATGCTGGTCTGTTTAGATGAGAAACATGTGAGCTCCGTGAAAGATGTAGTTCGTTTGAGCTGAAAAGTGACTGCTCTTAACTGAAAAGAAGTCTTGCTTGTAGGAAGACATAGAGCCTGGGATTTAACTACATTTATGAAGGGAAACACACAACATAGTTTTCATCCATGGATCACATTCTGCTTTAGAGCAAGAAGCATGCTCTTGCTTTCTAGAGTCTCCTAGACAGCAGGAAACGTGAGTGTGCTGAGAAGAAAAGAACGGTGTTTCCTGCACATACGGACCATATCTAGTCCAACTCTTCTTCTGAAATTGATACAAAGCACTGGTCCTCTAACAACCAATGCTTGTCAGTTAAGATGAGAAACGTGTGAGCATCGTGAACGATGTAGTTCGTTTGAGCAGAAAACTGACTGCCCGTACCTGAAACGAAGTCTTGCTTGTAGGAAGACTCAGAGCCTGGGATTTAACTCCATTTCTGAAGTGAAACACACAGCAGTGTTCTCATCCATTGATCACACTCTGCTTTAGAACAAGAAGCATGCTTTTGCTTTCTAGAGTCTTTAAGACAGCAGGAAACGTGAGTTTGCTGAGAACAAAAGAACGGTGTTTCCTACACATACGGACCATATCTAGTCCAACTCTGCTTCTGAAAGTGATGCAAAGCACTGGTCCTCTAACATCCAATGCTTGTCAGTTAAGATGAGAAACGTGTGATCTTAGTGAATGATGTAGTTCCTTTGAACTGAAAAGTGACTGCCCTTACATGGAACGAAGTCTTGCTTGTAGTAAGAAACAGAGCCTGGTATTTAAGTCCATTTCTGAATGGAAACACACAGCAGAGTTCTCATCCATGGATCACACTCTGCTTTAGAGCGAGAAGCACACTCTTTCTTTCTAGATTCTCTAATACAGCAGGAAATCTGAGTGTGCCCAGAACAAAAGAAGGGTGTTTCCTACACATATGGACCTTATGTAGTCCAAATCTGCTTCTGAAAATGATACAAAGCACTGACCTGCTTATATCCAATGCTTGTCAGTTAAGATGAGAAACGTGTGAGCCTCATGAACGGTGTAGTTCGTTTGAGCAGAAAAGTGACTGCCCTTACCTGAATTGAAGTCTTGCTTGTAGGAAGACTCAGAGCCTGGGATTTTACTCCATTTCTGAAGTAAAACACACAGCTGTGTAATCATCCATTGATCAAACTCTGCTTTAGAACAAGAAGCACGCTCTTTATTTCTAGATTCTCTAAGACAGCAGGAAATGTGAGTGTGCTGAGAACAAAAGAACGGTGTTTCCTACATTTACGGAAATTATATAGTCCAACACGGCATCTGAAACTGATACAGAACACTGGTCCTCTAAAATCCAATGCTTGTCTGTTAAGATGAGAAACGTGTGAGCTTCGTGAATGATGTAGTTCGTTTGAGCTGAAAAGTGACTGCCCTTACCTGAAAGGAAGTCTTGCCTGTAGGAAGACACAGAGTCTGGGATTTAACTCCATTTCTGAACGGAAACATACAGCATAGTTCTCATCCATGGTTCACACTCTGCTTTAGAGCGAGAAGCACGCTCTTGCTTTCTAAAGTCTCTAAGACAGCAGGAAACGTGAGTGTGCTGAGAACAAAAGAACGGTGTTCCTACACATACGGACCATATCTAGTCCAACTCTGCTTCTGAAACTGATACAAAGCAGTGGTCCTCTAACATCCAATGCTTGTCTGTTAAGATGAGAAACGTGTGAGCTCAGTTAAGGATGTAGTTCGTTTGAGCTGAAAAGTGACTGCCCTTACCTGAAATGAAGTCTTGCTTGTAGGGAGACACAGAGCATGGGATTTAACTCCATTTCTGAAGTGAAACACACAGCATAGTCTCATCCATGGATCACACTCTGTTTTAGAGCGAGAAGCACGCTCTTGCTTTCTAGAGTCTCTAAGACAGCAGGAAACGTGAGTGTGCCCAGAACAAAAGATCGGTGTTTCCTACACATATGGACCATATGTAGTGCAAATCTGATTCTGAAACTGATACAAAGCACTGACCCTCTAACATCCAATTCTTGTCGGTTAAGATGAGAAACGTGTGAGCTCAGTGAACGATGTAGTTCGCTTGAACAGAAAAGTGACTGCCCTTACCTGAAATGAAGTCTTGCTTGTAGGAAGACTCAGAGCCTGGGATTTAACTCCATTTCTGAACTGAAACACACAGCATAGTCTCATCCATGGATCACACTCTGTTTTAGAGCTAGAAGCACGCTCTTGCTTTCTAGAGTCTCTAAGACAGCAGGAAACGTGAGTGTGCTGAGAACAAAAGAACGGTGTTTCCTACACATACGGACCATATCTAGTCCAACTCTTCTTCTGAAACTGATACAAAGCACTGGTACTCCAACATCAAATGCTTGTCAGGTAAGATGAGAAACGTGTGAGCTTCGTGAACGATGTAGTTCGTTTGAGCAGAAAAGTGACTGCCCTTACCTGAAACGAAGTCTTGCTTGTAGGGAGACACAGAGCATGGGATTTAACTCCATTTCTGAACTGAAACACACAGCATAGTCTCATCCATGGATCACACTCTGTTTTAGAGCTAGAAGCACGCTCTTGCTTTCTAGAGTCTCTAAGACAGCAGGTAACGTGAGTGTGCTGAGAACAAAAGAACGGTGTTTCCTACACATATGGACATTATATAGTCCAACTCTTCTTCTGAAATTGATACAAAGCACTGGTCCTCTAACAACCAATGCTTGTCAGTTAAGATGAGAAACGTGTGAGCATCGTGAACGATGTAGTTCGTTTGAGCAGAAAACTGACTGCCCGTACCTGAAACGAAGTCTTGCTTGTAGGAAGACTCAGAGGTTGGGATTTAACTCCATTTCTGAAGTGAAACACACAGCAGTGTTCTCATCCATTGATCACACTCTGCTTTAGAACAAGAAGCATGCTTTTGCTTTCTAGAGTCTTTAAGACAGCAGGAAACGTGAGTTTGCTGAGAACAAAAGAACGGTGTTTCCTACACTTAAGGACCATATCTAGTCGAACTCTGCTTCTGAAACTGATACAAAGCACTGAACCTCTAACATCCAATTCTTGTCAGTTAAGATGAGAAAAGTGTGAGCTTCGTGAACGATGTAGTTAGTTTGAGCAGAAATGTAACTGCCTTTATCTGAATGGAAGTCTTGCTTGTAGGAAGACTCAGAGCCTGGGATTTAACTGCATTTCTGAAGTAAAACACATAGCATAGTTCTCATCCATGGATCACACTCTGCTTTAGAGTGAGAAGTACGCTCTTGCTTTGTAGACTCTCTAACACAGCAGGAAACCTGAGTGTGCTGAGACCAAAAGAACGGTGTTTCCTACACATAGGGACCATATCTAGTCCAAATCTTCTTCTGAAACTGATACAAAGCACTGGTCCTCTAACATCCAATGCTTGTCAGTTAAGATGAGAAACGTGTGAGCTTCATGAACGATGTAGTTCGTTTGAGCAGAAAAGTGACTGCCCTTACCTGAAACGAAGTCTTGCTTGTAGGAAGACTCAGAGCCTGGGAATTAACTCCATTTCTGAAGTGAAACACACAGCATAGTTCTCATCCATGGATCACACTCTGCTTTAGAGCAAGAAGCACACTCTTGCTTTCTAGAGTCTCTAAGACAGCAGGAAACGTGAGTGTGCCCAGAACAAAAGAACGGTGTTTCCTACACATGCGGACTATATGTAGTCCAAATCTTCTCTGAAACTGATAGAATGCACTGGTCCTCTAACATCCAATGCTTGTCAGTTAAGATGAGAAACTTGTGAGCTTTGTGAATGATGTAGTTCCTTTAACTGAAAAGTGACTGCCCTTACCTGAAACGAAGTCTTGCTTGTAGGGAGACACAGAGCATGGGATTTAACTCCATTTCTGAAGGGAAACACACAGCATAGTCTCATCCATGGATCACACTCTGTTTTAGAGCGAGAAGCACGCTCTTGCTTTCTAGAGTCTCTAAGGCAGCAGGAAACCTGAGTGTGCCCAGAACTAAAGATCCGTGTTTCCTACACATATGGACAATATGTAGTCCAAATCTTCTTCTGAAACTGATAGAATGCACTGGTCCTCTAACATCCAATGCTTGTCAGTTAAGATGAGAAATGTGTGAGCTTTGTGAATGATGTAGTTCCTTTGAACTGAAAAGTGACTGCCCTTACCTGAAACGAAGTCTTGCTTGTAGGAAGACTCAGAGCCTGGGATTTAACTCCATTTCTGAAGTGAAACACACAGCAGTGTTCTCATCCATTTATCACACTCTGCGTTTGAACAAGAAGCACGCTCTTGCTTTCTAGAGTCTCTAAGACAGCAGGAAACGAGAGTTTGCTGAGAACAAAAGAACGGTGTTTCCTACACATACAGACATTATATAGTCCAACTCTGCTTCTGAAACTGATACAAAGCACTGGTCCTCTAACATCCAATGCTTGTCTGTTAAGATGAGAAACGTGTGAGCTCAGTGTACGATGTAGTTCGTTTGAGCAGAAATGTGACTGCTCTTACCTGAAACGAAGTCTTGCTTGTAGGAAGATACAGAGCTTGGAATTTAACTCCATTTCTGAAGGGAAACACACAGCACAGTTCTCATCCATGGATCACACTCTGCTTTAGAGCGAGAAGCACGCTCTTGCTTTCTAGAGTCTCTAAGACAGCAGGAAACGTGAGTGTGCTGAGAACAAAAGAACAGTGTTTCCTACACATATGGACATTATATAGTCCAACTCTTCTTCTGAAATTGATACAAAGCACTGGTCCTCTAACATCCAATGCTGGTCTGTTTAGATGAGAAACATGTGAGCTCCGTGAAAGATGTAGTTCGTTTGAGCTGAAAAGTGACTGCTCTTAACTGAAACGAAGTCTTGCTTGTAGGAAGACATAGAGCCTGGGATTTAACTACATTTATGAAGGGAAACACACAACATAGTTTTCATCCATGGATCACACTCTGCTTTAGAGCAAGAAGCATGCTCTTGCTTTCTAGAGTCTCCTAGACAGCAGGAAACGTGAGTGTGCTGAGAAGAAAAGAACGGTGTTTCCTGCACATACGGACCATATCTAGTCCAACTCTTCTTCTGAAACTGATACAAAGCACTTGTCCTCTAACATCCAATGCTTGTCAGTTAAGATGAGAAATGTGTGAGCTTCGTGAACTTTGTAGTTCGTTTGTGCAGAAAAGTGACTGCCCTTACCTGAAACGAAGTCTTGCTTGTAGGGAGACACAGAGCATGGGATTTAACTCCATTTCTGAAGTGAAACACACAGCATAGTCTCATCCATGGATCACACTCTGTTTTAGAGCGAGAAGCACGCTCTTGCTTTCTAGAGTCTCTAAGACAGCAGGAAAAGTGAGTGTGCCCAGAACAAAAGATCGGTGTTTCAACACATATGGACCATATGTAGTCCAAATCTGATTCTGAAACTGATACAAAGCACTGACCCTCTAACATCCAATGCTTGTCAGTTAAGATGAGAAACGTGTGAGCTTCGTGAACGATGTAGTTAGTTTGAGCAGAAAAGTGACTGCCCTTACCTGAAACGAAGTCTTGCTTGTAGGAAGACTCAGAGCCTGGGATTTAACACCATTTATGAACTGAAACACACAGCATAGTTCTCATCCATGGACCATACTCTGCTTTAGAACAAGAAGCACACTCTTGCTTTCTAGAGTCTCTAAGACAGCAGGAAACGTGAGTGTGCCCAGAACAAAAGAACGGTGTTTCCTACACATACGGACTATATGTAGTCCAAATCTTCTTCTGAAACTGATAGAATGCACTGGTCCTCTAACATCCAATGCTTGTCAGTTAAGATGAGAAACGTGTGAGCTTTTTGAATGATGTAGTTCCTTTGAACTGAAAAGTGACTGCCCTTACATGAAAGGAAGTCTTGCTTGTAGGAAGACACAGATCCTGGGATTTAAGTCCATTTCTGAAGGGAAACACACAACATAGTTCTCATCCATGGATCACACTCTGCTTTAGAGCAAGAAGCACACTCTAGCTTTCTAGAGTCTCTAATACAGCAGGAAATCTGAGTGTGCCCGGGACAAAAGAATGGTGTTTCCTATACATATGGACCATATGTAGTCCAAATCTGCTTCTGAAACTGATACAAAGCACTGACCCTCTAATATCCAATGCTTGTCAGTTAAGATGAGAAACGTGTGAGCTTCGTGAACGATGTTGTTCCTTTGAGCAGAAAAGTGACTGCCCTTACCTGAAACGAAGTCTTGCTTGTAGGGAGACACAGAGCATGGGATTTAACTCCATTTCTGAAGTGAAACACACAGCATAGTCTCATCCATGGATCACACTCTGTTTTAGAGCGAGAAGCACGCTCTTGCTTTCTAGAGTCTCTAAGGCAGCAGGAAACGTGAGTGTGCCCAGAACAAAAGATCGGTGTTTCCTACACATATGGACAATATGTAGTCCAAATCTGCTTCTGAAACTGATACAAAGCACTGACCCTCTAACATCCAATGCTTGTCAGTTAAGATGAGAAACGTGTGAGCTTCGTGAACAATGTAGTTCGTTTGAGCAGAAAACTGACTGCCCTTACCTGAAACGAAGTCTTGCTTGTAGGAAGACTCAGACCTGGGATTTAACTCCATTTCTGAAGTGAAACACACAGCAGGGTTCTCATCCATTGATCAAACTCTACGTTAGAACAAGAAGCATACTCTTGCTTCCTAGAGTCCCTAAGACAGCAAGAAACGTGAGTTTGCTGAAAACAAAAGAACAGTGTTTCCTACACATACGGACTATATGTAGTGCAAATCTTCATCTAAAACAGATAGAATGCACTGGTACTCTAACATCCAATGCTTGTAAGTTAAGATGAGAAACGTGTGAGCTTCGTGAAAGATGTAGTTCCTTTGAGCTGAAAGTGACTGCCCTTACCAAAAACGAAGTCTTGCTTGTAGGAAGACACAGAGCCTAGGAGTTAAGTACATTTCTGAAGGGAAACACACAGCATAGTTCTCATCCATGGATCACACTCTGCTTTAGAGCGAGAAGCACACTCTTGCTTTCTAGAGTCTCTAATACAGCAGGAAATCTGAGTGTGCCCAGAACAAAAGATCGGTGTTTTCTACACATATGGACCACATGTAGTCCAAACCTGCTTCTGAAACTGATACAAAGTACTGACCATCTAACATCCAATGGTTGTCAGTGAAGATGAGAAACGTGTGAGCATTGTGAACGATGTAGTTCGTTTGAGCAGAAAACTGACTGCCCATACCTGAATTGAAGTCTTGCTTGTAGGAAGACTCAGAGCCTGGGATTTAACTCCATTTCTGAAGTGAAACAAACAGCAGTGTTCTCATCCATTGATCACACTCTGCTTTAGAACAAGAAGCATGCTTTTGCTTTCTAGACTCTTTAAGACAGCAGGAAACGTGAGTTTGCTGAGAACAAAAGAAGGGTGTTTCCTACACATAAGGACCATATCTAGTCGAACTCTGCTTCTGAAACTGATACAAAGCACTGAACCTCTAACATCCAATGCTTGTCAGTTAAGATGAGAAAAGTGTGAGCTTCGTGAACGATGTAGTTAGTTTGAGCAGAAATGTCACTGCCTTTATCTGAATGGAAGTCTTGTTGGAAGGAAGACTCAGAGCCTGGGATTTAACTCCATTTCTGAAGGGAAACACACAGCATAGTTCTCATCCATGGATCACACTCTGCTTTAGAGCAAGAAGAACACTCTTGCTTTCTAGAGTCTCTAAGACAGCAGGAAACGTGAGTGTGCCCAGAACAAAAGAACGGTGTTTCCTACACATACGGACTATATGTAGTCCAAATCTTCTTCTGAAACTGATAGAATGCACTGGTCCTCTAACATCCAATGCTTGTCAGTTAAGATGAGAAACGTGTGAGCTTTGTGAATGATGTAGTTCCTTTGAACAGAAAAGTGACTGCCCTTACCTGAAACGAAGTTTTGCTTGTAGGAAGACACAGAGCCTGGGATTTAAGTCCATTTCTGAAGGGAAACACACAACATAGTTCTCATCCATGGATCACACTCTGCTTTAGAGCAAGAAACACACTCTAGCTTTCTAGAGTCTCTAATACAGCAGGAAATCTGAGTGTGCCCAGGACAAAAGAACGTTGTTTCCTATACATATGGACCATATGTAGTCCAAATCTGCTTCTGAAACTGATACAAAGCAATGACCCTCTAACATCCAATGCTTGTCAGTTAAGATGAGAAACGTGTGAGCTTCGTGAACGATGTAGTTAGTTTGAGCAGAAATGTCACTGCCTTTATCTGAATGGAAGTCTTGCTTGTAGGAAGACTCAGAGCCTGGGATTTAACTCCATTTCTGAAGTGAAACACACAGCAGTGTTCTCATCCATTGATCACACTCTGCGTTTAAACAAGAAGCATGCTCTTCTTTCTAGAGTCTCTAAGACAGCAGGAAATGTGAGTGTGCTGAGAACAAAAGAACGGTGTTTCCTACACATAAGGACCATATCTAGTCGAACTCTGCTTCTGAAACTGATACAAAGCACTGATCCTCGAACATCCAATGCTTGTCAGTTAAGATGAGAAACGTGTGAGCTTCGTGAACGATGTAGTTAGTTTGAGCAGAAAAGTGACTGCCCTTACCTGAAACGAAGTCTTGCTTGTAGGAAGACTCAGAGCCTGGGATTTAACTCCATTTATGAACTGAAACACACAGCATAGTTCTCATCCATGGATCATACTCTGCTTTAGAACAAGAAGCACACTCTTGCTTTCTAGAGTCTCTAAGACAGCAGGAAACGTGAGTGTGCCCAGAACAAAAGAACGGTGTTTCCTACACATACGGACTATATGTAGTCCAAATCTTCTTCTGAAACTGATAGAATGCACTGGTCCTCTAACATCCAATGCTTGTCAGTTAAGATGAGAAACGTGTGAGCTTTTTGAATGATGTAGTTCCTTTGAACTGAAAAGTGACTGCCCTTACATGAAACGAAGTCTTGCTTGTAGGAAGACACAGAGCCTGGGATTTAAGTCCATTTCTGAAGGGAAACACACAACATAGTTCTCATCCATGGATCACACTCTGCTTTAGAGCAAGAAGCACACTCTAGCTTTCTAGAGTCTCTAATACAGCAGGAAATCTGAGTGTGCCCGGGACAAAAGAATGGTGTTTCCTATACATATGGACCATATGTAGTCCAAATCTGCTTCTGAAACTGATACAAAGCACTGACCCTCTAACATCCAATGCTTGTCAGTTAAGATGAGAAACGTGTGAGCTTCGTGAACGATGTTGTTCCTTTGAGCAGAAAAGTGACTGCCCTTACCTGAAACGAAGTCTTGCTTGTAGGGAGACACAGAGCATGGGATTTAACTCCATTTCTGAAGTGAAACACACAGCATAGTCTCATCCATGGATCACACTCTGTTTTAGAGCGAGAAGCACGCTCTTGCTTTCTAGAGTCTCTAAGGCAGCAGGAAACTTGAGTGTGCCCAGAACAAAAGATCGGTGTTTCCTACACATACCGACTATATGTAGTCCAAATCTTCTTCTGAAACTGATAGAATGCACTGGTCCTCTAACATGCAATGCTTGTCAGTTAAGATGAGAAACGTGTGAGCTTTTTGAATGATGTAGTTCCTTTGAACTGAAAAGTGACTGCCCTTACATGAAACGAAGTCTTGCTTGTAGGAAGACTCAGAGCCTGGGATTTAACTCCATTTCTGAAGTGAAACACACAGCAGGGTTCTCATCCATTGATCAAACTCTACGTTAGAACAAGAAGCATACTCTTGCTTCCTAGAGTCTCTAAGACAGCAAGAAACGTGAGTTTGCTGAATACAAAAGAACAGTGTTTCCTACACATACGGACTATATGTAGTGCAAATCTTCATCTAAAACAGATAGAATGCACTGGTCCTCTAACATCCAATGCTTGTCAGTTAAGATGAGAAACGTGTGAGCTTCGTGAAAGATGTAGATCCTTTGAGCTGAAAAGTGACTGCCCTTACCAAAAACGAAGTCTTGCTTGTAGGAAGACACAGAGCCTAGGATTTAAGTACATTTCTGAAGGGAAACACACAGCATAGTTCTCATCCATGGATCACACTCTGCTTTAGAGCGAGAAGCACACTCTTGCTTTCTAGAGTCTCTAATACAGCAGGAAATCTGAGTGTGCCCAGAACAAAAGATCGGTGTTTTCTACACATATGGACCACATGTAGTCCAAACCTGCTTCTGAAACTGATACAAAGTACTGACCATCTAACATCCAATGGTTGTCAGTGAAGATGAGAAACGTGTGAGCATCGTGAACGATGTAGTTCGTTTGAGCAGAAAAGTGACTGCCCATACCTGAATTGAAGTCTTGCTTGTAGGAAGACTCAGAGCCTGGGATTTAACTCCATTTCTGAAGTGAAACAAACAGCAGTGTTCTCATCCATTGATCACACTCTGCTTTAGAACAAGAAGCATGCTTTTGCTTTCTAGAGTCTTTAAGACAGCAGGAAACGTGAGTTTGCTGAGAACAAAAGAAGGGTGTTTCCTACACATAAGGACCATATCTAGTCGAACTCTGCTTCTGAAACTGATACAAAGCACTGAACCTCTAACATCCAATGCTTGTCAGTTAAGATGAGAAACGTGTGAGCTTCGTGAACGATGTAGTTAGTTTGAGCAGAAATGTCACTGCCCTTACCTGAAACGAAGTCTTGCTTGTAGGAAGACTCAGAGCCTGGGATTTAACTCCATTTATGAACTGAAACACACAGCATAGTTCTCATCCATGGATCATACTCTGCTTTACAACAAGAAGCACACTCTTGCTTTCTAGAGTCTCTAAGACAGCAGGAAACGTGAGTGTGCCCAGAACAAAAGAACGGTGTTTCCTACACATACGGACTATATGTAGTCCAAATCTTCTTCTGAAACTGATAGAATGCACTGGTCCTCTAACATCCAATGCTTGTCAGTTAAGATGAGAAACGTGTGAGCTTTTTGAATGATGTAGTTCCTTTGAACTGAAAAGTGACTGCCCTTACATGAAACGAAGTCTTGCTTGTAGGAAGACACAGAGCCTGGGATTTAAGTCCATTTCTGAAGGGAAACACACAACATAGTTCTCATCCATGGATCACACTCTGCTTTAGAGCAAGAAGCACACTCTAGCTTTCTAGAGTCTCTAATACAGCAGGAAATCTGAGTGTGCCCGGGACAAAAGAATGGTGTTTCCTATACATATGGACCATATGTAGTCCAAATCTGCTTCTGAAACTGATACAAACCACTGACCCTCTAACATCCAATGCTTGTCAGTTAAGATGAGAAACGTGTGAGCATCGTGAACGATGTAGTTCGTTTGAGCAGAAAAGTGACTGCCCATACCTGAATTGAAGTCTTGCTTGTAGGAAGACTCAGAGCATGGGATTTATCTCCATTTCTGAAGTAAAACACACAGCAGTGTAATCATCCATTGATCACACTCTGCTTTAGAACAAGAAGCACGCTCTTGCTTTCTAGAGTCTCTAAGACAGCACGAAACGAGAGTTTGCTGAGAACAAAAGAATGGTGTTTCCTACACATACAGACATTATATAGTCCAACTCTGCTTCTGAATCTGATACAAAGCACTGGTCCTCTAACATCCAATGCTTGTCAGTTAAGATGAGAAACGTGTGAGCTTCGTGAACAATGTAGTTCGTTTGAGCAGAAAACTGACTGCCCTTACCTGAAAAGAAGTTTTGCTTGTAGGAAGACACAGAGCCTGGGATTTAAGTCCATTTCTGAAGGGAAACACACAACATAGTTCTCATCCATGGATCACACTCTGCTTTAGAGCAAGAAGCATGCTCTTTCTTTCTAGAGTCTCTAATACCGCAGGAAACGTGAGTGTGCTCAGAACAAAAGAACAGTGTTTCCTACACATACGGACTATATGTAGTGAAAATCTTCATCTAAAACAGATAGAATGCACTGGTACTCTAACATCCAATGCTTGTCAGTTAAGATGAGAAACGTGTGAGCTTCGTGAAAGATGTAGTTCCTTTGAGCTGAAAAGTGACTGCCCTTACCAAAAACGAAGTCTTGCTTGTAGGAAGACACAGAGTCTAGGATTTAAGTACATTTCTGAAGGGAAACACACAGCATAGTTCTCATCCATGGATCACACTCTGCTTTAGAGCGAGAAGCACACTCTTGCTTTCTAGAGTCTCTAATACAGCAGGAAATCTGAGTGTGCCCAGAACAAAAGATCGGTGTTTTCTACACATATGGACCACATGTAGTCCAAACCTGCTTCTGAAACTGATACAAAGTACTGACCATCTAACATCCAATGGTTGTCAGTGAAGATGAGAAACGTGTGAGCATTGTGAACGATGTAGTTCGTTTGAGCAGAAAAGTGACTGCCCATACCTGAATTGAAGTCTTGCTTGTAGGAAGACTCAGAGCCTGGGATTTAACTCCATTTCTGAAGTGAAACAAACAGCAGTGTTCTCATCCATTGATCACACTCTGCTTTAGAACAAGAAGCATGCTTTTGCTTTCTAGAGTCTTTAAGACAGCAGGAAACGTGAGTTTGCTGAGAACAAAAGAAGGGTGTTTCCTACACATAAGGACCATATCTAGTCGAACTCTGCTTCTGAAACTGATACAAAGCACTGAACCTCTAACATCCAATGCTTGTCAGTTAAGATGAGAAAAGTGTAAGCTTCGTGAACGATGTAGTTAGTTTGAGCAGAAATGTCTCTGCCTTTATCTGAATGGAAGTCTTGTTGGAAGGAAGACTCAGAGCCTGGGATTTAACTCCATTTCTGAAGTGAAACACACAGCATAGTTCTCATCCATGGATCACACTCTGCTTTAGAGCAAGAAGAACACTCTTGCTTTCTAGAGTCTCTAAGACAGCAGGAAACGTGAGTGTGCCCAGAACAAAAGAACGGTGTTTCCTACACATACGGACTATATGTAGTCCAAATCTTCTTCTGAAACTGATAGAATGCACTGGTCCTCTAACATCCAATGCTTGTCAGTTAAGATGAGAAACGTGTGAGCTTTGTGAATGATGTAGTTCCTTTGAACTGAAAAGTGACTGCCCTTACCTGAAACGAAGTTTTGCTTGTAGGAAGACACAGAGCCTGGGATTTAAGTCCATTTCTGAAGGGAAACACACAACATAGTTCTCATCCATGGATCACACTCTGCTTTAGAGCAAGAAACACACTCTAGCTTTCTAGAGTCTCTAATACAGCAGGAAATCTGAGTGTGCCCAGGACAAAAGAACGTTGTTTCCTATACATATGGACCATATGTAGTCCAAATCTGCTTCTGAAACTGATACAAAGCACTGACCCTCTAACATCCAATGCTTGTCAGTTAAGATGAGAAACGTGTGAGCTTCGTGAACGATGTAGTTAGTTTGAGCAGAAAAGTGACTGCCCTTACCTGAAACGAAGTCTTGCTTGTAGGAAGACTCAGAGCCTGGGATTTAACTCCATTTATGAACTGAAACACACAGCATAGTTCTCATCCATGGATCATACTCTGCTTTAGAACAAGAAGCACACTCTTGCTTTCTAGAGTCTCTAAGACAGCAGGAAACGTGAGTGTGCCCAGAACAAAAGAACGGTGTTTCCTACACATACGGACTATATGTAGTCCAAATCTTCTTCTGAAACTGATAGAATGCACTGGTCCTCTAACATCCAATGCTTGTCAGTTAAGATGAGAAACATGTGAGCTTTTTGAATGATGTAGTTCCTTTGAACTGAAAAGTGACTGCCCTTACATGAAACGAAGTCTTGCTTGTAGGAAGACACAGATCCTGGGATTTAAGTCCATTTCTGAAGGGAAACACACAACATAGTTCTCATCCATGGATCACACTCTGCTTTAGATCAAGAAGCACACTCTAGCTTTCTAGAGTCTCTAATACAGCAGGAAATCTGAGTGTGCCCGGGACAAAAGAATGGTGTTTCCTATACATATGGACCATATGTAGTCCAAATCTGCTTCTGAAACTGATACAAAGCACTGACCCTCTAACATCCAATGCTTGTCAGTTAAGATGAGAAACGTGTGAGCTTCGTGAACGATGTTGTTCCTTTGAGCAGAAAAGTGACTGCCCTTACCTGAAACGAAGTCTTGCTTGTAGGGAGACACAGAGCATGGGATTTAACTCCATTTCTGAAGTGAAACACACAGCATAGTCTCATCCATGGATCACACTCTGTTTTAGAGCGAGAAGCACGCTCTTGCTTTCTAGAGTCTCTAAGGCAGCAGGAAACGTGAGTGTGTCCAGAAGAAAAGATCGGTGTTTCCTACACATACGGACTATATGTAGTCCAAATCTTCTTCTGAAACTGATAGAATGCACTGGTCCTCTAACATCCAATGCTTGTCAGTTAAGATGAGAAACGTGTGAGCTTTTTGAATGATGTAGTTCCTTTGAACTGAAAAGTGACTGCCCTTACATGAAACGAAGTCTTGCTTGTAGGAAGACTCAGAGCCTGGGATTTAACTCCATTTCTGAAGTGAAACACACAGCAGGGTTCTCATCCATTGATCAAACTCTACGTTAGAACAAGAAGCATACTCTTGCTTCCTAGAATCTCTAAGACAGCAAGAAACGTGAGTTTGCTGAATACAAAAGAACAGTGTTTCCTACACATACGGACTATATGTAGTGCAAATCTTCATCTAAAACAGATAGAATGCACTGGTACTCTAACAGCCAATGCTTGTCAGTTAAGATGAGAAACGTGTGAGCTTCGTGAAAGATGTAGATCCTTTGAGCTGAAAAGTGACTGCCCTTACCAAAAACGAAGTCTTGCTTGTAGGAAGACACAGAGCCTAGGAGTTAAGTACATTTCTGAAGGGAAACACACAGCATAGTTCTCATCCATGGATCACACTCTGCTTTAGAGCGAGAAGCACACTCTTGCTTTCTAGAGTCTCTAATACAGCAGGAAATCTGAGTGTGCCCAGAACAAAAGATCGGTGTTTTCTACACATATGGACCACATGTAGTCCAAATCTGCTTCTGAAACTGATACAAAGTACTGACCATCTAACATCCAATGGTTGTCAGTTAAGATGAGAAACGTGTGAGCTTCGTGAACGATGTAGTTCGTTTGAGCAGAAAAGTGACTGCCCATACCTGAATTGAAGTCTTGCTTGTAGGAAGACTCAGAGCCTGGGATTTATCTCCATTTCTGAAGTAAAACACACAGCAGTGTAATCATCCATTTATCACACTCTGCTTTAGAACAAGAAGCACGCTCTTGCTTTCTAGAGTCTCTCAGACAGCACGAAACGAGAGTTTGCTGAGAACAAAAGAACGGTGTTTCCTACACATACAGACATTATATAGTCCAACTCTGCTTCTGAAACTGATACAAAGCACTGGTCCTCTAACATCCAATGCTTGTCTGTTAAGATGAGAAACGTGTGAGCTCAGTGAACGATGTAGTTTGTTTGAGCAGAAAAGTGACTGCTCTTACCTGAAACGAAGTCTTGCTTGTAGGAAGATACAGAGCTTGGGATTTAACTCCATTTCTGAAGGGAAACACACAGCATAGTCTCATCCATGGATCACACTCTGTTTTAGAGCAAGAAGCACGCTCTTGCTTTCTAGAGTCTCTAAGACAGCAGGAAACGTGAGAGTGCCCAGAACAAAAGATCGGTGTTTCCTACACATATGGACAATATGTAGTCCAAATCTGCTTCTGAAACTGATACAAAGCACTGACCCTCTAACATCCAATGCTTGTCAGTTAAGATGAGAAACGTGTGAGCTTCGTGAACAATGTAGTTCGTTTGAGCAGAAAACTGACTGCCCTTACCTGAAACGAAGTCTTGCTTGTAGGAAGACTCAGAGCCTGGGATTTAACTCCATTTCTGAAGTGAAACACACAGCAGGGTTCTCATCCATTGATCAAACTCTACGTTAGAACAAGAAGCATACTCTTGCTTCCTAGAGTCCCTAAGACAGCAAGAAACGTGAGTTTGCTGAAAACAAAAGAACAGTGTTTCCTACACATACGGACTATATGTAGTGCAAATCTTCATCTAAAACAGATAGAATGCACTGGTACTCTAACATCCAATGCTTGTCAGTTAAGATGAGAAACGTGTGAGCTTCGTGAAAGATGTAGTTCCTTTGAGCTGAAAAGTGACTGCCCTTACCAAAAACGAAGTCTTGCTTGTAGGAAGACACAGAGCCTAGGAGTTAAGTACATTTCTGAAGGGAAACACACAGCATAGTTCTCATCCATGGATCACACTCTGCTTTAGAGCGAGAAGCACACTCTTGCTTTCTAGAGTCTCTAATACAGCGGGAAATCTGAGTGTGCCCAGAACAAAAGATCGGTGTTTTCTACACATATGGACCACATGTAGTCCAAATCTGCTTCTGAAACTGATACAAAGTACTGACCATCTAACATCCAATGGTTGTCAGTGAAGATGAGAAACATGTGAGCATCGTGAACGATGTAGTTCGTTTGAGCAGAAAAGTGATTGCCCATACCTGAATTGAAGTCTTGCTTGTAGGAAGACTCAGAGCCTGGGATTTAACTCCATTTCTGAAGTGAAACAAACAGCAGTGTTCTCATCCATTGATCACACTCTGCTTTAGAACAAGAAGCATGCTTTTGCTTTCTAGAGTCTTTAAGACAGCAGGAAACGTGAGTTTGCTGAGAACAAAAGAAGGGTGTTTCCTACACATAAGGACCATATCTAGTCGAATTCGGCTTCTGAAACTGATACAAAGCACTGAACCTCTAACATCCAATGCTTGTCAGTTAAGATGAGAAAAGTGTGAGCTTCGTGAACGATGTAGTTAGTTTGAGCAGAAATGTCACTGCCTTTATCTGAATGGAAGTCTTGTTGGAAGGAAGACTCAGAGCCTGGGATTTAACTCCATTTCTGAAGTGAAACACACAGCATAGTTCTCATCCATGGATCACACTCTGCTTTAGAGCAAGAAGAACACTCTTGCTTTCTAGAGTCTCTAAGACAGCAGGAAACGTGAGTGTGCCCAGAACAAAAGAACGGTGTTTCCTACACATACGGACTATATGTAGTCCAAATCTTCTTCTGAAACTGATAGAATGCACTGGTCCTCTAACATCCAATGCTTGTCAGTTAAGATGAGAAACGTGTGAGCTTTGTGAATGATGTAGTTCCTTTGAACAGAAAAGTGACTGCCCTTACCTGAAACGAAGTTTTGCTTGTAGGAAGACACAGAGCCTGGGATTTAAGTCCATTTCTGAAGGGAAACACACAACATAGTTCTCATCCATGGATTACACTCTGCTTTAGAGCAAGAAACACACTCTAGCTTTCTAGAGTCTCTAATACAGCAGGAAATCTGAGTGTGCCCAGGACAAAAGAACGTTGTTTCCTATACATATGGACCATATGTAGTCCAAATCTGCTTCTGAAACTGATACAAAGCAATGACCCTCTAACATCCAATGCTTGTCAGTTAAGATGAGAAACGTGTGAGCTTCGTGAACGATGTAGTTAGTTTGAGCAGAAATGTCACTGCCTTTATCTGAATGGAAGTCTTGCTTGTAGGAAGACTCAGAGCCTGGGATTTAACTCCATTTCTGAAGTGAAACACACAGCAGTGTTCTCATCCATTGATCACACTCTGCGTTTAAACAAGAAGCATGCTCTTCTTTCTAGAGTCTCTAAGACAGCAGGAAATGTGAGTGTGCTGAGAACAAAAGAACGGTGTTTCCTACACATAAGGACCATATCTAGTCGAACTCTGCTTCTGAAACTGATACAAAGCACTGATCCTCGAACATCCAATGCTTGTCAGTTAAGATGAGAAACGTGTGAGCTTCGTGAACGATGTAGTTAGTTTGAGCAGAAAAGTGACTGCCCTTACCTGAAACGAAGTCTTGCTTGTAGGAAGACTCAGAGCCTGGGATTTAACTCCATTTATGAACTGAAACACACAGCATAGTTCTCATCCATGGATCATACTCTGCTTTAGAACAAGAAGCACACTCTTGCTTTCTAGAGTCTCTAAGACAGCAGGAAACGTGAGTGTGCCCAGAACAAAAGAACGGTGTTTCCTACACATACGGACTATATGTAGTCCAAATCTTCTTCTGAAACTGATAGAATGCACTGGTCCTCTAAAATCCAATGCTTGTCAGTTAAGATGAGAAACGTGTGAGCTTTTTGAATGATGTAGTTCCTTTGAACTGAAAAGTGACTGCCCTTACATGAAACGAAGTCTTGCTTGTAGGGAGACACAGAGCATGGGATTTAACTCCATTTCTGAAGTGAAACACACAGCATAGTCTCATCCATGGATCACACTCTGTTTTAGAGCGAGAAGCACGCTCTTGCTTTCTAGAGTCTCTAAGGCAGCAGGAAACTTGAGTGTGCCCAGAACAAAAGATCGGTGTTTCCTACACATACCGACTATATGTAGTCCAAATCTTCTTCTGAAACTGATAGAATGCACTGGTCCTCTAACATGCAATGCTTGTCAGTTAAGATGAGAATCGTGTGAGCTTTTTGAATGATGTAGTTCCTTTGAACTGAAAAGTGACTGCCCTTACATGAAACGAAGTCTTGCTTGTAGGAAGACTCAGAGCCTGGGATTTAACTCCATTTCTGAAGTGAAACACACAGCAGGGTTCTCATCCATTGATCAAACTCTACGTTAGAACAAGAAGCATACTCTTGCTTCCTAGAGTCTCTAAGACAGCAAGAAACGTGAGTTTGCGGAATACAAAAGAACAGTGTTTCCTACACATACGGACTATATGTAGTGCAAATCTTCATCTAAAACAGATAGAATGCACTGGTCCTCTAACATCCAATGCTTGTCAGTTAAGATGAGAAACGTGTGAGCTTCGTGAAAGATGTAGATCCTTTGAGCTGAAAAGTGACTGCCCTTACCAAAAACGAAGTCTTGCTTGTAGGAAGACACAGATCCTAGGATTTAAGTACATTTCTGAAGGGAAACACACAGCATAGTTCTCATCCATGGATCACACTCTGCTTTAGAGCGAGAAGCACACTCTTGCTTTCTAGAGTCTCTAATACAGCAGGAAATCTGAGTGTGCCCAGAACAAAAGATCGGTGTTTTCTATACATATGGACCACATGTAGTCCAAACCTGCTTCTGAAACTGATACAAAGTACTGACCATCTAACATCCAATGGTTGTCAGTGAACATGAGAAACGTGTGAGCATCGTGAACGATGTAGTTCGTTTGAGCAGAAAAGTGACTGCCCATACCTGAATTGAAGTCTTGCTTGTAGGAAGACTCAGAGCCTGGGATTTAACTCCATTTCTGAAGTGAAACAAACAGCAGTGTTCTCATCCATTGATCACACTCTGCTTTAGAACAAGAAGCATGCTTTTGCTTTCTAGAGTCTTTAAGACAGCAGGAAACGTGAGTTTGCTGAGAACAAAAGAAGGGTGTTTCCTACACATAAGGACCATATCTAGTCGAACTCTGCTTCTGAAACTGATACAAAGCACTGAACCTCTAACATCCAATGCTTGTCAGTTAAGATGAGAAAAGTGTGAGCTTCGTGAACGATGTAGTTAGTTTGAGCAGAAATGTCACTGCCCTTACCTGAAACGAAGTCTTGCTTGTAGGAAGACTCAGAGCCTGGGATTTAACTCCATTTATGAACTGAAACACACAGCATAGTTCTCATCCATGGATCATACTCTGCTTTAGAACAAGAAGCACACTCTTGCTTTCTAGAGTCTCTAATACAGCAGGAAATCTGAGTGTGCCCAGGACAAAAGAATGGTGTTTCCTATACATATGGACCATATGTAGTCCAAATCTGCTTCTGAAACTGATACAAAGCACTGACCCTCTAACATCCAATGCTTGTCAGTTAAGATGAGAAACGTGTGAGCTTCGTGAACGATGTTGTTCCTTTGAGCAGAAAAGTGACTGCCTTTACCTGAAACGAAGTCTTGCTTGTAGGGAGACACAGACCATGGGATTTAACTCCATTTCTGAAGTGAAACACACAGCATAGTCTCATCCATGGATCACACTCTGTTTTAGAGCGAGAAGCACGCTCTTGCTTTCTAGAGTCTCTAAGGCAGCAGGAAACGTGAGTGTGCCCAGAACAAAAGATCGGTGTTTCCTACACATATGGACCATATCTAGTCCAAATCTGCTTCTGAAACTGATACAAAGCACTGACCCGCTAACATCTAATGCTTGTCAGTTAAGATTAGAAACGTGTGAGCCTCGTGCACAATGTAGTTGGTTTGAGCAGAAAATTGACTGCCCTTACCTGAAATGAAGTCTTGCTTGTACGAAGACTCAGAGCCTGGGATTTAACTCCATTTCTGAAGTGAAACACACAGCAGGGTTCTCATCCATTGATCAAACTCTACGTTAGAACAAGAAGCATACTCTTGCTTCCTAGAGTCTCTAAGACAGCAAGAAACGTGAGTTTGCTGAAAACAAAAGAACAGTGTTTCCTACACATATGGACCATATCTAGTCCAACTCTGCTTCTGAAACTGATACAAAGGACTGGTCCTCTAACATGCAATGCTTGTCTGTTTAGATGAGAAACATGTGAGCTCTGTGAAAGATGTAGTTCATTTGAGCTGAAAAGTGACTGCCCTTAAGTGAAACGAAGTCTTGCTTGTAGGAAGACATAGAGCCTGGGATTTAACTACATTTATGAAGGAAAACACACAGCATAGTTTTCATCCATGGATCACACTCTGCTTTAGAGCGAGAAGCACGCTCTTGCTTTCTAGAATCTCTAATACAGCAGGAAATCTGAGTGTGCCAAGAACAAAAGAACGGTGTTTCCTACACATACGGACTATATGTAGTTCAAATCTTCATCTAAAACAGATAGAATGCACTGGTACTCTAACATCCAATGCTTCTCAGTTAAGATGAGAAACGTGTGAGCTTCGTGAAAGATGTAGTTCCTTTGAGCTGAAAAGTGACTGCCCTTACCAAAAACGAAGTCTTGCTTGAGGGAGACACAGAGCCTAGGATTTAAGTACATTTCTGAAGGGAAACACACAGCCTAGTTCTCATCCATGGATCACACTCTGCTTTAGAGCGAGAAGCACACTCTTGCTTTCTAGAGTCTCTAATACAGCAGGAAATCTGAGTGTGCCCAGAACAAAAGATCGGTGTTTTCTACACATATGGACCACATGTAGTCCAAATCTGCTTCTGAAACTGATACAAAGTACTGACCATCTAACATCCAATGGTTGTCATTTAAGATGAGAAACGTGTGAGCATCGTGAACGATGTAGTTCGATTGAGCAGAAAAGTGACTGCCCATACCTGAATTGAAGTCTTGCTTGTAGAAAGACTCAGAGCCTGGGATTTATCTCCATTTCTGAAGTAATACACACAGCAGTGTAATCATCCATTGATCACACTCTGCTTTAGAACAAGAAGCACGCTCTTGCTTTCTAGAGTCTCTAAGACAGCAGGAAACGAGAGTTTGCTGAGAACAAAAGAACGGTGTTTCCTACACATACAGACATTATATAGTCCAACTCTGCTTCTGAAACTGATACAAAGCACTGGTCCTCTAACATCCAATGCTTGTCTGTTAAGATGAGAAACGTGTGAGCTCAGTGAACGATGTAGTTCGTTTGAGCTGAAAAGTGACTGCTCTTAACTGAAACGAAGTCTTGCTTGTAGGAAGACATAGAGCCTGGGATTTAACTACATTTATGAAGGGAAACACACAACATAGTTTTCATCCATGGATCACACTCTGCTTTAGAGCGAGAAGCACGCTCTTGCTTTCTAGAGTCTCCTAGACAGCAGGAAACGTGAGTGTGCTGAGAAGAAAAGAACGGTGTTTCCTGCACATACGGACCATATCTAGTCCAACTCTTTTTCTGAAACTGATACAAAGCACTTGTCCTCTAACATCCAATGCTTGTCAGTTAAGATGAGAAATGTGTGAGCTTCGTGAACTTTGTAGTTCGTTTGTGCAGAAAAGTGACTGCCCTTACCTGAAACGAAGTCTTGCTTGTAGGGAGACACAGAGCATGGGATTTAACTCCATTTCTGAAGTGAAACACACAGCATAGTCTCATCCATGGATCACACTCTGTTTTAGAGCGAGAAGCACGCTCTTGCTTTCTAGAGTCTCTAAGACAGCAGGAAACGTGAGTGTGCCCAGAACAAAAGATCGGTGTTTCAACACATATGGACCATATGTAGTCCAAATCTGATTCTGAAACTGATACAAAGCACTGACCCTCTAACATCCAATGCTTGTCAGTTAAGATGAGAAACGTGTGAGCATCGTGAACGATGAAGTTCCTTTGAGAAGAAAACTGACTGCCCTTACCTGAAACGAAGTCTTGCTTGTAGGAAGACTCAGAACCTGGGATTTAATTCCATTTCTGAAGTGAAACACACAGCAGTGTTCTCATCCATTGATCACCCTCTGCATTAGAACAAGAAGCATGCTCTTCCTTTCTAGAGTCTCTAAGTCAGCAGGAAACGTGAGTTTGCTGAGAACAAAAGAACGGTGTTTCCTACACATACGGACCATATCTAGTCCAAATCTGCTTCTGAAACTGATACAAAGCACTGGTCCTCTAACATCCAATGCTTGTCTGTTAAGATGAGAAACGTGTGAGCTCCGTGAAAGATGTAGTTCGTTTGAGCTGAAAAGTGACTGCCCTTACCTGAAACGAAGTCTTGCTTGTAGGAATACATAGAGCCTGGGATTTAACTACTTTTCTGAAGGGAAACACAAAGCATAGTTTTCATCCATGGATCACACTCTGCTTTAGAGCGAGAAGCACACTCTTGCTTTCTAGAGTCTCTAAGGCAGCAGGAAATCTGAGTGTGACCAGAACAAAAGATCGGTGTTTCCTACACATATGGACCATATCTAGTCCAAATCTCCTCCTGAAACAGATACAAAGCACTGATCCTCTAACTTCCAATGCTTGTCAGTTAAGATGAGAAACGTGTGAGCTCAGTGAACGATGTAGTTCGCTTGAACAGAAAAGTGACTGCCCTTACCTGAAATGAAGTCTTGCTTGTAGGAAGACTCAGAGCCTGGGATTTAACTCCATTTCTGAAGCCAAACACACAGCATAGTTCTCATCCATGGATCACACTCTGCTTTCGAAAGAAGCACGCTCTTGTTTCTAGAGTTTCTAAGACAGCAGGAAACGTGAGTGTGCTGAGAACAAAAGAACGGTGTTTCCTCCACATACGGACCATGTCTAGTCCAACTCTTCTTCTGAAACTGATAGAATGCACTGGTCCTCTAACATCCAATGCTTGTCAGTTAAGATGAGAAACGTGTGAGCTTTGTGAATGATGTAGTTCCTTTGAACTGAAAGGTGACTGCCCTTACATGAAACGAAGTCTTGCTTGTAGGAAGACACAGAGCCTGGCATTTAAGTCCATTTCTGAAGGGAAACACACAACATAGTTTTCATCCATGGATCACACTTTGCTTTAGAGCAAGAAGCACACTCTAGCTTTCTAGAGTCTCTAATACAGCAGGAAATCTGAGTGTGCCCAGGACAAAAGAATGGTGTTTCCTATACGTATGGACCATATATAGTCCAAATCTGCTTCTGAAACTGATACAAAGCACTGACCCTCTAACATCCAATGCTTGTCAGTTAAGATGAGAAACGTGTGAGCTTCGTGAACGATGTTGTTCCTTTGAGCAGAAAAGTGACTGCCCTTACCTGAAACGAAGTCTTGCTTGTAGGGAGACACAGAGCATGGGATTTAACTCCATTTCTGAAGTGAAACACACAGCATAGTCTCATCCATGGATCACACTCTGTTTTAGAGCGAGAAGCACGCTCTTGCTTTCTAGAGTCTCTAAGGCAGCAGGAAACGTGAGTGTGCCCAGAACAAAAGATCGGTGTTTCCTACACATATGGACAATATGTAGTCCAAATCTGCTTCTGAAACTGATACAAAGCACTGACCCTCTAACATCCAATGCTTGTCAGTTAAGATGAGAAACGTGTGAGCTTCGTGAACAATGTAGTTCGTTTGAGCAGAAAACTGACTGCCCTTACCTGAAACGAAGTCTTGCTTGTAGGAAGACTCAGAGCCTGGGATTTAACTCCATTTCTGAAGTGAAACACACAGCAGGGTTCTCATCCATTGATCAAACTCTACGTTAGAACAAGAAGCATACTCTTGCTTCCTAGAGTCTCTAAGACAGCAAGAAACGTGAGTTTGCTGAAAACAAAAGAACAGTGTTTCCTACACATACGGACTATATGTAGTGCAAATCTTCATCTAAAACAGATAGAATGCACTGGTACTCTAACATCCAATGCTTGTCAGTTAAGATGAGAAACGTGTGAGCTTCGTGAAAGATGTAGTTCGTTTGAGCAGAAAACTGACTGCCCTTACCTGAAACGAAGTCTTGCTTGTAGGAAGACTCAGAGCCTGGGATTTAACTCCATTTCCTAAGTGAAACACACAGCAGGGTTCTCATCCATTGATCAAACTCTACGTTAGAACAAGAAGCATACTCTTGCTTCCTAGAGTCTCTAAGACAGCAAGAAACGTGAGTTTGCTGAAAACAAAAGAACAGTGTTTCCTACACATACGGACTATATGTAGTGCAAATCTTCATCTAAAACAGATAGAATGCACTGGTACTCTAACATCCAATGCTTGTCAGTTAAGATGAGAAACGTTTGAGCTTCGTGAAAGATGTAGTTCCTTTGAGCTGAAAAGTGACTGCCCTTACGAAAAACGAAGTCTTGCTTGTAGGAAGACACAGAGCCTAGGATTTAAGTACATTTCTGAAGGGAAACACACAGCATAGTTCTCATCCATGGATCACACTCTGCTTTAGAGCGAGAAGCACACTCTTGCTTTCTAGAGTCTCTAATACAGCAGGAAATCTGAGTGTGCCCAGAACAAAAGATCGGTGTTTTCTACACATATGGACCACATGTAGTCCAAATCTACTTCTGAAACTGATACAAAGTACTGACCATCTAACATCCAATGGTTGTCAGTTAAGATGAGAAACGTGTGAGCATCGTGAACGATGTAGTTCGTTTGAGCAGAAAAGTGACTGCCCATACCTGAATTGAAGTCTTGTTTAGGAAGACTCAGAGCCTGGGATTTAACTCCATTTCTGAAGTGAAACAAACAGCAGTGTTCTCATCCATGGATCACACTCTGCTTTAGAGCAAGAAGAACACTCTTGCTTTCTAGAGTCTCTAAGACAGCAGGAAACGTGAGTGTGCCCAGAACAAAAGAACGGTGTTTCCTACACATACGGACTATATGTAGTCCAAATCTTCTTCTGAAACTGATAGAATGCACTGGTCCTCTAACATCCAATGCTTGTCAGTTAAGATGAGAAACGTGTGAGCTTTGTGAATGATGTAGTTCCTTTGAACTGAAAAGTGACTGCCCTTACCTGAAACGAAGTTTTGCTTGTAGGAAGACACAGAGCCTGGGATTTAAGTCCATTTCTGAAGGGAAACACAAAACATAGTTCTCATCCATGGATCACACTCTGCTTTAGAGCAAGAAACACACTCTAGCTTTCTAGAGTCTCTAATACAGCAGGAAATCTGAGTGTGCCCGGGACAAAAGAATGGTGTTTCCTATACATATGGACCATATGTAGTCCAAATCTGCTTCTGAAACTGATACAAAGCACTGACCCTCTAACATCCAATGCTTGTCAGTTAAGATGAGAAACGTGTGAGCTTCGTGAACGATGTAGTTAGTTTGAGCAGAAATGTCACTGCCTTTATCTGAATGGAAGTCTTGCTTGTAGGAAGACTCAGAGCCTGGGATTTAACTCCATTTCTGAAGTGAAACACACAGCAGTGTTCTCATCCATTGATCACACTCTGCGTTTAAACTAGAAGCATGCTCTTCTTTCTAGAGTCTCTAAGACAGCAGGAAATGTGAGTTTGCTGAGAACAAAAGAACGGTGTTTCCTACACATACGGACTATATGTAGTCCAAATCTTCTTCTGAAACTGATAGAATGCACTGGTCCTCTAACATCCAATGCTTGTCAGTTAAGATGAGAAACGTGTGAGCTTTTTGAATGATGTAGTTCCTTTGAACTGAAAAGTGACTGCCCTTACATGAAACGAAGTCTTGCTTGTAGGAAGACACAGAGCCTGGGATTTAATCCATTTCTGAAGGGAAACACACAACATAGTTCTCATCCATGGATCACACTCTGCTTTAGAGCAAGAAGCACACTCTAGCTTTCTAGAGTCTCTAATACAGCAGGAAATCTGAGTGTGGCCGGGAAAAAGAATGGTGTTTCCTATACATATGGACCATATGTAGTCCAAATCTGCTTCTGAAACTGATACAAAGCACTGACCCTCTAACATCCAATGCTTGTCAGTTAAGATGAGAAACGTGTGAGCTTCGTGAAAGATGTTGTTCCTTTGAGCAGAAAAGAGACTGCCCTTACCTGAAACGAATTCTTGCTTGTAGGGAGACACAGAGCATGGGATTTAACTCCATTTCTGAAGTGAAACACACAGCATAGTCTCATCCATGTATCACACTCTGTTTTAGAGCGAGAAGCACGCTCTTGCTTTCTAGAGTCTCTAAGGCAGCAGGAAACATGAGTGTGCCCAGAACAAAAGATCGGTGTTTCCTACACATATGGACAATATGTAGTCCAAATCTGCTTCTGAAACTGATACAAAGCACTGACCCTTTAACATCCAATGCTTGTCAGTTAAGATGAGAAACGTGTGAGCTTCGTGAACAATGTAGTTCGTTTGAGCAGAAAACTGACTGCCCTTACCTGAAACGAAGTCTTGCTTGTAGGAAGACTCAGAGCCTGGGATTTAACTCCATTTCTGATGTGAAACACACAGCAGGGTTCTCATCCATTGATCAAACTCTACGTTAGAACAAGAAGCATACTCTTGGTTCCTAGAGTCCCTAAGACAGCAAGAAACGTGAGTTTGCTGAAAACAAAAGAACAGTGTTTCCTAAACATATGGACTATATGTAGTGCAAATCTTCATCTAAAACAGATAGAATGCACTGGTACTCTAACATCCAATGCTTGTCAGTTAAGATGAGAAATGTGTGAGCTTCGTGAAAGATGTAGTTCCTTTGAGCTGAAAAGTGACTGCCCTTACCAAAAACGAAGTCTTGCTTGTAGGAAGACACAGAGTCTAGGATTTAAGTACATTTCTGAAGGGAAACACACAGCATAGTTCTCATCCATGGATCACACTCTGCTTTAGAGCGAGAAGCACACTCTTGCTTTCTAGAGTCTCTAATACAGCAGGAAATCTGAGTGTGCCCAGAACAAAAGATCGGTGTTTTCTACACATATGGACCACATGTAGTCCAAATCTGCTTCTGAAACTGATACAAAGTACTGACCATCTAACATCCAATGGTTGTCAGTTAAGATGAGAAACGTGTGAGCATCGTGAACGATGTAGTTCGTTTGAGCAGAAAAGTGACTGCCCATACCTGAATTGAAGTCTTGCTTGTAGGAAGACTCAGAGCCTGGGATTTAACTCCATTTCTGAAGTGAAACAAACAGCAGTGTTCTCATCCATTGATCACACTCTGCTTTAGAACAAGAAGCATGCTTTTGCTTTCTAGAGTCTTTAAGACAGCAGGAAACGTGAGTTTGCTGAGAACAAAAGAACGGTGTTTCCTACACATAAGGACCATATCTAGAAGAACTCTGCTTCTGAAACTGATACAAAGCACTGAACCTCTAACATCCAATGCTTGTCAGTTAAGATCAGAAAAGTGTGAGCTTCGTGAACGATGTAGTTAGTTTGAGCAGAAATGTCACTGCCTTTATCTGAATGGAAGTCTTGTTGGAAGGAAGACTCAGAGCCTGGGATTTAACTCCATTTCTGAAGTGAAAAACACAGCATAGTTCTCATCCATGGATCACACTCTGCTTTAGAGCAAGAAGAACACTCTTGCTTTCTAGAGTCTCTAAGACAGCAGGAAACGTGAGTGTGCCCAGAACAAAAGAACGGTGTTTCCTACACGTACAGACTGTATGTAGTGCAAATCTTCATCTAAAACAGATAGAATGCACTGGTACTCTAACATCCAATGCTTCTCAGTTAAGATGAGAAACGTGTGAGCTTCGTGAAAGATGTAGTTCCTTTGAGCTTAAAAGTGACTGCCCTTACCAAAATGAAGTCTTGCTTGTAGGAAGACACAGAGCCTAGCATTTAAGTACATTTCTGAAGGGAAACACACAGCATAGTTCTCATCCATGGATCACACTCTGCTTTAGAGCGAGAAGCACACTCTTGCTTTCTAGAGTCTCTAATACAGCAGGAAATCTGAGTGTGCCCAGAACAAAAGATCGGTGTTTTCTACACATATGGACCACATGTAGTCCAAATCTGCTTCTGAAACTGATACAAAGTACTGACCATCTAACATCCAATGGTTGTCAGTTAAGATGAGAAACGTGTGAGCATCGTGAACGATGTAGTTCGTTTGAGCAGAAAAGTGACTGCCCATACCTGAATTGAAGTCTTGCTTGTAGGAAGACTCAGAGCCTGGGATTTAACTCCATTTCTGAAGTGAAACAAACAGCAGTGTTCTCATCCATGGATCACACTCTGCTTTAGAGCAAGAAGAACACTCTTGCTTTCTAGAGTCTCTAAGACAGCAGGAAACGTGAGTGTGCCCAGAACAAAAGAACGGTGTTTCCTACACATACGGACTATATGTAGTCCAAATCTTCTTCTGAAACTGATAGAATGCACTGGTCCGCTAACATCCAATGCTTGTCAGTTAAGATGAGAAACGTGTGAGCTTTGTGAATGATGTAGTTCCTTTGAACTGAAAAGTGACTGCCCTTACCTGAAACGAAGTTTTGCTTGTAGGAAGACACAGAGCCTGGGATTTAAGTCCATTTCTGAAGGGAAACACAAAACATAGTTCTCATCCATGGATCACACTCTGCTTTAGAGCAAGAAACACACTCTAGCTTTCTATAGTCTCTAATACAGCAGGAAATCTGAGTGTGCCCGGGATAAAAGAATGGTGTTTCCTATACATATGGACCATATGTAGTCCAAATCTGCTTCTGAAACTGATACAAAGCACTGACCCTCTAACATCCAATGCTTGTCAGTTAAGATGAGAAACGTGTGAGCTTCGTGAACGATGTAGTTAGTTTGAGCAGAAATGTCACTGCCTTTATCTGAATGGAAGTCTTGCTTGTAGGAAGACTCAGAGCCTGGGATTTAACTCCATTTCTGAAGTGAAACACACAGCAGTGTTCTCATCCATTGATCACACTCTGCGTTTATACTAGAAGCATGCTCTTCTTTCTAGAGTCTCTAAGACAGCAGGAAATGTGAGTTTGCTGAGAACAAAAGAACGGTGTTTCCTACACATACGGACTATATGTAGTCCAAATCTTCTTCTGAAACTGATAGAATGCACTGGTCCTCTAACATCCAATGCTTATCAGTTAAGATGAGAAACGTGTGAGCTTTTTGAATGATGTAGTTCCTTTGAACTGAAAAGTGACTGCCCTTACATGAAACGAAGTCTTGCTTGTAGGAAGACACAGAGCCTGGGATTTAATCCATTTCTGAAGGGAAAAACACAACATAGTTCTCATCCATGGATCACACTCTGCTTTAGAGCAAGAAGCACACTCTAGCTTTCTAGAGTCTCTAATACAGCAGGAAATCTGAGTGTGCCCGGGAAAAAGAATGGTGTTTCCTATACATATGGACCATATGTAGTCCAAATCTGCTTCTGAAACTGATACAAAGCACTGACCCTCTAACATCCAATGCTTGTCAGTTAAGATGAGAAACGTGTGAGCTTCGTGAACGATGTTGTTCCTTTGAGCAGAAAAGTGACTGCCCTTACCTGAAACGAATTCTTGCTTGTAGGGAGACACAGAGCATGGGATTTAACTCCATTTCTGAAGTGAAACACACAGCATAGTCTCATCCATGTATCACACTCTGTTTTAGAGCGAGAAGCACGCTCTTGCTTTCTAGAGTCTCTAAGGCAGCAGGAAACGTGAGTGTGCCCAGAACAAAAGATCGGTGTTTCCTACACATATGGACAATATGTAGTCCAAATCTGCTTCTGAAACTGATACAAAGCACTGACCCTTTAACATCCAATGCTTGTCAGTTAAGATGAGAAACGTGTGAGCTTCGTGAACAATGTAGTTCGTTTGAGCAGAAAACTGACTGCCCTTACCTGAAACGAAGTCTTGCTTGTAGGAAGACTCAGAGCCTGGGATTTAACTCCATTTCTGAAGTGAAACACACAGCAGGGTTCTCATCCATTGATCAAACTCGACGTTAGAACAAGAAGCATACTCTTGGTTCCTAGAGTCCCTAAGACAGCAAGAAACGTGAGTTTGCTGAAAACAAAAGAACAGTGTTTCCTACACATATGGACTATATGTAGTGCAAATCTTCATCTAAAACAGATAGAATGCACTGGTACTCTAACATCCAATGCTTGTCAGTTAAGATGAGAAATGTGTGAGCTTCATGAAAGATGTAGTTCCTTTGAGCTGAAAAGTGACTGCCCTTACCAAAAACGAAGTCTTGCTTGTAGGAAGACACAGAGTCTAGGATTTAAGTACATTTCTGAAGGGAAACACACAGCATAGTTCTCATCCATGGATCACACTCTGCTTTAGAGCGAGAAGCACACTCTTGCTTTCTAGAGTCTCTAATACAGCAGGAAATCTGAGTGTGCCCAGAACAAAAGATCGGTGTTTTCTACACATATGGACCACATGTAGTCCAAATCTGCTTCTGAAACTGATACAAAGTACTGACCATCTAACATCCAATGGTTGTCATTTAAGATGAGAAACGTGTGAGCTTCATGAACGATGTAGTTCGTTTGAGCAGAAAAGTGACTGCCCATACCTGAATTGAAGTCTTGCTTGTAGGAAGACTCAGAGCCTGGGATTTAACTCCATTTCTGAAGTGAAACAAACAGCAGTGTTCTCATCCATTGATCACACTCTGCTTTAGAACAAGAAGCATGCTTTTGCTTTCTAGAGTCTTTAAGACAGCAGGAAACGTGAGTTTGCTGAGAACAAAAGAACGGTGTTTCCTACACATAAGGACCATATCTAGACGAACGCTGCTTCTGAAACTGATACAAAGCACTGAACCTCTAACATCCAATGCTTGTCAGTTAAGATGAGAAAAGTGTGAGCTTCGTGAACGATGTAGTTAGTTTGAGCAGAAATGTCACTGCCTTTATCTGAATCGAAGTCTTGTTGGAAGGAAGACTCAGAGCCTGGGATTTAACTCCATTTCTGAAGTGAAAAACACAGCATAGTTCTCATCCATGGATCACACTCTGCTTTAGAGCAAGAAGAACACTCTTGCTTTCTAGAGTCTCTAAGACAGCAGGAAACGTGAGTGTGCCCAGAACAAAAGAACGGTGTTTCCTACACGTACAGACTGTATGTAGTGCAAATCTTCATCTAAAACAGATAGAATGCACTGGTACTCTAACATCCAATGCTTCTCAGTTAAGATGAGTAACGTGTGAGCTTCGTGAAAGATGTAGTTCCTTTGAGCTGAAAAGTGACTGCCCTTACCAAAAACGAAGTCTTGCTTGTAGGAAGACACAGAGCCTAGGATTTAAGTACATTTCTGAAGGGAAACACACAGCATAGTTCTCATCCATGGATCACACTCTGCTTTAGAGCGAGAAGCACACTCTTGCTTTCTAGAGTCTCTAATACAGCAGGAAATCTGAGTGTGCCCAGAACAAAAGATCGGAGTTTTCTACACATATGGACCACATGTAGTCCAAATCTGCTTCTGAAACTGATACAAAGTACTGACCATCTAACATCCAATTGTTGTCATTTAAGATGAGAAACGTGTGAGCATCGTGAACGATGTAGTTCGTTTGAGCAGAAAAGTGACTGCCCATACCTGAATTGAATTCTTGCTTGTAGAAAGACTCAGAGCCTGGGATTTATCTCCATTTCTGAAGTAATACACACAGCAGTGTAATCATCCATTGATCACACTCTGCTTTAGAACAAGAAGCACGCTCTTGCTTTCTAGAGTCTCTAAGACAGCACGAAACGAGAGTTTGCTGAGAACAAAAGAACGGTGTTTCCTACAAATACAGACATTATATAGTCCAACTCTGCTTCTGAAACTGATACAAAGCACTGGTCCTCTAACATCCAATGCTTGTCTGTTAAGATGAGAAACGTGTGAGCTCAGTGAACGATGTAGTTCATTTGAGCTGAAAAGTGACTGCTCTTAAATGAAACGAAGTCTTGCTTGTAGGAAGACATAGAGCCTGGGATTTAACTACATTTATGAAGGGAAACACACAACATAGTTTTCATCCATGGATCACACTCTGCTTTAGAGCGAGAAGCACGCTCTTGCTTTCTAGAGTCTCCTAGACAGCAGGAAACGTGAGTGTGCTGAGAAGAAAAGAACGGTGTTTCCTGCACATACGGACCATATCTAGTCCAACACTTTTTCTGAAACTGATACAAAGCACTTGTCCTCTAACATCCAATGCTTGTCAGTTAAGATGAGAAATGTGTGAGCTTCGTGAACTTTGTAGTTCGTTTGTGCAGAAAAGTGATTGCCCTTACCTGAAACGAAGTCTTGCTTGTAGGGAGACACAGAGCATGGGATTTAACTCCATTTCTGAAGTGAAACACACAGCATAGTCTCATCCATGGATCACACTCTGTTTTAGAGCGAGAAGCACACTCTTGCTTTCTAGAGTCTCTAAGACAGCAGGAAACGTGAGTGTGCCCAGAACAAAAGATCGGTGTTTCAACACATATGGACCATATGTAGTCCAAATCTGATTCTGAAACTGATACAAAGCACTGACCCTCTAACATCCAATGCTTGTCAGTTAAGATGAGAAACGTGTGAGCATCGTGAACGATGAAGTTCCTTTGAGAAGAAAACTGACTGCCCTTACCTGAAACGAAGTCTTGCTTGTAGGAAGACTCAGAACCTGGGATTTAATTCCATTTCTGAAGTGAAACACACAGCAGTGTTCTCATCCATTGATCACCCTCTGCATTAGAACAAGAAGCATGCTCTTCCTTTCTAGAGTCTCTAAGTCAGCAGGAAACGTGAGATTGCTGAGAACAAAAGAACGGTGTTTCCTACACATACGGACCATATCTAGTCGAAATCTGCTTCTGAAACTGATACAAAGCACTGGTCCTCTAACATCCAATGCTTGTCTGTTAAGATGAGAAACGTGTGAGCTCCGTGAAAGATGTAGTTCGTTTGAGCTGAAAAGTGACTGCCCTTACCTGAAACGAAGTCTTGCTTGTAGGAAGACATAGAGCCTGGGATTTAACTACTTTTCTGAAGGGAAACACAAAGCATAGTTTTCATCCATGGATCACACTCTGCTTTAGAGCGAGAAGCACACTCTTGCTTTCTAGAGTCTCTAAGGCAGCAGGAAATCTGAGTGTGACCAGAACAAAAGATCGGTGTTTCCTACACATATGGACCATATCTAGTCCAAATCTCCTCCTGAAACAGATACAAAGCACTGATCCTCTAACTTCCAATGCTTGTCAGTTAAGATGAGAAACGTGTGAGCTCAGTGAACGATGTAGTTCGCTTGAACAGAAAAGTGACTGCCCTTACCTGAAATGAAGTCTTGCTTGTAGGAAGACTCAGAGCCTGGGATTTAACTCCATTTCTGAAGCCAAACACACAGCATCGTTCTCATCCATGGATCACACTCTGCTTTCGAAAGAAGCATGCTCTTGTTTCTAGAGTCTCTAAGACAGCAGGAAACGTGAGTGTGCTGAGAACAAAAGAACGGTGTTTCCTCCACATACGGACCATGTCTAGTCCAACTCTTCTTCTGAAACTGATACAAAGCACTGGTCCTCCAACATCAAATGCTTGTCAGTTAAGATGAGAAACCTGTGAGCTTCGTGAACGATGTAGTTCGTTTGAGCAGAAAAGTGACTGCCCTTACCTGAAACGAAGTCCTGCTTGTAAGAAGACTCAGAGCCTGGGATTTAACTCCATTCCTGATTTGAAACACACAGCAGTGTTCTCATCCATGGATCACACTCTGCTTTAGAGCGAGAAGCACGCTCTTGCTTTCTAAAGTCTCTAAGACAGCAGGAAACGTGAGTGTGCCCAGAACAAAAGAACGGTGTTTCCTACCCATAAGGACTATATGTAGTCCAAATCTTCTTCTGAAACTGATAGAATGCACTGGTCCTCTAACATCCAATGCTTGTCAGTTAAGATGAGAAACGTGTGAGCTTTGTGAATGATGTAGTTCCTTTGAACTGAAAAGTGACTGCCCTTACATGAAACGAAGTCTTGCTTGTAGGAAGACACAGAGCCTGGCATTTAAGTCCATTTCTGAAGGGAAACACACAACATAGTTTTCATCCATGGATCACACTTTGCTTTAGAGCAAGAAGCACACTCTAGCTTTCTAGAGTCTCTAATACAGCAGGAAATCTGAGTGTGCCCAGGACAAAAGAATGGTGTTTCCTATACATATGGACCATATGTAGTCCAAATCTGCTTCTGAAACTGATACAAAGCACTGACCCTCTAACATCCAATGCTTGTCAGTTAAGATGAGAAACGTGTGAGCTTCGTGAACGATGTTGTTCCTTTGAGCAGAAAAGTGACTGCCCTTACCTGAAACGAAGTCTTGCTTGTAGGGAGACACAGAGCATGGGATTTAACTCCATTTCTGAAGTGAAACACACAGCATAGTCTCATCCATGGATCACACTCTGTTTTAGAGCGAGAAGCACGCTCTTGCTTTCTAGAGTCTCTAAGGCAGCAGGAAACGTGAGTGTGCCCAGAACAAAAGATCGGTGTTTCCTACACATATGGACAATATGTAGTCCAAATCTGCTTCTGAAACTGATACAAAGCACTGACCCTCTAACATCCAATGCTTGTCAGTTAAGATGAGAAACGTGTGAGCTTCGTGAACAATGTAGTTCGTTTGAGCAGAAAACTGACTGCCCTTACCTGAAACGAAGTCTTGCTTGTAGGAAGACTCAGAGCCTGGGATTTAACTCCATTTCTGAAGTGAAACACACAGCAGGGTTCTCATCCATTGATCAAACTCTACGTTAGAACAAGAAGCATACTCTTGCTAACTAGAGTCCCTAAGACAGCAAGAAACGTGAGTTTGCTGAAAACAAAAGAACAGTGTTTCCTACACATATGGACTATATGTAGTGCAAATCTTCATCTAAAACAGATAGAATGCACTGGTACTCTAACATCCAATGCTTGTCAGTTAAGATGAGAAACGTGTGAGCTTCGTGAAAGATGTAGTTCCTTTGAGCTGAAAAGTGACTGCCCTTACGAAAAACGAAGTCTTGCTTGTAGGAAGACACAGAGTCTAGGATTTAAGTACATTTCTGAAGGGAAACACACAGCATAGTTCTCATCCATGGATCACACTCTGCTTTAGAGCGAGAAGCACACTCTTGCTTTCTAGAGTCTCTAATACAGCAGGAAATCTGAGTGTGCCCAGAACAAAAGATCGTTGTTTTCTACACATATGGACCACATGTAGTCCAAATCTGCTTCTGAAACTGATACAAAGTACTGACCATCTAACATTCAATGGTTATCATTTAAGATGAGAAACGTGTGAGCTTCGTGAACGATGTAGTTCGTTTGAGCAGAAAAGTGACTGCCCATACCTGAATTGAAGTCTTGCTTGTAGGAAGACTCAGAGCCTGGGATTTAACTCCATTTCTGAAGTGAAACAAACAGCAGTGTTCTCATCCATTGATCACACTCTGCTTTAGAACAAGAAGCACGCTTTTGCTTTCTAGAGTCTTTAAGACAGCAGGAAACGTGAGTTTGCTGAGAACAAATGAACGGTGTTTCCTACACATAAGGACCATATCTAGACGAACTCTGCTTCTGAAACTGATACAAAGCACTGAACCTCTAACATCCAATGCTTGTCAGTTAAGATGAGAAAAGTGTGAGCTTCGTGAACGATGTAGTTAGTTTGAGCAGAAATGTCACTGCCTTTATCTGAATGGAAGTCTTGTTGGAAGGAAGACTCAGAGCCTGGGATTTAACTCCATTTCTGAAGTGAAAAACACAGCATAGTTCTCATCCATGGATCACACTCTGCTTTAGAGCAAGAAGAACACTCTTGCTTTCTAGAGTCTCTAAGACAGCAGGAAACGTGAGTGTGCCCAGAACAAAAGATCGGAGTTTTCTACACATATGGACCACATGTAGTCCAAATCTGCTTCTGAAACTGATACAAAGTACTGACCATCTAACATCCAATGGTTGTCATTTAAGATGAGAAACGTGTGAGCATCGTGAACGATGTAGTTCGTTTGAGCAGAAAAGTGACTGCCCATACCTGAATTGAAGTCTTGCTTGTAGAAAGACTCAGAGCCTGGGATTTATCTCCATTTCTGAAGTAATACACACAGCAGTGTAATCATCCATTGATCACACTCTGCTTTAGAACAAGAAGCATGCTCTTGCTTTCTAGAGTCTCTAAGACAGCACGAAACGAGAGTTTGCTGAGAACAAAAGAACGGTGTTTCCTACACATACAGACATTATATAGTCCAACTCTGCTTCTGAAACTGATACAAAGCACTGTTCCTCTAACATCCAATGCTTGTCTGTTAAGATGAGAAACGTGTGAGCTCAGTGAACGATGTAGTTCGTTTGAGCTGAAAAGTGACTGCTCTTAACTGAAACGAAGTCTTGCTTGTAGGAAGACATAGAGCCTGGGATTTAACTACATTTATGAAGGGAAACACACAACATAGTTTTCATCCATGGATCACACTCTGCTTTAGAGCGAGAAGCACGCTCTTGCTTTCTAGAGTCTCCTAGACAGCAGGAAACGTGAGTGTGCTGAGAAGAAAAGAACGGTGTTTCCTTCAAATACGGACCATATCTAGTCCAACTCTTTTTCTGAAACTGATACAAAGCACTTGTCCTCTAACATCCAATGCTTGTCAGTTAAGATGAGAAATGTGTGAGCTTCGTGAACATTGTAGTTCGTTTGTGCAGAAAAGTGACTGCCCTTACCTGAAACGAAGTCTTGCTTGTAGGGAGACACAGAGCATGGGATTTAACTCCATTTCTGAAGTGAAACACACAGCATAGTCTCATCCATGGATCACACTCTGTTTTAGAGCGAGAAGCACGCTCTTGCTTTCTAGAGTCTCTAAGACAGCAGAAAACGTGAGTGTGCTCAGAACAAAAGATCGGTGTTTCAACACATATGGACCATATGTAGTCCAAATCTGATTCTGAAACTGATACAAAGCACTGACCCTCTAACATCCAATGCTTGTCAGTTAAGATGAGAAACGTGTGAGCATCGTGAACGATGAAGTTCCTTTGAGAAGAAAACTGACTGCCCTTACCTGAAACGAAGTCTTGCTTGTAGGAAGACTCAGAACCTGGGATTTAATTCCATTTCTGAAGTGAAACACACAGCAGTGTTCTCATCCATTGATCACCCTCTGCATTAGAACAAGAAGCATGCTCATCCTTTCTAGAGTCTCTAAGTCAGCAGGAAACGTGAGTTTGCTGAGAACAAAAGAACGGTGTTTCCTACACATACGGACCATATCTAGTCGAAATCTGCTTCTGAAACTGATACAAAGCACTGGTCCTCTAACATCCAATGCTTGTCTGTTAAGATGAGAAACGTGTGAGCTCCGTGAAAGATGTAGTTCGTTTGAGCTGAAAAGTGACTGCCCTTACCTGAAACGAAGTCTTGCTTGTAGGAAGACATAGAGCCTGGGATTTAACTACTTTTCTGAAGGGAAACACAAAGCATAGTTTTCATCCATGGATCACACTCTGCTTTAGAGCGAGAAGCACACTCTTGCTTTCTAGAGTCTCTAAGGCAGCAGGAAATCTGAGTGTGACCAGAACAAAAGATCGGTGTTTCCTACACATATGGACCATATCTAGTCCAAATCTCCTCCTGAAACAGATACAAAGCACTGATCCTCTAACTTCCAATGCTTGTCAGTTAAGATGAGAAACGTGTGAGCTCAGTGAACGATGTAGTTCGCCTGAACAGAAAAGTGACTGCCCTTACCTGAAATGAAGTCTTGCTTGTAGGAAGACTCAGAGCCTGGGATTTAACTCCATTTCTGAAGCCAAACACACAGCATAGTTCTCATCCATGGATCACACTCTGCTTTCGAAAGAAGCACGCTCTTGTTTCTAGAGTCTCTAAGACAGCAGGAAACGTGAGTGTGCTGAGAACAAAAGAACGGTGTTTCCTCCACATACGGACCATGTCTAGTCCAACTCTTTTTCTGAAACTGATACAAAGCACTGGTCCTCCACATCAAATGCTTGTCAGTTAAGATGAGAAACCTGTGAGCTTCGTGAACGATGTAGTTCGTTTGAGCAGAAAAGTGACTGCCCTTACCTGAAACGAAGTCTTGCTTGTAAGAAGACTCAGAGCCTGGGATTTAACTCCATTCCTGATGTGAAACACACAGCAGTGTTCTCATCCATGGACCACACTCTGCTTTAGAGCGAGAAGCACGCTCTTGCTTTCTAAAGTCTCTAAGACAGCAGGAAACGTGAGTGTGCCCAGAACAAAAGAACGGTGTTTCCTACCGATACGGACTATATGTAGTCCAAATCTTCTTCTGAAACTGATAGAATGCACTGGTCCTCTAACATCCAATCCTTGTCAGTTAAGATGAGAAACGTGTGAGCTTTGTGAATGATGTAGTTCCTTTGAACTGAAAAGTGACTGCCCTTACATGAAACGAAGTCTTGCTTGTAGGAAGACACAGAGCCTGGCATTTAAGTCCATTTCTGAAGGGAAACACACAACATAGTTTTCATCCATGGATCACACTTTGCTTTAGAGCAAGAAGCACACTCTACCTTTCTAGAGTCTCTAATACAGCAGGAAATCTGAGTGTGCCCAGGACAAAAGAATGGTGTTTCCTATACATATGGACCATATGTAGTCCAAATCTGCTTCTGAAACTGATACAAAGCACTGACCCTCTAACATCCAATGCTTGTCAGTTAAGATGAGAAACGTGTGAGCTTTGTGAACGATGTTGTTCCTTTGAGCAGAAAAGTGACTGCCCTTACCTGAAACGAAGTCTTGCTTGTAGGGACACACAGAGCATGGGATTTAACTCCATTTCTGAAGTGAAACACACAGCATAGTCTCATCCATGGATCACACTCTGTTTTAGAGCGAGAAGCACGCTCTTGCTTTCTAGAGTCTCTAAGGCAGCAGGAAACGTGAGTGTGCCCAGAACAAAAGATCGGTGTTTCCTACACATATGGACAATATGTAGTCCAAATCTGCTTCTGAAACTGATACAAAGCACTGACCCTCTAACATCCAATGCTTGTCAGTTAAGATGAGAAACGTGTGAGCTTCATGAACAATGTAGTTCGTTTGAGCAGAAAACTGACTGCCCTTACCTGAAACGAAGTCTTGCTTGTAGGAAGACTCAGAGCCTGGGATTTAACTCCATTTCTGAAGTGAAACACACAGCAGGGTTCTCATCCATTGATCAAACTCTACGTTAGAACAAGAAGCATACTCTTGCTTCCTAGAGTCTCTAAGACAGCAAGAAACGTGAGTTTGCTGAAAACAAAAGAACAGTGTTTCCTACACATACGGACTATATGTAGTGCAAATCTTCATCTAAAACAGATAGAATGCACTGGTACTCTAACATCCAATGCTTGTCAGTTAAGATGAGAAACGTGTGAGCTTCGTGAAATATGTAGTTCCTTTGAGCTGAAAAGTGACTGCCCTTACGAAAAACGAAGTCTTGCTTGTAGGAAGACACAGAGCCTAGGATTTAAGTACATTTCTGAAGGGAAACACACAGCATAGTTCTCATCCATGGATCACACTCTGCTTTAGAGCGAGAAGCACACTCTTGCTTTCTAGAGTCTCTAATACAGCAGGAAATCTGAGTGTGCCCAGAACAAAAGATCGGTGTTTTCTACACATATGGACCACATGTAGTCCAAATATGCTTCTGAAACTGATACAAAGTACTGACCATCTAACATCCAATGGTTGTCATTTAAGATGAGAAACGTGTGAGCTTCATGAACGATGTAGTTCGTTTGAGCAGAAAAGTGACTGCCCATACCTGAATTGAAGTCTTGCTTGTAGGAAGACTCAGAGCCTGGGATTTAACTCCATTTCTGAAGTGAAACAAACAGCAGTGTTCTCATCCATTGATCACACTCTGCTTTAGAACAAGAAGCATGCTTTTGCTTTCTAGAGTCTTTAAGACAGCAGGAAACGTGAGTTTGCTGAGAACAAAAGAACGGTGTTTCCTACACATAAGGACCATATCTAGACGAACTCTGCTTCTGAAACTGATACAAAGCACTGAACCTCTAACATCCAATGCTTGTCAGTTAAGATGAGAAAAGTGTGAGCTTCGTGAACGATGTAGTTAGTTTGAGCAGAAATGTCACTGCCTTTATCTGAATGGAAGTCTTGTTGGAAGGAAGACTCAGAGCCTGGGATTAAACTCCATTTCTGAAGTGAAAAACACAGCATAGTTCTCATCCATGGTTCACACTCTGCTTTAGAGCAAGAAGAACACTCTTGCTTTCTAGAGTCTCTAAGACAGCAGGAAACGTGAGTGTGCCCAGAACAAAAGAACGGTGTTTCCTACACGTACAGACTGTATGTAGTGCAAATCTTCATCTACAACAGATAGAATGCACTGGTACTCTAACATCCAATGCTTCTCAGTTAAGATGAGAAACGTGTGAGCTTCGTGAAAGATGTAGTTCCTTTGAGCTGAAAAGTGACTGCCCTTACCAAAAACGAAGTCTTGCTTGTAGGAAGACACAGAGCCTAGGATTTAAGTACATTTCTGAAGGGAAACACACAGCATAGTTCTCATCCATGGATCACACTCTGCTTTAGAGCGAGAAGCACACTCTTGCTTTCTAGAGTCTCTAATACAGCAGGAAATCTGAGTGTGCCCAGAAAAAAGATCGGAGTTTTCTACACATATGGACCACATGTAGTCCAAATCTGCTTCTGAAACTGATACAAAGTACTGACCATCTAACATCCAATGGTTGTCATTTAAGATGAGAAACGTGTGAGCATCGTGAACGATGTAGTTCGTTTGAGCAGAAAAGTGACTGCCCATACCTGAATTGAAGTCTTGCTTGTAGAAAGACTCAGAGCCTGGGATTTATCTCCATTTCTGAAGTAATACACACAGCAGTGTAATCATCCATTGATCACACTCTGCTTTAGAACAAGAAGCACGCTCTTGCTTTCTAGAGTCTCTAAGACAGCACGAAACGAGAGTTTGCTGAGAACAAAAGAACGGTGTTTCCTACACATACAGACATTATATAGTCCAACTCTGCTTCTGAAACTGATACAAAGCACTGGTCCTCTAACATCCAATGCTTGTCTGTTAAGATGAGAAACGTGTGAGCTCAGTGAACGATGTAGTTCGTTTGAGCTGAAAAGTGACTGCTCTTAACTGAAACGAAGTCTTGCTTGTAGGAAGACATAGAGCCTGGGATTTAACTACATTTATGAAGGGAAACACAAAACATAGTTTTCATCCATGGATCACACTCTGCTTTAGAGCGAGAAGCACGCTCTTGCTTTCTAGAGTCTCCTAGACAGCAGGAAACGTGAGTGTGCTGAGAAGAAAAGAACGGTGTTTCCTGCACATACGGACCATATCTAGTCCAACTCTTTTTCTGAAACTGATACAAAGCACTTGTCCTCTAACATCCAATGCTTGTCAGTTAAAATGAGAAATGTGTGAGCTTCGTGAACTTTGTAGTTCGTTTGTGCAGAAAAGTGACTGCCCTTACCTGAAACGAAGTCTTGCTTGTAGGGAGACACAGAGCATGGGATTTAACTCCATTTCTGAAGTGAAACACACAGCATAGTCTCATCCATGGATCACACTCTGTTTTAGAGCGAGAAGCACGCTCTTGCTTTCTAGAGTCTCTAAGGCAGCAGGAAACGTGAGTGTGCCCAGAACAAAAGATCGGTGTTTCAACACATATGGACCATATGTAGTCCAAATCTGATTCTGAAACTGATACAAAGCACTGACCCTCTAACATCCAATGCTTGTCAGTTAAGATGAGAAACGTGTGAGCATCGTGAACGATGAAGTTCCTTTGAGAAGAAAACTGACTGCCCTTACCTGAAATGAAGTCTTGCTTGTAGGAAGACTCAGAACCTGGGATTTAATTCCATTTCTCAAGTGAAACACACAGCAGTGTTCTCATCCATTGATCACCCTCTGCATTAGAACAAGAAGCATGCTCTTCCTTTCTACAGTCTCTAAGTCAGCAGGAAACGTGAGTTTGCTGAGAACAAAAGAACGGTGTTTCCTACACATACGGACCATATCTAGTCGAAATCTGCTTCTGAAACTGATACAAAGCACTGGTCCTCTAACATCCAATGCTTGTCTGTTAAGAGGAGAAATGTGTGAGCTCCGTGAAAGATGTAGTTCGTTTGAGCTGAAAAGTGACTGCCCTTACCTGAAACGAAGTCTTGCTTGTAGGAAGACATAGAGCCTGGGATTTAACTACTTTTCTGAAGGGAAACACAAAGCATAGTTTTCATCCATGGATCACACTCTGCTTTAGAGCGAGAAGCACACTCTTGCTTTCTAGAGTCTCTAAGGCAGCAGGAAATCTGAGTGTGACCAGAACAAAAGATCGGTGTTTCCTACACATATGGACCATATCTAGTCCAAATCTCCTCCTGAAACAGATACAAAGCACTGATCCTCTAACTTCCAATGCTTGTCAGTTAAGATGAGAAACGTGTGAGCTCAGTGAACGATGTAGTTCGCTTGAACAGAAAAGTGACTGCCCTTACCTGAAATGAAGTCTTGCTTGTAGGAAGACTCAGAGCCTGGGATTTAAGTCCATTTCTGAAGGGAAACAAACAGCGGTGTTCTCATCCATGGATCACACTCTGCTTTAGAGCAAGAAGAACACTCTTGCTTTCTAGAGTCTCTAAGACAGCAGGAAACGTGAGTGTGCCCAGATCAAAAGAACGGTGTTTCCTACACATACGGACTATATGTAGTCCAAATCTTCTTCTGAAACTGATAGAATGCACTGGTCCTCTAACATCCAATGCTTGTCAGTTAAGAAGAGAAACGTGTGAGCTTTGTGAATGATGTAGTTCCTTTGAACTGAAAAGTGACTGCCCTTACCTGAAACGAAGTTTTGCTTGTAGGAAGACACAGAGCCTGGGATTTAAGTCCATTTCTGAAGGGAAACACAAAACATAGTTCTCATCCATGGATCACACTCTGCGTTTAAACTAGAAGCATGCTCTTCTTTCTAGAGTCTCTAAGACAGCAGGAAATGTGAGTTTGCTGAGAACAAAAGAACGGTGTTTCCTACACATACGGACTATATGTAGTCCAAATCTTCTTCTGAAACTGATAGAATGCACTGGTCCTCTAACATCCAATGCTTGTCAGTTAAGATGAGAAACGTGTGAGCTTTTTGAATGATGTAGTTCCTTTGAACTGAAAAGTGACTGCCCTTACATGAAACGAAGTCTTGCTTGTAGGAAGACACAGAGCCTGGGATTTAATCCATTTCTGAAGGGAAACACACAACATAGTTCTCATCCATGGATCACACTCTGCTTTAGAGCAAGAAGCACACTCTAGCTTTCTAGAGTCTCTAATACAGCAGGAAATCTGAGTGTGCCCGGGAAAAAGAATGTTGTTTCCTATACATATGGACCATATGTAGTCCAAATCTGCTTCTGAAACTGATACAAAGCACTGACCCTCTAACATCCAATGCTTGTCAGTTAAGATGAGAAACGTGTGAGCTTCGTGAACGATGTTGTTCCTTTGAGCAGAAAAGTGACTGCCCTTACCTGAAACGAAGTCTTGCTTGTAGGGAGACACAGAGCATGGGATTTAACTCCATTTCTGAAGTGAAACACACAGCATAGTCTCATCCATGTATCACACTCTGTTTTAGAGCGAGAAGCACGCTCTTGCTTTCTAGAGTCTCTAAGGCAGCAGGAAACGTGAGTGTGCCCAGAACAAAAGATCGGTGTTTCCTACACATATGGACAATATGTAGTCCAAATCTGCTTCTGAAACTGATACAAAGCACTGACCCTTTAACATCCAATGCTTGTCAGTTAAGATGAGAAACGTGTGAGCTTCGTGAACAATGTAGTTCGTTTGAGCAGAAAACTGACTGCCCTTACCTGAAACGAAGTCTTGCTTGTAGGAAGACTCAGAGCCTGGGATTTAACTCCATTTCTGAAGTGAAACACACAGCAGGGTTCTCATCCATTGATCAAACTCTACGTTAGAACAAGAAGCATACTCTTGCTTCCTAGAGTCCCTAAGACAGCAAGAAACGTGAGTTTGCTGAAAACAAAAGAACAGTGTTTCCTACACATATGGACTATATGTAGTGCAAATCTTCATCTAAAACAGATAGAATGCACTGGTACTCTAACATCCAATGCTTGTCAGTTAAGATGAGAAACGTGTGAGCTTCGTGAAAGATGTAGTTCCTTTGAGCTGAAAAGTGACTGCCCTTACCAAAAACGAAGTCTTGCTTGTAGGAAGACACAGAGTCTAGGATTTAAGTACATTTCTGAAGGGAAACACACAGCATAGTTCTCATCCATGGATCACACTCTGCTTTAGAGCGAGAAGCACACTCTTGCTTTCTAGAGTCTCTAATACAGCAGGAAATCTGAGTGTGCCCAGAACAAAAGATCGGTGTTTTCTACACATATGGACCACATGTAGTCCAAATCTGCTTCTGAAACTGATACAAAGTACTGACCATCTAACATCCAATGGTTGTCATTTAAGATGAGAAACGTGTGAGCTTCGTGAACGATGTAGTTCGTTTGAGCAGAAAAGTGACTGCCCATACCTGAATTGAAGTCTTGCTTGTAGGAAGACTCAGAGCCTGGGATTTAACTCCATTTCTGAAGTGAAACAAACAGCAGTGTTCTCATCCATGGATCACACTCTGCGTTTAAACTAGAAGCATGCTCTTCTTTCTAGAGTCTCTAAGACAGCAGGAAATGTGAGTTTGCTGAGAACAAAAGAACGGTGTTTCCTACACATACGGACTATATGTAGTCCAAATCTTCTTCTGAAACTGATAGAATGCACTGGTCCTCTAACATCCAATGCTTGTCAGTTAAGATGAGAAACGTGTGAGCTTTTTGAATGATGTAGTTCCTTTGAACTGAAAAGTGACTGCCCTTACATGAAACGAAGTCTTGCTTGTAGGAAGACACAGAGCCTGGGATTTAATCCATTTCTGAAGGGAAACACACAACATAGTTCTCATCCATGGATCACACTCTGCTTTAGAGCAAGAAGCACACTCTAGCTTTCTAGAGTCTCTAATACAGCAGGAAATCTGAGTGTGCCCGGGAAAAAGAATGTTGTTTCCTATACATATGGACCATATGTAGTCCAAATCTGCTTCTGAAACTGATACAAAGCACTGACCCTCTAACATCCAATGCTTGTCAGTTAAGATGAGAAACGTGTGAGCTTCGTGAACGATGTTGTTCCTTTGAGCAGAAAAGTGACTGCCCTTACCTGAAACGAAGTCTTGCTTGTAGGGAGACACAGAGCATGGGATTTAACTCCATTTCTGAAGTGAAACACACAGCATAGTCTCATCCATGTATCACACTCTGTTTTAGAGCGAGAAGCACGCTCTTGCTTTCTAGAGTCTCTAAGGCAGCAGGAAACGTGAGTGTGCCCAGAACAAAAGATCGGTGTTTCCTACACATATGGACAATATGTAGTCCAAATCTGCTTCTGAAACTGATACAAAGCACTGACCCTTTAACATCCAATGCTTGTCAGTTAAGATGAGAAACGTGTGAGCTTCGTGAACAATGTAGTTCGTTTGAGCAGAAAACTGACTGCCCTTACCTGAAACGAAGTCTTGCTTGTAGGAAGACTCAGAGCCTGGGATTTAACTCCATTTCTGAAGTGAAACACACAGCAGGGTTCTCATCCATTGATCAAACTCTACGTTAGAACAAGAAGCATACTCTTGCTTCCTAGAGTCCCTAAGACAGCAAGAAACGTGAGTTTGCTGAAAACAAAAGAACAGTGTTTCCTACACATATGGACTATATGTAGTGCAAATCTTCATCTAAAACAGATAGAATGCACTGGTACTCTAACATCCAATGCTTGTCAGTTAAGATGAGAAACGTGTGAGCTTCGTGAAAGATGTAGTTCCTTTGAGCTGAAAAGTGACTGCCCTTACCAAAAACGAAGTCTTGCTTGTAGGAAGACACAGAGTCTAGGATTTAAGTACATTTCTGAAGGGAAACACACAGCATAGTTCTCATCCATGGATCACACTCTGCTTTAGAGCGAGAAGCACACTCTTGCTTTCTAGAGTCTCTAATACAGCAGGAAATCTGAGTGTGCCCAGAACAAAAGATCGGTGTTTTCTACACATATGGACCACATGTAGTCCAAATCTGCTTCTGAAACTGATACAAAGTACTGACCATCTAACATCCAATGGTTGTCATTTAAGATGAGAAACGTGTGAGCTTCGTGAACGATGTAGTTTGTTTGAGCAGAAAAGTGTCTGCCCATACCTGAATTGAAGTCTTGCTTGTAGGAAGACTCAGAGCCTGGGATTTAACTCCATTTCTGAAGTGAAACAAACAGCAGTGTTCTCATCCATTGATCACACTCTGCTTTAGAACACGAAGCATGCTTTTGCTTTCTAGAGTCTTTAAGACAGCAGGAAACGTGAGTTTGCTGAGAACAAAAGAACGGTGTTTCCTACACATAAGGACCATATCTAGACGAACTCTGCTTCTGAAACTGATACAAAGCACTGAACCTCTAACATCCAATGCTTGTCAGTTAAGATGAGAAAAGTGTGAGCTTCGTGAACGATGTAGTTAGTTTGAGCAGAAATGTCACTGCCTTTATCTGAATGGAAGTCTTGTTGGAAGGAAGACTCAGAGCCTGGGATTTAACTCCATTTCTGAAGTGAAAAACACAGCATAGTTCTCATCCATGGATCATACTCTGCTTTAGAGCAAGAAGAACACTCTTGCTTTCTAGAGTCTCTAACACAGCAGGAAACGTGAGTGTGCCCAGAACAAAAGAACGGTGTTTCCTACACATACGGACTATATGTAGTCCCAATCTTCTTCTGAAACTGATAGAATGCACTGGTCCTCTAACATCCAATGCTTGTCAGTTAAGATGAGAAACGTGTGAGCTTCGTGAACGATGTTGTTCCTTTGAGCAGAAAAGTGACTGCCCTTACCTGAAACGAAGTCTTGCTTGTAGGGAGACCCAGAGCATGGGATTTAACTCCATTTCTGAAGTGAAACACACAGCATAGTCTCATCCATGGATCACACTCTGTTTTAGAGCGAAAAGCACGCTCTTGCTTTCTAGAGTCTCTAAGGCAGCAGGAAACGTGAGTGTGCCCAGAACAAAAGATCGGTGTTTCCTACACATATGGACAATATGTAGTCCAAATCTGCTTCTGAAACTGATACAAAGTACTGACCCTCTAACATCCAATGCTTGTCAGTTAAGATGAGAAACGTGTGAGCTTCGTGAACAATGTAGTTCGTTTGAGCAGAAAACTGACTGCCCTTACCTGAAACGAAGTCTTGCTTGTAGGAAGATACAGAGCTTGGGATTTAACTCCATTTCTGAAGGGAAACACACAGCACAGTTCTCATCCATGGATCACACTCTGCTTTAGAGCGAGAAGCACGCTCTTGCTTTCTAGAGTCTCTAAGACAGCAGGAAACGTGAGTGTGCTGAGAAAAAATGAACGGTGTTTCCTACACATAAGGACCATATCTAGTCGAACTCTGCTTCTGAAACTGATACAAAGCACTGAACCTCTAACATCCAATGCTTGTCACTTAAGATGAGAAACGTGTGAGCTTCGTGAACGATGTAGTTAGTTTGAGCAGAAATGTCACTGCCTTTATCTGAATGGAAGTCTTGCTTGTAGGAAGACTCAGAGCCTGGGATTTAACTCCATTTCTGAAGTGAAACACACAGCATAGTTCTCATCCATGGATCACACTCTGCTTTAGAGCAAGAAGAACACTCTTGCCTCTAGAGTCTATAAGACAGCAGGAAACGTGAGTGTGCCCAGAACAAAAGAACGGTGTTTCCTACACATAAGGACCATATCTAGTCAAACTCTGCTTCTGAAACTGATACAAAGCATTGAACCTCGAACATCCAATGCTTGTCAGTTAAGATGAGAAACGTGTGAGCTTCGTGATCGATGTAGTTAGTTTGAGCAGAAATGTCACTGCCTTTATCTGAATGGAAGTCTTGCTTGTAGGAAGACTCAGAGCCTGGGATTCAACTCCATTTCTGAAGTAAAACACATAGCATAGTTCTCATCCATGGATAACACTCTGCTTTAGAGTGAGAAGTACGCTCTTGCTTTCTAGAGTCTCTAACACAGCAGGAAACGTGAGTGTGCGGAGAACAAAAGAACGGTGTTTCCTACACATACGGACCATATCTAGTCCAACTCTTCTTCTGAAACTGATACAAAGCAGTGGTCCTCTAACATCCAATGCTTGTCAGTTAAGATGAGAAACGTGTGACCTTCATGAACGATGTAGTTCGTTTGAGCAGAAAAGTGACTGCCCTTACCTGAAACGAAGTCTTGCTTGTAGGAAGACTCAGAGCCTGGGATTTAACTCCATTTATGAACTGAAACACACAGCATAGTTCTCACCATGGATCATACTCTGCTTTAGAGCAAGAAGCACACTCTTGCTTTCTAGAGTCTCTAACACAGCAGGAAACGTGAGTGTGCCCAGAACAAAAGAACGGTGTTTCCTACACATACGGACTATATGTAGTCCCAATCTTCTTCTGAAACTGATAGAATGCACTGGTCCTCTAACATCCAATGCTTGTCAGTTAAGATGAGAAACGTGTGAGCTTCGTGAACGATGTTGTTCCTTTGAGCAGAAAAGTGACTGCCCTTACCTGAAACGAAGTCTTGCTTGTAGGGAGACCCAGAGCATGGGATTTAACTCCATTTCTGAAGTGAAACACACAGCATAGTCTCATCCATGGATCACACTCTGTTTTAGAGCGAAAAGCACGCTCTTGCTTTCTAGAGTCTCTAAGGCAGCAGGAAACGTGAGTGTGCCCAGAACAAAAGATCGGTGTTTCCTACACATATGGACAATATGTAGTCCAAATCTGCTTCTGAACCTGATACAAAGTACTGACCCTCTAACATCCAATGCTTGTCAGTTAAGATGAGAAACGTGTGAGCTTCGTGAACAATGTAGTTCGTTTGAGCAGAAAACTGACTGCCCTTACCTGAAACGAAGTCTTGCTTGTAGGAAGATACAGAGCTTGGGATTTAACTCCATTTCTGAAGGGAAACACACAGCACAGTTCTCATCCATGGATCACACTCTGCTTTAGAGCGAGAAGCACGCTCTTGCTTTCTAGAGTCTCTAAGACAGCAGGAAACGTGAGTGTGCTGAGAACAAATGAACGGTGTTTCCTACACATAAGGACCATATCTAGTCGAACTCTGCTTCTGAAACTGATACAAAGCACTGAACCTCTAACATCCAATGCTTGTCACTTAAGATGAGAAACGTGTGAGCTTCGTGAACGATGTAGTTAGTTTGAGCAGAAATGTCACTGCCTTTATCTGAATGGAAGTCTTGCTTGTAGGAAGACTCAGAGCCTGGGATTTAACTCCATTTCTGAAGTGAAACACACAGCATAGTTCTCATCCATGGATCACACTCTGCTTTAGAGCAAGAAGAACACTCTTGCCTCTAGAGTCTATAAGACAGCAGGAAACGTGAGTGTGCCCAGAACAAAAGAACGGTGTTTCCTACACATAAGGATCATAACTAGTCAAACTCTGCTTCTGAAACTGATACAAAGCATTGAACCTCGAACATCCAATGCTTGTCAGTTAAGATGAGAAACGTGTGAGCTTCGTGATCGATGTAGTTAGTTTGAGCAGAAATGTCACTGCCTTTATCTGAATGGAAGTCTTGCTTGTAGGAAGACTCAGAGCCTGGGATTCAACTCCATTTCTGAAGTAAAACACATAGCATAGTTCTCATCCATGGATAACACTCTGCTTTAGAGTGAGAAGTACGCTCTTGCTTTCTAGAGTCTCTAACACAGCAGGAAACGTGAGTGTGCGGAGAACAAAAGAACGGTGTTTCCTACACATACGGACCATATCTAGTCCAACTCTTCTTCTGAAACTGATACAAAGCAGTGGTCCTCTAACATCCAATGCTTGTCAGTTAAGATGAGAAACGTGTGACCTTCATGAACGATGTAGTTCGTTTGAGCAGAAAAGTGACTGCCCTTACCTGAAACGAAGTCTTGCTTTTAGGAAGACTCAGAGCCTGGGATTTAACTCCATTTATGAACTGAAACACACAGCATAGTTCTCACCATGGATCATACTCTGCTTTAGAGCAAGAAGCACACTCTTGCTTTCTAGAGTCTCTAACACAGCAGGAAACGTGAGTGTGCCCAGAACAAAAGAACGGTGTTTCCTACACATACGGACTATATGTAGTCCCAATCTTCTTCTGAAACTGATAGAATGCACTGGTCCTCTAACAACCAATGCTTGTCAGTTAAGATGAGAAACGTGTGAGCTTCGTGAACGATGTTGTTCCTTTGAGCAGAAAAGTGACTGCCCTTACCTGAAACGAAGTCTTGCTTGTAGGGAGACCCAGAGCATGGGATTTAACTCCATTTCTGAAGTGAAACACACAGCATAGTCTCATCCATGGATCACACTCTGTTTTAGAGCGAAAAGCATGCTCTTGCTTTCTAGAGTCTCTAAGGCAGCAGGAAACGTGAGTGTGCCCAGAACAAAAGATCGGTGTTTCCTACACATATGGACAATATGTAGTCCAAATCTGCTTCTGAAACTGATACAAAGTACTGACCCTCTAACATCCAATGCTTGTCAGTTAAGATGAGAAACGTGTGAGCTTCGTGAACAATGTAGTTCGTTTGAGCAGAAAACTGACTGCCCTTACCTGAAACGAAGTCTTGCTTGTAGGAAGATACAGAGCTTGGGATTTAACTCCATTTCTGAAGGGAAACACACAGCACAGTTCTCATCCATGGATCACACTCTGCTTTAGAGCGAGAAGCACGCTCTTGCTTTCTAGAGTCTCTAAGACAGCAGGAAACGTGAGTGTGCTGAGAACAAATGAACGGTGTTTCCTACACATAAGGACCATATCTAGTCGAACTCTGCTTCTGAAACTGATACAAAGCACTGAACCTCTAACATCCAATGCTTGTCACTTAAGATGAGAAACGTGTGAGCTTCGTGAACGATGTAGTTAGTTTGAGCAGAAATGTCACTGCCTTTATCTGAATGGAAGTCTTGCTTGTAGGAAGACTCAGAGCCTGGGATTTAACTCCATTTCTGAAGTGAAACACACAGCATAGTTCTCATCCATGGATCACACTCTGCTTTAGAGCAAGAAGAACACTCTTGCCTCTAGAGTCTATAAGACAGCAGGAAACGTGAGTGTGCCCAGAACAAAAGAACGGTGTTTCCTACACATAAGGACCATATCTAGTCAAACTCTGCTTCTGAAACTGATACAAAGCATTGAACCTCGAACATCCAATGCTTGTCAGTTAAGATGAGAAACGTGTGAGCTTCGTGATCGATGTAGTTAGTTTGAGCAGAAATGTCACTGCCTTTATCTGAATGGAAGTCTTGCTTGTAGGAAGACTCAGAGCCTGGGATTTAACTCCATTTCTGAAGTAAAACACATAGCATAGTTCTCATCCATGGATCACACTCTGCTTTAGAGTGAGAAGTAAGCTCTTGCTTTCTAGTGTCTCTAACACAGCAGGAAACGTGAGTGTGCTGAGAACAAAAGAACGGTGTTTCCTACACATACGGACCATATCTAGTCCAACTCTTCTTCTGAACCTGATACAAAGCAGTGGTCCTCTAACATCCAATGCTTGTCAGTTAAGATGAGAAACGTGTGAGCTTCATGAACGATGTAGTTCGTTTGAGCAGAAAAGTGACTGCCCTTACCTGAAACGAAGTCTTGCTTGTAGGAAGACTCAGAGCCTGGGATTTAACTCCATTTCTTTAGTGAAACACACAGCATAGTTCTCATCCATGGATCACACTCTGCTTTAGAGCAAGAAGCACACTCTTGCTTTCTAGAGTCTCTAAGACAGCAGGAAACGTGAGTGTGCCCAGAACAAAAGAACGGTGTTTCCTACACACACGGACTATATAGTCCAAATCTTCTTCTGAAACTGATGGAATGCACTGGTCCTCTAACATCCAATGCTTGTCAGTTAAGATGAGAAATGTGTGAGCTTTGTGAATGATGTAGTTCCTTTGACCTGTAAAGTGACTGCCCTTACCTGAAACGAAGTCTTGCTTGTAGGAAGACACAGAGCCTGGGATTTAAGTCCATTTCTGAAGGGAAACACACAACATAGTTCTCATCCATGGATCACACTCTGCTTTAGAGCGAGAAGCACGCTCTTGCTTTCTAGAATCTCTAATACAGCAGGAAATCTGAGTGTGCCCAGAACAAAAGAACGGTGTTTCCTACATATACGGACTATATGTAGTCCAAATCTTCATCTAAAACAGATAGAATGCACTGGTACTCTAACATCCAATGCTTCTCAGTTAAGATGAGAAACGTGTGAGCTTCGTGAAAGATGTAGTTCCTTTGAGCTGAAAAGTGACTGCCCTTACCAAAAACGAAGTCTTGCTTGTAGGAAGACACAGAGCCTAGGATTTAAGTCCATTTCTGAAGGGAAACACACAGCATAGTTCTCATCCATGGATCACACTCTGCTTTAGAGCGAGAAGCACACTCTTGCTTTCTAGAGTCTCTAATACAGCAGGAAATCTGAGTGTGCCCAGAACAAAAGATCGGTGTTTTCTACACATATGGACCACATGTAGTCCAAATCTGCTTCTGAAACTGATACAAAGTACTGACCATCTAACATCCAATGGTTGTCAGTTAAGATGAGAAACGTGTGAGCATCGTGAACGATGTAGTTCGTTTGAGCAGAAAAGTGACTGCCCATACCTGAATTGAAGTCTTGCTTGTAGGAAGACTCAGAGCCTGGGATTTATCTCCATTTCTGAAGTAAAACACACAGCAGTGTAATCATCCATTGATCACACTCTGCTTTAGAACAAGAAGCACGCTCTTGCTTTCTAGATTCTCTAAGACAGCACGAAACGAGAGTTTGCTGAGAACAAAAGAATGGTGTTTCCTACACATACAGACATTATATAGTCCAACTCTGCTTCTGAATCTGATACAAAGCACTGGTCCTCTAACATCCAATGCTTGTCTGTTAAGATGAGAAACGTGTGAGCTCAGTGAACGATGTAGTTCGTTTGAGCAGAAAAGTGACTGCTCTTACCTGAAACGAAGTCTTGCTTGTAGGAAGATACAGAGCTTGGGATTTAACTCCATTTCTGAAGGGAAACACACAGCACAGTTCTCATCCATGGATCACACTCTGCTTTAGAGCGAGAAGCACGCTCTTGCTTTCTAGAGTCTCTAAGACAGCACGAAAAGTGAGTGTGCTGAGAACAAAAGAACGGTGTTTCCTACACATATGGACATTATATAGTCCAACTCTTCTTCTGAAATTGATATAAAGCACTGGTCCTCTAACATCCAATGCTTGTCAGTTAAGATGAGAAACGTGTGACCAACGTGAACGATGTAGTTCGTTTGAGGAGAAAACTGACTGCCCTTACCTGAAACGAAGTCTTGCTTTAGTAAGACTCAGAGCGTGGGATTTAACTCCATCTCTGAAGTGAAACACACAGCAGTGTTCTAATCCATTGATCACACTCTGCTTTAGAACAAGACGCATTCTTTTGCTTTCTAGAGTCTTTAAGACAGCAGGAAACGTGAGTTTGCTGAGATCAAAAGAACGGTGTTTCCTACACATAAGGACCATATCTAGTCGAAATCTGCTTCTGAAACTGATACAAAGCACTGAACCTCTAACATCCAAAGCTTGTCAGTTAAGATGAGAAACGTGTGAGCTTCGTGAATGATGTAGATTGTTTGAGCAATAATGTCACTGCCTTTATCTGAATGGAAGTCTTGCTTGTAGGAAGACTCAGAGCCTGGGATTTAACTCCATTTCTGAAGTGAAACACACAGCATAGTTCTCATCCATGGATCACACTCTGCTTTAGAGCAAAAAGCACACTCTTGCTTTCTAGAGTCTCTAAGACAGCAGGAAACGTGAGTGTGCCCAGAACAAAAGAACGGTGTTTCCTACACATACGGACTATATGTAGTCCCAATCTTCTTCTGAAACTGATAGAATGCACTAGTCCTCTAACATCCAATGCTTGTCAGTTAAGATGAGAAACGTGTGAGCTTTGTGAATGATGTAGTTCCTTTGAACTGAAAAGTGACTGCCCTTACCTGAAACGAAGTCTTGCTTGTAGGAAGACACAGAGCCAGGGATTTAAGTCCATTTCTGAAGGGAAACACACAACATAGTTCTCATCCATGGATCACACTCTGGTTTAGAGCAAGAAGCACACTCTAGCTTTCTAGAGTCTCTAATACAGCAGGAAATCTGAGTGTGCCCAGGACAAAATAATGGTGTTTTCTATACATATGGACCATATGTAGTCCAAATCTGCTTCTGAAACTGATACAAAGCACTGACCCTCTAACATCCAATGCTTGTCAGTTAAGATGGGAAACGTGTGAGCTTCGTGAACGATGTAGTTAGTTTGAGCAGAAATGTCACTGCCTTTATCTGAATGGAAGTCTTGCTTGTAGGAAGACTCAGAGCCTGGGATTTAACTCCATTTCTGAAGAAAAACACACAGCAGTGTAATCATCCATTGATCACACTCTGCTTTAGAACAAGAAGCACGCTCTTGCTTTCTAGACTCTCAAAGACAGCAGGAAACGTGAGTGTGCTGAGAACAAAAGAACGGTGTTTCCTACACATAGGGACCATATCCAGTCCAACTCTGCTTCTAAAACAGATACAAAGCACGGGTCCTCTAACATCCAATGCTTGTCAGTTAAGATGAGAAACGTGTGAGCTTCGTGAACGATGTTGTTCCTTTGAGCAGAAAAGTGACTGCCCTTACCTGAATGGAAGTCTTGCTTGTAGGAAGACTCAGAGCCTTGGATTTAACTCCATTTCTGAAGTAAAACACACAGCAGTGTAATCATCCATTGATCACACTCTGCTTTAGAGTGAGAAGTACGCTCTTGCTTTCTAGAGTCTCTAACACAGCAGGAAACGTGAGTGTGCTGAGAACAAAAGAACGGTGTTTCCTACACATACGGACCATATCTAGTCCAACTCTTCTTCTGAAACTGATACAAAGCACTGGTCCTCTAACATCCAATGCTTGTCAGTTAAGATGAGAAACGTGTGAGCTTCATGAACGATGTAGTTCGTTTGAGCAGAAAGGTGACTGCCCTTACCTGAAACGAAGTCTTGCTTGTAGGAAGACTCAGAGCCTGGGATTTAACTCCATTTCTGTAGTGAAACACACAGCATAGTTCTCATCCATGGATCACACTCTGCTTTAGAGCAAGAAGCACACTCTTGCTTTCTAGAGTCTCTAAGACAGCAGGAAATCTGAGTGTGCCCAGGACAAAAGAATGGTGTTTCCTATACATATGGCCCATATGTAGTCCCAATCTGCTTCTGAAACTGATACAAAGCACTGACCCTCTAACATCCAATGCTTGTCAGTTAAGATGAGAAACGTGTGAGCTTCGTGAACGATGTTGTTCCTTTGAGCAGAAAAGTGACTGCCCTTACCTGAAACGATGTCTTGCTTGTAGGGAGACACAGACCATGGGATTTAACTCCATTTCTGAAGTGAAACACACAGCATAGTCTCATCCATGGATCACACTCTGTTTTAGAGCGAGAAGCACGCTCTTGCTCTCTAGAGTCTCTAAGGCAGCAGGAAACGTGAGTGTGCCCAGAACAAAAGATCGGTGTTTCCTACACATATGGACAATATGTAGTCCAAATCTGCTTCTAAAACTGATACAAAGCACGGACCCTCTAACATCCAATGCTTGTCAGTTAAGATGAGAAACGTGTGAGCTTCGTGAACAATGTAGTTCGTTTGAGCAGAAAACTGACTGCCCTTACCTGAAACGAAGTCTTGCTTGTAGGAAGACTCAGAGCCTGGGATTTAACTCCATTTCTGAAGTGAAACACACAGCAGGGTTCTCATCCATTGATCAAACTCTATGTTAGAACAAGAAGCATACTCTTGCTTCCTAGAGTCTGTAAGACAGCAAGAAACGTGAGTTTGCTGAAAACAAAAGAACAGTGTTTCCTACACATAGGGACCATATCTAGTCCAACTCTGCTTCTGAAACTGATACAAAGCACTGGTCCTCTAACATGTAATGCTTGTCTGTTTAGATGAGAATCATGTGAGCTCTGTGAAAGATGTAGTTCGTTTGAGCTGAAAAGTGACTGCCCTTAAGTGAAACGAAGTCTTGCTTGTAGGAAGACATAGAGCCTGGGATTTAACTACATTTATGAAGGGAAACACACAGCATAGTTTTCATCCATGGATCACACTCTGCTTTAGAGCGAGAAGCAGGCTCTTGCTTTCTAGAATCTCTAATACAGCAGGAAATCTGAGTGTGCCCAGAACAAAAGAACGGTGTTTCCTACACATACGGACTATATGTAGTCCAAATATTCATCTAAAACAGATAGAATGCACTGGTACTCTAACATCCAATCCTTGTCAGTTAAGATGAGAAACGTGTGAGCTTCGTGAAAGATGTAGTTCCTTTGAGCTGAAAAGTGACTGCCCTTACCAAAAACGAAGTCTTCCTTGTAGGAAGACACAGAGCCTAGGATTTAAGTACATTTCTGAAGGGAAACACACAGCATAGTTCTCATCCATGGATCACACTCTGCTTTAGAGCAAGAAGCACACTCTTGCTTTCTAGAGTCTCTAATACAGCAGGGAATCTGAGTGTGCCCAGAACAAAAGATCGGTGTTTTCTACACATATGGACCACATGTAGTCAAAATCTGCTTCTGAAACTGATACAAAGTACTGACCATCTAACATCCAATGGTTGTCAGTTAAGATGAGAAACGTGTGAGCATCGTGAACGATGTAGTTCGTTTGAGCAGAAATGTGACTGCCCATACCTGAACTGAAGTCTTGCTTGTAGGAAGACTCAGAGCCTGGGATTTATCTCCATTTCTGAAGTAAAACACACAGCAGTGTAATCATCCATTGATCACACTCTGCTTTAGAACAAGAAGCATGCTCTTGCTTTCTAGAGTGTCTAAGACAGCATGAAATGAGAGTTTGCCGAGAACAAAAGAACGGTGTTTCCTACACATACAGACATTATATAGTCCAACTCTGTTTCTGAAACTGATACAAAGCACTGGTCCTCTAACATCCAATGCTTGTCAGTTAAGATGAGAAACGTGTGAGCTCAGTGAACGATGTAGTTCGTTTGAGCAGAAATGTGACTGCCCATACCTGAACTGAAGTCTTGCTTGTAGGAAGACTCAGAGCCTGGGATTTATCTCCATTTCTGAAGTAAAACACACAGCAGTGTAATCATCCATTGATCACACTCTGCTTTAGAACAAGAAGCACGCTCTTGCTTTCTAGACTCTCAAAGATATAGGAAACGTGAGTGTGCTGAGAACAAAAGAACGGTGTTTCCTACACACAGTGACCATATCTAGTCCAACTCTGCTTGTAAAACAGATACAAAGCACTGGTCCTCTAACATCTAATGCTTGTCAGTTAAGATGAGAAACGTGTGAGCTTCATGAACGATGTTGTTCCTTTGAGCAGAAAAGTGACTGCCCTTACCTGAAACGAAGTCTTACTTGTAGGTGGACACAGAGCATGGGATTTAACTCCATTTCTGAAGGGAAACGCACAGCATAGTCTCATCCATGGATCACACTCTGTTTTAGAGCGAGAAGCACGCTCTTACTTTCTAGAGTCTCTAAGGCAGCAGGAAACGTGAGTGTGCCCAGAACAAAAGATCGGTGTTTCCTACACATATGGACAATATGTAGTCAAGATCTGCTTCTGAAACTAATACAAAGCACTGACCCTCTAACATCCAATGCCTCTCAGTGTAGATGAGAAACGTGTGAGCTTTGTGAACAATGTAGTTCGTTTGTGCAGAAATGTCACTGCCTTTATCTGAATGGAAGTCTTGCTTGTAGGAAGACTCAGAGCCTGGGATTTAACTCCATTTCTGAAGTAAAACACATAGCATAGTTCTCATCCATTGATCACACTCTGCTTTAGAGTGAGAAGTCCGCTCTTGCTTTCTAGAGTCTCTAACACAGCAGGAAATGTGAGTGTGCTGAGAACAAAAGAACGGTGTTTCCTACACATACGGACCATATCTAGTCCAACTCTGCTTCTGAAACTGCTACAAAGCACTGGTCCTCTAACATGCAATGCTTGTCTGTTTAGATGAGAAACATGTGAGCTCTGTGAAAGATGTAGTTCGTTTGAGCTGAAAAGTGACTGCCATTAAGTGAAACGAAATCTTGCTTGTAGGAAGACATAGAGCCTGGGATTTAACTACATTTATGAAGGGAAACACACAGCATAGTTTTCATCCATGGATCACACTCTGCTTTAGAGCGAGAAGCACGCTCCTGCTTTCTAGAATCTCTAATACAGCAGGAAATCGGAGTGTGCCCAGAACAAAAGAACAGTGTTTCCTACACATACGGACTATATGTAGTCCAAATCTTCATCTAAAACAGATAGAATGCACTGGTACTCTAACATCCAATGCTTGTCAGTTAAGATGAGAAACGTGTGAGCTTCGTGAAAGATGTAGTTCCTTTGAGCTGAAAAGTGACTGCCCTTACCAAAAACGAAGTCTTGCTTGTAGGAAGACACAGAGCCTAGGATTTAAGTACATTTCTGAAGGGAAACACACAGCATAGTTCTCATCCATGGATCACACTCTGCTTTAGAGCGAGAAGCACACTCTTGCTTTCTAGAGTCTCTAATACAGCAGGGAATCTGAGTGTGCCCAGAACAAAAGATCGGTGTTTTCTACACATATGGACCACATGTAGTCAAAATCTGCTTCTGAAACTGATACAAAGTACTGACCATCTAACATCCAATGGTTGTCAGTTAAGATGAGAAACGTGTGAGCATCATGAATGATGTAGTTCGTTTGAGCAGAAAAGTGACTGCCCATACCTGAACTGAAGTCTTGCTTGTAGGAAGACTCAGAGCCTGGGATTTATCTCCATTTCTGAAGTAAAACACACAGCAGTGTAATCATCCATTGATCACACTCTGCTTTAGAACAAGAAGCACGCTCTTGCTTTCTAGAGTGTCTAAGACAGCACGAAATGAGAGTTTGCCGAGAACAAAAGAGCGGTGTTTCCTACACATACGGACCATATCTAGTCCAACTCTTCTTCTGAAACTGATACAAAGCACTGGTCCTCTATCATCCAATGCTTGTCAGTTAAGATGAGAAACGTGTGAGCTTCGTGAACTTTGTAGTTCGTTTGTGCAGAAAAGTGACTGCCCTTACCTGAAACGAAGTCTTGCTTGTAGGAAGACTCAGAGCCTGGGATTTAACTCCATTTCTGAAGTGAAACACACAGCATAGTTCTCATCCATGGATCACACTCTGCTTTAGAGCAAGAAGCACACTCTTGCTTTCTAGAGTCTCTAATACAGCAGGAAATCTGAGTGTGCCCATGACAAAATAACGGTGTTTCCTATACATATGGACCATATGTAGTCCAAATCTGCTTCTGAAACTGATACAAAGCACTGACCCTCTAACATCCAATGCTTGTCAGTTAAGATGAGAAACGAGTGAGCTTCGTGAACGATGTTGTTCCTTTGAGCAGAAAAGTGACTGCCCTTACCTGAATGGAAGTCTTGCTTGTAGGAAGACTCAGAGCCTGGGATTTATCTCCATTTTTGAAGTAAAACACACAGCAGTGTAATCATGCATTGATCAAACTCTGCTTTAGAACAAGAAGCATGCTCTTGCTTTCTTGAGTCTCTAAGACAGCAGGAAACGTGAGTGTGCTGAGAACAAAAGAACGGTGTTTCCTACTCATATGGACCATATCTAGTCCAACTCTTCTTCTGAAACTGATACAAAGCACTGGTCCTCTAACATACAATCCTTGTCAATTAAGATGAGAAACATGTGAGCTTCGTTAATGATGTAGTTCGTTTGAGCAGAAAAGTGACTGCCCTTACCTGAATGGAAGTCTTGCTTGTAGGAAGACTCAGAGCCTGGGATTTAACTCCATTTCTGAAGTAAAACACACAGCAGTGTAATCATCCATTGATCACACTCTGCTTTAGAACAAGAAGCACGCTCTTGCTTTCTAGACTCTCAAAGACAGCAGGAAACATGAGTGTGCTGAGAACAAAAGAACGGTGTTTCCTACACATAGGGACCATATCTAGTCCAACTCTGCTTCTGAAACAGATACAAAGCACTGGTCCTCTAACATCCAATGCTTGTCAGTTAAGATGAGAAACGTGTGAGCTTCGTGAACGATGTTGTTCCTTTGAGCAGAAAAGTGACTGCCCTTACCTCAAACGAAGTCTTGCTTGTAGGGAGACACAGAGCATGGGATTTAACTCCATTTCTGAAGTGAAACACACAGCATAGTCTCATCCATGGATCACACTCTGTTTTAGAGCAAGAAGCACGCTCTTGCTTTCTAGAGTCTCTAAGGCAGCAGGAAACGTGAGTGTGCCCAGAAAAAAAGTTCGGTGTTTCCTACACATATGGACAATATGTAGTCCAAATCTGCATCTGAAACTGATACAAAGCACTGACCCTCTAACATCCAATGCTTGTCAGTTAAGATGAGAAACGTGTGAGCTTCGTGAACATTGTAGTTCGTTTGAGGAGAAAACTGACTGACCTTACCTGAAACGAAGTCTTGCTTGTAGGAAGATTCAGAGCCTGTGATTTAACTCCATTTCTGAAGTGAAACACACAGCAGTGTTCTCATCCATTGATCACACTCTGCTTTAGAACAAGAAGCATGCTTTTGCTTTCTAGAGTCTTTAAGACAGCAGGAAACGTGAGTTTGCTGAGAACAAAAGAACGGTGTTTCCTACACATAAGGACCATATCTAGTCGAACTCTGCTTCTGAAACTGATACAAAGCCTGAACCTCTAACATCCAATGCTTGTCAGTTAAGATGAGAAACGTTTGAGCTTTGTGAATGATGTAGTTCCTTTGAACTGAAAAGTGACTGCCCTTACCTGAAACGAAGTCTTGCTTGTAGGAAGACACAGAGCCTGGGATTTAAGTCCATTTCTGAAGGGAAACACACAACATAGTTCTCATCCATGGAACACACTCTGCTTTAGAGCAAGAAGCACACTCTAGCTTTCTAGAGTCTCTAATACAGCAGGAAATCTGAGTGTGCCCAGGACAAAATAATGGTGTTTCCTATACATATGGACCATATGTAGTCCAAATCTGCTTCTGAAACTGATACAAAGCACTGACCCTCTAACATCCAATGCTTGTCAGTTAAGATGAGAAACGTGTGAGCTTCGTGAACGATGTTGTTCCTTTGAGCAGAAAAGTGACTGCCCTTACCTGAATGGAAGTCTTGCTTGTAGGAAGACTCAGAGCCTGGGATTTAACTCCATTTCTGAAGTAAAACACACAGCAGTGTAATCATCCATTGATCACACTCTGCTTTAGAACAAGAAGCACGCTCTTGCTTTCTAGACTCTCAAAGACATAGGAAACGTGAGTGTGCTGAGAACAAAAGAACGGTGTTTCCTACACACAGTGACCATATCTAGTCCAACTCTGCTTGTAAAACAGATACAAAGCACTGGTCCTCTAACATCTAATGCTTGTCAGTTAAGATGAGAAACGTGTGAGCTTCATGAACGATGTTGTTCCTTTGAGCAGAAAAGTGACTGCCCTTACCTGAAATGAAGTCTTACTTGTAGGGAGACACAGAGCATGGGATTTAACTCCATTTCTGAAGGGAAACGCACAGCATAGTCTCATCCATGGATCACACTCTGTTTTAGAGCGAGAAGCACGCTCTTGCTTTCTAGAGTCTCTAATGCAGCAGGAAATCTGAGTGTGCCCAGGACAAAAGAACGGTGTTTCCTATACATATGGACCATATGTAGTCCAAATCTGCTTCTGAAACTGATACAAAGCACTGACACTCTAACATCCAATGGTTGTCAGTTAAGATGAGAAACGTGTGAGCATCGTGAACGATGTAGTTCGTTTGAGGAGAAAAGTGACTGCCCTTACCTGAATGGAAGTCTTGCTTGTAGGAAGACTCAGAGCCTGGGATTTAACTCCATTTCTGAAGTGAAACACACAGCAGGGTTCTCATCCATTGATCACACTCTGCGTTAGAACAAGAAGCATACTCTTGCTTCCTAGAGTCTCTAAGACAGCAAGAAACGTGAGTTTGCTGAAAACAAAAGAACAGTGTTTCAACACATAAGGACCATATCTAGTCCAACTCTGCTTCTGAAACTGATACAAAGCACTGGTCCTCTAACATCCAATGCTTGTCTGTTTAGATGAGAAACATGTGAGCTCCGTGAGAGTTGTAGTTCGTTTGAGCTGAAAAGTGACTGCCCTTACCTGAAACGAACTCTTGCATGTAGGAAGACATAGAGCCTGGGATTTAACTACATTTATGAAGGGAAACACACAGCATAGTTTTAATCCATGGATCACACTCTGCTTTAGAGCGAGAAGCACACTCTTGCTTTCTAGAGTCTCTAAGACAGCAGGAAATCTGAGTGTGCCCAGAACAAAAGAAGGGTGTTTCCTACACATATGGACCATATCTAGTCCAAATCTTCTTCTGATACTGATACAATGCACTGGTCCTCTAACATCCAATGCTTGTAAGTTAAGATGAGAAATGTGTGAGCTCGGTGAATGATGTAGTTTGTTTGAGCAGAAAAGTGACTGCCCCTACCTGAAACAAAGTCTTGCTTGTAGGAAGACATAGAGCCTGGGATTTAACTACTTTTCTGAAGGGAAACACAAAGCATAGTTTTCATCCATGGATCACACTCTGCTTTAGAGTGAGAAGCACACTCTTGCTTTCTAGAGTCTCTAAGACAGCAGGAAATCTGCGTGTGCCCAGAACAAAAGATCGGTGTTTCCTACACATATGGACCATATCTAGTCCAAATCTCCTTCTGCAACTGATACAAAGCACTGACCCTCTAACTTCCAATGCTTGTCAGTTAAGATGAGAAACGTGTGAGCTTCGTGAACAATGTAGTTCGTTTGAGCAGAAAACTGACTGCCCTAACCTGAAACGAAGTCTTGCTTGTAGGAAGACTCAGAGCCTGGGATTTAACTCCATTTCTGAAGTGAAACACACAGCAGTGTTCTCATCCATTGATCACACTCTGCTTTAGAACAAGTAGCATGCTTTTGCTTTCTAGAGTCTTTAAGACAGCAGGAAACGTGAGTTTGCTGAGAACAAAAGAACGGTGTTTCCTACACATAAGGACCATATCTAGTCGAACTCTGCTTCTGAAACTGATACAAAGCACTGAACCTCTAACATCCAATGCTTGTCAGTTAAGATGAGAAACGTGTGAGCTTCGTGAACGATGTAGTTAGTTTGAGCAGAAATGTCACTGCCTTTATCTGAATGGAAGTCTTGCTTGTAGGAAGACTCAGAGCCTGGGATTTAACTCCATTTCTGAAGTAAAACACATAGCATAGTTCTCATCCATGGATCACACTCTGCTTTAGTGTGAGAAGTACGCTCTTGCTTTCTAGAGTCTCTAACACATCAGGAAACGTGAGTGTGCTGAGAACAAAAGAACGGTGTTTCCTACACATACGGACCATATCTAGTCCAACTCTTCTTCTGACACTGATACAAAGCACTGGTCCTCTAACATCCAATGCTTGTCAGTTAAGATGAGAAACGTGTGAGCTTCATGAACGATGTATTTCGTTTGAGCAGAAAAGTGACTGCCCTTACCTGAAACGAAGTCTTGCTTGTAGGAAGACTCAGAGCCTGGGATTTAACTGCATTCCTGAAGTGACACACAGCATAGTTCTCATCCATGGATCACACTCTGCTTTAGAGCAAGAAGCACACTCTTGCTTTCTAGAGTCTCTAATACAGCAGGAAACGTGAGTGTGCCCAGAACAAAAGAACGGTGTTTCCTACACATACGGACTATATGTAGTCCAAATCTTCTTCTGAAACTGATAGAATGCACTGGTCCTCTAACATCCAATGCTTGTCAGTTAAGATGAGAAACGTGTGAGCTTTGTGAATGATGTAGTTCCTTTGAACTGAAAAGTGACTTCCCTTACCTGAAACGAAGTCTTGCTTGTAGTAAGACACAGAGCCTGGGATTTAAGTCCATTTCTGAAGGGAAACACACAACATAGTTCTCATCCATGGATCACACTCTGCTTTAGAGCAAGAAGCACACTCTAGCTTTCTAGAGTCTCTAATACAGCAGGAAATCTGAGTGTGCCCAGGACAAAAGAACGGTGTTTCCTATACATATGGACCATATGTAGTCCAAATCTACTTCTGAAACTGATACAAGCACTGACACTCTAACATCCAATGCTTGTCAGTTAAGATGAGAAACGTGTGAGCTTCGTGAACGATGTAGTTCGTTTGAGCAGAAAAGTGACTGCCCTTACCTGAATGGAAGTCTTGCTTGTAGGAAGACTCAGAGCCTGGGATTTAACTCCATTTCTGAAGTAAAACACACAGCAGTGTAATCATCCATTGATCACACTCTGCTTTAGAACAAGAAGCACGCTCTTGCTTTCTAGACTCTCAAAGACAGCAGCAAACGTGAGTGTGCTGAGAACAAATGAACGGTGTTTCCTACACATACGGACCATATCTAGTCCAACTCTGCTTCTGAAACAGATACAAAGCACTGGTCCTCTAACATCCAATGCTTGTCAGTTAAGATGAGAAACGTGTGAGCTTCGTGAACGATGTTGTTCCTTTGAGCAGAAAAGTGACTGCCCTTACCTGAAACGAAGTCTTGCTTGTAGGAAGACTCAGAGCCTGGGATTTAACTCCATTTCTGAAGTGAAACACACAGCAGGGTTCTCATCCATTGATCAAACTCTGTGTTAGAACAAGAAGCACACTCTTGCTTTCTAGAGTCTCTAAGACAGCAGGAAACGTGAGTCTGCCCAGAACAAAAGAACGGTGTTTCCTACACATACGGACTATATGTAGTCCAAATCTGCTTCTGAAACTGATACAAAGCACTGACACTCTAACATCCAATGGTTGTCAGTTAAGATGAGAAACGTGTGAGCATCGTGAACGATGTAGTTCGTTTGAGCAGAAAAGTGACTGCCCATACCTGAATTGAAGTCTTGCTTGTAGGAAGACTAAGAGCCTGGGATTTATCTCCATTTCTGAAGTAAAACACACAGCAGTGTAATCATGCATTGATCAAACTCTGCTTTTGAACAAGAAGCACGCTCTTGCTTTCTAGAGTCTCTAAGACAGCAGGAAACGAGAGTTTGCTGAGAACAAAAGAACGGTGTTTCCTACACATACAGACATTATATAGTCCAACTCTGCTTCTGAAACTGATACAAAGCACAGGTCCTCTAACATCCAATGCTTGTCTGTTAAGATGAGAAACGTGTGAGCTCAGTGAGCGATGTAGTTCGTTTGAGCAGAAAAGTGACTGCTCTTACCTGAAACAAAGTCTTGCTTGTAGGAAGATACAGAGTCTGGGATTTAACTCCATTTCTGAAGGGAAACACACAGCATAGTTCTGATCCATTGATCACACTCTGCTTTAGAGCGAGAAGCACGCTCTTGCTTTCTAGAGTCTCTAAGACAGCAGGAAACGTGAGTGTGCTGAGAACAAAAGAACGGTGTTTCCTACTCATACGGACCATATCTAGTCCAACTCTTCTTCTGAAACTGATACAAAGCACTGGTCCTCTAACATCCAATCCTTGTCAATTAAGATGAGAAACCTGTGAGCTTCGTGAACGATGTAGTTCGTTTGAGCAGAAAAGTGACTGCCCTTACCTGAATGGAAGTCTTGCTTGTAGGAAGACTCAGAGCCTGGGATTTAACTCCATTTCTGAAGTAAAACACACAGCAGTGTAATCATCCATTGATCACACTCTGCTTTAGAACAAGAAGCACGCTCTTGCTTTCTAGACTCTCAAAGAGAGCAGAAAACGTGAGTGTGGTGAGAACAAAAGAACGGTGTTTCCTACACATAGGGACCATATCTAGTCCAACTCTGCTTCTGAAACAGATACAAAGCACTGGTCCTCTAACATCCAATGCTTGTCAGTTAAGATGAGAAACGTGTGAGCTTCGTGAACGATGTTGTTCCTTTGAGCAGAAAAGTGACTGCCCTTACCTGAAACGAACTCTTGCTTGTAGGAAGACATAGAGCCTGGGATTTAACTACATTTATGAAGGGAAACACACAGCATAGTTTTCATCCATGGATCACACTCTGCTTTAGAGCGAGAAGCACACTCTTGCTTTCTAGAGTCTCTAAGACAGCAGGAAACGTGAGTGTGCCCAGAACAAAAGAAGGGTGTTTCCTACACATATGGACCATATCTAGTCCAAATCTTCTTCTGAAACTGATACAATGCACTGGTCCTCTAACATCCAATGCTTGTCAGTTAAGATGAGAAACATGTGAGCTCATTGAATGATGTAGTTTGTTTGAGCAGAAAAGTGACTGCCCTTACCTGAAAAGAAGTCTTGCTTGTAGGAATACATAGAGCCTGGGATTTAACTACTTTAATGAAGGGAAACACAAAGCATAGTTTTCATCCATGGATCACACTCTGCTTTAGAGCGAGAAGCACACTCTTGCTTTCTAGAGTCTCGAAGACAGCAGGAAATCTGAGTGTGCCCAGAACAAAAGATCGGTGTTTCCTACACATATGGACCATATCTAGTCCAAATCTCCTTCTGCAACTGATACAAAGCACTGACCCTCTAACTTCCAATGCTTGTCAGTTAAGATGAGAAACGTGTGAGCTTCTTGAATGATGAAGTTCCTTTGAGCAGAAGACTGACTGCCCTTACTTTAAATGAAGTCTTGCTTGTAGGAAGACTCAGAGCCTGGGATTTAACTCCATTTCTGAAGTGAAACACACAGCAGTGTTCTCATCCATTGATCACACTCTGCTTTAGAATAAGAAGCACGCTCTTGCTTTCTAGACTCTCTAAGACAGCAGAAAACGTGAGTTTGCTGAGAACAAAAGAACGGTGTTTCCTACACATATGGACCGTATCTAGTCCAACTCTGCTTCTGAAACTGATACAAAGCACTGGTCCTCTAACATCCAATGCTTTTCTGTTAAGATGAGAACGTGTGAGCTCGGTGAAAGATGTAGTTCGTTTGAGCTGAAAAGTGACTGCCCTTACCTGAAATGAAGTCTTGCTTGTAGGAAGACATAGAGCCTGGGATTTAACTACTTTTCTGAAGGGAAACACACAGCATAGTCTTCATCCATGGATCACACTCTGCTTTAGAGCGAGAAGCACGCTCTTGCTTTCTACAGTCTCTAAGACAGCAGGAAACGTGAGTGTGCTGAGAACAAAAGAACGGTGTTTCCTACACATACGGACCATATCTAGTCCAACTCTGCTTCTGAAACAGATAAAAAGCACTGGTACTCTAATATCTAATGCTTGTCAGTTAAGATGAGAAATGTGTGAGCTCATTGAACGATGTAGTTCGTGTGAGCTGAAAAGTGACTGCCCTTACCTGAAACGAAGTCTTGCTTGTAGGAAGACTCAGAGCCTGGGATTTAACTCCATTTCTGAAGGGAAACACACAGCATAGTTCTCATCCATTGATCACACTCTGCCTTAGAGCAAGAAGCACGCTCTTGCTTTCTAGAGTCTCTAAGACAGCAGGTAACGTGAGTGTGCTGAGAACAAAAGAACGGTGTTTCCTACACATATGGACATTATATAGTCCAACTCTCCTTCTGAAATTGATACAAAGCACTGGTCCTCTAACATCCAATGATTGTCAGTTAAGATGAGAAACGTGTGAGCATCGTGAACGATGTAGTTCGTTTGAGCAGAAAAGTGACTGCCCTTACCTGAATGGAAGTCTTGCTTGTAGGAAGACTCAGAGCCTGGGATTTAACTCCATTTCTGAAGTGAAACACACAGCAGGGTTCTCATCCATTGATCACACTCTGCGTTAGAACAAGAAGCATACTCTTGCTTCCTAGAGTCTCTAAGACAGCAAGAAACGTGAGTTTGCTGAAAACAAAAGAACAGTGTTTCAACACATAAGGACCATATCTAGTCCAACTCTGCTTCTGAAACTGATACAAAGCACTGGTCCTCTAACATCCAATGCTTGTCTGTTTAGATGAGAAACATGTGAGCTCCGTGAAAGTTGTAGTTCGTTTGAGCTGAAAAGTGACTGCCCTTACTTGAAACGAACTCTTGCTTGTAGGAAGACATAGAGCCTGGGATTTAACTACATTTATGAAGGGAAACACACAGCATAGTTTTAATCCATGGATCACACTCTGCTTTAGAGCGAGAAGAACACTCTTGCTTTCTAGAGTCTCTAAGACAGCAGGAAATCTGAGTGTGCCCAGAACAAAAGAAGGGTGTTTCCTACACATTTGGACCATATCTAGTCCAAATCTTCTTCTGATACTGATACAATGCACTGGTCCTCTAACATCCAATGCTTGTAAGTTAAGATGAGAAATGTGTGAGCTCAGTGAATGATGTAGTTTGTTTGAGCAGAAAAGTGACTGCCCCTACCTGAAACGAAGTCTTGCTTGTAGGAAGACATAGAGCCTGGGATTTAACTACTTTTCTGAAGGGAAACACAAAGCATAGTTTTCATCCATGGATCACACTCTGCTTTAGAGTGAGAAGCACACTCTTGCTTTCTAGAGTCTCTAAGACAGCAGGAAATCTGCGTGTGCCCAGAACAAAAGATCGGTGTTTCCTACACATATGGACCATATCTAGTCCAAATCTCCTTCTGCAACTTGTACAAAGCACTGACCCTCTAACTTCCAATGCTTGTCAGTTAAGATGAGAAACGTGTGAACTTCGTGAACAATGTAGTTCGTTTGAGCAGAAAACTGAGAGCCCTAACCTGAAACGAAGTCTTGCTTGTAGGAAGACTCAGAGCCTGGGATTTAACTCCATTTCTGAAGGGAAACACACAGCAGTGTTCTCATCCATTGATCACACTCTGCTTTAGAACAAGTAGCATGCTTTTGCTTCTAGAGTCTTTAAGACAGCAGCAAACGTGAGTTTGCTGAGAACAAAAGAACGGTGTTTCCTACACATAAGGACCATATCTAGTCGAACTCTGCTTCTGAAACTGATACAAAGCACTGAACCTCTAACATCCAATGCTTGTCAGTTAAGATGAGAAACGTGTGAGCTTCGTGAACGATGTAGTTAGTTTGAGCAGAAATGTCACTGCCTTTATCTGAATGGAAGTCTTGCTTGTAGGAAGACTCAGAGCCTGGGATTTAACTCCATTTCTGAAGTAAAACACATAGCATATTTCTCATCCATGGATCACACTCTGCTTTAGTGTGAGAAGTACGCTCTTGCTTTCTAGAGTCTCTAACACAGCAGGAAACGTGAGTGTGCTGAGAACAAAAGAACGGTGTTTCCTACACATACGGACCATATCTAGTCCAACTCTTCTTCTGACACTGATACAAAGCACTGGTCCTCTAACATCCAATGCTTGTCAGTTAAGATGAGAAACGTGTGAGCTTCATGAACGATGTATTTCGTTTGAGCAGAAAAGTGACTGCCCTTACCTGAAACGAAGTCTTGCTTGTAGGAAGACTCAGAGCCTGGGATTTAACTGCATTTCTGAAGTGAAACACACAGCATAGTTCTCATCCATGGATCACACTCTGCTTTAGAGCAAGAAGCACACTCTTGCTTTCTAGAGTCTCTAATACAGCAGGAAACGTGAGTGTGCCCAGAACAAAAGAACGGTGTTTCCTACACGTACGGACTATATGTAGTCCAAATCTTCTTCTGAAACTGATAGAATGCACTGGTCCTCTAACATCCAATGCTTGTCAGTTAAGATGAGAAACGTGTGAGCTTTGTGAATGATGTAGTTCCTTTGAACTGAAAAGTGACTTCCCTTACCTGAAACGAAGTCTTGCTTGTAGTAAGACACAGAGCCTGGGATTTAAGTCCATTTCTGAAGGGAAACACACAACATAGTTCTCATCCATGGATCACACTCTGCTTTAGAGCAAGAAGCACACTCTAGCTTTCTAGAGTCTCTAATACAGCAGGAAATCTGAGTGTGCCCAGGACAAAAGAACGGTGTTTCCTATACATATGGACCATATGTAGTCCCAATCTACTTCTGAAACTGATACAAGCACTGACACTCTAACATCCAATGCTTGTCAGTTAAGATGAGAAACGTGTGAGCTTCGTGAACGATGTAGTTAGTTTGAGCAGAAAAGGGACTGCCCTTACCTGAATTGAAGTCTTGCTTGTAGGAAGACTCAGACCCTGGGATTTAACTCCATTTCTGAAGTAAAACACACAGCAGTGTAATCATCCATTGATCACACTCTGCTTTAGAAAAAGAAGCACGCTCTTGCTTTCTAGACTCTCAAAGACAGCAGCAAACGTGAGTGTGCTGAGAACAAATGAATGGTGTTTCCTACACATACGGACCATATCTAGTCCAACTCTGCTTCTGAAACAGATACAAAGCACTGGTCCTCTAACATCCAATGCTTGTCAGTTAAGATGAGAAACGTGTGAGCTTCGTGAACGATGTTGTTCCTTTGAGCAGAAAAGTGACTGCCCTTACCTGAAACGAAGTCTTGCTTTTAGGAAGACTCAGAGCCTGGGATTTAACTCCATTTCTGAAGTGAAACACACAGCAGGGTTCTCATCCATTGATCAAACTCTGTGTTAGAACAAGAAGCATACTCATGCTTCCTAGAGTCTCTAAGACAGCAAGAAACGTGAGTTTGCTGAAAACAAAAGAACAGTGTTTCAACACATAAGGACCATATCTAGTCCAACTCTGCTTCTGAAACTGATACAAAGCACTGGTCCTCTAACATCCAATGCTTGTCTGTTTAGATGAGAAACATGTGAGCTCCATGAAAGTTGTAGTTCGTTTGAGCTGAAAAGTGACTGCCCTTACCTGAAACGAACTCTTGCATGTAGGAAGACATAGAGCCTGGGATTTAACTACATTTATGAAGGGAAACACACAGCATAGTTTTAATCCATGGATCACACTCTGCTTTAGAGCGAGAAGCACACTCTTGCTTTCTAGAGTCTCTAAGACAGCAGGAAATCTGAGTGTGCCCAGAACAAAAGAAGGGTGTTTCCTACACATATGGACCATATCTAGTCCAAATCTTCTTCTGATACTGATACAATGCACTGGTCCTCTAACATCCAATGCTTGTAAGTTAAGATGAGAAATGTGTGAGCTCAGTGAATGATGTAGTTTGTTTGAGCAGAAAAGTGACTGCCCCTACCTGAAACAAAGTCTTGCTTGTAGGAAGACATAGAGCCTGGGATTTAACTACTTTTCTGAAGGGAAACACAAAGCATAGTTTTCATCCATGGATCACACTCTGCTTTAGAGTGAGAAGCACACTCTTGCTTTCTAGAGTCTCTAAGACAGCAGGAAATCTGCGTGTGCCCAGAACAAAAGATCGGTGTTTCCTACACATATGGACCATATCTAGTCCAAATCTCCTTCTGCAACTGATACAAAGCACTGACCCTCTAACTTCCAATGCTTGTCAGTTAAGATGAGAAACGTGTGAGCTTCGTGAACAATGTAGTTCGTTTGAGCAGAAAACTGACTGCCCTAACCTGAAACGAAGTCTTGCTTGTAGGAAGACTCAGAGCCTGGGATTTAACTCCATTTCTGAAGTGAAACACACAGCAGTGTTCTCATCCATTGATCACACTCTGCTTTAGAACAAGTAGCATGCTTTTGCTTTCTAGAGTCTTTAAGACAGCAGGAAACGTGAGTTTGCTGAGAACAAAAGAACGGTGTTTCCTACACATAAGGACCATATCTAGCCGAACTCTGCTTCTGAAACTGATACAAAGCACTGAACCTCTAACATCCAATGCTTGTCAGTTAAGATGAGAAACGTGTGAGCTTCGTGAACGATGTAGTTAGTTTGAGCAGAAATGTCACTGCCTTTATCTGAATGGAAGTCTTGCTTGTAGGAAGACTCAGAGCCTGGGATTTAACTCCATTTCTGAAGTAAAACACATAGCATAGTTCTCATCCATGGATCACACTCTGCTTTAGTGTGAGAAGTACGCTCTTGCTTTCTAGAGTCTCTAACACATCAGGAAACGTGAGTGTGCTGAGAACAAAAGAACGGTGTTTCCTACACATACGGACCATATCTAGTCCAACTCTTCTTCTGACACTGATACAAAGCACTGGTCCTCTAACATCCAATGCTTGTCAGTTAAGATGAGAAACGTGTGAGCTTCATGAACGATGTATTTCGTTTGAGCAGAAAAGTGACTGCCCTTACCTGAAACGAAGTCTTGCTTGTAGGAAGACTCAGAGCCTGGGATTTAACTGCATTCCTGAAGTGACACACAGCATAGTTCTCATCCATGGATCACACTCTGCTTTAGAGCAAGAAGCACACTCTTGCTTTCTAGAGTCTCTAATACAGCAGGAAACGTGAGTGTGCCCAGAACAAAAGAACGGTGTTTCCTACACATACGGACTATATGTAGTCCAAATCTTCTTCTGAAACTGATAGAATGCACTGGTCCTCTAACATCCAATGCTTGTCAGTTAAGATCAGAAACGTGTGAGCTTTGTGAATGATGTAGTTCCTTTGAACTGAAAAGTGACTTCCCTTACCTGAAACGAAGTCTTGCTTGTAGTAAGACACAGAGCCTGGGATTTAAGTCCATTTCTGAAGGGAAACACACAACATAGTTCTCATCCATGGATCACACTCTGCTTTAGAGCAAGAAGCACACTCTAGCTTTCTAGAGTCTCTAATACAGCAGGAAATCTGAGTGTGCCCAGGACAAAAGAACGGTGTTTCCTATACATATGGACCATATGTAGTCCAAATCTACTTCTGAAACTGATACAAGCACTGACACTCTAACATCCAATGCTTGTCAGTTAAGATGAGAAACGTGTGAGCTTCGTGAACGATGTAGTTCGTTTGAGCAGAAAAGTGACTGCCCTTACCTGAATGGAAGTCTTGCTTGTAGGAAGACTCAGAGCCTGGGATTTAACTCCATTTCTGAAGTAAAACACACAGCAGTGTAATCATCCATTGATCACACTCTGCTTTAGAACAAGAAGCACGCTCTTGCTTTCTAGACTCTCAAAGACAGCAGCAAACGTGAGTGTGCTGAGAACAAATGAACGGTGTTTCCTACACATACGGACCATATCTAGTCCAACTCTGCTTCTGAAACAGATACAAAGCACTGGTCCTCTAACATCCAATGCTTGTCAGTTAAGATGAGAAACGTGTGAGCTTCGTGAACGATGTTGTTCCTTTGAGCAGAAAAGTGACTGCCCTTACCTGAAACGAAGTCTTGCTTGTAGGAAGACTCAGAGCCTGGGATTTAACTCCATTTCTGAAGTGAAACACACAGCAGGGTTCTCATCCATTGATCAAACTCTGTGTTAGAACAAGAAGCACACTCTTGCTTTCTAGAGTCTCTAAGACAGCAGGAAACGTGAGTGTGCCCAGAACAAAAGAACGGTGTTTCCTACACATACGGACTATATGTAGTCCAAATCTGCTTCTGAAACTGATACAAAGCACTGACACTCTAACATCCAATGGTTGTCAGTTAAGATGAGAAACGTGTGAGCATCGTGAACGATGTAGTTCGTTTGAGCAGAAAAGTGACTGCCCATACCTGAATTGAAGTCTTGCTTGTAGGAAGACTAAGAGCCTGGGATTTATCTCCATTTCTGAAGTAAAACACACAGCAGTGTAATCATGCATTGATCAAACTCTGCTTTTGAACAAGAAGCACGCTCTTGCTTTCTAGAGTCTCTAAGACAGCAGGAAACGAGAGTTTGCTGAGAACAAAAGAACGGTGTTTCCTACACATACAGACATTATATAGTCCAACTCTGCTTCTGAAACTGATACAAAGCACAGGTCCTCTAACATCCAATGCTTGTCTGTTAAGATGAGAAACGTGTGAGCTCAGTGAGCGATGTAGTTCGTTTGATCAGAAAAGTGACTGCTCTTACCTGAAACAAAGTCTTGCTTGTAGGAAGATACAGAGTCTGGGATTTAACTCCATTTCTGAAGGGAAACACACAGCATAGTTCTGATCCATTGATCACACTCTGCTTTAGAGCGAGAAGCACGCTCTTGCTTTCTAGAGTCTCTAAGACAGCAGGAAACGTGAGTGTGCTGAGAACAAAAGAACGGTGTTTCCTACTCATACGGACCATATCTAGTCCAACTCTTCTTCTGAAACTGATACAAAGCACTGGTCCTCTAACATCCAATCCTTGTCAATTAAGATGAGAAACCTGTGAGCTTCGTGAACGATGTAGTTCGTTTGAGCAGAAAAGTGACTGCCCTTACCTGAATGGAAGTCTTGCTTGTAGGAAGACTCAGAGCCTGGGATTTAACTCCATTTCTGAAGTAAAACACACAGCAGTGTAATCATCCATTGATCACACTCTGCTTTAGAACAAGAAGCACGCTCTTGCTTTCTAGACTCTCAAAGAGAGCAGAAAACGTGAGTGTGGTGAGAACAAAAGAACGGTGTTTCCTACACATAGGGACCATATCTAGTCCAACTCTGCTTCTGAAACAGATACAAAGCACTGGTCCTCTAACATCCAATGCTTGTCAGTTAAGATGAGAAACGTGTGAGCTTCGTGAACGATGTTGTTCCTTTGAGCAGAAAAGTGACTGCCCTTACCTGAAACGAACTCTTGCTTGTAGGAAGACATAGAGCCTGGGATTTAACTACATTTATGAAGGGAAACACACAGCATAGTTTTCATCCATGGATCACACTCTGCTTTAGAGCGAGAAGCACACTCTTGCTTTCTAGAGTCTCTAAGACAGCAGGAAACGTGAGTGTGCCCAGAACAAAAGAAGGGTGTTTCCTACACATATGGACCATATCTAGTCCAAATCTTCTTCTGAAACTGATACAATGCACTGGTCCTCTAACATCCAATGCTTGTCAGTTAAGATGAGAAACATGTGAGCTCATTGAATGATGTAGTTTGTTTGAGCAGAAAAGTGACTGCCCTTACCTGAAAAGAAGTCTTGCTTGTAGGAATACATAGAGCCTGGGATTTAACTACTTTAATGAAGGGAAACACAAAGCATAGTTTTCATCCATGGATCACACTCTGCTTTAGAGCGAGAAGCACACTCTTGCTTTCTAGAGTCTCGAAGACAGCAGGAAATCTGAGTGTGCCCAGAACAAAAGATCGGTGTTTCCTACACATATGGACCATATCTAGTCCAAATCTCCTTCTGCAACTGATACAAAGCACTGACCCTCTAACTTCCAATGCTTGTCAGTTAAGATGAGAAACGTGTGAGCTTCTTGAATGATGAAGTTCCTTTGAGCAGAAGACTGACTGCCCTTACTTTAAATGAAGTCTTGCTTGTAGGAAGACTCAGAGCCTGGGATTTAACTCCATTTCTGAAGTGAAACACACAGCAGTGTTCTCATCCATTGATCACACTCTGCTTTAGAATAAGAAGCACGCTCTTGCTTTCTAGACTCTCTAAGACAGCAGAAAACGTGAGTTTGCTGAGAACAAAAGAACGGTGTTTCCTACACATATGGACCGTATCTAGTCCAACTCTGCTTCTGAAACTGATACAAAGCACTGGTCCTCTAACATCCAATGCTTTTCTGTTAAGATGAGAACGTGTGAGCTCGGTGAAAGATGTAGTTCGTTTGAGCTGAAAAGTGACTGCCCTTACCTGAAATGAAGTCTTGCTTGTAGGAAGACATAGAGCCTGGGATTTAACTACTTTTCTGAAGGGAAACACACAGCATAGTCTTCATCCATGGATCACACTCTGCTTTAGAGCGAGAAGCACGCTCTTGCTTTCTACAGTCTCTAAGACAGCAGGAAACGTGAGTGTGCTGAGAACAAAAGAACGGTGTTTCCTACACATACGGACCATATCTAGTCCAACTCTGCTTCTGAAACAGATAAAAAGCACTGGTACTCTAATATCTAATGCTTGTCAGTTAAGATGAGAAATGTGTGAGCTCATTGAACGATGTAGTTCGTGTGAGCTGAAAAGTGACTGCCCTTACCTGAAACGAAGTCTTGCTTGTAGGAAGACTCAGAGCCTGGGATTTAACTCCATTTCTGAAGGGAAACACACAGCATAGTTCTCATCCATTGATCACACTCTGCCTTAGAGCAAGAAGCACGCTCTTGCTTTCTAGAGTCTCTAAGACAGCAGGTAACGTGAGTGTGCTGAGAACAAAAGAACGGTGTTTCCTACACATATGGACATTATATAGTCCAACTCTCCTTCTGAAATTGATACAAAGCACTGGTCCTCTAACATCCAATGATTGTCAGTTAAGATGAGAAACGTGTGAGCATCGTGAACGATGTAGTTCGTTTGAGCAGAAAAGTGACTGCCCTTACCTGAATGGAAGTCTTGCTTGTAGGAAGACTCAGAGCCTGGGATTTAACTCCATTTCTGAAGTGAAACACACAGCAGGGTTCTCATCCATTGATCACACTCTGCGTTAGAACAAGAAGCATACTCTTGCTTCCTAGAGTCTCTAAGACAGCAAGAAACGTGAGTTTGCTGAAAACAAAAGAACAGTGTTTCAACACATAAGGACCATATCTAGTCCAACTCTGCTTCTGAAACTGATACAAAGCACTGGTCCTCTAACATCCAATGCTTGTCTGTTTAGATGAGAAACATGTGAGCTCCGTGAAAGTTGTAGTTCGTTTGAGCTGAAAAGTGACTGCCCTTACTTGAAACGAACTCTTGCTTGTAGGAAGACATAGAGCCTGGGATTTAACTACATTTATGAAGGGAAACACACAGCATAGTTTTAATCCATGGATCACACTCTGCTTTAGAGCGAGAAGAACACTCTTGCTTTCTAGAGTCTCTAAGACAGCAGGAAATCTGAGTGTGCCCAGAACAAAAGAAGGGTGTTTCCTACACATTTGGACCATATCTAGTCCAAATCTTCTTCTGATACTGATACAATGCACTGGTCCTCTAACATCCAATGCTTGTAAGTTAAGATGAGAAATGTGTGAGCTCAGTGAATGATGTAGTTTGTTTGAGCAGAAAAGTGACTGCCCCTACCTGAAACGAAGTCTTGCTTGTAGGAAGACATAGAGCCTGGGATTTAACTACTTTTCTGAAGGGAAACACAAAGCATAGTTTTCATCCATGGATCACACTCTGCTTTAGAGTGAGAAGCACACTCTTGCTTTCTAGAGTCTCTAAGACAGCAGGAAATCTGCGTGTGCCCAGAACAAAAGATCGGTGTTTCCTACACATATGGACCATATCTAGTCCAAATCTCCTTCTGCAACTTGTACAAAGCACTGACCCTCTAACTTCCAATGCTTGTCAGTTAAGATGAGAAACGTGTGAGCTTCGTGAACAATGTAGTTCGTTTGAGCAGAAAACTGAGAGCCCTAACCTGAAACGAAGTCTTGCTTGTAGGAAGACTCAGAGCCTGGGATTTAACTCCATTTCTGAAGGGAAACACACAGCAGTGTTCTCATCCATTGATCACACTCTGCTTTAGAACAAGTAGCATGCTTTTGCTTTCTAGAGTCTTTAAGACAGCAGGAAACGTGAGTTTGCTGAGAACAAAAGAACGGTGTTTCCTACACATAAGGACCAAATCTAGTCGAACTCTGCTTCTGAAACTGATACAAAGCACTGAACCTCTAACATCCAATGCTTGTCAGTTAAGATGAGAAACGTGTGAGCTTCGTGAACGATGTAGTTAGTTTGAGCAGAAATGTCACTGCCTTTATCTGAATGGAAGTCTTGCTTGTAGGAAGACTCAGAGCCTGGGATTTAACTCCATTTCTGAAGTAAAACACATAGCATATTTCTCATCCATGGATCACACTCTGCTTTAGTGTGAGAAGTACGCTCTTGCTTTCTAGAGTCTCTAACACAGCAGGAAACGTGAGTGTGCTGAGAACAAAAGAACGGTGTTTCCTACACATACGGACCATATCTAGTCCAACTCTTCTTCTGACACTGATACAAAGCACTGGTCCTCTAACATCCAATGCTTGTCAGTTAAGATGAGAAACGTGTGAGCTTCATGAACGATGTATTTCGTTTGAGCAGAAAAGTGACTGCCCTTACCTGAAACGAAGTCTTGCTTGTAGGAAGACTCAGAGCCTGGGATTTAACTGCATTTCTGAAGTGAAACACACAGCATAGTTCTCATCCATGGATCACACTCTGCTTTAGAGCAAGAAGCACACTCTTGCTTTCTAGAGTCTCTAATACAGCAGGAAACGTGAGTGTGCCCAGAACAAAAGAACGGTGTTTCCTACACATACGGACTATATGTAGTCCAAATCTTCTTCTGAAACTGATAGAATGCACTGGTCCTCTAACATCCAATGCTTGTCAGTTAAGATGAGAAACGTGTGAGCTTTGTGAATGATGTAGTTCCTTTGAACTGAAAAGTGACTTCCCTTACCTGAAACGAAGTCTTGCTTGTAGTAAGACACAGAGCCTGGGATTTAAGTCCATTTCTGAAGGGAAACACACAACATAGTTCTCATCCATGGATCACACTCTGCTTTAGAGCAAGAAGCACACTCTAGCTTTCTAGAGTCTCTAATACAGCAGGAAATCTGAGTGTGCCCAGGACAAAAGAACGGTGTTTCCTATACATATGGACCATATGTAGTCCCAATCTACTTCTGAAACTGATACAAGCACTGACACTCTAACATCCAATGCTTGTCAGTTAAGATGAGAAACGTGTGAGCTTCGTGAACGATGTAGTTAGTTTGAGCAGAAAAGGGACTGCCCTTACCTGAATTGAAGTCTTGCTTGTAGGAAGACTCAGAGCATGGGATTTAACTCCATTTCTGAAGGGAAACACACAGCAGTGTAATCATCCATTGATCACACTCTGCTTTAGAAAAAGAAGCACGCTCTTGCTTTCTAGACTCTCAAAGACAGCAGCAAACGTGAGTGTGCTGAGAACAAATGAATGGTGTTTCCTACACATACGGACCATATCTAGTCCAACTCTGCTTCTGAAACAGATACAAAGCACTGGTCCTCTAACATCCAATGCTTGTCAGTTAAGATGAGAAACGTGTGAGCTTCGTGAACGATGTTGTTCCTTTGAGCAGAAAAGTGACTGCCCTTACCTGAAACGAAGTCTTGCTTGTAGGAAGACTCAGAGCCTGGGATTTAACTCCATTTCTGAAGTGAAACACACAGCAGGGTTCTCATCCATTGATCAAACTCTGTGTTAGAACAAGAAGCATACTCTTGCTTCCTAGAGTCTCTAAGACAGCAAGAAACGTGACTTTGCTGAAAACAAAAGAACAGTGTTTCCTACACATACAGACCATATCTAGTCCAACTCTGCTATTGAAACTGATACAAAGCACTGGTCCTCTAACATCCAATGCTTGTCTGTTTAGATGAGAAACATGTGAGCTCTGTGAAAGATGTAGTTCGTTTGAGCTGAAAAGTGACTGCCCTTAAGTGTAACGAAGTCTTGCTTGTAGGAAGACATAGAGCCTGGGATTTAACTACATTTATGAAGGGAAACACACAGCATAGTTTTCATCCATGGATCACACTCTGCTTTAGAGCGAGAAGCACGCTCTTGCTTTCTAAAGTCTCCAAGACAGCAGGAAACGTGAGTGTGCTGAGAAGAAAAGAACTGTGTTTCCTGCACATACGGACTATATCTAGTCCAACTCTTCTTCTGAAACTGATACAAAGCACTGGTCCTCTAACATCCAATGCTTGTAGGTTAAGATGAGAAACGTGTGAGCTTCGTGAACTTTGTAGTTCGTTTGTGCAGAAAAGTGACTGCCCTTACCTGAAACGAAGTCTTGCTTGTAGGAAGACTCAAAGCCTGGGATTTAACTCCATTTCTGAAGTGAAACACACAGCATAGTTCTCATCCATGGATCACACTCTGCTTTAGAGCAAGAAGCACACTCTTGCTTTCTAGAGTCTCTAAGACAGCAGGAAACGTGAGTGTGCCCAGAACAAAAGAACGGTGTTTCCTACACATACGGACTATATGTAGTCCAAATCTTCTTCTGAAACTGATAGAATGCACTGGTCCTCTAACATCCAATGCTTGTCAGTTAAGATGAGAAACGTGTGAGCTTTGTGAATTATGTAGTTCCTTTGAACTGAAAAGTGACTGCCCTTTCCTGAAACGAAGTCTTGCTTGTAGTAAGACACAGAGCCTGGAATTTAAGTCCATTTCTGAAGGGAAACACACAACATAGTTCTCATCCATGGATCACACTCTGCTTTAGAGCGAGAAGTACGCTCTTGCTTTCTAGAGTCTCTAAGACAGCAGGAAATCTGAGTGTGCCCAGGACAAAAGAACGGTGTTTCCTATACATATGGACCATATGTAGTCCAAATCTGCTTCTGAAACTGATACAAAGCACTGACACTCTAACATCCAATGGTTGTCAGTTAAGATGAGAAACGTGTGAGCATCGTGAACGATATAGTTCGTTTGAGCAGAAAAGTGACTGCCCATACCTGAATTGAAGTCTTGCTTGTAGGAAGACTCAGAGCCTGGGATTTATCTCCATTTCTGAAGTAAAACACACAGCAGTGTAATCATGCATTGATCAAACTCTGCTTTTGAACAAGAAGCACGCTCTTGCTTTCTAGAGTCTCTAAGACAGCAGGAAACGAGAGTTTGCTGAGAACAAAAGAACGGTGTTTCCTACACATACAGACATTATATAGTCCAACTCTGCTTCTGAAACTGATACAAAGCACAGGTCCTCTAACATCCAATGCTTGTCTGTTAAGATGAGAAACGTGTGAGCTCAGTGAACGATGTAGTTCGTTTGAGCAAAAAAGTGACTGCTCTTACCTGAAACGAAGTCTTGCTTGTAGGAAGATACAGAGCCTGGGATTTAACTCCATTTCTGAAGGGAAACACACAGCATAGTTCTGATCCATTGATCACACTCTGCTTTAGAGCGAGAAGCACGCTCTTGCTTTCTAGAGTCTCTAAGACAGCAGGAAACGTGAGTGTGCTGAGAACAAAAGAACGGTGTTTCCTACTCATACGGACCATATCTAGTCCAACTCTTCTTCTGAAACTGATACAAAGCACTGGTCCTCTAACATCCAATCCTTGTCAATTAAGATGAGAAACCTGTGAGCTTCGTGAACGATGTAGTTCGTTTGAGCAGAAAAGTGACTGCCCTTACCTGAATGGAAGTCTTGCTTGTAGGAAGACTCAGAGCCTGGGATTTAACTCCATTTCTGAAGTAAAACACACAGCAGTGTAATCATCCATTGATCACACTCTGCTTTAGAACAAGAAGCACGCTCTTGCTTTCTAGACTCTCAAAGAGAGCAGGAAACGTGAGTGTGGTGAGAACAAAAGAACGGTGTTTCCTACACATAGGGACCATATCTAGTCCAACTCTGCTTCTGAAACAGATACAAAGCACTGGTCCTCTAACATCCAATGCTTGTCAGTTAAGATGAGAAACGTGTGAGCTTCGTGAACGATGTTGTTCCTTTGAGCAGAAAAGTGACTGCCCTTACCTGAAACGAACTCTTGCTTGTAGGAAGACATAGAGCCTGGGATTTAACTACATTTATGAAGGGAAACACACAGCATAGTTTTCATCCATGGATCACACTCTGCTTTAGAGCGAGAAGCACACTCTTGCTTTCTAGAGTCTCTAAGACAGCAGGAAACGTGAGTGTGGTGAGAACAAAAGAACGGTGTTTCCTACACATAGGGACCATATCTAGTCCAACTCTGCTTCTGAAACAGATACAAAGCACTGGTCCTCTAACATCCAATGCTTGTCAGTTAAGATGAGAAACGTGTGAGCTTCGTGAACGATGTTGTTCCTTTGAGCAGAAAAGTGACTGCCCTTACCTGAAAGGAAGTCTTGCTTGTAGGAAGACTCAGAGCCTGGGATTTAACTCCATTTCTGAAGGGAAACACACAGCATAGTTCTCATCCATTGATCACACTCTGCCTTAGAGCAAGAAGCACGCTCTTGATTTCTAGAGTCTCTAAGACAGCAGGTAACGTGAGTGTGCTGAGAACAAATGAACGGTGTTTCCTACACATATGGACATTATATAGTCCAACTCTTCTTCTGAAATTGATACAAAGCACTGGTCCTCTAACATCCAATGCTTCTCTGTTAAGATGAGAAACGTGTGAGCATCGTGAACGATGGTGTTCGTTTGAGCAGAAAACTGACTGCCCTTACCTGAAACGATGTCTTGCTTGTAGGAAGACTCAGAGCCTGGGATTTAACTCCATTTGTGAAGTGAAACACACAGCAGTGTTCTCATCCATTGATCACACTCTGCTTTAGAACAAGTAGCATGCTTTTGCTTTCTAGAGTCTTTAAGACAGCAGGAAACGTGAGTTTGCTGAGAACAAAAGAACGGTGTTTCCTACACATAAGGACCATATCTAGTCGAACTCTGCTTCTGAAACTGATACAAAGCACTGAACCTCTAACATCCAATGCTTGTCAGTTAAGATGAGAAACGTGTGAGCTTCGTGAACGATGTAGTTAGTTTGAGCAGAAATGTCACTGCCTTTATCTGAATGGAAGTCTTGCTTGTAGGAAGACTCAGAGCCTGGGATTTAACTCCATTTCTGAAGTAAAACACATAGCATATTTCTCATCCATGGATCACACTCTGCTTTAGTGTGAGAAGTACGCTCTTGCTTTCTAGAGTCTCTAACACAGCAGGAAACGTGAGTGTGCTGAGAACAAAAGAACGGTGTTTCCTACACATACGGACCATATCTAGTCCAACTCTTCTTCTGACACTGATACAAAGCACTGGTCCTCTAACATCCAATGCTTGTCAGTTAAGATGAGAAACGTGTGAGCTTCATGAACGATGTATTTCGTTTGAGCAGAAAAGTGACTGCCCTTACCTGAAACGAAGTGTTGCTTGTAGGAAGACTCAGAGCCTGGGATTTAACTGCATTTCTGAAGTGAAACACACAGCATAGTTCTCATCCATGGATCACACTCTGCTTTAGAGCAAGAAGCACACTCTTGCTTTCTAGAGTCTCTAATACAGCAGGAAACGTGAGTGTGCCCAGAACAAAAGAACGGTGTTTCCTACACATACGGACTATATGTAGTCCAAATCTTCTTCTGAAACTGATAGAATGCACTGGTCCTCTAACATCCAATGCTTGTCAGTTAAGATGAGAAACGTGTGAGCTTTGTGAATGATGTAGTTCCTTTGAACTGAAAAGTGACTTCCCTTACCTGAAACGAAGTCTTGCTTGTTAAGACACAGAGCCTGGGATTTAAGTCCATTTCTGAAGGGAAACACACAACATAGTTCTCATCCATGGATCACACTCTGCTTTAGAGCAAGAAGCACACTCTAGCTTTCTAGAGTCTCTAATACAGCAGGAAATCTGAGTGTGCCCAGGACAAAAGAACGGTGTTTCCTATACATATGGACCATATGTAGTCCCAATCTACTTCTGAAACTGATACAAGCACTGACACTCTAACATCCAATGCTTGTCAGTTAAGATGAGAAACGTGTGAGCTTCGTGAACGATGTAGTTAGTTTGAGCAGAAAAGGGACTGCCCTTACCTGAATTGAAGTCTTGCTTGTAGGAAGACTCAGAGCCTGGGATTTAACTCCATTTCTGAAGTAAAACACACAGCAGTGTAATCATCCATTGATCACACTCTGCTTTAGAAAAAGAAGCACGCTCTTGCTTTCTAGACTCTCAAAGACAGCAGCAAACGTGAGTGTGCTGAGAACAAATGAATGGTGTTTCCTACACATATGGACCATATCTAGTCCAACTCTGCTTCTGAAACAGATACAAAGCACTGGTTCTCTAACATCCAATGCTTGTCAGTTAAGATGAGAAACGTGTGAGCTTCGTGAACGATGTTGTTCCTTTGAGCAGAAAAGTGACTGCCCTTACCTGAAACGAAGTCTTGCTTGTAGGAAGACTCAGAGCCTGGGATTTAACTCCATTTCTGAAGTGAAACACACAGCAGGGTTCTCATCCATTGATCAAACTCTGTGTTAGAACAAGAAGCATACTCTTGCTTCCTAGAGTCTCTAAGACAGCAAGAAACGTGACTTTGCTGAAAACAAAAGAACAGTGTTTCCTACACATACGGACCATATCTAGTCCAACTCTGCTATTGAAACTGATACAAAGCACTGGTCCTCTAACATCCAATGCTTGTCTGTTTAGATGAGAAACATGTGAGCTCTGTGAAAGATGTAGTTCGTTTGAGCTGAAAAGTGACTGCCCTTAAGTGTAACGAAGTCTTGCTTGTAGGAAGACTCAGAGACTGGGATTTAACTACATTTATGAAGGGAAACACACAGCATAGTTTTCATCCATGGATCACACTCTGCTTTAGAGCGAGAAGCACGCTCTTGCTTTCTAAAGTCTCCAAGACAGCAGGAAACGTGAGTGTGCTGAGAAGAAAAGAACTGTGTTTCCTGCACATACGGACTATATCTAGTCCAACTCTTCTTCTGAAACTGATACAAAGCACTGGTCCTCTAACATCCAATGCTTGTAGGTTAAGATGAGAAACGTGTGAGCTTCGTGAACTTTGTAGTTCGTTTGTGCAGAAAAGTGACTGCCCTTACCTGAAACGAAGTCTTGCTTGTAGGAAGACTCAAAGCCTGGGATTTAACTCCATTTCTGAAGTGAAACACACAGCATAGTTCTCATCCATGGATCACACTCTGCTTTAGAGCAAGAAGCACACTCTTGCTTTCTAGAGTCTCTAAGACAGCAGGAAACGTGAGTGTGCCCAGAACAAAAGAACGGTGTTTCCTACACATACGGACTATATGTAGTCCAAATCTTCTTCTGAAACTGATAGAATGCACTGGTCCTCTAACATCCAATGCTTGTCAGTTAAGATGAGAAACGTGTGAGCTTTGTGAATTATGTAGTTCCTTTGAACTGAAAAGTGACTGCCCTTTCCTGAAACGAAGTCTTGCTTGTAGTAAGACACAGAGCCTGGAATTTAAGTCCATTTCTGAAGGGAAACACACAACATAGTTCTCATCCATGGATCACACTCTGCTTTAGAGCGAGAAGTACGCTCTTGCTTTCTAGAGTCTCTAAGACAGCAGGAAATCTGAGTGTGCCCAGGACAAAAGAACGGTGTTTCCTATACATATGGACCATATGTAGTCCAAATCTGCTTCTGAAACTGATACAAAGCACTGACACTCTAACATCCAATGGTTGTCAGTTAAGATGAGAAACGTGTGAGCATCGTGAACGATATAGTTCGTTTGAGCAGAAAAGTGACTGCCCATACCTGAATTGAAGTCTTGCTTGTAGGAAGACTCAGAGCCTGGGATTTATCTCCATTTCTGAAGTAAAACACACAGCAGTGTAATCATGCATTGATCAAACTCTGCTTTTGAACAAGAAGCACGCTCTTGCTTTCTAGAGTCTCTAAGACAGCAGGAAACGAGAGTTTGCTGAGAACAAAAGAACGGTGTTTCCTACACATACAGACATTATATAGTCCAACTCTGCTTCTGAAACTGATACAAAGCACAGGTCCTCTAACATCCAATGCTTGTCTGTTAAGATGAGAAACGTGTGAGCTCAGTGAACGATGTAGTTCGTTTGAGCAAAAAAGTGACTGCTCTTACCTGAAACGAAGTCTTGCTTGTAGGAAGATACAGAGCCTGGGATTTAACTCCATTTCTGAAGGGAAACACACAGCATAGTTCTGATCCATTGATCACACTCTGCTTTAGAGCGAGAAGCACGCTCTTGCTTTCTAGAGTCTCCTAGACAGCAGGAAACGTGAGTGTGCTGAGAACAAAAGAACGGTGTTTCCTACTCATACGGACCATATCTAGTCCAACTCTTCTTCTGAAACTGATACAAAGCACTGGTCCTCTAACATCCAATCCTTGTCAATTAAGATGAGAAACCTGTGAGCTTCGTGAACGATGTAGTTCGTTTGAGCAGAAAAGTGACTGCCCTTACCTGAATGGAAGTCTTGCTTGTAGGAAGACTCAGAGCCTGGGATTTAACTCCATTTCTGAAGTAAAACACACAGCAGTGTAATCATCCATTGATCACACTCTGCTTTAGAACAAGAAGCACGCTCTTGCTTTCTAGACTCTCAAAGAGAGCAGGAAACGTGAGTGTGGTGAGAACAAAAGAACGGTGTTTCCTACACATAGGGACCATATCTAGTCCAACTCTGCTTCTGAAACAGATACAAAGCACTGGTCCTCTAACATCCAATGCTTGTCAGTTAAGATAAGAAACGTGTGAGCTTCGTGAACGATGTTGTTCCTTTGAGCAGAAAAGTGACTGCCCTTACCTGAAACGAACTCTTGCTTGTAGGAAGACATAGAGCCTGGGATTTAACTACATTTATGAAGGGAAACACACAGCATAGTTTTCATCCATGGATCACACTCTGCTTTAGAGCGAGAAGCACACTCTTGCTTTCTAGAGTCTCTAAGACAGCAGGAAACGTGAGTGTGGTGAGAACAAAAGAACGGTGTTTCCTACACATAGGGACCATATCTAGTCCAACTCTGCTTCTGAAACAGATACAAAGCACTGGTCCTCTAACATCCAATGCTTGTCAGTTAAGATGAGAAACGTGTGAGCTTCGTGAAGGATGTTGTTCCTTTGAGCAGAAAAGTGACTGCCCTTACCTGAAACGAAGTCTTGCTTGTAGGAAGACTCAGAGCCTGGGATTTAACTCCATTTCTGAAGGGAAACACACAGCATAGTTCTCATCCATTGATCACACTCTGCCTTAGAGCAAGAAGCACGCTCTTGCTTTCTAGAGTCTCTAAGACAGCAGGTAACGTGAGTGTGCTGAGAACAAATGAACGGTGTTTCCTACACATATGGACATTATATAGTCCAACTCTTCTTCTGAAATTGATACAAAGCACTGGTCCTCTAACATCCAATGCTTCTCTGTTAAGATGAGAAACGTGTGAGCATCGTGAACGATGGTGTTCGTTTGAGCAGAAAACTGACTGCCCTTACCTGAAACGATGTCTTGCTTGTAGGAAGATTCAGAGCCTGGCATTTAACTCCATTTCTGAAGTGAAACACACAGCAGTGTTCTCATCCATTGATCCCCCTCTGCTTTAGAACAAGAAGCATGCTTTTGCTTTCTAGAGTCTCTAAGACAGCAGGAAACGTGAGTTTGCTGAGAACAAAAGAACGGTGTTTCCTACACATAAGGACCCAATCCAGTCGAACTCTGCTTCTGAAACTGATAAAAAGCACTGGTCCTCTAACTTCCAATGCTTGTCAGTTAAAATGAGAAACGTGTGAGCTCAGTGAACGATGTAGTTCGTTTGAGCAGAAAAGTGACTGCCCTTACCTGAAACGAAGTCTTGCTTGTAGGAAGACTCAGAGCCTGGGATTTAACTCCATTTCTGAAGGCCACCACACAGCATAGTTCCCATCCATGGATCACACTCTGCTTTAGAGCGAGAAGTACGCTCTTGCTTTCTAGAGTCTCTAAGACAGCAGGAAACGTGAGTGTGCTGAGAACAAAAGAACGGTGTAACCTACACATACGGACCATATCTAGTCCAACTCTTCTTCTGAAACTGATACAAAGCACTGGTCCTCTAACATCCAATGCTTGTCAGTTAAGATGAGAAACGTGTGAGCTTCGTGAACGATGTAGTTCGTTTGAGCAGAAAAGTGACTGCCCTTACCTGAAACGAAGTCTTGCATGTAGGAAGACTCAGAGCCTGGGATTTAACTCCATTTCTGAATTGAAACACACAGCATAGTTCTCATCCATGGATCACACTCTGCTTTAGAGCAAGAAGCACAGTCTTGCTTTCTAGAGTCTCTAAGACAGCAGGAAACGTGAGTGTGCCCAGAACAAAAGAACGGTGTTTCCTACACATACGGACTATATGTAGTCCAAATCTTCTTCTGAAACTGATAGAATGCACTGGTCCTCTAACATCCAATGCTTGTCAGTTAAGATGAGAAACTTGTGAGCTTTGTGAATGATGTAGTTCCTTTGAACTGAAAAGTGACTGCCCTTACATGAAACGAAGTCTTGCTTGTAGGAAGACACAGAGCCTGTGATTTAAGTCCATTTCTGAAGGGAAACACACAACATAGTTCTCATCCATGGATCACACTCTGCTTTAGAGCAAGAAGCACACTCTAGCTTTCTAGAGTCTCTAATACAACAGGAAATCTGAGTGTGCCCAGGACAAAAGAACGGTGTTTCCTATACATATGGACCATATGTAGTCCAAATCTTCTTCTGAAACTGATAGAATGCACTGGTCCTCTAATATCCAATGCTTGTCAGTTAAGATGAGAAACGTGTGAGCTTCGTGAACGATGTAGTTAGTTTGAGCAGAAAAGTGACTGCCCTTACCTGAATGGAAGTCTTGCTTGTAGGAAGACTCAGAGCCTGGGATTTAACTCCATTTCTGAAGTAAAACACACAGCAGTGTAATCATCCATTGATCACACACTGTTTTAGAGCGGGAAGCACGCTCTTGCTTTCTAGAGTCTCTAAGGCAGCAGGAAACGTGAGTGTGCCCAGAACAAAAGATCGGTGTTTCCTACACATATGGTCAATATGTAGTCCAAATCTGCTTCTGAAACTGATACAAAGCACTGACCCTCTAACATCCAATGCTTGTCAGTTAAGATGAGAAACATGTGAGCTTTGTGAACAATGTAGTTCCTTTGAGCAGAAAACTGACTGCCCTTACCTGAAACGAAGTCTTGCTTGTAGGAAGACTCAGAGCCTGGGATTTATCTCCATTTCTGAAGTAAAACACACAGCAGTGTAATCATCCATTGATCACACTCTGCTTTAGAACAAGAAGCACGCTCTTGCTTTCTAGTGTCTCTAAGACAGCAGGAAACGTGAGTTTGCTGAGAACAAAAGAACGGTGTTTCCTACTCATACGGACATTATATAGTCCAACTCTGCTTCTGAAACTGATACAAAGCACTGGTCCTCTAACATCCAATGCTTGTCTGTTAAGATGAGAAACCTATGAGCTCAGTGAACGATGTAGTTCGTTTGAGCGGAAAAGTGACTGCTCTTACCAGAAACGAAGTCTTGCTTGTAGGAAGATACAGAGCCTGGGATTTAACTCCATTTCTGAAGGGAAAAACCCAGCATAGTTCTCAACCATGGATCACACTCTGCTTTAGAGCGAGAAGCATGCGCTTGCTTTCTAAAGTCTCTAAGACAGCAGGAAATCTGATTGTGCCCAGAACAAAAGAGCGGTGTTTCCTACACATACGGACCATATCTAGTCCAACTCTTCTTCTGAAACTGATACAAAGCACTGGTCCTCTAACATCCAATGCTTGTCAATTAAGATGAGAAACGTGTGAGCTTCGTGAACGATGTAGTTCGTTTGAGCAGAACACTGACTGCCCTTATCTGAAATGAAGTCTTGCTTGTAGGAAGACTCAGAGCCTGGGATTTAACTCCATTTCTGAATTGAAACACACAGCATAGTTCTCATCCATTGATCACACTCTGCTTTAGAGCGAGAAGCACGCTCTTGCTTTCTAGAGTACCTAAGACAGCAGGAAACGTGAGTTTGCTAAGAACAAAAGAACAGTGTTTCCTACACATACAGACCATATCTAATCCAACTCTGCTTCTGAAACTGATACAAATCACTGGTCCTCTACCATCCAATGCTTGTCTGTTAAGATGAGAAACGTGTGAGCTCCGTGAAAGATGTAGTTAGTTTGAGCTGAAAAGTGACTGCCCTTACCTGAATTGAAGTCTTGCTTGTAGGAAGACTCAGAGCCTGGGATTTAACTCTATTTCTGAAGTAAAACACACAGCACTATAAACATCCATTATCACACTCTGCTTTAGAGCAAGAAGCATGCCCTTGCTTTCTAGACTCTCTAAGACAGCAGGAAACGTGAGTGTGCTGAGAACAAAAGAACGGTGTTTCCTACACATAAGGACATTATATAGTCCAACTCTGCTTCTGAAACTGATAAAAAGCACTGGTCCTCTAAAATCTAATGCTTGTCTGTTAAGATGAGAAACGTGTGAGCTTCGTGAACGATGTAGTTCGTTTCAGCAGAAAAGTGACTGCCCTTACCTGAAACGAAGTCTTGCCTGTAGGAAGACACAAGGTCTGGGATTTAACTCCATTTCTGAAGGGAAACATACAGCATAGTTCTCATCCATGGATCACACTCTGCTTTAGAGCAAGAAGCACGCTCTTGCTTTCTACAGTCTCTAATACAGCAGGAAATCTGATTGTGCCCAGAACAAAAGAGCGGTGTTTCCTACACATACGGACCATATCAAGTCCAACTCTTCTTCTGAAACAGATACAAAGCACTGGTCCTTTAACATCCAATGCGTGTCAATTAAGATGAGAAACGTGTGAGCTTCGTGAACAATGTAGTTCCTTTCAGCAGAAACGTGACTGCCCTTACCTCAAACGAAGTCTTGCTTGTAGGAAGACTCAGAGTCTGGGATTTAACTCCATTTCTGAAGTGAAACACACAGCATAGTTCTCATCCAATGATCACACTCTGCCTTAGAACAAGAAGCACGCTCTTGCTTTCTAGAGTCTCTAAGACAGCAGGTAACGTGAGTGTGCTGAGAACAAAAGTACGGTGTTTCCTACACATATGGACATTATATAGTCCAACTCTCCTTCTGAAATTGATACAAAGCACTGGTCCTTTAACATCCAATGATTGTCAGTTAAGATGAGAAACGTGTGAGCATCGTGAACGATGTAGTTCGTTTGAGCAGAAAAGTGACTGCCCTTACCTGAATGGAAGTCTTGCTTGTAGGAAGACTCAGAGCCTGGGATTTAACTGCATTTCTGAAGTGAAACACACAGCAGGGTTCTCATCCATTGATCACACTCTGCGTTAGAACAAGAAGCATACTCTTGCTTCCTAGAGTCTCTAAGACAGCAAGAAACGTGAGTTTGCTGAAAACAAAAGAACAGTGTTTCAACACATAAGGACCATATCTAGTCCAACTCTGCTTCTGAAACTGATACAAAGCACTGGTCCTCTAACATCCAATGCTTGTCTGTTTAGATGAGAAACATGTGAGCTCCGTGAAAGTTGTAGTTCGTTTGAGCTGAAAAGTGACTGCCCTTACCTGAAACGAACTCTTGCTTGTAGGAAGACATAGAGCCTGGGATTTAAGTACATTTATGAAGGGAAACACACAACATAGTTCTCATCCATGGATCACACTCTGCTTTAGAGCGAGAAGCACACTCTTGCTTTCTAGAATCTCTAAGACAGCAGGAAATCTGAGTGTGCCCAGAACAAAAGAAGGGTGTTTCCTACACATTTGGACCATATCTAGTCCAAATCTTCTTCTGATACTGATACAATGCACTGGTCCTCTAACATCCAATGCTTGTAAGTTAAGATGAGAAATGTGTGAGCTCAGTGAATGATGTAGTTTGTTTGAGCAGAAAAGTGACTGCCCCTACCTGAAACGAGGTCTTGCTTGTAGGAAGACATAGAGCCTGGGATTTAACTACTTTTCTGAAGGGAAACACAAAGCATAGTTTTCATCCATGGATCACACTCTGCTTTAGAGTGAGAAGCACACTCTTGCTTTCTAGAGTCTCTAAGACAGCAGGAAATCTGCGTGTGCCCAGAACAAAAGATCGGTGTTTCCTACACATATGGACCATATCTAGTCCAAATCTCCTTCTGCAACTGGTACAAAGCACTGACCCTCTAACTTCCAATGCTTGTCAGTTAAGATGAGAAACGTGTGAGCTTCGTGAACAATGTAGTTCGTTTGAGCAGAAAACTGACTGCCCTAACCTGAAACGAAGTCTTGCTTGTAGGAAGACTCAGAGCCTGGGATTTAACTCCATTTCTGAAGTGAAACACACAGCAGTGTTCTCATCCATTGATCACACTCTGCTTTAGAACAAGTAGCATGCTTTTGCTTTCTAGAGTCTTTAAGACAGCAGGAAACGTGAGTTTGCTGAGAACAAAAGAACGGTGTTTCCTACACATAAGGACCATATCTAGTCGAACTCTGCTTCTGAAACTGATACAAAGCACTGAACCTCTAACATCCAATGCTTGTCAGTTAAGATGAGAAACGTGTGAGCTTCGTGAACGATGTAGTTAGTTTGAGCAGAAATGTCACTGCCTTTATCTGAATGGAAGTCTTGCTTGTAGGAAGACTCAGAGCCTGGGATTTAACTCCATTTCTGAAGTGAAACACACAGCAGGGTTCTCATCCATTGATCACACTCTGCGTTAGAACAAGAAGCATACTCTTGCTTCCTAGAGTCTCTAAGACAGCAAGAAACGTGAGTTTGCTGAAAACAAAAGAACAGTGTTTCAACACATAAGGACCATATCTAGTCCAACTCTGCTACTGAAACTGATACAAAGCACTGGTCCTCTAACATCCAATGCTTGTCTGTTTAGATGAGAAACATGTGAGCTCCGTGAAAGTTGTAGTTCGTTTGAGCTGAAAAGTGACTGCCCTTACCTGAAACGAACTCTTGCTTGTAGGAAGACATAGAGCCTGGGATTTAAGTACATTTATGAAGGGAAACACACAACATAGTTCTCATCCATGGATCACACTCTGCTTTAGAGCGAGAAGCACACTCTTGCTTTCTAGAATCTCTAAGACAGCAGGAAATCTGAGTGTGCCCAGAACAAAAGAAGGGTGTTTCCTACACATTTGGACCATATCTAGTCCAAATCTTCTTCTGATACTGATACAATGCACTGGTCCTCTAACATCCAATGCTTGTAAGTTAAGATGAGAAATGTGTGATCTCCGTGAATGATGTAGTTTGTTTGAGCAGAAAAGTGACTGCCCCTACCTGAAACGAGGTCTTGCTTGTAGGAAGACATAGAGCCTGGGATTTAACTACTTTTCTGAAGGGAAACACAAAGCATAGTTTTCATCCATGGATCACACTCTGCTTTAGAGTGAGAAGCACACTCTTGCTTTCTAGAGTCTCTAAGACAGCAGGAAATCTGCGTGTGCCCAGAACAAAAGATCGGTGTTTCCTACACATATGGACCATATCTAGTCCAAATCTCCTTCTGCAACTGGTACAAAGCACTGACCCTCTAACTTCCAATGCTTGTCAGTTAAGATGAGAAACGTGTGAGCTTCGTGAACAATGTAGTTCGTTTGAGCAGAAAACTGACTGCCCTAACCTGAAACGAAGTCTTGCTTGTAGGAAGACTCAGAGCCTGGGATTTAACTCCATTTCTGAAGTGAAACACACAGCAGTGTTCTCATCCATTGATCACACTCTGCTTTAGAACAAGTAGCATGCTTTTGCTTTCTAGAGTCTTTAAGACAGCAGGAAACGTGAGTTTGCTGAGAACAAAAGAACGGTGTTTCCTACACATAAGGACCATATCTAGTCGAACTCTGCTTCTGAAACTGATACAAAGCACTGAACCTCTAACATCCAATGCTTGTCAGTTAAGATGAGAAACGTGTGAGCTTCGTGAACGATGTAGTTAGTTTGAGCAGAAATGTCACTGCCTTTATCTGAATGGAAGTCTTGCTTGTAGGAAGACTCAGAGCCTGGGATTTAACTCCATTTCTGAAGTAAAACACATAGCATATTTCTCATCCATGGATCACACTCTGCTTTAGTGTGAGAAGTACGCTCTTGCTTTCTAGAGTCTCTAACACAGCAGGAAACGTGAGTGTGCTGAGAACAAAAGAACGGTGTTTCCTACACATACGGACCATATCTAGTCCAACTCTTCTTCTGACACTGATACAAAGCACTGGTCCTCTAACATCCAATGCTTGTCAGTTAAGATGAGAAACGTGTGAGCTTCATGAACGATGTATTTCGTTTGAGCAGAAAAGTGACTGCCCTTACCTGAAATGAAGTCTTGCTTGTAGGAAGACTCAGAGCCTGGGATTTAACTGCATTTCTGAAGTGAAACACACAGCACAGTTCTCATCCATGGATCACACTCTGCTTTAGAGCAAGAAGCACACTCTTGCTTTCTAGAGTCTCTAATACAGCAGGAAACGTGAGTGTGCCCAGAACAAAAGAACGGTGTTTCCTACACATACGGACTATATGTAGTCCAAATCTTCTTCTGAAACTGATAGAATGCACTGGTCCTCTAACATCCAATGCTTGTCAGTTAAGATGAGAAACGTGTGAGCTTTGTGAATGATGTAGTTCCTTTGAACTGAAAAGTGACTTCCCTTACCTGAAACGAAGTCTTGCTTGTAGTAAGACACAGAGCCTGGGATTTAAGTCCATTTCTGAAGGGAAACACACAACATAGTTCTCATCCATGGATCACACTCTGCTTTAGAGCAAGAAGCACACTCTAGCTTTCTAGAGTCTCTAATACAGCAGGAAATCTGAGTGTGCCCAGGACAAAAGAACGGTGTTTCCTATACATATGGACCATATGTAGTCCAAATCTACTTCTGAAACTGATACAAGCACTGACACTCTAACATCCAATGCTTGTCAGTTAAGATGAGAAACGTGTGAGCTTCGTGAACGATGTAGTTAGTTTGAGCAGAAAAGGGACTGCCCTTACCTGAATTGAAGTCTTGCTTGTAGGAAGACTCAGAGCCTGGGATTTAACTCCATTTCTGAAGTAAAACACACAGCAGTGTAATCATCCATTGATCACACTCTGCGTTAGAACAAGAAGCATACTCTTGCTTCCTAGAGTCTCTAAGACAGCAAGAAACGTGAGTTTGCTGAAAACAAAAGAACAGTGTTTCAACACATAAGGACCATATCTAGTCCAACTCTGCTTCTGAAACTGATACAAAGCACTGGTCCTCTAACATCCAATGCTTGTCTGTTTAGATGAGAAACATGTGAGCTCCGTGAAAGTTGTAGTTCCTTTGAGCTGAAAAGTGACTGCCCTTACCTGAAACGAACTCTTGCTTGTAGGAAGACATAGAGCCTGGGATTTAACTACATTTATGAAGGGAAACACACAGCATAGTTTTAATCCATGGATCACACTCTGCTTTAGAGCGAGAAGCACACTCTTGCTTTCTAGAGTCTCTAAGACAGCAGGAAATCTGAGTGTGCCCAGAACAAAAGAAGGGTGTTTCCTACACATTTGGACCATATCTAGTCCAAATCTTCTTCTGATACTGATACAATGCACTGGTCCTCTAACATCCAATGCTTGTCAGTTAAGATGAGAAACGTGTGAGCTTTGTGAATGATGTAGTTCCTTTGAACTGAAAAGTGACTTCCCTTACCTGAAACGAAGTCTTGCTTGTAGTAAGACACAGAGCCTGGGATTTAAGTCCATTTCTGAAGGGAAACACACAACATAGTTCTCATCCATGGATCACACTCTGCTTTAGAGCAACAAGCACACTCTAGCTTTCTAGAGTCTCTAATACAGCAGGAAATATGAGTGTGCCCAGGACAAAAGAACGGTGTTTCCTATACATATGGACCATATGTAGTCCAAATCTACTTCTGAAACTGATACAAGCACTGACACTCTAACATCCAATGCTTGTCAGTTAAGATGAGAAACGTGTGAGCTTCGTGAACGATGTAGTTAGTTTGAGCAGAAAAGGGACTGCCCTTACCTGAATTGAAGTCTTGCTTGTAGGAAGACTCAGAGCCTGGGATTTAACTCCATTTCTGAAGTAAAACACACAGCAGTGTAATCATCCATTGATCACACTCTGCTTTAGAACAAGAAGCACGCTCTTGCTTTCTAGACTCTCAAAGACAGCAGCAAACGTGAGTGTGCTGAGAACAAATGAACGGTGTTTCCTACACATACGGACCATATCTAGTCCAACTCTGCTTCTGAAACAGATACAAAGCACTGGACCTCTAACATCCAATGCTTGTCAGTTAAGATGAGAAACGTGTGAGCTTCGTGAACGATGTTGTTCCTTTGAGCAGAAAAGTGACTGCCCTTACCTGAAACGAAGTCTTGCTTGTAGGAAGACTCAGAGCCTGGGATTTAACTCCATTTCTGAAGTGAAACACACAGCAGGGTTCTCATCCATTGATCAAACTCTGTGTTAGAACAAGAAGCATACTCTTGCTTCCTAGAGTCTCTAAGACAGCAAGAAACGTGACTTTGCTGAAAACAAAAGAACAGTGTTTCCTACACATACGGACCATATCTAGTCCAACTCTGCTATTGAAACTGATACAAAGCACTGGTCCTCTAACATCCAATGCTTGTCTGTTTAGATGAGAAACATGTGAGCTCTGTGAAAGATGTAGTTCGTTTGAGCTGAAAAGTGACTGCCCTTAAGTGAAACGAAGTCTTGCTTGTAGGAAGACATAGAGCCTGGGATTTAAGTACATTTATGAAGGGAAACACACAGCATAGTTTTCATCCATGGATCACACTCTGCTTTAGAGCGAGAAGCACGCTCTTGCTTTCTAAAGTCTCCAAGACAGCAGGAAACGTGAGTGTGCTGAGAACAAAAGAACGGTGTTTCCTGCACATACGGACCATATCTAGTCCAACTCTTCTTCTGAAACTGATACAAAGCACTGGTCCTCTAACATCCAATGCTTGTAGGTTAAGATGAGAAACGTGTGAGCTTCGTGAACTTTGTAGTTCGTTTGTGCAGAAAAGTGACTGCCCTTACCTGAAACGAAATCTTGCTTGTAGGAAGACTCAAAGCCTGGGATTTAACTCCATTTCTGAAGTGAAACACACAGCATAGTTCTCATCCATGGATCACACTCTGCTTTAGAGCAAGAAGCACACTCTTGCTTTCTAGAGTCTCTAAGACAGCAGGAAACGTGAGTGTGCCCAGAACAAAAGAACGGTGTTTCCTACACATACGGACTATATGTAGTCCAAATCTTCTTCTGAAACTGATAGAATGCACTGGTCCTCTAACATCCAATGCTTGTCAGTTAAGATGAGAAACGTGTGAGCTTTGTGAATTATGTAGTTCCTTTGAACTGAAAAGTGACTGCCCTTACCTGAAACGAAGTCTTGCTTGTAGTAAGACACAGAGCCTGGAATTTAAGTCCATTTCTGAAGGGAAACACACAACATAGTTCTCATCCATGGATCACACTCTGCTTTAGAGCGAGAAGTACGCTCTTGCTTTCTAGAGTCTCTAAGACAGCAGGAAATCTGAGTGTGCCCAGGACAAAAGAACGGTGTTTCCTATACATATGGACCATATGTAGTCCAAATCTGCTTCTGAAACTGATACAAAGCACTGACACTCTAACATCCAATGGTTGTCAGTTAAGATGAGAAACGTGTGAGCATCGTGAACGATGTAGTTCGTTTGAGCAGAAAAGTGACTGCCCATACCTGAATTGAAGTCTTGCTTGTAGGAATACTAAGAGCCTGGGATTTATCTCCATTTCTGAAGTAAAACACACAGCAGTGTAATCATGCATTGATCAAACTCTGCTTTTGAACAAGAAGCACGCTCTTGCTTTCTAGAGTCTCTAAGACAGCAGGAAACGAGAGTTTGCTGAGAACAAAAGAACGGTGTTTCCTACACATACAGACATTATATAGTCCAACTCTGCTTCTGAAACTGATACAAAGCACAGGTCCTCTAACATCCAATGCTTGTCTCTTAAGATGAGAAACGTGTGAGCTCAGTGAACGATGTAGTTCGTTTGAGCAGAAAAGTGACTGCTCTTACCTGAAACGAAGTCTTGCTTGTAGGAAGATACAGAGCCTGGGATTTAACTCCATTTCTGAAGGGAAACACACAGCATAGTTCTGATCCATTGATCACACTCTGCTTTAGAGCGAGAAGCACGCTCTTGCTTTCTAGAGTCTCTAAGACAGCAGGAAACGTGAGTGTGCTGAGAACAAAAGAACGGTGTTTCCTACTCATACGGACCTTATCTAGTCCAACTCTTCTTCTGAAACTGATACAAAGCACTGGTCCTCTAACATCCAATCCTTGTCAATTAAGATGAGAAACCTGTGAGCTTCGTGAACGATGTAGTTCGTTTGAGCAGAAAAGTGACTGCCCTTACCTGAATGGAAGTCTTGCTTGTAGGAAGACTCAGAGCCTGGGATTTAACTCCATTTCTGAAGTAAAACACACAGCAGTGTAATCATCCATTGATCACACTCTGCTTTAGAACAAGAAGCACGCTCTTGCTTTCTAGACTCTCAAAGAGAGCAGGAAACGTGAGTGTGGTGAGAACAAAAGAACGGTGTTTCCTACACATAGGGACCATATCTAGTCCAACTCTGCTTCTGAAACAGATACAAAGCACTGGTCCTCTAACATCCAATGCTTGTCAGTTAAGATGAGAAACGTGTGAGCTTCGTGAACGATGTTGTTCCTTTGAGCAGAAAAGTGACTGCCCTTACCTGAAACGAACTCTTGCTTGTAGGAAGACATAGAGCCTGGGATTTAACTACATTTATGAAGGGAAACACACAGCATAGTTTTCATCCATGGATCACACTCTGCTTTAGAGCGAGAAGCACACTCTTGCTTTCTAGAGTCTCTAAGACAGCAGGAAACGTGAGTGTGCCCAGAACAAAAGAAGGGTGTTTCCTACACATATGGACCATATCTAGTCCAAATCTTCTTCTGAAACTGATACAATGCACTGGTCCTCTAACATCCAATGCTTGTCAGTTAAGATGAGAAACGTGTGAGCTCAGTGAATGATGTAGTTTGTTTGAGCAGAAAAGTGACTGCCCTTACCTGAAAAGAAGTCTTGCTTGTAGGAATACATAGAGCCTGGGATTTAACTACTTTTCTGAAGGGAAACACACAGCATAGTTCTCATCCATGGATCACACTCTGCTTTAGAGCGAGAAGCACACTCTTGCTTTCTAGAGTCTCTAAGACAGCAGGAAATCTGAGTGTGCCCAGAACAAAAGAAGGGTGTTTCCTACACATTTGGACCATATCTAGTCCAAATCTTCTTCTGATACTGATACAATGCACTGGTCCTCTAACATCCAATGCTTGTAAGTTCAGATGAGAAATGTGTGAGCTCAGTGAATGATGTAGTTTGTTTGAGCAGAAAAGTGACTTCCCCTACCTGAAACGAAGTCTTGCTTGTAGGAAGACATAGAGCCTGGGATTTAACTACTTTTCTGAAGGGAAACACAAAGCATAGTTTTCATCCATGGATCACACTCTGCTTTAGAGTGAGAAGCACACTCTTGCTTTCTAGAGTCTCTAAGACAGCAGGAAATCTGCGTGTGCCCAGAACAAAAGATCGGTGTTTCCTACACATATGGACCATATCTAGTCCAAATCTCCTTCTGCAACTTGTACAAAGCACTGACCCTCTAACTTCCAATGCTTGTCAGTTAAGATGAGAAACGTGTGAGCTTCGTGAACAATGTAGTTCGTTTGAGCAGAAAACTGACTGCCCTAACCTGAAACGAAGTCTTGCTTGTAGGAAGACTCAGGGCCTGGGATTTAACTCCATTTCTGAAGTGAAACACACAGCAGTGTTCTCATCCATTGATCACACTCTGCTTTAGAACAAGTAGCATGCTTTTGCTTTCTAGAGTCTTTAAGACAGCAGGAAACGTGAGTTTGCTGAGAACAAAAGAACGGTGTTTCCTACACATAAGGACCATATCTAGTCGAACTCTGCTTCTGAAACTGATACAAAGCACTGAACCTCTAACATCCAATGCTTGTCAGTTAAGATGAGAAACGTGTGAGCTTCGTGAACGATGTAGTTAGTTTGAGCAGAAATGTCACTGCCTTTATCTGAATGGAAGTCTTGCTTGTAGGAAGACTCAGAGCCTGGGATTTAACTCCATTTCTGAAGTAAAACACATAGCATATTTCTCATCCATGGATCACACTCTGCTTTAGTGTGAGAAGTACGCTCTTGCTTTCTAGAGTCTCTAACACAGCAGGAAACGTGAGTGTGCTGAGAACAAAAGAACGGTGTTTCCTACACATACGGACCATATCTAGTCCAACTCTTCTTCTGACACTGATACAAAGCACTGGTCCTCTAACATCCAATGCTTGTCAGTTAAGATGAGAAACGTGTGAGCTTCATGAACGATGTATTTCGTTTGAGCAGAAAAGTGACTGCCCTTACCTGAAACGAGGTCTTGCTTGTAGGAAGACTCAGAGCCTGGGATTTAACTGCATTTCTGAAGTGAAACACACAGCATAGTTCTCATCCATGGATCACACTCTGCTTTAGAGCAAGAAGCACACTCTTGCTTTCTAGAGTCTCTAATACAGCAGGAAACGTGAGTGTGCCCAGAACAAAAGAACGGTGTTTCCTACACATACGGACTATATGTAGTCCAAATCTTCTTCTGAAACTGATAGAATGCACTGGTCCTCTAACATCCAATGCTTGTCAGTTAAGATGAGAAACGTGTGAGCTTTGTGAATGATGTAGTTCCTTTGAACTGAAAAGTGACTTCCCTTACCTGAAACGAAGTCTTGCTTGTAGTAAGACACAGAGCCTGGGATTTAAGTCCATTTCTGAAGGGAAACACACAACATAGTTCTCATCCATGGATCACACTCTGCTTTAGAGCAACAAGCACACTCTAGCTTTCTAGAGTCTCTAATACAGCAGGAAATATGAGTGTGCCCAGGACAAAAGAACGGTGTTTCCTATACATATGGACCATATGTAGTCCAAATCTACTTCTGAAACTGATACAAGCACTGACACTCTAACATCCAATGCTTGTCAGTTAAGATGAGAAACGTGTGAGCTTCGTGAACGATGTAGTTAGTTTGAGCAGAAAAGGGACTGCCCTTACCTGAATTGAAGTCTTGCTTGTAGGAAGACTCAGAGCCTGGGATTTAACTCCATTTCTGAAGTAAAACACACAGCAGTGTAATCATCCATTGATCACACTCTGCTTTAGAACAAGAAGCACGCTCTTGCTTTCTAGACTCTCAAAGACAGCAGCAAACGTGAGTGTGCTGAGAACAAATGAACGGTGTTTCCTACACATACGGACCATATCTAGTCCAACTCTGCTTCTGAAACAGATACAAAGCACTGGGCCTCTAACATCCAATGCTTGTCAGTTAAGATGAGAAACATGTGAGCTTCGTGAACGATGTTGTTCCTTTGAGCAGAAAAGTGACTGCCCTTACCTGAAACGAAGTCTTGCTTGTAGGAAGACTCAGAGCCTGGGATTTAACTCCATTTCTGAAGTGAAACACACAGCAGGGTTCTCATCCATTGATCAAACTCTGTGTTAGAACAAGAAGCATACTCTTGCTTCCTAGAGTCTCTAAGACAGCAAGAAACGTGACTTTGCTGAAAACAAAAGAACAGTGTTTCCTACACATACGGACCATATCTAGTCCAACTCTGCTATTGAAACTGATACAAAGCACTGGTCCTCTAACATCCAATGCTTGTCTGTTTAGATGAGAAACATGTGAGCTCTGTGAAAGATGTAGTTCGTTTGAGCTGAAAAGTGACTGCCCTTAAGTGAAACGAAGTCTTGCTTGTAGGAAGACATAGAGCCTGGGATTTAACTACATTTATGAAGGGAAACACACAGCATAGTTTTCATCCATGGATCACACTCTGCTTTAGAGCGAGAAGCACGCTCTTGCTTTCTAAAGTCTCCAAGACAGCAGGAAACGTGAGTGTGCTGAGAACAAAAGAACGGTGTTTCCTGCACATACGGACCATATCTAGTCCAACTCTTCTTCTGAAACTGATACAAAGCACTGGTCCTCTAACATCCAATGCTTGTAGGTTAAGATGAGAAACGTGTGAGCTTCGTGAACTTTGTAGTTCGTTTGTGCAGAAAAGTGACTGCCCTTACCTGAAACGAAATCTTGCTTGTAGGAAGACTCAAAGCCTGGGATTTAACTCCATTTCTGAAGTGAAACACACAGCATAGTTCTCATCCATGGATCACACTCTGCTTTAGAGCAAGAAGCACACTCTTGCTTTCTAGAGTCTCTAAGACAGCAGGAAACGTGAGTGTGCCCAGAACAAAAGAACGGTGTTTCCTACACATACGGACTATATGTAGTCCAAATCTTCTTCTGAAACTGATAGAATGCACTGGTCCTCTAACATCCAATGCTTGTCAGTTAAGATGAGAAACGTGTGAGCTTTGTGAATTATGTAGTTCCTTTGAACTGAAAAGTGACTGCCCTTACCTGAAACGAAGTCTTGCTTGTAGTAAGACACAGAGCCTGGAATTTAAGTCCATTTCTGAAGGGAAACACACAACATAGTTCTCATCCATGGATCACACTCTGCTTTAGAGCGAGAAGTACGCTCTTGCTTTCTAGAGTCTCTAAGACAGCAGGAAATCTGAGTGTGCCCAGGACAAAAGAACGGTGTTTCCTATACATATGGACCATATGTAGTACAAATCTGCTTCTGAAACTGATACAAAGCACTGACACTCTAACATCCAATGGTTGTCAGTTAAGATGAGAAACGTGTGAGCATCGTGAACGATGTAGTTCGTTTGAGCAGAAAAGTGACTGCCCATACCTGAATTGAAGTCTTGCTTGTAGGAAGACTAAGAGCCTGGGATTTATCTCCATTTCTGAATTAAAACACACAGCAGTGTAATCATGCATTGATCAAACTCTGCTTTTGAACAAGAAGCACGCTCTTGCTTTCTAGAGTCTCTAAGACAGCAGGAAACGAGAGTTTGCTGAGAACAAAAGAACGGTGTTTCCTACACATACAGACATTATATAGTCCAACTCTGCTTCTGAAACTGATACAAAGCACAGGTCCTCTAACATCCAATGCTTGTCTCTTAAGATGAGAAACGTGTGAGCTCAGTGAACGATGTAGTTCGTTTGAGCAGAAAAGTGACTGCTCTTACCTGAAACGAAGTCTTGCTTGTAGGAAGATACAGAGCCTGGGATTTAACTCCATTTCTGAAGGGATACACACAGCATAGTTCTGATCCATTGATCACACTCTGCTTTAGAGCGAGAAGCACGCTCTTGCTTTCTAGAGTCTCTAAGACAGCAGGAAACGTGAGTGTGCTGAGAACAAAAGAACGGTGTTTCCTACTCATACGGACCTTATCTAGTCCAACTCTTCTTCTGAAACTGATACAAAGCACTGGTCCTCTAACATCCAATCCTTGTCAATTAAGATGAGAAACCTGTGAGCTTCGTGAACGATGTAGTTCGTTTGAGCAGAAAAGTGACTGCGCTTACCTGAATGGAAGTCTTGCTTGTAGGAAGACTCAGAGCCTGGGATTTAACTCCATTTCTGAAGTAAAACACACAGCAGTGTAATCATCCATTGATCACACTCTGCTTTAGAACAAGAAGCACGCTCTTGCTTTCTAGACTCTCAAAGAGAGCAGGAAACGTGAGTGTGGTGAGAACAAAAGAACGGTGTTTCCTACACATAGGGACCATATCTAGTCCAACTCTGCTTCTGAAACAGATACAAAGCACTGGTCCTCTAACATCCAATGCTTGTCAGTTAAGATGAGAAACGTGTGAGCTTCGTGAACGATGTTGTTCCTTTGAGCAGAAAAGTGACTGCCCTTACCTGAAACGAACTCTTGCTTGTAGGAAGACATAGAGCCTGGGATTTAACTACATTTATGAAGGGAAACACACAGCATAGTTTTCATCCATGGATCACACTCTGCTTTAGAGCGAGAAGCACACTCTTGCTTTCTAGAGTCTCTAAGACAGCAGGAAACGTGAGTGTGCCCAGAACAAAAGAAGGGTGTTTCCTACACATATGGACCATATCTAGTCCAAATCTTCTTCTGAAACTGATACAATGCACTGGTCCTCTAACATCCAATGCTTGTCAGTTAAGAAGAGAAACGTTTGAGCTCAGTGAATGATGTAGTTTGTTTGAGCAGAAAAGTGACTGCCCTTACCTGAAAAGAAGTCTTGCTTGTAGGAATACATAGAGCCTGGGATTTAACTACTTTTCTGAAGGGAAACACAAAGCATAGTTTTCATCCATGGATCACACTCTGCTTTAGAGCGAGAAGCACACTCTTGCTTTCTAGAGTCTCTAAGACAGCAGGAAATCTGAGTGTGCCCAGAACAAAAGATCGGTGTTTCCTACACATATGGACCATATCTAGTCCAAATCTCCTTCTGCAACTGATACAAAGCACTGACCCTCTAACTTCCAATGCTTGTCAGTTAAGATGAGAAACGTGTGAGCTTCTTGAATGATGAAGTTCCTTTGAGCAGAAGACTGACTGCCCTTACTTGAAATGAAGTCTTGCTTGTAGGAAGACTCAGAGCCTGGGATTTAACTCCATTTCTGAAGTGAAACACACAGCAGTGTTCTCATCCATTGATCACACTCTGCTTTAGAATAAGAAGCACGCTCTTGCTTTCTAGACTCTCTAAGACAGCAGAAAACGTGAGTTTGCTGAGAACAAAAGAACGGTGTTTCCTACACATATGGACCGTATCTAGTCCAACTCTGCTTCTGAAACTGATACAAAGCACTGGTCCTCTAACATCCAATGCTTTTCTGTTAAGATGAGAACGTGTGAGCTCGGTGAAAGATGTAGTTCGTTTGAGCTGAAAAGTGACTGCTCTTACCAGAAACGAAGTCTTGCTTGTAGGAAGATACAGAGCCTGGGATTTAACTCCATTTCTGAAGGGAAAAACACAGCATAATTCTCATCCATGGATCACACTCTGCTTTAGAGTGAGAAGCACACTCTTGCTTTCTAGAGTCTCTAAGACAGCAGGAAACGTGAGTGTGCTGAGAACAAAAGAACGGTGTTTCCTACTCATACGGACCATATCTAGTCCAACTCTTCTTCTGAAACTGATACAAAGCACTGGTCCTCTAACATCCAATGCTTGTCAATTAAGATGAGAAACGTGTGAAATTCGTGAACGATGTAGTTCGTTTGAGCCCAAAACTGACTGCCCTTATCTGAAATGAAGTCTTGCTTGTAGGAAGACTCAGAGCCTGGGATTTAACTCCATTTCTGAAGTGAAACACACAGCATTGTTCTCATCCATTGATCACACTCTGCTTTAGAACAAGAAGCAAGCTCTTGCTTTCTAGAGTCTCTAAGACAGCAGGAAACGTGAGTGTGCTGAGAACATTAGAACGGTGTTTCCTACACATATGGACATTATATAGTCCAACTCTGCTTCTGAAACTGATACAAAGCACTGGTCCTCTAAAAGCCAATGCTTGTCTGTTAAGATGAGAAACGTGTGAGCTTCGTGAACGATGTAGTTCGTTTCAGCAGAAAAGTGACTGCGCTTACCTGAAACGAAGTCTTGCTTGTATGAAGACATAGAGCCTGGGATTTAACTACTTTTCTGAAGGGAAACAAACAGCATAGTTTTCATCCATGGATCACACTCTGCTTTAGAGCAAGAAGCACGCTCTTGCTTTCTAAAGTCTCTAACACAGCAGGAAACGTGAGTGTGCTGAGAACAAAAGAACCATGTTTCCTACACATACGGACATTATATAGTCCAACTCTTCTTCTGAAACTGATACAAAGCACTGGTCCTCTAAAATCCAATGCTTGTCAGGCAAGATGAGAAACGTGTGAGCTTCTGAACGATGTAGTTCGATTGAGCTGAAAAGTGACTGCCCTTACCTGAAACGAAGTCTTGCTTGTAGGAAGACTCAGAGCCTGGGATTTAACTCCATTTCTGAAGGGAAACACACAGCAGAGTTCTCATCCATGTTTCACACTCTGCTTTAGAGCGAGAAGCACGCTCTTGCTTTCTAGTGTCTCTAAGACAGCAGGAAACGTGAGTGTGCTGAGAACAAAAGAACGGTGTTTCCTACACATACGGACATTATATAGTCCAACTCTTCTTCTGAAACTGATACAAAGCACTAGTCCTCTAACATCCAATGCTTGTCAGTTAAGATGAGAAACGTGTGAGCATCGTGAAGGATGTAGTTCGTTTGAGCAGAAAACTGACTGCCGTTACCTGAAACGAAGTCTTGATTGTAGGAAGACTCAGAGCCTGGGATTTAACTCCATTTCTGAAGTGAAACACACAGCAGTGTTCTCATCCATTGATCACACTCTGCTTTAGAACAAGAAGCATGCTTTTGCTTTCTAGAGTCTCTAAGACAGCAGGAAACGTGAATATGATGAGAACAAAAAACGGTGTTTCACACACATACGGACCATATCTATTCCAAATCTGCTTCTAAAACTGATACAAAGCACTGGTCCTCTAACATCCAATGCTTGTCTGTTAAGATGAGAAAAGTGTGAGCTTCGTGAACGATGTAGTTCGATTGAGCTGAAAAGTGATTGCCCTTACCTGAAACGAAATCTTGCCTGTAGGAAGACACAGAGCCTGGGATTTAACTCCATTTCTGAAGGGAAACATACAGCATAGTTCTCATTCATGGATCACACTCTGCTTTAGAACAAGAAGCACGCTCTTGCTTTCTAGAATCTCTAAGACAGAAGGAAATCTGAGTGTGCCCAGAACAAAAGAACGGTGTTTCCTACACATACGGACCATATCTAGTCTAACTCTTCTTCTGAAACTGATACAAAGCACTGGTCCTTTAACATCCAATGCGTGTCAATTAAGGTGAGAAACGTGTGAGCTTCGTGAACAAGGTAGTTCGTTTCAGCAGAAAAGTGACTGCCCATACCTCAAACGAAGTCTTGCTTGTAGGAAGACTCAGAGCCTGGGATTTAACTCCATTTCTGAAGTGAAACACACAGCAATGTTCTCATCCAATGACCACACTCTGCTTTTGAACAAGAAGCACGCTCTTGCATTCTAGAGTCTCTAAGACAGCAGGAAACGTGAGTGTGCTGAGAACAAAAGAACGGTGTTTCCTACACATACGGACCATATCTAGTCCAACTCTGCTTCTGAAACTGATACAAAGCACTGGTCCTCTAACATCCAATGCTTGTCTGTTAAGATGAGAAACGTGTGAGTTCCGTGAAAGATGTAGTTCGTTTGAGCTGAAAAGTGACTGCCCTTACCTGAAACGAAGTCTTGCTTGTAGGAAGACATAGAGCCTGGGATTTAACTCCTTTTCTCAAGGGAAACACACAGCATAGTTCTCATCCATGGATCACACTCTGCTTTAGAGCGAGAAGCACACTCTTGCTTTCTAAAGTCTCTAAGACAGCAGGAAATGTGTTTGTGCTGAGAACAAAAGAACGGTGTTTCCTACACATGCGGACCATATCTAGTCGAACTCTGCTTCTGAAACTGATACAAAGCACTGGTCCTCTAACATCCAATGCTTGTCAGTTAAGATGAGAAACGTGTGAGCTACGTGAATGATGTAGTTCTTTGAGCAGAAAAGTGACTGCCCTTACCTTAAACGAAGTCATGCTTGTAGGGAGACTCAGAGCATGGGATTTAACTCCATTTCTGAAGTGAAACACACAGCATTGTCTAATCCATTGATCACACTCTGCTTTAGAACAAGAAGCACGCTCTTGCTTTATAGAGTCTCTAAGACAGCAGGAAACGTGAGTGTGCTGAGAACAAAAGAACGGTGTTTCCTACACATACAGACCATATCTAGTCCAACTCTGCTTCTTAAACTGATACAAAGCACTGGTCCTCTAACATCCAATGCTTGTCTGTTAAGATGAGAAACATGTGAGGTCAGTGAACGATGTAGTTCGTTTGAGCTGAAAAGTGACTGCACTTACCTGAAACGAAGTCTTGCTTGTAGGAAGACACAGAGCCTGAGATTTAACTCCATTTCTGAAGGGAAACACACAGCATAGTTCTCATCCATGGATCACACTCTGCTTTAGAGCGAGAAGCACGCACTTGCTTTCTAGCGTCTCTAAGACAGCAGGAAATGTGAGTGTGCTGGGAACAAAAGAACGGTGTTTCCTACACATACGGACCATATCTAGTCCAACTCTTCTTCTGAAAGTGATACAAAGCACTGGTCCTCTAACATCCAATGCTTGTCAGTTAAGATGAGAAACGGGTGAGCTTCGTGAAAGATGTTGTTCGTTTGAGCAGAAAACTGACTGCCCTTACCTGAAACGAAGTCTTGCTTGTAGGAAGACTCAGAGCCTGGGATTTAACCCCTATTCTGAATTGAAACACACAGCTTTGTTTTCATCCATGGATCACACTCTGCTTTAGAGCGAGAAGCACGCTCTTGCTTTCTAAAGTCTCTAAGACAGCAGGAAACGTGAGTGTGCTGAGAACAAAAGAACGGTGTTTCCTACACATACGGACATTATATAGTCCAACTCTTCTTCTGAAACTGATACAAAGCACTGGTCCTCTAAAATCCAATGCTTGTCAGGTAAGATGAGAAACGTGTCAGCATTGTGAACGATGTAGTTCGTTTGAGCAGAAAACTGACTGCCCTTACCTGAAACGAAGTCTTGCTTGTAGGAAGACTCTGAGCCTGGGATTTAATTCCATTTCTGAAGTAAAACACACAGCAGTGTAATCATCCGTTGATGAGTCTCTGCTTTAGAAGAAGAAGCACGCTCTTCCTTTCTAGAGTCTGTAAGACAGCAGGAAACATCAGTGTGCTGAGAACAAAAGAACGGTGTTTCCTAAACATATGTACATTATATAGTCGAACTCTGCTTCTGAAACTGATACAAAACTCTGGTTCTCTAACATCCAATGCTTGTCTGTTAAGATGAGAAACGTGTGAGCTCCGTGAAAGATGTAGTTCGTTTGAGCTGAAAAGTGACCGCCCTTACCTGAAACGAAGTCTTGCTTGTATGAAGACATAGAGCCTGGGATTTAACTACTTTTCTGAAGGGAAACAAACAGCATAGTTTTCATCCATGGATCACACTCTGCTTTAGAGCAAGAAGCACGCTCTTGCTTTCTAAAGTCTCTAACACAGCAGGAAACGTGAGTGTGCTGAGAACAAAAGAACCATGTTTCCTACACATACGGACATTATATAGTCCAACTCTTCTTCTGAAACTGATACAAAGCACTGGTCCTCTAAAATCCAATGCTTGTCAGGCAAGATGAGAAACGTGTGAGCTTCTGAACGATGTAGTTCGATTGAGCTGAAAAGTGACTGCCCTTACCTGAAACGAAGTCTTGCTTGTAGGAAGACTCAGAGCCTGGCATTTAACTCCATTTCTGAAGGGAAACACACAGCAGAGTTCTCATCCATGTTTCACACTCTGCTTTAGAGCGAGAAGCACGCTCTTGCTTTCTAGTGTCTCTAAGACAGCAGGAAACGTGAGTGTGCTGAGAACAAAAGAACGGTGTTTCCTACACATACGGACATTATATAGTCCAACTCTTCTTCTGAAACTGATACAAAGCACTGGTCCTCTAACATCCAATGCTTGTCAGTTAAGATGAGAAACGTGTGAACATCGTCAAGGATGTAGTCCGTTTGAGCAGAAAACTGACTGCCCTTACCTGAAACGAAGTCTTGATTGTAGGAAGACTCAGAGCCTGGGAATTAACTCCATTTCTGAAGTGAAACACACAGCAGTGTTCTCATCCATTGATCACACTCTGCTTTAGAACAAGAAGCATGCTTTTGCTTTCTAGAGTCTCTAAGACAGCAGGAAACGTGAATATGATGAGAACAAAAAACGGTGTTTCACACACATACGGACCATATCTATTCCAAATCTGCTTCTAAAACTGATACAAAGCACTGGTCCTCTAACATCCAATGCTTGTCTGTTAAGATGAGAAACGTGTGAGTTCCGTGAAAGATGTAGTTCGTTTGAGCTGAAAAGTGACTGCCCTTACCTGAAACGAAGTCTTGCTTGTAGGAAGACATAGAGCCTGGGATTTAACTCCTTTTCTCAAGGGAAACACACAGCATAGTTCTCATCCATGGATCACACTCTGCTTTAGAGCAAGAAGCACACTCTTGCTTTCTAAAGTCTCTAAGACAGCAGGAAATGTGTTTGTGCTGAGAACAAAAGAACGGTGTTTCCTACACATGCGGACCATATCTAGTCGAACTCTGCTTCTGAAACTGATACAAAGCACTGGTCCTCTAACATCCAATGCTTGTCAGTTAAGATGAGAAACGTGTGAGCTACGTGAATGATGTAGTTCTTTGAGCAGAAAAGTGACTGCCCTTACCTTAAACGAAGTCATGCTTGTAGGGAGACTCAGAGCATGGGATTTAACTCCATTTCTGAAGTGAAACACACAGCATTGTCTAATCCATTGATCACACTCTGCTTTAGAACAAGAAGCACGCTCTTGCTTTATAGAGTCTCTAAGACAGCAGGAAACGTGAGTGTGCTGAGAACAAAAGAACGGTGTTTCCTACACATACAGACCATATCTAGTCCAACTCTGCTTCTTAAACTGATACAAAGCACTGGTCCTCTAACATCCAATGCTTGTCTGTTAAGATGAGAAACATGTGAGCTCAGTGAACGATGTAGTTCGTTTGAGCTGAAAAGTGACTGCACTTACCTGAAACGAAGTCTTGCTTGTAGGAAGACACAGAGCCTGAGATTTAACTCCATTTCTGAAGGGAAACACACAGCATAGTTCTCATCCATGGATCACACTCTGCTTTAGAGCGAGAAGCACGCACTTGCTTTCTAGCGTCTCTAAGACAGCAGGAAATGTGAGTGTGCTGGGAACAAAAGAACGGTGTTTCCTACACATACGGACCATATCTAGTCCAACTCTTCTTCTGAAAGTGATACAAAGCACTGGTCCTCTAACATCCAATGCTTGTCAGTTAAGATGAGAAACGGGTGAGCTTCGTGAAAGATGTTGTTCGTTTGAGCAGAAAACTGACTGCCCTTACCTGAAACGAAGTCTTGCTTGTAGGAAGACTCAGAGCCTGGGATTTAACCCCTATTCTCAATTGAAACACACAGCTTTGTTTTCATCCATGGATCACACTCTGCTTTAGAGCGAGAAGCACGCTCTTGCTTTCTAAAGTCTCTAAGACAGCAGGAAACGTGAGTGTGCTGAGAACAAAAGAACGGTGTTTCCTACACATACGGACATTATATAGTCCAACTCTTCTTCTGAAACTGATACAAAGCACTGGTCCTCTAAAATCCAATGCTTGTCAGGTAAGATGAGAAACGTGTCAGCATTGTGAACGATGTAGTTCGTTTGAGCAGAAAACTGACTGCCCTTACCTGAAACGAAGTCTTGCTTGTAGGAAGACTCTGAGCCTGGGATTTAATTCCATTTCTGAAGTAAAACACACAGCAGTGTAATCATCCGTTGATGAGTCTCTGCTTTAGAAGAAGAAGCACGCTCTTCCTTTCTAGAGTCTGTAAGACAGCAGGAAACATCAGTGTGCTGAGAACAAAAGAACGGTGTTTCCTAAACATATGTACATTATATAGTCGAACTCTGCTTCTGAAACTGATACAAAACTCTGGTTCTCTAACATCCAATGCTTGTCTGTTAAGATGAGAAACGTGTGAGCTCCGTGAAAGATGTAGTTCGTTTGAGCTGAAAAGTGACCGCCCTTACCTGAAACGAAGTCTTGCTTGTATGAAGACATAGAGCCTGGGATTTAACTACTTTTCTGAAGGGAAACAAACAGCATAGTTTTCATCCATGGATCACACTCTGCTTTAGAGCAAGAAGCACGCTCTTGCTTTCTAAAGTCTCTAACACAGCAGGAAACGTGAGTGTGCTGAGAACAAAAGAACCATGTTTCCTACACATACGGACATTATATAGTCCAACTCTTCTTCTGAAACTGATACAAAGCACTGGTCCTCTAAAATCCAATGCTTGTCAGGCAAGATGAGAAACGTGTGAGCTTCTGAACGATGTAGTTCGATTGAGCTGAAAAGTGACTGCCCTTACCTGAAACGAAGTCTTGCTTGTAGGAAGACTCAGAGCCTGGCATTTAACTCCATTTCTGAAGGGAAACACACAGCAGAGTTCTCATCCATGTTTCACACTCTGCTTTAGAGCGAGAAGCACGCTCTTGCTTTCTAGTGTCTCTAAGACAGCAGGAAACGTGAGTGTGCTGAGAACAAAAGAACGGTGTTTCCTACACATACGGACATTATATAGTCCAACTCTTCTTCTGAAACTGATACAAAGCACTGGTCCTCTAACATCCAATGCTTGTCAGTTAAGATGAGAAACGTGTGAACATCGTCAAGGATGTAGTCCGTTTGAGCAGAAAACTGACTGCCCTTACCTGAAACGAAGTCTTGATTGTAGGAAGACTCAGAGCCTGGGATTTAACTCCATTTCTGAAGTGAAACACACAGCAGTGTTCTCATCCATTGATCACACTCTGCTTTAGAACAAGAAGCATGCTTTTGCTTTCTAGAGTCTCTAAGACAGCAGGAAACGTGAATATGATGAGAACAAAAAACGGTGTTTCACACACATACGGACCATATCTATTCCAAATCTGCTTCTAAAACTGATACAAAGCACTGGTCCTCTAACATCCAATGCTTGTCTGTTAAGATGAGAAACGTGTGAGTTCCGTGAAAGATGTAGTTCGTTTGAGCTGAAAAGTGACTGCCCTTACCTGAAACGAAGTCTTGCTTGTAGGAAGACATAGAGCCTGGGATTTAACTCCTTTTCTCAAGGGAAACACACAGCATAGTTCTCATCCATGGATCACACTCTGCTTTAGAGCAAGAAGCACACTCTTGCTTTCTAAAGTCTCTAAGACAGCAGGAAATGTGTTTGTGCTGAGAACAAAAGAACGGTGTTTCCTACACATGCGGACCATATCTAGTCGAACTCTGCTTCTGAAACTGATACAAAGCACTGGTCCTCTAACATCCAATGCTTGTCAGTTAAGATGAGAAACGTGTGAGCTACGTGAATGATGTAGTTCTTTGAGCAGAAAAGTGACTGCCCTTACCTTAAACGAAGTCATGCTTGTAGGGAGACTCAGAGCATGGGATTTAACTCCATTTCTGAAGTGAAACACACAGCATTGTCTAATCCATTGATCACACTCTGCTTTAGAACAAGAAGCACGCTCTTGCTTTATAGAGTCTCTAAGACAGCAGGAAACGTGAGTGTGCTGAGAACAAAAGAACGGTGTTTCCTACACATACAGACCATATCTAGTCCAACTCTGCTTCTTAAACTGATACAAAGCACTGGTCCTCTAACATCCAATGCTTGTCTGTTAAGATGAGAAACATGTGAGCTCAGTGAACGATGTAGTTCGTTTGAGCTGAAAAGTGACTGCACTTACCTGAAACGAAGGCTTGCTTGTAGGAAGACACAGAGCCTGAGATTTAACTCCATTTCTGAAGGGAAACACACAGCATAGTTCTCATCCATGGATCACACTCTGCTTTAGAGCGAGAAGCACGCACTTGCTTTCTAGCGTCTCTAAGACAGCAGGAAATGTGAGTGTGCTGGGAACAAAAGAACGGTGTTTCCTACACATACGGACCATATCTAGTCCAACTCTTCTTCTGAAAGTGATACAAAGCACTGGTCCTCTAACATCCAATGCTTGTCAATTAATATGAGAAACGGGTGAGCTTCGTGAAAGATGTTGTTCGTTTGAGCAGAAAACTGACTGCCCTTACCTGAAACGAAGTCTTGCTTGTAGGAAGACTCAGAGCCTGGGTTTTAACTCCTATTCTGAATTGAAACACACAGCTTTGTTTTCATCCATGGATCACACTCTGCTTTAGAGCGAGAAGCACGCTCTTGCTTTCTAACGTCTCTAAGACAGCAGGAAACGTGAGTGTGCTGAGAACAAAAGAACGGTGTTTCCTACACATACGGACATTATATAGTCCAACTCTTCTTCTGAAACTGATACAAAGCACTGGTCCTCTAAAATCCAATGCTTGTCAGGTAAGATGAGAAACGTGTCAGCATTGTGAACGATGTAGTTCGTTTGAGCAGAAAACTGACTGCCCTTACCTGAAACGAAGTCTTGCTTGTAGGAAGACTCTGAGCCTGGGATTTAATTCCATTTCTGAAGTAAAACACACAGCAGTGTAATCATCCGTTGATGAGTCTCTGCTTTAGAAGAAGAAGCACGCTCTTCCTTTCTAGAGTCTGTAAGACAGCAGGAAACATCAGTGTGCTGAGAACAAAAGAACGGTGTTTCCTAAACATATGTACATTATATAGTCCAACTCTGCTTCTGAAACTGATACAAAACTCTGGTTCTCTAACATCCAATGCTTGTCTGTTAAGATGAGAAACGTGTGAGCTCCGTGAAAGATGTAGTTCGTTTGAGCTGAAAAGTGACCGCCCTTACCTGAAACAAAGTCTTGCTTGTATGAAGACATAGAGCCTGGGATTTAACTACTTTTCTGAAGGGAAACAAACAGCATAGTTTTCATCCATGGATCACACTCTGCTTTAGAGCAAGAAGCACGCTCTTGCTTTCTAAAGTCTCTAACACAGCAGGAAACGTGAGTGTGCTGAGAACAAAAGAACCATGTTTCCTACACATACGGACATTATATAGTCCAACTCTTCTTCTGAAACTGATACAAAGCACTGGTCCTCTAAAATCCAATGCTTGTCAGGCAAGATGAGAAACGTGTGAGCTTCTGAACGATGTAGTTCGATTGAGCTGAAAAGTGACTGCCCTTACCTGAAACGAAGTCTTGCTTGTAGGAAGACTCAGAGCCTGGGATTTAACTCAATTTCTGAAGGGAAACACACAGCAGAGTTCTCATCCATGTTTCACACTCTGCTTTAGAGCGAGAAGCACGCTCTTGCTTTCTAGTGTCTCTAAGACAGCAGGAAACGTGAGTGTGCTGAGAACAAAAGAACGGTGTTTCCTACACATACGGACATTATATAGTCCAACTCTTCTTCTGAAACTGATACAAAGCACTGGTCCTCTAACATCCAATGCTTGTCAGTTAAGATGAGAAACGTGTGAGCATCGTGAAGGATGTAGTTCGTTTGAGCAGAAAACTGACTGCCCTTACCTGAAACGAAGTCTTGATTGTAGGAAGACTCAGAGCCTGGGATTTAACTCCATTTCTGAAGTGAAACACACAGCAGTGTTCTCATCCATTGATCACACTCTGCTTTAGAACAAGAAGCATGCTTTTGCTTTCTAGAGTCTCTAAGACAGCAGGAAACGTGAATATGATGAGAACAAAAAACGGTGTTTCACACACATACGGACCATATCTATTCCAAATCTGCTTCTAAAACTGATACAAAGCACTGGTCCTCTAACATCCAATGCTTGTCTGTTAAGATGAGAAAAGTGTGAGCTTCGTGAACGATGTAGTTCGATTGAGCTGAAAAGTGACTGCCCTTACCTGAAACGAAATCTTTCCTGTAGGAAGACACAGAGCCTGGGATTTAACTCCATTTCTGAAGGGAAACATACAGCATAGTTCTCATTCATGGATCACACTCTGCTTTAGAACAAGAAGCACGCTCTTGCTTTCTAGAATCTCTAAGACAGAAGGAAATCTGAGTGTGCCCAGAACAAAAGAACAGTGTTTCCTACACTTACTGATTATATGTAGTCCAAATCTTCTTCTGAAACTGATACAATGCACTGGTCCTCTAACATACAATGCTTGTCTGTTAAGATGAGAAACGTGTGAGCTCAGTGAACGATGTAGTTCGTTTGAGCTGAAAAGTACCTGCCCTTACCAGAAACGAAGTCTTGCTTGTAGGAAGACTCAGAGCCTGGGATTTAACTCCATTTCGGAAGGGAAACACACAACAGTGTTCTCATCCATGCATCACACTCTGCTTTAGAGCTAAAAGCACGCTCTTGCTTTCTGGGGTCTCTAAGACAGCAGGAAATCTGAGTGTGCCCAGAACAAATGAACGGTGTTTCCTACACATACAGATTATATGTAGTCCAAATCTTCTTCTGAAACTGATAGAATGCACTGGTCCTCTAACATCCAATGCTTGTCTGTTAAGATGAGAAATGTGTGAGCTCAGTGAACGATGTAGTTCGTTTGAGCTGAAAAGTGACTGCCCTTACCTGAAACGAAGTCTTGCTTGTAGGAAGACACAGAGCCTGGGATTTAACTCCATTTCTGAAGGGAAACACACAGCATAGTTCTCATCCATGGATCACACTCTGCTTTAGAGCGAGAAGCACACTCTTGCTTTCTAGATTCTCTAATAGAGCAGGAAATCTGAGTGTGACCAGAACAAAAGAACGGTGTTTGTACACATATGGACCATATCTAGTCCAACTCTTCTTCTGAAACTGATACAAAGCACTGGTCCTCTAACATCCATTGCTTGTCAATTAAGATGAGAAACGTGTGAGCTATGTGAACAATGTAGTTCGTTTGACCTGAAAAGTGACTGCGCTTACCTGAAACGAAGTATTGCCTGTAGGAAGACACAGAGCCTGGGATTTAACTCCATTTCTGAAGGGAAACACACAGCATAGTTCTCATCCATGGATCACACTCTGCTCTAGAGCAAGAATCACGATCTTGCTTTCTAGAATCTCTAATACAGCAGGAAATCTGAGTGTGCCCAGAACAAAAGAACGGTGTTTCCTACACATACTGAATATGTGTAGTCCAAATCTTCTTCCTAAACTGATACAATGCACTGGTCCTCTAACATCCAATGCTACTCAGTTAAGATGAGAAATGTGTGAGCTTCGTGAACGATGTAGTTTCTTTGAGCAGAAATTGACTGCCCTTACCTGAAATGAAATCTTGCTTGTACGGAGACTCAGAGCATGGGATTTAACTCCATTTCTTAAGTGAAACACACAGCATTGTCTCATCCATTTATCACACTCTGCTTTAGAACAAGAAGCACGCTCTTGCTTTATAGAGTCTCGAAGACAGCAGGAAACCTGAGTGTGCTGAGAACAAAGAACGGTGTTTCCTACACATACGGACCATATCTAGTCCAACTCTGCTTCTTAAACTGATACAAAGCACTGGTCCTCTAACATCCAATGCTTGTGTGTTAAGGTTTGAAATGTGTGAGCTCAGTGAACGATGTAGTTCGTTTGAGCTGAAAAGTGACTGCCCTGACCCGAAACGAAGTCTTGCTTGTAGGAAGACACAGACCCTGGGATTTAACTCCATTTCTGAAGGGAAACACACAGCATAGTTCTCATCCATGGATCACACTCTGCTTTAGAGCAAGAAGCACGCTCTTGCTTTCTAGAGTCTCTAAGACAGCAGGAAATCTGAGTGTGCCCAGAACAAAAGAACGGTGTTTCCTGCACATATGGACCATATCTAGTCCAAATCTACTTCTGAAACTGATACAAAGCACTGACCCTCTAACATCCAATGCTTGTCAGTTAAGATGAGAAACGTGTGAGCTCAGTGAATGATGTAGTTCGTTTGAGCAGAAAAGTGACTGCCCTTACCTGAAACGAAGTCTTGCTTGTAGGAAGACTCAGAGACTGGGATTTAACTCCATTTCTGAAGGCAAACACACAGCATAGTTCTCTTCCATGGATCACAGTCTGCTTTAGAGCGAGAAGCACACTCTTGCTTTCTAGAGTCTCTAATACAGCAGGAAACGTGAGTGTGTTGAGAACAAAAGAACGGTGTTTCCAACACATATGGACATTATATAGTCCAACTCTTCTTCTGAAACTGATACAAAGCACTGGTCCTCTAACATCCAATGCTTGTCAGGTAAGATGAGAAACGTGTCAGCGTCGTGAGCGATGTAGTTCGTTGGTGCAGAAAACTGACTGCCCTTACATGAAACGAAGTCTTGCTTGTAGGAAGACTCTGAGCCTGGGATTTAACTCCATTTCTGAAGTGAAAAACACAGCATATTTCTCATCTATGGATCACACTCTGCTTTAGAGCAAGAAGCACACTCTTGCATTCTAGAGTCTCTAAGACAGCAGGAAATCTGAGTGTGCCCAGAACAAAGGAACGGTGTTTCCTACACATATGGATTATATGTAGTCCAAATCTTCTTCTGAAACTGATAGAATGCACTGGTCCTCTAACATCCAATGCTTGTCAGTTAAGATGAGAAACGTGTGAGCTTTGTGAATGATGTAGTTTTTTGAACTGAAAAGTGACTGCCCTTACCTGAAACGAAGTCTTGCTTGTAGTAAGACACAGAGCCTGGGATTTAAGTCCATTTCTGAAGGGAAACACACATCATAGTTCTCATCCATGGATCACACTCTGATTAAAGCGAGAAGCACACTCTTGCTTTCTAGATTCTCTAATACAGCAGAAAATCTGAGTGTGCCCAGAACAAAAGAACGGTGTTTGTACACATATGGACCATATCTAGTCCAACTCTGCTTCTGAAACTGATACAAAGCACTGGTCCTCTAACATCCAATGCTTGTCAATTAAGATGAGAAACGTGTGAGCTACGTGAACGATGTAGTTAGTTTGACCTGAAAAGTGACTGCGCTTACCTGAAACGAAGTATTGCCTGTAGGAAGACACAGAGCCTGGGATTTAACTCCATTTCTGAAGGGAAACACACAGCATAGTTCTCATCCATGGATCACACTCTGCTTTAGATCAAGAAGCACGATCTTGCTTTCTAGAATCTCTAATACAGCAGGAAACGTGTGTGTGCTCAGAACAAAATAACGGTGTTTCCTACACATACGGACATTATATAGTCCAACTCTGCTTCTGAAATTGATACAAAACACTGGTCCTGTAAAATCCAATGCTTGTCTGTTAAGATGAGAAACGTGTGAGCTTCGTGAACGATGTAGTTCCTTTGAGCAGAAAAGTGACTGCCCTTACCTGAAACGAAGTCTTGCTTGTAGGGAGACTCAGAGCCTGGGATTTAACTCCATTTCTGAAGGCAAACACACAGCATTGTCTCATCCATGGATCACACTCTGCTTTAGAGCGAGAAGCACACTCTTGCTTTCTAGATTCTCTAATACCTCAAGAAATCTGAGTGTGCCCAGAACAAAAGAACGGTGTTTGTACACATATGGACCATATCTAGTCCAACTCTTCTTCTGAAACTGATACAAAGAACTGGTCCTCTAACATCCAATGCTTGTCAGTTAAGATGAGAATCGTGTGAGCTTCAAGAACGATGTAGTTCGTTTGAGCAGAAAAGTGACTGCCCTTACCTGAAACGAAGTCTTGCTTGTAGGAAGACTCAGAGCCTGGGATTTAACTCCATTTCTGAAGTGAAACACACAGCATAGTTCTCATCCATGGATCACACTCTGCTTTAGAACAAGAAGCATGCTTTTGCTTTCCAGTGTCTTTAAGACAGCAGGAAACGTGAGTTTGCTGAGAACAAAAGAACGGTGTTTCCTATACATAAGGCCCATATCTAGTCGAACTCTGCTTCTGAAACTGATACAAAGCACTGAACCTCGAACATCCAATGCTTGTCAGTTAAGATGAGAATCGTGTGAGCTTTTGAATGATTTAGTTCCTTTGAACTGAAAAGTGACTGCCCTTACCTGAAACGAAGTCTTGCTTGTAGTAAGACAGAGAGCCTGGGATTTAAGTCCATTTCTGAAGGGAAACACACAACATAGTTCTCATCCATGGATCACACTCTGCTTTAGAGCAAGAAGCACACTCTAGCTTTCTAGTGTCTCTAATACAGCAGGAAATCTGAGTGTGCCCAGGACAAAAGAACGGTGTTTCCTATACATATGGACCATATGTAGTCCAAATCTGCTTCTGAAACTGATACAAAGCACTGACCCTCTAACATCCAATGCTTGTCAGTTGAGATAAGAAACGTGTGAGCTTCGTGAACGATGTAGTTAGTTTGAGCAGAAAAGTGACTGCCCTTACCTGAATGGAATTCTTGCTTGTAGGAAGACTCAGAGCCTGGGATTTAACTCCATTTCTGAAGTAAAACACACAGCAGTGTAATCATCCATTGATAACACTCTGCTTTAGAACAAGAAGCACGCTCTTGCTTTCTAGAGTCTCTAAGGCAGCTGGAAACGTGAGTCTGCCCAGAACAAAAGATCGGTGTTTCCTACACATATGGACAATATGTAGTCCAACTCTGCTTCTGAAACTGATACAAATCACTGGTCCTCTAACATCCAATGCTTGTCAGTTAAGATGAGAAACGTGTGAGCTTCGTGAACGATGTTGTTACTTTGAGCATAAAAGAGACTGCACTTACATGAAATGAAGTCTTGCTTGTAGGGAGACACAGAGCATGGGATTTAACTCCATTTCTGAAGTGAAACACACAGCATAGTCTCATCCATGGATCAAACTCTGTTTTAGAGCGAGAAGCACGCTCTTGCTTTCTAGAGTCTCTAAGGCAGCAGGAAACGTGAGTGTGCCCAGAACAATAGAATGGTGTTTCCTACACATAGGGACAATATGTAGTCCAAATCTGCTTCTGAAACTGATACAAAGCTCTGACCCTCTAACATCCAATGTTTGTCCGTTAAGATGAGAAACGTGTGAGCTTCGTGAACAATGTAGTTCGTTTGAGCAGAAAACTGACTGCCCTTACTTGAAACGAAGTCTTGCTTGTAGGAAGACTCAGAGCCTGGGATTTAATTCCATTTCTGAAGTGAAACACACAGCAGGGTTCTCATCCATAGATCAAACTCTGCGTTAGAACAAGAAGCACGCTCTTGCTTTCTAGACTCTCAAAGACAGCAGGAAACGTGAGTGTGCTTAGAACAAAAGAACGGTGTTTCCTACACATAGGGACCATATCTAGTCCAACTCTGCTACTGAAACTGATACAAAGCACTGGTCCTCTAACATCCAATGCTTGTCAGTTAAGATGAGAAACGTGTGAGCTTCGTGAACGATGTTGTTCCTTTGAGCAGAAAAGAGACTGCACTTACCTGAAACGAAGTCTTGCTTGTAGGGAGACACAGAGCATGGGATTTAACTCCATTTCTGAAGTGAAACACACAGCATAGTCTCATCCATGGATCACACTCTGTTTTAGAGCGAGAAGCACGCTCTTGCTTTCTAGAGTCTCTAAGACAGCAGGAAACGTGAGTGTGCTGAGAACAAAAGAATGGTGTTTCCTACATATATGGACATTATATAGTCCAACTCTTCTTCTGAAATTGATACAAAGCACTGGTCCTCTAACATCCAATGCTTGTCAGTTAAGATGAGAAACGTGTGAGCAACGTGAACGATGTAGTTCCTTTGAGGAGAAAACTGACTGCCCTTACCTGAAACGAAGTCTTGCTTGTAGTAAGACTCAGAGCCTGGGATTTAACTCCATTTCTGAAGTGAAACACACAGCAGTGTTCTCATCCATTGATCACACTCTGCTTTAGAACAAGAAGCATGCTTTTGCTTTGTAGAGTCTTTAAGACAGCAGGAAATGTGAGTTTGCTGAGAACAAAAGAACGGTGTTTCCTACATATAAGGACCATATCTAGTCGAACTCTGCTTCTTAAACTGATACAAAGCACTGAACCTCGAACATCCAATGCTTGTCAGTTAAGATGAGAAACGTGTGAGCTTTGTGAACGATGTAGTTCGTTTGACCAGAAATGTCACTGCCTTTATCTGAATGGAAGTCTTGCTTGTAGGAAGACTCAGAGCCTGGGATTTAACTCCATTTCTGAAGTAAAACACATAGCATAGTTCTCATCCATGGATCACACTCTGCTTTAGAATGAGAAGTACGCTCTTTCTTTCTAGAGTCTCTAACACAGCAGTAAATGTGAGTGTGCTGAGAATAAAAGAACGGTGTTTCCTACACATACGGACCATATCTAGTCCAACTCTTCTTCTGAAACTGATACAAAGCACTGGTCCTCTAACATCCAATGCTTGTCAGTTAAGATGAGAATCGTGTGAGCTTCAAGAACGATGTAGTTCGTTTGAGCAGAAAAGTGACTGCCCTTACCTGAAACGAAGTCTTGCTTGTAGGAAGACTCAGAGCCTGGGATTTAACTCCATTTCTGAAGTGAAACACACAGCATAGTTCTCATCCATGGATCACACTCTGCTTTAGAACAAGAAGCATGCTTTTGCTTTCCAGTGTCTTTAAGACAGCAGGAAACGTGAGTTTGCTGAGAACAAAAGAACGGTGTTTCCTATACATAAGGCCCATATCTAGTCGAACTCTGCTTCTGAAACTGATACAAAGCACTGAACCACGAACATCCAATGCTTGTCAGTTAAGATGAGAATCGTGTGAGCTTCGTGAACGATGTAGTTAGTTTGAGCAGAAATGTCACTGCCTTTATCTGAATGGAAGTCTTGCTTGTAGGAAGACTCAGAGCCTGGGATTTAACTCCATTTCTGAAGTAAAACACATAGCATAGTTCTCATCCATGGATCACACTCTGCTTTAGAGTGAGAAGTACGCTCTTGCTTTCTAGAGTCTCTAACACAGCAGGAAACGTGAGTGTGCTGAGAATAAAAGAACGGTGTTTCCTACACATACGGACCATATCTAGTCCAACTCTTCTTCTGAAACTGATACAAGCACTGGTCCTCTAACATCCAATGCTTGTCTGTTAAGATAAGAAACGTGTGAGCTTCATCAACGATGTAGTTCGTTTGAGCAGAAAAGTGACTGCCCTTACCTGAAACGAAGTCTTGCTTGTAGGAAGACTCAGAGCCTGGGATTTAACTCCATTTCTGAAGTGAAACACACAGCATAGTTCTCATCCATGGATCACACTCTGCTTTAGAGCAAGAAGCACACTCTAGCTTTCCAGTGTCTCTAAGACAGCAGGAAATCTGAGTGTGCCCAGGACAAAAGAACGGTGTTTCCTGTACATATGGACCATATGTAGTCCAAATCTGCTTCTGAAACTGATACAAAGCACTGACCCTCTAACATCCAATGCTTGTCAGTTGAGATAAGAAACGTGTGAGCTTCGTGAACGATGTAGTTAGTTTGAGCAGAAAAGTGACTGCCCTTACCTGAATGGAATTCTTGCTTGGAGGAAGACTCAGAGCCTGGGATTTAACTCCATTTCTGAAGTAAAACACACAGCAGTGTAATCATCCATTGATCACACTCTGCTTTAGAACAAAGAAGCACGCTCTTGCTTTCTAGACTCTCAAAGACAGCAGGAAACGTGAGTGTGCTGAGAACAAAAGAACGGTGTTTCCTACACATAGGGACCATATCTAGTCCAACTCTGCTTCTGAAACTGATACAAAGCACTGGTCCTCTAACATCCAATGCTTGTCAGTTAAGATGAGAAACGTGTGAGCTTCGTGAACGATGTTGTTCCTTTGAGCAGAAAAGAGACTGCACTTACCTGAAAGGAAGTCTTGCTTGTAGGGAGACACAGAGCATGGGATTTAACTCCATTTCTGAAGTGAAACACACAGCATAGTCTCATCCATGGATCACCATCTGTTTTAGAGCGAGAAGCACGCTCTTGCTCTCTAGAGTCTCTAAGACAGCAGGAAACGTGAGTGTGCTGAGAACAAAAGAACGGTGTTTCCTACACATATGGACATTATATAGTCCAACTCTTCTTCTGAAATTGATACAAAGCACTGGTCCTCTAACATCCAATGCTTGTCAGTTAAGATGAGAAACGTGTGAGCAACGTGAACGATGTAATTCGTTTGAGGAGAAAACTGAATGCCCTTACCTGAAACGAAGTCTTGCTTGTAGTAAGACTCAGAGCCTGGGATTTAACTCCATTTCTGAAGTGAAACACACAGCAGTGTTCTCATCCATTGATCACACTCTGCTTTAGAACAAGAAGCATGCTTTTGCTTTCTAGAGTCTTTAAGACAGCAGGAAACGTGAGTTTGCTGAGAACAAAAGAACGGTGTTTCCTACACATAAGGACCATATCTAGTCGAACTCTGCTTCTGAAACTGATACAAAGCACTGAACCTCGAACATCCAATGCTTGTCAGTTAAGATGAGAAACGTGTGAGCTTCGTGAACGATGTAGTTAGTTTGAGCAGAAATGTCACTGCCTTTATCTGAATGGAAGTCTTGCTTGTAGGAAGACTCAGAGCCTGGGATTTAACTCCATTTCTGAAGTAAAACCCATAGCATAGTTCTCATCCATGGATCACACTCTGCTTTAGAGTGAGAAGTACGCTCTTGCTTTCTAGAGTCTCTAACACAGCAGGAAATGTGAGTGTGCTGAGAATAAAAGAACGGTGTTTCCTACACATACGGACCATATCTAGTCCAACTCTTCTTCTGAAACTGATACAAGCACTGGTCCTCTAACATCCAATGCTTGTCTGTTAAGATAAGAAACGTGTGAGCTTCATCAACGATGTAGTTCGTTTGAGCAGAAAAGTGACTGCCCTTACCTGAAACGAAGACTTGCTTGTAGGAAGACTCAGAGCCTGGGATTTAACTCCATTTCTGAAGTGAAACACACAGCATAGTTCTCATCCATGGATCACACTCTGCTTTAGAGCAAGAAGCACACTCTAGCTTTCTAGTGTCTCTAAGACAGCAGGAAATCTGAGTGTGCCCAGGACAAAAGAACGGTGTTTCCTGTACATATGGACCATATGTAGTCCAAATCTGCTTCTGAAACTGATACAAAGCACTGACCCTCTAACATCCAATGCTTGTCAGTTGAGATAAGAAACGTGTGAGCTTCGTGAACGATGTAGTTAGTTTGAGCAGAAAAGTGACTGCCCTTACCTGAATGGAATTCTTGCTTGGAGGAAGACTCAGAGCCTGGGATTTAACTCCATTTCTGAAGTAAAACACACAGCAGTGTAATCATCCATTGATCACACTCTGCTTTAGAACAAAGAAGCACGCTCTTGCTTTCTAGACTCTCAAAGACAGCAGGAAACGTGAGTGTGCTGAGAACAAAAGAACGGTGTTTCTTACACATAGGGACCATATCTAGTCCAACTCTGCTTCTGAAACTGATACAAAGCACTGGTCCTCTAACATCCAATGCTTGTCAGTTAAGATGAGAAACGTGTGAGCTTCGTGAACGATGTTGTTCCTTTGAGCAGAAAAGAGACTGCACTTACCTGAAAGGAAGTCTTGCTTGTAGGGAGACACAGAGCATGGGATTTAACTCCATTTCTGAAGTGAAACACACAGCATAGTCTCATCCATGGATCACCCTCTGTTTTAGAGCGAGAAGCACGCTCTTGCTTTCTAGAGTCTCTAAGACAGCAGGAAACGTGAGTGTGCTGAGAACAAAAGAACGGTGTTTCCTACACATATGGACATTATATAGTCCAACTCTTCTTCTGAAATTGATACAAAGCACTGGTCCTCTAACATCCAATGCTTGTCAGTTAAGATGAGAAACGTGTGAGCAACGTGAACGATGTAGTTCGTTTGAGGAGAAAACTGAATGCCCTTACCTGAAACGAAGTCTTGCTTGTAGTAAGACTCAGAGCCTGGGATTTAACTCCATTTCTGAAGTGAAACACACAGCAGTGTTCTCATCCATTGATCACACTCTGCTTTAGAACAAGAAGCATGCTTTTGCTTTCTAGAGTCTTTAAGACAGCAGGAAACGTGAGTTTGCTGAGAACAAAAGAACGGTGTTTCCTACACATAAGGACCATATCTAGTCGAACTCTGCTTCTGAAACTGATACAAAGCACTGAACCTCGAACATCCAATGCTTGTCAGTTAAGATGAGAAACGTGTGAGCTTCGTGAACGATGTAGTTAGTTTGAGCAGAAATGTCACTGCCTTTATCTGAATGGAAGTCTTGCTTGTAGGAAGACTCAGAGCCTGGGATTTAACTCCATTTCTGAAGTAAAACACATAGCATAGTTCTCATCCATGGATCACACTCTGCTTTAGAGTGAGAAGTACGCTCTTGCTTTCTAGAGTCTCTAACACAGCAGGAAATGTGAGTGTGCTGAGAATAAAAGAACGGTGTTTCCTACACATACGGACCATATCTAGTCCAACTCTTCTTCTGAAACTGATACAAAGCACTGGTCCTCTAACATCCAATGCTTGTCAGTTAAGATGAGAAACGTGTGAGCTTCATGAACGATGTAGTTCGTTTGAGCAGAAAAGTGACTGCCCTTACCTGAAACGAAGTCTTGCTTGTAGGAAGACTCAGAGCCTGGGATTTAATTCCATTTCTGAAGTGAAACACACAGCATAGTTCTCATCCATGGATCACACTCTGCTTTAGAGCAAGAAGCACACTCTTGCTTTCTAGAGTCTCTAAGACAGCAGGAAACGTGAATGTGCCCAGAACAAAAGAATGGTGTTTCCTACACATACGGACTATATGTAGTCCAAATCTGCTTCTGAAACTGATAGAATGCACTGGTCCTCTAACATCCAATGCTTGTCAGTTAAGATGAGAAACGTGTGAGCTTTGTGAATGATGTAGTTCCTTTGAACTGAAAAGTGACTGCCCTTACCTGAAACGAAGTCTTGCTTGTAGTAAGACACAGAGCCTGGGATTTAGGTCCATTTCTGAAGGGAAACACACAACATAGTTCTCATCCATGGATCACACTCTGCTTTAGAGCAAGAAGCACACTCTAGCTTTCTAGAGTCTCTAATACAGCAGGAAATCTGAGTGTGCCCAGGACAAAAGAACGGTGTTTCCTATACATATGGACCATATGTAGTCCAAATCTGCTTCTGAAACTGATACAAAGCACTGACCCTCTAACATCCAATGCTTGTCAGTTGAGATAAGAAACGTGTGAGCTTCGTGAACGATGTAGTTAGTTTGAGCAGAAAAGTGACTGCCCTTACATGAATGGAATTCTTGCTTGTAGGAAGACTCAGAGCCTGGGATTTAACTCCATTTCTGAAGTAAAACACGCAGCAGTGTAATCATCCATTGATCACACTCTGCTTTAGAACAAGAAGCACGTTCTTGCTTTCTAGAGTCTCTAAGGCAGCAGGAAACGTGAGTCTGCCCAGAACAAAAGATCGGTGTTTCCTACACATATGGACAATATGTAGTCCAACTCTGCTTCTGAAACTGATACAAATCACTGGTCCTCTAACATCCAATGCTTGTCAGTTAAGATGAGAAACGTGTGAGCTTTGTGAATGATGTAGTTCCTTTGAACTGAAAAGTGACTGCCCTTACCTGAAACGAAGTCTTGCTTGTAGTAAGACACAGAGCCTGGGATTTAGGTCCATTTCTGAAGGGAAACACACAACATAGTTCTCATCCATGGATCACACTCTGCTTTAGAGCAAGAAGCACACTCTAGCTTTCTAGAGTCTCTAATACAGCAGGAAATCTGAGTGTGCCCAGGACAAAAGAACGGTGTTTCCTATACATATGGACCATATGTAGTCCAAATCTGCTTCTGAAACTGATACAAAGCACTGACCCTCTAACATCCAATGCTTGTCAGTTGAAATAAGAAACGTGTGAGCTTCGTGAACGATGTAGTTAGTTTGAGCAGAAAAGTGACTGCCCTTACATGAATGGAATTCTTGCTTGTAGGAAGACTCAGAGCCTGGGATTTAACTCCATTTCTGAAGTAAAACACGCAGCAGTGTAATCATCCATTGATCACACTCTGCTTTAGAACAAGAAGCACGTTCTTGCTTTCTAGAGTCTCTAAGGCAGCAGGAAACGTGAGTCTGCCCAGAACAAAAGATCGGTGTTTCCTACACATATGGACAATATGTAGTCCAACTCTGCTTCTGAAACTGATACAAATCACTGGTCCTCTAACATCCAATGCTTGTCAGTTAAGATGAGAAACGTGTGAGCTTCGTGAATGATGTTGTTACTTTGAGCATAAAAGGGACTGCACTTACGTGAAATGAAGTCTTGCTTGTAGGGAGACACAGAGCATGGGATTTAACTCCATTTCTGAAGTGAAACACACAGCATAGTCTCATCCATGGATCAAACTCTGTTTTAGAGCGAGAAGCACGCTCTTGCTTTCTAGAGTCTCTAAGGCAGCAGGAAACGTGAGTGTGCCCAGAACAAAAGAATGGTGTTTCCTACACATATGGACAATATGTAGTCCAAATCTGCTTCTGAAACTGATACAAAGCTCTGATCCTCTAACATCCAATGTTTGTCAGTTAAGATGAGAAACGTGTGAGCTTCGTGAACAATGTAGTTCGTTTGAGCAGAAAACTGACTGCCCTTACTTGAAACGAAGTCTTGCTTGTAGGAAGACTCAGAGCCTGGGATTTAATTCCATTTCTGAAGTGAAACACACAGCAGGGTTCTCATCCATAGATCAAACTCTGCGTTAGAACAAGAAGCACGCTCTTGCTTTCTAGACTCTCAAAGACAGCAGGAAACGTGAGTGTGCTGAGAACAAAAGAACGGTGTTTCCTACACATAGGGACCATATCTAGTCCAACTCTGCTTCTGAAACTGATACAAAGCACTGGTCCTCTAACATCCAATGCTTGTCAGTTAAGATGAGAAACGTGTGAGCTTCGTGAACGATGTTGTTCCTTTGAGCAGAAAAGAGACTGCACTTACCTGAAACGAAGTCTTGCTTGTAGGGAGACACAGAGCATGGGATTTAACTCCATTTCTGAAGTGAAACACACAGCATAGTCTCATCCATGGATAACAATCTGTTTTAGAGCGAGAAGCACGCTCTTGCTTTCTAGAGTCTCTAAGACAGCAGGAAACGTGAGTGTGCCCAGAACAAATGAATGGTGTTTCCTACACATACGGACTATATGTAGTCCAAATCTGCTTCTGAAACTGATAGAATGCACTGGTCCTCTACATCCAATGCTTGTCAGTTAAGATGAGAAACGTGTGAGCTTTGTGAATGATGTAGTTCCTTTGAACTGAAAAGTGACTGCCCTTACCTGAAACGCAGTCTTGCTTGTAGTAAGACACAGAGCCTGGGATTTAAGTCCATTTCTGAAGGGAAACACACAACATAGTTCTCATCCATGGATCACACTCTGCTTTAGAGCAAGAAGCACACTCTAGCTTTCTAGTGTCTCTAATACAGCAGGAAATCTGAGTGTGCCCAGGACAAAAGAACGGTGTTTCCTATACATATGGACCATATGTAGTCCAAATCTGCTTCTGAAACTGATACAAAGCACTGACCCTCTAATATCCAATGCTTGTCAGTTGAGATAAGAAACGTGTGAGCTTCGTGAACGATGTAGTTAGTTTGAGCAGAAAAGTGACTGCCCTTACCTGAGTGGAATTCTTGCTTGTAGGAAGACTCAGAGCCTGGGATTTAACTCCATTTCTGAAGTAAAACACACAGCAGTGTAATCATCCATTGATCACACTCTCCTTTAGAACAAGAAGCACGCTCTTGCTTTCTAGAGTCTCTAAGGCAGCAGGAAACGTGAGTGTGCCCAGAACAAAAGATCGGTGTTTCCTACACATATGGACAATATGTAGTCCAAATCTGCTTCTGAAACTGATACAAAGCACTGACCCTCTAACATCCAATGCTTGTCAGTTAAGATGAGAAACGTGTGAGCTTCGTGAACAATGTAGTTCGTTTGAGCAGAAAACTGACTGCCCTTACCTGAAACGAAGTCTTGCTTTTAGGAAGACTCAGAGCCTGGGATTTAACTCCATTTCTGAAGTGAAACACACAGCAGGGTTCTCATCCATTGATCAAACTCTACGTTAGAACAAGAAGCATACTCTTGCTTCCTAGAGTCTCTAAGACAGCAAGAAACGTGAGTTTGCTGAAAACAAAAGAACAGTGTTTCCTACACATATGGACCATATCTAGTCCAACTCTGCTTCTGAAACTGATACAAAGCACTGGTCCTCTAACATCCAATGCTTGTCTGTTTAGATGAGAAACATGTGAGCTCTGAGAAAGATGTAGTTCGTTTGAGCTGAAAAGAGACTGCCCTTAAGTGAAACGAAGTCTTGCTTGTAGGAAGACATAGAGCCTGGGTTTTAACTACATTTATGAAGGGAAACACACCGCATAGTTTTCATCCATGGATCACACTCTGCTTTAGAGCGAGTAGCACGCCCTTGCTTTCTAGAATCTCTAATACAGCAGGAAATCTGAGTGTGCCCAGAACAAAAGAACGGTGTTTCCTACACATACGGACTATATGTAGTCCAAATCTTCATCTAAAACAGATAGAATGCACTGGTACTCTAACATCCAATGCTTGTCAGTTAAGATGAGAAACGTGTGAGCTTCGTGAAAGATGAAGTTCCTTTGAGCTGAAAAGTAACTGCCCTTACCAAAAACGAAGTCTTGCTTGTAGGAAGACACAGAGCCTAGGATTTAAGTACATTTCTGAAGGGAAACACACAGCATAGTTCTCATCCATGGATCACACTCTGCTTTAGAGCGAGAAGCACACTCTTGCTTTCTAGAGTCTCTAATACAGCAGGAAATCTGAGTGTGCCCAGAACAAAAGATCGATGTTTTCTACACATATGGACCACATGTAGTCCAAATCTGCTTCTGAAACTGATACAAAGTACTGACCATCTAACATCCAATGGTTGTCAGTTAAGATGAGAAACGTGTGAGCATCGTGAACGATGTAGTTCGTTTGAGCAGAAAAGTGACTGCCCATACCTGAATTGAAGTCTTGCTTGTAGGAAGACTCAGAGCCTGGGATTTATCTCCATTTCTGAAGTAAAACACACAGCAGTGTAATCATCCATTGATCACACTCTGCTTTAGAACAAGAAGCACACTCTTGCTTTCTAGAGTCTCTAAGACAGGTCGAAACGAGAGTTTGCTGAGAACAAAAGAACGGTGTTTCCTACACATACAGACATTATATAGTCCAACTCTGCTTCTGAAACTGATACAAAGCACTGGTCCTCTAACATCCAATGCTTGTCTGTTAAGATGAGAAACGTGTGAGCTCAGTGAACGATGTAGTTCGTTTGAGCAGAAAAGTGACTGCTCTTACCTGAAACGAAGTCTTGCTTGTAGGAAGACTCAGAGCCTGGGATTTAACTCCATTTCTGAAGGAAAACACATAGCATAGTTCTCATCCATGGATCACACTCTGCTTTAGAGTGAGAAGTACGCTCTTGCTTTCTAGAGTCTCTAACACAGCAGGAAACCTGAGTGTGCTGAGAATAAAAGAACGGTGTTTCCTACACATACAGACCATATCTAGTCCAACTCTTCTTCTGAAACTGATACAAAGCACTGGTCCTCTAACATCCAATGCTTGTCAGTTAAGATGAGAAACGTGTGAGCTTCATGAACGATGTAGTTCGTTTGAGCAGAAAAGTGACTGCCCTTACCTGAAACGAAGTCTTGCTTGTAGGAAGACTCAGAGCCTGGGATTTAACTCCATTTCTGTAGTGAAACACACAGCATAGTTCTCTTCCATGGATCACACTCTGCTTTAGAGCAAGAAGCACACTCTTGCTTTCTAGAGTCTCTAAGACAGCAGGAAAAGTGAGTGTGCCCAGAACAAAAGAATGGTGTTTCCTACACATACGGACTATATGTAGTCCAAATCTGCTTCTGAAACTGATAGAATGCACTGGTCCTCTAACATCCAATGCTTGTCAGTTAAGATGAGAAACGTGTGAGCTTTGTGAATGATTTAGTTCCTTTGAACTGAAAAGTGACTGCCCTTACCTGAATCGAAGTCTTGCTTGTAGTAAGACACAGAGCCTGGGATTTAAGTCCATTTCTGAAGGGAAACACACAACATAGTTCTCATCCATGGATCACACTCTGCTTTAGAGCAAGAAGCACACTCTAGCTTTCTAGAGTCTCTAATACAGCAGGAAATCTGAGTGTGCCCAGGACAAAAGAACAGTGTTTCCTATACATATGGACCATATGTAGTCCAAATCTGCTTCTGAAACTGATACAAAGCACTGACCCTCTAACATCCAATGCTTGTCAGTTGAGATAAGAAACGTGTGAGCTTCGTGAACGATGTAGTTAGTTTGAGCAGAAAAGTGACTGCCCTTACCTGAATGGAATTCTTGCTTGTAGGAAGACTCAGAGCCTGGGATTTAACTCCATTTCTGAAGTAAAACACACAGCAGTGTAATCATCCATTGATCACACTCTGCTTTAGAACAAGAAGCACGCTCTTGCTTTCTAGAGTCTCTAAGGCAGCAGGAAACGTGAGTGTGCCCAGAACAAAAGATCGGTGTTTCCTACATATATGGACAATATGTAGTCCAAATCTGCTTCTGAAACTGATACAAAGCACTGACCCTCTAACATCCAATGCTTGTCAGTTAAGATGAGAAACGTGTGAGCTTCGTGAACAATGTAGTTCGTTTTAGCAGAAAAATGACTGCCCTTACCTGAAACGAAGTCTTGCTTTTAGGAAGACTCAGAGCCTGGGATTTAACTCCATTTCTGAAGTGAAACACACAGCAGGGTTCTCATCCATTGATCAAACTCTATGTTAGAACAAGAAGCATACTCTTGCTTCCTAGAGTCTCTAAGACAGCAAGAAACGTGAGTTTGCTGAAAACAAAAGAACAGTGTTTCCTACACATACGGACCATATCTAGTCCAACTCTGCTTCTGAAACTGATACAAAGCACTGGTCCTCTAACATCCAATGCTTGTCTGTTTAGATGAGAAACATGTGAGCTCTGTGAAAGATGTAGTTCGTTTGAGCTGAAAAGTGACTGCCCTTAAGTGAAACGAAGTCTTGCTTGTAGGAAGACATAAAGCCTGGGATTTAACTACATTTATGAAGGGAAACACACAGCATAGTTTTCATCCATGGATCACACTCTGCTTTAGAGCGAGAAGCACGCCCTTGCTTTCTAGAATCTCTAATACAGCAGGAAATCTGAGTGTGCCCAGAACAAAAGAACGGTGTTTCCTACACATACGGACTATATGTAGTCCAAATCTTCATCTAAAACAGATAGAATGCACTGGTACTCTAACATCCAATGCTTGTCAGTTAAGATGAGAAACGTGTGAGCTTCGTGAAAGATGAAGTTCCTTTGAGCTGAAAAGTGACTGCCCTTACCAAAAACGAAGTCTTGCTTGTAGGAAGACACAGAGCCTAGGATTTAAGTACATTTCTGAAGGGAAACACACAGCATAGTTCTCATCCATGGATCACACTCTGCTTTAGAGCGAGAAGCACACTCTTGCTTTCTAGAGTCTCTAATACAGCAGGAAATCTGAGTGTGCCCAGAACAAAAGATCGATGTTTTCTACACATATGGACCACATGTAGTCCAAATCTGCTTCTGAAACTGATACAAAGTACTGACCATCTAACATCCATGGTTGTCAGTTAAGATGAGAAACGTGTGAGCATCGTGAACGATGTAGTTCGTTTGAGCAGAAAAGTGACTGCCAATACCTGAATTGAAGTCTTGCTTGTAGGAAGACTCAGAGCCTGGGATTTATCTCCATTTCTGAAGTAAAACACACAGCAGTGTAGTCATCCATTGATCACACTCTGCTTTAGAACAAGAAGCACACTCTTGCTTTCTAGAGTCTCTAAGACAGGTCGAAACGAGAGTTTGCTGAGAACAAAAGAACGGTGTTTCCTACACATACAGACATTATATAGTCCAACTCTGCTTCTGAAACTGATACAAAGCACTGGTCCTCTAACATCCAATGCTTGTCTGTTAAGATGAGAAACGTGTGAGCTCAGTGAACGATGTAGTTCGTTTGAGCAGAAAAGTGACTGCTCTTACCTGAAACGAAGTCTTGCTTGTAGGAAGACTCAGAGCCTGGGATTTAACTCCATTTCTGAAGTAAAACACATAGCATAGTTCTCATCCATGGATCACACTCTGCTTTAGAGTGAGAAGTACGCTCTTGCTTTCTAGAGTCTCTAACACAGCAGGAAACCTGAGTGTGCTGAGAATAAAAGAACGGTGTTTCCTACACATATGGACCATATCTAGTCCAACCCTTCTTCTGAAACTGATACAAAGCACTGGTCCTCTAACATCCAATGCTTGTCAGTTAAGATGAGAAACGTGTGAGCTTCATGAACGATGTAGTTTGTTTGAGCAGAAAAGTGACTGCCCTTACCTGAAACGAAGTCTTGCTTGTAGGAAGACTCAGAGCCTGGGGTTAACTCCATTTCTGAAGTGAAACACACAGCATAGTTCTCATCCATGGATCACACTCTCCTTTAGAGCAAGAAGCACACTCTTGCTTTCTAGAGTCTCTAAGACAGCAGGAAACGTGAGTGTGCCCAGAACAAAAGAATGGTGTTTCCTACACATACGGACTATATGTAGTCCAAATCTGCTTCTGAAACTGATAGAATGCACTCGTCCTCTAACATCCAATGCTTGTCAGTTAAGATGTGAAACGTGTGAGCTTTGTGAATGATTTAGTTCCTTTGAACTGAAAAGTGACTGCCCTTATCTGAAACGAAGTCTTGCTTGTAGTAAGACACAGAGCCTGGGATTTAAGTCCATTTCTGAAGGGAAACACACAACATAGTTCTCATCCAGGGATCACACTCTGCTTTAGAGCAAGAAGCACACTCTAGCTTTCTAGAGTCTCTAATACAGCAGGAAATCTGAGTGTGCCCAGGACAAAAGAACAGTGTTTCCTATACATATGGACCATATGTAGTCCAAATCTGCTTCTGAAACTGATACAAAGCACTGACCCGCTAACATCCAATGCTTGTCAGTTAAGATGAGAAATGTGTGAGCTTCGTGAACGATGTTGTTCCTTTGAGCAGAAAAGAGACTGCACTTACCTGAAACGAAGTCTTGCTTGTAGGGAGACACAGAGCATGGGATTTAACTCCATTTCTGAAGTGAAACACACAGCATAGTCTCATCCATGGATCAAACTCTGTTTTAGAGCGAGAAGCACGCTCTTGCTTTCTAGAGTCTCTAAGGCAGCAGGAAACGTGAGTGTGCCCAGAACAAAAGATCGGTGTTTCCTACACATATGGACAATATGTAGTCCAAATCTGCTTCTGAAACTGATACAAAGCTCTGACCCTCTAACATCCAATGTTTGTCAGTTAAGATGAGAAACGTGTGAGCTTCGTGAACAATGTAGTTCGTTTGAGCAGAAAACTGACTGCCCTTACTTGAAACGAAGTCTTGCTTGTAGGAAGACTCAGAGCCTGGGATTTAACTCCATTTCTGAAGTGAAACACACAGCAGGTTTCTCATCCATAGATCAAACTCTGCGTTAGAACAAGAAGCACGCTCTTGCTTTCTAGACTCTCAAAGACAGCAGGAAACGTGAGTGTGCTGAGAACAAAAGAACGGTGTTTCCTACACAAAGGGACCATATCTAGTCCAACTCTGCTTCTGAAACTGATACAAAGCACTGGTCCTCTAACATCCAATGCTTGTCTGTTTAGATGAGAAACATGTGAGCTCTGTGAAAGATGTAGTTCGTTTGAGCTGAAAAGTGACTGCCCTTAAGTGAAACGAAGTCTTGCTTGTAGGAAGACATAAAGCCTGGGATTTAACTACATTTATGAAGGGAAACACACAGCATAGTTTTCATCCATGGATCACACTCTGCTTTAGAGCGAGAAGCACGCCCTTGCTTTCTAGAATCTCTAATACAGCAGGAAATCTGAGTGTGCCCAGAACAAAAGAACGGTGTTTCCTACACATACGGACTATATGTAGTCCAAATCTTCATCTAAAACAGATAGAATGCACTGGTACTCTAACATCCAATGCTTGTCAGTTAAGATGAGAAAAGTGTGAGCTTCGTGAAAGATGAAGTTCCTTTGAGCTGAAAAGTGACTGCCCTTACCAAAAACGAAGTCTTGCTTGTAGGAAGACACAGAGCCTAGGATTTAAGTACATTTCTGAAGGGAAACACACAGCATAGTTCTCATCCATGGATCACACTCTGCTTCAGAGCGAGAAGCACACTCTTGCTTTCTAGAGTCTCTAATACAGCAGGAAATCTGAGTGTGCCCAGAACAAAAGATCGATGTTTTCTACACATATGGACCACATGTAGTCCAAATCTGCTTCTGAAACTGATACAAAGTACTGACCATCTAACATCCATGGTTGTCAGTTAAGATGAGAAACGTGTGAGCATCGTGAACGATGTAGTTCGTTTGAGCAGAAAAGTGACTGCCAATACCTGAATTGAAGTCTTGCTTGTAGGAAGACTCAGAGCCTGGGATTTATCTCCATTTCTGAAGTAAAACACACAGCAGTGTAATCATCCATTGATCACACTCTGCTTTAGAACAAGAAGCACACTCTTGCTTTCTAGAGTCTCTAAGACAGGTCGAAACGAGAGTTTGCTGAGAACAAAAGAACGGTGTTTCCTACACATACAGACATTATATAGTCCAACTCTGCTTCTGAAACTGATACAAAGCACTGGTCCTCTAACATCCAATGCTTGTCTGTTAAGATGAGAAACGTGTGAGCTCAGTGAACGATGTAGTTCGTTTGAGCAGAAAAGTGACTGCTCTTACCTGAAACGAAGTCTTGCTTGTAGGAAGACTCAGAGCCTGGGATTTAACTCCATTTCTGAAGTAAAACACATAGCATAGTTCTCATCCATGGATCACACTCTGCTTTAGAGTGAGAAGTACGCTCTTGCTTTCTAGAGTCTCTAACACAGCAGGAAACCTGAGTGTGCTGAGAATAAAAGAACGGTGTTTCCTACACATATGGACCATATCTAGTCCAACCCTTCTTCTGAAACTGATACAAAGCACTGGTCCTCTAACATCCAATGCTTGTCAGTTAAGATGAGAAACGTGTGAGCTTCATGAACGATGTAGTTTGTTTGAGCAGAAAAGTGACTGCCCTTACCTGAAACGAAGTCTTGCTTGTAGTAAGACACAGAGCCTGGGATTTAAGTCCATTTCTGAAGGGAAACACACAACATAGTTCTCATCCAGGGATCACACTCTGCTTTAGAGCAAGAAGCACACTCTAGCTTTCTAGAGTCTCTAATACAGCAGGAAATCTGAGTGTGCCCAGGACAAAAGAACAGTGTTTCCTATACATATGGACCATATGTAGTCCAAATCTGCTTCTGAAACTGATACAAAGCACTGACCCGCTAACATCCAATGCTTGTCAGTTAAGATGAGAAACGTGTGAGCTTCGTGAACGATGTTGTTCCTTTGAGCAGAAAAGAGACTGCACTTACCTGAAACGAAGTCTTGCTTGTAGGGAGACACAGAGCATGGGATTTAACTCCATTTCTGAAGTGAAACACACAGCATAGTCTCATCCATGGATCAAACTCTGTTTTAGAGCGAGAAGCACGCTCTTGCTTTCTAGAGTCTCTAAGGCAGCAGGAAACGTGAGTGTGCCCAGAACAAAAGATCGGTGTTTCCTACACATATGGACAATATGTAGTCCAAATCTGCTTCTGAAACTGATACAAAGCTCTGACCCTCTAACATCCAATGTTTGTCAGTTAAGATGAGAAACGTGTGAGCTTCGTGAACAATGTAGTTCGTTTGAGCAGAAAACTGACTGCCCTTACTTGAAACGAAGTCTTGCTTGTAGGAAGACTCAGAGCCTGGGATATAACTCCATTTCTGAAGTGAAACACACAGCAGGTTTCTCATCCATAGATCAAACTCTGCGTTAGAACAAGAAGCACGCTCTTGCTTTCTAGACTCTCAAAGACAGCAGGAAACGTGAGTGTGCTGAGAACAAAAGAACGGTGTTTCCTACACAAAGGGACCATATCTAGTCCAACTCTGCTTCTGAAACTGATACAAAGCACTGGTCCTCTAACATCCAATGCTTGTCAGTTAAGATGAGAAACATGTGAGCTTCGTGAACGATGTTGTTCCTTTGAGCAGAAAAGAGACTGCACTTACCTGAAACGAAGTCTTGCTTGTAGGGAGACACAGAGCATGGGATTTAACTCAATTTCTGAAGTGAAACACACAGCATAGTCTCATCCATGGATCACACTCTGTTTTAGAGCGAGAAGCACGCTCTTGCTTTCTAGAGTCTCTAAGGCAGCAGGAAACGTGAGAGTGCCCAGAACAAAAGATCGGTGTTTCCTACACATATGGACAATATGTAGTCCAAATCTGCTTCTAAAACTGATACAAAGCACTGACCCTCTAACATCCAATGCTTGTCAGTTAAGATGAGAACCGTGTGAGCTACGTGTACAATGTAGTTCGTTTGAGCAGAAAACTGACTGCCCTTACCTGAAACGAAGTCTTGCTTGTAGGAAGACTCAGAGCCTGGGATTTAACTCCATTTCTGAAGTAAAACACATAGTATAGTTCTCATCCATGGATCACACTCTGCTTTAGAGTGAGAAGTACGCTCTTGCTTTCTAGAGTCTCTAACACAGCAGGAAACGTGAGTGTGCTGAGAATAAAAGAACGGTGTTTCCTACACATATGGACCATATCTAGTCCAACTCTTCTTCTGAAACTGATACAAAGCACTGGTCCTCTGACATCCAATGCTTGTCAGTTGAGATAAGAAACGTGTGAGCTTCGTGAACGATGTAGTTAGTTTGAGCAGAAAAGTGACTGCCCTTACCTGAATGGAATTCTTGCTTGTAGGAAGACTCAGAGCCTGGGATTTAACTCCATATCTGAAGTAAAACACACAGCGGTGTAATCATCCATTGATCACACTCTGCTGTAGAACAAGAAGCACGCTCTTGCTTTCTAGCGTCTCTAAGGCAGCAGGAAACGTGAGTGTGCCCAGAACAAAAGATCGCTGTTTCCTACACATATGGACAATATGTAGTCCAAATCTGCTTCTGAAACTGATACAAAGCACTGACCCTCTAACATCCAATGCTTGTCAGTTAAGATGAGAAACGTGTGAGCTTCGTGAACAATGTAGTTCGTTTGAGCAGAAAACTGACTGCCCTTACCTGAAACGAAGTCTTGCTTTTAGGAAGACTCAGAGCCTGGGATTTAACTCCATTTCTGAAGTGAAACACACAGCAGGGTTCTCATCCATTGATCAAACTCTACGTTAGAACAAGAAGCACGCTCTTGCTTTCTAGAGTCTCTAAGGCAGCAGGAAACGTGAGTGTGCCCAAAACAAAAGATCGGTGTTTCCTACACATATGGAGAATATGTAGTCCAAATATGCTTCTGAAACTGATACAAAGCAATGGTCCTCTAAAATCCAATACTTGTCTGTTTAGATGAGAAACATATGAGCTCTGTGAATGATGTAGTTCGTTTGAGCTGAAAAGTGACTGCCCTTAAGTGAAACAAAGTCTTGCTTGTAGGAAGACATAGAGCCTGGGATTTAACTACATTTATGAAGGGAAACACACAGCATAGTTTTCATCCATGGATCACACTCTGTTTTAGAGCGAGAAGCACGCCCTTGCTTTCTAGAATCTCTAATACAGCAGGAAATCTGAGTGTGCCCAGAACAAAAGAACGGTGTTTCCTACACATACGGACTATATGTAGTCCAAATCTTCATCTAAAACAGATAGAATGCACTGGTACTCTAACATCCAATGCTTGTCAGTTAAGATGAGAAACGTGTGAGCTTCGTGAAATATGTAGTTCCTTTGAGCTGAAAAGTGACTGCCCTTACCAAAAACGAAGTCTTGCTTGTAGGAAGACACAGAGCATAGGATTTAAGTACATTTCTGAAGGGAAACACCCAGCATAGTTCTCATCCATGGATCACACTCTGCTTTAGAGCGAGAAGCACACTCTTGCTTTCTAGAATCTCTAATACAGCAGGAAATCTGAGTGTGCCCAGAACAAAAGATCGATGTTTTCTACACATATGGACCACATGTAGTCCAAATCTGCTTCTGAAACTGATACAAAGTACTGACCATCTAACATCCAATGGTTGTCAGTTAAGATGAGAAACGTGTGAGCATCGTGAACGATGTAGTTCGTTTGAGCAGAAAAGTGACTGCCCATACCTGAATTGAAGTCTTGCTTGTAGGAAGACTCAGAGCCTGGGATTTATCTCCATTTCTGAAGTAAAACACACAGCAGTGTAATCATCCATTGATCACACTCTGCTTTAGAACAAGAAGCACACTCTTGCTTTCTAGAGTCTCTAAGACAGGACGAAAGGAGAGTTTGCTGAGAACAAAAGAACGGTGTTTCCTACACATACAGACATTATATAGTCCAACTCTGCTTCTGAAACTGATACAAAGCACTGGTCCTCTAGCATCCGATGCTTGTCTGTTAAGATGAGAAACGTGTGAGCTCAGTGAACGATGTAGTTCGTTTGAGCAGAAAAGTGACTGCTCTTACCTGAAACGAAGTCTTGCTTGTAGGAAGATACAGAGCTTGGGATTTAACACCATTTCTGAAGGGAAACACACAGCACATTTCTGATCCATGGATCACACTCTGCTTTAGAGCGAGAAGCACGCTCTTGCTATCTAGAGTCTCTAAGACAGCAGGAAACGTGAGTGTGCTGAGAACAAAAGAACGGTGTTTCCTACACATAAGGACCATATCTTGTCGAACTCTGCTTCTGAAACTGATACAAAGCACTGAACCTCGAACATCCGATGCTTGTCTGTTAAGATGAGAAACGTGTGAGCTCAGTGAACGATGTAGTTCGTTTGAGCAGAAAAGTGACTGCTCTTACCTGAAACGAAGTCTTGCTTGTAGGAAGATGCAGAGCTTGGGATTTAACACCATTTCTGAAGGGAAACACACAGCACATTTCTGATCCATGGATCACACTCTGCTTTAGAGCGAGAAGCACGCTCTTGCTATCTAGAGTCTCTAAGACAGCAGGAAACGTGAGTGTGCTGAGAACAAAAGAACGGTGTTTCCTACACATAAGGACCATATCTTGTCGAACTCTGCTTCTGAAACTGATACAAAGCACTGAACCTCGAACATCCAATGCTTGTCAGTTAAGATGAGAAACATGTGAGCTTCGTGAACGATGTAGTTAGTTTGAGCAGAAATGTCACTGCCTTTATCTGAATGGAAGTCTTGCTTGTAGGAAGACTCAGAGCCTGGGATTTAACTCCATTTCTGAAGGGAAACACACAGCATAGTTCTCATCCATGGATCACACTCTGCTTTAGAGCAAGAAGCACACTCTTCCTTTCTAGAGTCTCTAAGATAGCAGGAAACGTGAGTGTGCCCAGAACAAAAGAACAGTGTTTCCTACAAATATGGACTATATGTAGTCCAAATCTTCTTCTGAAACTGATAGAATGCACTGGTCCTCTAACATCCAATGCTTGTCAGTTAAGATGAGAAACGTGTGAGCTTTGTGAATGATGTAGTTCCTTTGAACTGAAAAGTGACTGCCCTTACCTGAAACGAAGTCTTGCTTGTAGGAAGACACAGAGCCTGGGATTTAAGTCCAATTCTGAAGGGAAACACACAACATAGTTCTCATCCATGGATCACACTCTGCTTTAGAGCAAGAAGCACACTCTAGCTTTCTAGAATCTCTAATACAGCAGGAAATCTGAGTGTGCCCAGGACAAAAGAACGGTGTTTCCTATACATATGGACCATATGTAGTCCAAATCTGCTTCTGAAACTGATACAAAGCACTGACCCTCTAACATCCAATGCTTGTCAGTTAAGATGAGAAACGTGTGAGCTTCGTGAACGATGTAGTTAGTTTGAGCAGAAATGTCACTGCCTTTATCTGAATAGAAGTCTTGCTTGTAGGAAGACTCAGAGCCTGGGATTTAACTCCATTTCTGAAGTGAAACACACAGCATAGTCTCATCCATGGATCACACTCTGTTTTAGAGCGAGAAGCACGCTCTTGCTTTCTAGAGTCCCTAAGGCAGCAGGAAACGTGAGTGTGCCCAGAACAAAAGATCGGTGTTTCCTACACATATGGACAATATGTAGTCCAAATCTGCTTCTGAAATTGATACAAAGCACTGACCCTGTAACATCCAATGCTTGTCAGTTAAGATGAGAAACGTGTGAGCTACGTGAACAATGTAGTTCGTTTGAGCAGAAAACTGACTGCCCTTACCTGAAACGAAGTCTTGCTTGTAGGAAGACTCAGAGCCTGGGATTTAACTCCATTTCTGAAGTGAAACACATAGCAGTGTTCTCATCCATTGATCATACTCTGCTTTAGAACAAGAAGCATGCTTTTGCTTTCTAGATTCTTTAAGACAGCAGGAAACGTGAGTTTGCTGAGAAAAAAAGAACGGTGTTTCCTACACATAAGGACCATATCTAGTCGAACTCTGCTTCTGAAACTGATACAAAGCACTGAACCTCGAACATCCAATGCTTGTCAGTTAAGATGAGAAACGTGTGAGCTTCATGAACGATGTAGTTCGTTTGAGCAGAAAAGTGACTGCCCTTACCTGAAACGAAATCTTGCTTGTAGGAAGACTCTGAGCCTGGGATTTAACTCCATTTCTGAAGTGAAACACACAGCATAGTTCTCTTCCATGGATCACACTCTGCTTTAGAGCAAGAAGCATACTCTTGCTTTCTAGAGTCTCTAAGACAGCAGGAAACGTGAGTGTGCCCAGAACAAAAGAATGGTGTTTCCTACACATACGGACTATATGTACTCCAAATCTGCTTCTGAAACTGATAGAATGCACTGGTCCTCGAACATCCAATGCTTGTCAGTTAAGACGATAAACGTGTGAGGTTTGTGAATGATTTAGTTCCTTTGAACTGAAAAGTGACTGCCCTTACCTGAAACGAAGTCTTGCTTGTAGTAAGACACAGAGCCTGGGATTTAAGTCCATTTCTGAAGGGAAACACACAACATAGTTCTCATCCATGGATCACACTCTGCTTTAGAGTGAGAAGTACGCTCTTGCTTTCTAGAGTCTCTAACACAGCAGGAAACGTGAGTGTGCAGAGAATAAAAGAACGGTGTTTCCTACACATACGGACCATATCTAGTCCAACTCTTCTTCTGAAACTGATACAAAGTACTGGTCCTCTAACATCCAATGCTTGTCAGTTAAGATGAGAAACGTGTGAGCTTCATGAAAGATGTAGTTCGTTTGAGCAGAAAAGTGACTGCCCTTACCTGAAACGAAGTCTTGCTTGTAGGAAGACTCAGAGCCTGGGATTTAACTCCATTTCTGAAGTGAAACACACAGCATAGTTCTCATCCATGGATCACACTCTGCTTTAGAGCAAGAAGCACACTCTTGCTTTCTAGAGTCTCTAAGACAGCAGGAAACGTGAGTGTGCCCAGAACAAAAGAATGGTGTTTCCTACACATACGGACTATATGTAGTCCAAATCTGCTTCTGAAACTGATAGAATGCACTGGTCCTCGAACATCCAATGCTTGTCAGTTAAGATGAGAAACGTGTGAGCTTTGTGAATGATTTAGTTCCTTTGAACTGAAAAGTGACTGCCCTTACCTGAAACGAAGTCTTGCTTGTAGTAAGACACAGAGCCTGGGATTTAAGTCCATTTCTGAAGGGAAACACACAACATAGTTCTCATCCATGGATCACACTCTGCTTTAGAGCAAGAAGCACACTCTAGCTTTCTAGAGTCTCTAATACAGCAGAAAATCTGAGTGTGCCCAGGACAAAAGAACAGTGTTTCCTATACATATGGACCATATGTAGTCCAAATCTGCTTCTGAAACTGATACAAAGCACTGACCCTCTAACATCCAATGCTTGTCAGTTGAGATAAGAAACGTGTGAGCTTCGTGAACGATGTAGTTAGTTTGAGCAGAAAAGTGACTGCCCTTACCTGAATGGAATTCTTGCTTGTAGGAAGACTCAGAGCCTGGGATTTAACTCCATTTCTGAAGTAAAACACACAGCAGTGTAATCATCCATTGATCACACTATGCTTTAGAACAAGAAGCACGCTCCTGCTTTCTAGACTCTCAAAGACAGCAGGAAACGTGAGTGTGCTGAGAACAAAAGAACGGTGTTTCCTACACATATGGACCATATCTACTCCAACTCTTCTTCTGAAACTGATACAAAGCACTGGTCCTCTAACATTCAATGCTTGTCAGTTAAGATGAGAAACGTGTGAGCTTCATGAACGATGTAGTTCGTCTGAGCAGAAAAGTGACTGCCCTTACCTGAAACGAAATATTGCTTGTAGGAAGACTCAGAGCCTGGGATTTAACTCCATTTCTGAAGTGAAACACACAGCATAGTTCTCTTCCATGGATCACACTCTGCTTTAGAGCAAGAAGCATACTCTTGCTTTCTAGAGTCTCTAAGACAGCAGGAAACGTGAGTGTGCCCAGAACAAAAGAATGGTGTTTCCTACACATACGGACTATATGTACTCCAAATCTGCTTCTGAAACTGATAGAATGCACTGGTCCTCGAACATCCAATGCTTGTCAGTTAAGACGATAAACGTGTGAGGTTTGTGAATGATTTAGTTCCTTTGAACTGAAAAGTGACTGCCCTTACCTGAAACGAAGTCTTGCTTGTAGTAAGACACAGAGCCTGGGATTTAAGTCCATTTCTGAAGGGAAACACACAACATAGTTCTCATCCATGGATCACACTCTGCTTTAGAGTGAGAAGTACGCTCTTGCTTTCTAGAGTCTCTAACACAGCAGGAAACGTGAGTGTGCTGAGAATAAAAGAACGGTGTTTCCTACACATACGGACCATATCTAGTCCAACTCTTCTTCTGAAACTGATACAAAGTACTGGTCCTCTAACATCCAATGCTTGTCAGTTAAGATGAGAAACGTGTGAGCTTCATGAAAGATGTAGTTCGTTTGAGCAGAAAAGTGACTGCCCTTACCTGAAACGAAGTCTTGCTTGTAGGAAGACTCAGAGCCTGGGATTTAACTCCATTTCTGAAGTGAAACACACAGCATAGTTCTCATCCATGGATCACACTCTGCTTTAGAGCAAGAAGCACACTCTTGCTTTCTAGAGTCTCTAAGACAGCAGGAAACGTGAGTGTGCCCAGAACAAAAGAATGGTGTTTCCTACACATACGGACTATATGTAGTCCAAATCTGCTTCTGAAACTGATAGAATGCACTGGTCCTCGAACATCCAATGCTTGTCAGTTAAGATGAGAAACGTGTGAGCTTTGTGAATGATTTAGTTCCTTTGAACTGAAAAGTGACTGCCCTTACCTGAAACGAAGTCTTGCTTGTAGTAAGACACAGAGCCTGGGATTTAAGTCCATTTCTGAAGGGAAACACACAACATAGTTCTCATCCATGGATCACACTCTGCTTTAGAGCAAGAAGCACACTCTAGCTTTCTAGAGTCTCTAATACAGCAGGAAATCTGAGTGTGCCCAGGACAAAAGAACAGTGTTTCCTATACATATGGACCATATGTAGTCCAAATCTGCTTCTGAAACTGATACAAAGCACTGACCCTCTAACATCCAATGCTTGTCAGTTGAGATAAGAAACGTGTGAGCTTCGTGAACGATGTAGTTAGTTTGAGCAGAAAAGTGACTGCCCTTACCTGAATGGAATTCTTGCTTGTAGGAAGACTCAGAGCCTGGGATTTAACTCCATTTCTGAAGTAAAACACACAGCAGTGTAATCATCCATTGATCACACTATGCTTTAGAACAAGAAGCACGCTCCTGCTTTCTATACTCTCAAAGACAGCAGGAAACGTGAGTGTGCTGAGAACAAAAGAACGGTGTTTCCTACACATATGGACCATATCTACTCCAACTCTTCTTCTGAAACTGATACAAAGCACTGGTCCTCTAACATCCAATGCTTGTCAGTTAAGATGAGAAATGTGTGAGCTTCGTGAACGATGTTGTTCCTTTGAGCAGAAAAGAGACTGCACTTACGTGAAACGAAGTCTTGCTTGTAGGGAGAGACAGAGCATGGGATTTAACTCCATTTCTGAAGTGAAACACACAGCATAGTCTCATCCATGGATCAAACTCTGTTTTAGAGCGAGAAGCACGCTCTTGCTTTCTTGAGTCTCTAAGGCAGCAGGAAACGTGAGTGTGCCCAGAACAAAAGATCGGTGTTTCCTACACATATGGACAATATGTAGTCCAAATCTGCTTCTGAAACTGATACAAAGCACTGACCCTCTAACATCCAATGCTTGTCAGTTAAGATGAGAAACGTGTGAGCTTCGTGAACAATGTAGTTCGTTTGAGCAGAAAACTGACTGCCCTTACCTGAAACGAAGTCTTGCTTTTAGGAAGACTCAGAGCCTGGGATTTAACTCCATTTCTGAAGTGAAACACACAGCAGGGTTCTCATCCATTGATCAAACTCTACGTTAGAACAAGAAGCACGCTCTTGCTTTCTAGAGTCTCTAAGGCAGCAGGAAACGTGAGTGTGCCCAGAACAAAAGATCGGTGTTTCCTACACATATGGAGAATATGTAGTCCAAATATGCTTCTGAAACTGATACAAAGCAATGGTCCTCTAAAATCCAATGCTTGTCTGTTTAGATGAGAAACATATGAGCTCTGTGAATGATGTAGTTCGTTTGCGCTGAAAAGTGACTGCCCTTAAGTGAAACGAAGTCTTGCTTGTAGGAAGACATAGAGCCTGGGATTTAACTACATTTATGAAGGGAAACACACAGCATAGTTTTCATCCATGGATCACACTCTGTTTTAGATCGAGAAGCACGCTCTTGCTTTCTAGAATCTCTAATACAGCAGGAAATCTGAGTGTGCCCAGAACAAAAGAACGGTGTTTCCTACACATACGGACTATATGTAGTCCAAATCTTCATCTAAAACAGATAGAATGCACTGGTACTCTAACATCCAATGCTTGTCAGTTAAGATGAGAAACGTGTGAGCTTCGTGAAAGATGTAGTTCCTTTGAGCTGAAAAGTGACTGCCCTTACCAAAAACGAAGTCTTGCTTGTAGTAAGACACAGAGCCTGGGATTTAAGTCCATTTCTGAAGGGAAACACACAACATAGTTCTCATCCATGGATCACACTCTGCTTTAGAGCAAGAAGCACACTCTAGCTTTCTAGAGTCTCTAATACAGCAGAAAATCTGAGTGTGCCCAGGACAAAAGAACAGTGTTTCCTATACATATGGACCATATGTAGTCCAAATCTGCTTCTGAAACTGATACAAAGCACTGACCCTCTAACATCCAATGCTTGTCAGTTGAGATAAGAAACGTGTGAGCTTCGTGAACGATGTAGTTAGTTTGAGCAGAAAAGTGACTGCCCTTACCTGAATGGAATTCTTGCTTGTAGGAAGACTCAGAGCCTGGGATTTAACTCCATTTCTGAAGTAAAACACACAGCAGTGTAATCATCCATTGATCACACTATGCTTTAGAACAAGAAGCACGCTCCTGCTTTCTAGACTCTCAAAGACAGCAGGAAACGTGAGTGTGCTGAGAACAAAAGAACGGTGTTTCCTACACATATGGACCATATCTACTCCAACTCTTCTTCTGAAACTGATACAAAGCACTGGTCCTCTAACATTCAATGCTTGTCAGTTAAGATGAGAAACGTGTGAGCTTCATGAACGATGTAGTTCGTCTGAGCAGAAAAGTGACTGCCCTTACCTGAAACGAAATATTGCTTGTAGGAAGACTCAGAGCCTGGGATTTAACTCCATTTCTGAAGTGAAACACACAGCATAGTTCTCTTCCATGGATCACACTCTGCTTTAGAGCAAGAAGCATACTCTTGCTTTCTAGAGTCTCTAAGACAGCAGGAAACGTGAGTGTGCCCAGAACAAAAGAATGGTGTTTCCTACACATACGGACTATATGTACTCCAAATCTGCTTCTGAAACTGATAGAATGCACTGGTCCTCGAACATCCAATGCTTGTCAGTTAAGACGATAAACGTGTGAGGTTTGTGAATGATTTAGTTCCTTTGAACTGAAAAGTGACTGCCCTTACCTGAAACGAAGTCTTGCTTGTAGTAAGACACAGAGCCTGGGATTTAAGTCCATTTCTGAAGGGAAACACACAACATAGTTCTCATCCATGGATCACACTCTGCTTTAGAGTGAGAAGTACGCTCTTGCTTTCTAGAGTCTCTAACACAGCAGGAAACGTGAGTGTGCTGAGAATAAAAGAACGGTGTTTCCTACACATACGGACCATATCTAGTCCAACTCTTCTTCTGAAACTGATACAAAGTACTGGTCCTCTAACATCCAATGCTTGTCAGTTAAGATGAGAAACGTGTGAGCTTCATGAAAGATGTAGTTCGTTTGAGCAGAAAAGTGACTGCCCTTACCTGAAACGAAGTCTTGCTTGTAGGAAGACTCAGAGCCTGGGATTTAACTCCATTTCTGAAGTGAAACACACAGCATAGTTCTCATCCATGGATCACACTCTGCTTTAGAGCAAGAAGCACACTCTTGCTTTCTAGAGTCTCTAAGACAGCAGGAAACGTGAGTGTGCCCAGAACAAAAGAATGGTGTTTCCTACACATACGGACTATATGTAGTCCAAATCTGCTTCTGAAACTGATAGAATGCACTGGTCCTCGAACATCCAATGCTTGTCAGTTAAGATGAGAAACGTGTGAGCTTTGTGAATGATTTAGTTCCTTTGAACTGAAAAGTGACTGCCCTTACCTGAAACGAAGTCTTGCTTGTAGTAAGACACAGAGCCTGGGATTTAAGTCCATTTCTGAAGGGAAACACACAACATAGTTCTCATCCATGGATCACACTCTGCTTTAGAGCAAGAAGCACACTCTAGCTTTCTAGAGTCTCTAATACAGCAGGAAATCTGAGTGTGCCCAGGACAAAAGAACAGTGTTTCCTATACATATGGACCATATGTAGTCCAAATCTGCTTCTGAAACTGATACAAAGCACTGACCCTCTAACATCCAATGCTTGTCAGTTGAGATAAGAAACGTGTGAGCTTCGTGAACGATGTAGTTAGTTTGAGCAGAAAAGTGACTGCCCTTACCTGAATGGAATTCTTGCTTGTAGGAAGACTCAGAGCCTGGGATTTAACTCCATTTCTGAAGTAAAACACACAGCAGTGTAATCATCCATTGATCACACTATGCTTTAGAACAAGAAGCACGCTCCTGCTTTCTAGACTCTCAAAGACAGCAGGAAACGTGAGTGTGCTGAGAACAAAAGAACGGTGTTTCCTACACATATGGACCATATCTACTCCAACTCTTCTTCTGAAACTGATACAAAGCACTGGTCCTCTAACATCCAATGCTTGTCAGTTAAGATGAGAAATGTGTGAGCTTCGTGAACGATGTTGTTCCTTTGAGCAGAAAAGAGACTGCACTTACGTGAAACGAAGTCTTGCTTGTAGGGAGAGACAGAGCATGGGATTTAACTCCATTTCTGAAGTGAAACACACAGCATAGTCTCATCCATGGATCAAACTCTGTTTTAGAGCGAGAAGCACGCTCTTGCTTTCTTGAGTCTCTAAGGCAGCAGGAAACGTGAGTGTGCCCAGAACAAAAGATCGGTGTTTCCTACACATATGGACAATATGTAGTCCAAATCTGCTTCTGAAACTGATACAAAGCACTGACCCTCTAACATCCAATGCTTGTCAGTTAAGATGAGAAACGTGTGAGCTTCGTGAACAATGTAGTTCGTTTGAGCAGAAAACTGACTGCCCTTACCTGAAACGAAGTCTTGCTTTTAGGAAGACTCAGAGCCTGGGATTTAACTCCATTTCTGAAGTGAAACACACAGCAGGGTTCTCATCCATTGATCAAACTCTACGTTAGAACAAGAAGCACGCTCTTGCTTTCTAGAGTCTCTAAGGCAGCAGGAAACGTGAGTGTGCCCAGAACAAAAGATCGGTGTTTCCTACACATATGGAGAATATGTAGTCCAAATATGCTTCTGAAACTGATACAAAGCAATGGTCCTCTAAAATCCAATACTTGTCTGTTTAGATGAGAAACATATGAGCTCTGTGAATGATGTAGTTCGTTTGAGCTGAAAAGTGACTGCCCTTAAGTGAAACGAAGTCTTGCTTGTAGGAAGACATAGAGCCTGGGATTTAACTACATTTATGAAGGGAAACACACAGCATAGTTTTCATCCATGGATCACACTCTGTTTTAGATCGAGAAGCACGCTCTTGCTTTCTAGAATCTCTAATACAGCAGGAAATCTGAGTGTGCCCAGAACAAAAGAACGGTGTTTCCTACACATACGGACTATATGTAGTCCAAATCTTCATCTAAAACAGATAGAATGCACTGGTACTCTAACATCCAATGCTTGTCAGTTAAGATGAGAAACGTGTGAGCTTCGTGAAAGATGTAGTTCCTTTGAGCTGAAAAGTGACTGCCCTTACCAAAAACGAAGTCTTGCTTGTAGGAAGACACAGAGCATAGGATTTAAGTACATTTCTGAAGGGAAACACCCAGCATAGTTCTCATCCATGGATCACACTCTGCTTTAGAGCGAGAAGCACACTCTTGCTTTCTAGAATCTCTAATACAGCAGGAAATCTGAGTGTGCCCAGAACAAAAGATCGATGTTTTCTACACATATGGACCACATGTAGTCCAAATCTGCTTCTGAAACTGATACAAAGTACTGACCATCTAACATCCAATGGTTGTCAGTTAAGATGAGAAACGTGTGAGCATCGTGAACGATGTAGTTCGTTTGAGCAGAAAAGTGACTGCCCATACCTGAATTGAAGTCTTGCTTGTAGGAAGACTCAGAGCCTGGGATTTATCTCCATTTCTGAAGTAAAACACACAGCAGTGTAATCATCCATTGATCACACTCTGCTTTAGAACAAGAAGCACACTCTTGCTTTCTAGAGTCTCTAAGACAGGACGAAACGAGAGTTTGCTGAGAACAAAAGAACGGTGTTTCCTACACATACAGACATTATATAGTCCAACTCTGCTTCTGAAACTGATACAAAGAACTGGTCCTCTAGCATCCGATGCTTGTCTGTTAAGATGAGAAACGTGTGAGCTCAGTGAACGATGTAGTTCGTTTGAGCAGAAAAGTGACTGCTCTTACCTGAAACGAAGTCTTGCTTGTAGGAAGATACAGAGCTTGGGATTTAACACCATTTCTGAAGGGAAACACACAGCACATTTCTGATCCATGGATCACACTCTGCTTTAGAGCGAGAAGCACGCTCTTGCTATCTAGAGTCTCTAAGACAGCAGGAAACGTGAGTGTGCTGAGAACAAAAGAACGGTGTTTCCTACACATAAGGACCATATCTTGTCGAACTCTGCTTCTGAAACTGATACAAAGCACTGAACCTCGAACATCCAATGCTTGTCAGTTAAGATGAGAAACATGTGAGCTTCGTGAACGATGTAGTTAGTTTGAGCAGAAATGTCACTGCCTTTATCTGAATGGAAGTCTTGCTTGTAGGAAGACTCAGAGCCTGGGATTTAACTCCATTTCTGAAGGGAAACACACAGCATAGTTCTCATCCATGGATCACACTCTGCTTTAGAGCAAGAAGCACACTCTTGCTTTCTAGAGTCTCTAAGATAGCAGGAAACGTGAGTGTGCCCAGAACAAAAGAACAGTGTTTCCTACAAATATGGACTATATGTAGTCCAAATCTTCTTCTGAAACTGATAGAATGCACTGGTCCTCTAACATCCAATGCTTGTCAGTTAAGATGAGAAACGTGTGAGCTTTGTGAATGATGTAGTTCCTTTGAACTGAAAAGTGACTGCCCTTACCTGAAACGAAGTCTTGCTTGGAGGAAGACACAGAGCCTGGGATTTAAGTCCAATTCTGAAGGGAAACACACAACATAGTTCTCATCCATGGATCACACTCTGCTTTAGAGTGAGAAGTACGCTCTTGCTTTCTAGAGTCTCTAACACAGCAGGAAACGTGAGTGTGCTGATAATAAAAGAACGGTGTTTCCTACACATACGGACCATATCTAGTCCAACTCTTCTTCTGAAACTGATACAAAGTACTGGTCCTCTAACATCCAATGCTTGTCAGTTAAGATGAGAAACGTGTGAGCTTCATGAACGATGTAGTTCGTTTGAGCAGAAAAGTGACTGCCCTTACCTGAAACGAAGTCTTGCTTGTAGGAAGACTCAGAGCCTGGGATTTAACTCCATTTCTGAAGTGAAACACACAGCATAGTTCTCATCCATTGATCACATTCTGCTTTAGAGCAAGAAGCACACTCTTGCTTTCTAGAGTCTCTAAGACAGCAGGAAACGTGAGTGTGCCCAGAACAAAAGAATGGTGTTTCCTACACATACGGACTATATGTAGTCCAAATCTGCTTCTGAAACTGATAGAATGCACTGGTCCTCGAACATCCAATGCTTGTCAGTTAAGATGAGAAACGTGTGAGCTTTGTGAATGATTTAGTTCCTTTGAACTGAAAAGTGACTGCCCTTACCTGAAACGAAGTCTTGCTTGTAGTAAGACACAGAGCCTGGGATTTAAGTCCATTTCTGAAGGGAAACACACAACATAGTTCTCATCCATGGATCACACTCTGCTTTAGAGCAAGAAGCACACTCTAGCTTTCTAGAGTCTCTAATACAGCAGGAAATCTGAGTGTGCCCAGGACAAAAGAACAGTGTTTCCTATACATATGGACCATATGTAGTCCAAATCTGCTTCTGAAACTGATACAAAGCACTGACCCTCTAACATCCAATGCTTGTCAGTTAAGATGAGAAACGTGTGAGCTTCGTGAACGATGTTGTTCCTTTGAGCAGAAAAGAGACTGCACTTACGTGAAACGAAGTCTTGCTTGTAGGGAGAGACAGAGCATGGGATTTAACTCCATTTCTGAAGTGAAACACACAGCATAGTCTCATCCATGGATCAAACTCTGTTTTAGAGCGAGAAGCACGCTCTTGCTTTCTTGAGTCTCTAAGGCAGCAGGAAACGTGAGTGTGCCCAGAACAAAAGATCGGTGTTTCCTACACATATGGACAATATGTAGTCCAAATCTGCTTCTGAAACTGATACAAAGCTCTGACCCTCTAACATCCAATGTTTGTCAGTTAAGATGAGAAACGTGTGAGCTTCGTGAACAATGTAGTTCGTTTGAGCAGAAAACTGACTGCCCTTACTTGAATCGAAGTCTTGCTTGTAGGAAGAATCAGAGCCTGGGATTTAACTCCATTTCTGAAGTGAAACACACAGCAGGGTTCTCATCCATAGATCAAACTCTGCATTAGAACAAGAAGCACACTCTTGCTTTCTAGACTCTCAAAGACAGCAGGAAACGTGAGTGTGCTGAGAACAAAAGAACGGTGTTTCCTACACATAGGGACCATATCTAGTCCAACTCTGCTTCTGAAACTGATACAAAGCACTGGTCCTCTAACATCCAATGCTTGTCAGTTAAGATGAGAAACGTGTGAGCTTCGTGAACGATGTTGTTCCTTTGAGCAGAAAAGAGACTGCACTTACATGAAACGAAGTCTTGCTTGTAGTAAGACTCAGAGCTTGGGATTTAACTCCATTTCTGAAGTGAAACACACAGCATAGTCTCATCCATGGATCACACTCTGTTTTAGAGTGAGAAGCACGCTCTTGCTTTCTAGAGTCTCTAAGACAGCAGGAAACGTGAGTGTGCTGAGAACAAAAGAATGGTGTTTCCTACACATATGGACATTATATAGTCCAACTCTTCTTCTGAAATTGATACAAAGCACTGGTCCTCTAACATCCAATGCTTGTCAGTTAAGATGAGAAACGTGTGAGCAACGTGAACGATGTAGTTCGTTTGAGGAGAAAACTGACTGTCCTTACCTGAAACGAAGTCTTGCTTGTAGTAAGACTCAGAGCTTGGGATTTAACTCCATTTCTGAAGTGAAACACACAGCAGTGTTCTCATCCATTGATCACACTCTGCTTTAGAACAAGAAGCATGCTTTTGCTTTCTAGAGTCTTTAGGACAGCAGGAAACGTGAGTTTGCTGAGAACAAAAGAACGGTGTTTCCTACACATAAGGACCATATCTAGTCCAACTCTGCTTCTGAAACTGATACAAAGCACTGAAGCTCGAACATCCAATGCTTGTCAGTTAAGATGAGAAATGTGTGAGCTTCGTGAACGATGTAGATACTTTTAGCAGAAATGTCACTGCCTTTATCTGAATGGAAGTCTTGCTTGTAGGAAGACTCAGAGCCTAGGATTTAACTCCATTTCTGAAGTAAAACACATAGCATAGTTCTCATCCATGGATCACTCTCTGCTTTAGAGTGAGAAGTACGCTCTTGTTTCTAGAATCTCTAACACAGCAGGAAACGTCAGTGTGCTGAGAATAAAAGAACGGTGTTTCCTACACATACAGACCATATCTAGTCCAACTCTTCTTCTGAAACTGATACAAAGCACGGGTCCTCTAACATCCAATGCTTGTCAGTTAAGATGAGAAACGTGTGAGCTTCATGAACGATGTAGTTCGTTTGAGCAGAAAAGTGACTGCCCTTACCTGAAACGAAGTCTTGCTTGTAGGAAGACTCAGAGCCTGGGATTTAACTCCATTTCTGAAGTGAAACACACAGCATGGTTCTCATCCATGGATCACACTCTGCTTTAGAGCAAGAAGCACACTCTTGCTTTCTAGAGTCTCTAAGACAGCAGGAAACGTGAGTTTGCTGAGAACAAAAGAACGGTGTTTCCTACACATACGGACCATATCTAGTCCAACTCTGCTTCTGAAACTGATACAAAGCACTGGTCCTCTAACATCCAATGCTTGTCTGTTTACATGAGAAACATGTGAGCTCTGTGAAAGATGTAGTTCATTTGAGCTGAAAAGTGACTGCCCTTAAGTGAAACGAAGTCTTGCTTGTAGGAAGACATAGAGCCTGGGATTTAACTACATTTATGAAGGGAAACACACAGCATAGTTTTCATCCATGGATCACACTCTGCTTTAGAGCGAGAAGCACGCCCTTGCTTTCTAGAATCTCTAATACAGCAGGAAATCTGAGTGTGCCCAGAACAAAAGAACGGTGTTTCCTACACATACGGACTATATGTAGTCCAAATCTTCATCTAAAACAGATAGAATGCACTGGTACTCTAACATCCAATGCTTGTCAGTTAAGATGAGAAACGTGTGAGCTTCGTGAAAGATGTAGTTCCTTTGAGCTGAAAAGTGACTGCCCTTACCAAAAACGAAGTCTTGCTTGTAGGAAGACACAGAGCATAGGATTTAAGTACATTTCTGAAGGGAAACACACAGCATAGTTCTCATCCATGGATCACACTCTGCTTTAGAGCGAGAAGCACACTCTTGCTTTCTAGAATCTCTAATACAGCAGGAAATCTGAGTGTGCCCAGAACAAAAGATCGATGTTTTCTACACATATGGACCACATGTAGTCCAAATCTGCTTCTGAAACTGATACAAAGTACTGACCATCTAACATCCAATGGTTGTCAGTTAAGATGAGAAACGTGTGAGCATCGTGAACGATGTAGTTCGTTTAGGCAGAAAAGTGACTGCCCATACCTGAATTGAAGTCTTGCTTGTAGGAAGACTCAGAGCCTGGGATTTATCTCCATTTCTGAAGTAAAACACACAGCAGTGTAATCATCCATTGATCACACTCTGCTTTAGAACAAGAAGCACACTCTTGCTTTCTAGAGTCTCTAAGACAGGACGAAACGAGAGTTTGCTGAGAACAAAAGAACGGTGTTTCCTACACATACAGACATTATATAGTCCAACTCTGCTTCTGAAACTGATACAAAGCACTGGTCCTCTAACATCCAATGCTTGTCTGTTAAGATGAGAAACGTGTGAGCTCAGTGAACGATGTAGTTCGTTTGAGCAGAAAAGTGACTGCTCTTACCTGAAACGAAGTCTTGCTTGTAGGAAGATACAAAGCTTGGGATTTAACACCATTTCTGAAGGGAAACACACAGCACAGTTCTGATCCATGGATCACACTCTGCTTTAGAGCGAGAAGCACGCTCTTGCTTTCTAGAGTCTCTAAGACAGCAGGAAACGTGAGTGTGCTGAGAACAAAAGAATGGAGTTTCCTACACATATGGACATTATATAGTCCAACTCTTCTTCTGAAATTGATACAAAGCACTGGTCCTCTAACCTCCAATGCTTGTCAGTTAAGATGAGAAACGTGTGAGCAACGTGAACGATGTAGTTCGTTTGAGGAGAAAACTGACTGCCCTTACCTGAAACGAAGTCTTGCTTGTAGTAAGACTCAGAGCCTGGGATTTAACTCCATTTCTGAAGTGAAACACACAGCAGTGTTCTCATCCATTTGTCACACTCTGCTTTAGAACAAGAAGCATGCTTTTTCTTTCTAGAGTCTTTAAGACAGCAAGAAACGTGAGTTTCCTGAGAACAAAAGAACGGTGTTTCCTACACATAAGGACCATATCTTGTCGAACTCTGCTTCTGAAACTGATACAAAGCACTGAACCTCGAACATCCGATGCTTGTCAGTTAAGATGAGAAACATGTGAGCTTCGTGAACGATGTAGTTAGTTTGAGCAGAAATGTCACTGCCTTTATCTGAATGGAAGTCTTGCTTGTAGGAAGACTCAGAGCCTGGGATTTAACTCCATTTCTGAAGTGAAACACACAGCATAGTCTCATCCATGGATCACACTCTGTTTTAGAGCGAGAAGCACGCTCTTGCTTTCTAGAGTCTCTAAGGCAGCAGGAAACGTGAATGTGCCCAGAACAAAAGATCGGTGTTTCCTACACATATGGACAATATGTAGTCCAAATCTGCTTCTGAAATTGATACAAAGCACTGACCCTCTAACATCCAATGCTTGTCAGTTAAGATGAGAAACGTGTGAGCTACGTGAACAATGTAGTTCGTTTGAGCAGAAAACTGACTGCCCTTATCTGAAACGAAGTCTTGCTTGTAGGAAGACTCAGAGCCTGGGATTTAACTCCATTTCTGAAGTGAAACACATAGCAGTGTTCTCATCCATTGATCATACTCTGCTTTAGAACAAGAAGCATGCTTTTGCTTTCTAGATTCTTTAAGACAGCAGGAAACGTGAGTTTGCTGAGAACAAAAGAACGGTGTTTCCTACACATAAGGACCATATCTAGTCGAACTCTGCTTCTGAAACTGATACAAAGCACTGAACCTCGAACATCCAATGCTTGTCAGTTAAGATGAGAAACGTGTGAGCTTCATGAACGATGTAGTTCGTTTGAGCAGAAAAGTGACTGCCCTTACCTGAAACGAAATCTTGCTTGTAGGAAGACTCAGAGCCTGGGATTTAACTCCATTTCTGAAGTGAAACACATAGCATAGTTCTCTTCCATGGATCACACTCTGCTTTAGAGCAAGAAGCACACTCTTGCTTTCTAGAGTCTCTAAGACAGCAGGAAACGTGAGTGTGCCCAGAGCAAAAAAATGGTGTTTCCTACACATATGGACTATATGTAGTCCAAATCTGCTTCTGAAACTGATAGAATGCACTGGTCCTCGAACATCCAATGCTTGTCAGTTAAGATGAGAAACGTGTGAGCTTTGTGAATGATTTAGTTCCTTTGAACTGAAAAGTGACTGCCCTTACCTGAAACGAAGTCTTGCTTGTAGTAAGACACAGAGCCTGGGATTTAAGTCCATTTCTGAAGGGAAACACACAACATAGTTCTCATCCATGGATCACACTCTGCTTTAGAGCAAGAATCACACTCTAGCTTTCTAGAGTCTCTAATACAGCAGGAAATCTGAGTGTGCCCAGGACAAAAGAACAGTGTTTCCTATACATATGGACCATATGTAGTCCAAATCTGCTTCTGAAACTGATACAAAGCACTGACCCTCTAACATCCAATGCTTGTCAGTTGAGATAAGAAACGTGTGAGCTTCGTGAACGATGTAGTTAGTTTGAGCAGAAAAGTGACTGCCCTTACATGAATGGAATTCTTGCTTGTAGGAAAACTCAGAGCCTGGGATTTAACTCCATTTCTGAAGTAAAACACACAGCAGTGTAATCATCCATTGATCACACTATGCTTTAGAACAAGAAGCACGCTCCTGCTTTCTAGACTCTCAAAGACAGCAGGAAACGTGAGTGTGCTGAGAACAAAAGAACGGTGTTTCCTACACATATGGACCATATCTACTCCAACTCTTCTTCTGAAACTGATACAAAGCACTGGTCCTCTAACATCCAATGCTTGTCAGTTAAGATTAGAAACGTGTGAGCTTCGTGAACGATGTTGTTCCTTTGAGCAGAAAAGAGACTGCACTTACGTGAAACGAAGTCTTGCTTGTAGGGAGACACAGAGCATGGGATTTAACTCCATTTCTGAAGTGAAACACACAGCATAGTCTCATCCATGGATCAAACTCTGTTTTAGAGCGAGAAGCACGCTCTTGCTTTCTTGAGTCTCTAAGGCAGCAGGAAACGTGAGTGTGCCCAGAACAAAAGATCGGTGTTTCCTACACATATGGACAATATGTAGTCCAAATCTGCTTCTGAAACTGATACAAAGCTCTTACCCTCTAACATCCAATGTTTGTCAGTTAAGATGAGAAACGTGTGAGCTTCGTGAACAATGTAGTTCGTTTGAGCAGAAAACTGACTGCCCTTACTTGAAACGAAGTCTTGCTTGTAGGAAGACTCAGAGCCTGGGATTTAACTCCATTTCTGAAGTGAAACACACAGCAGGGTTCTCATCCATAGATCAAACTCTGCGTTAGAACAAGAAGCACGCTCTTGCTTTCTAGACTCTCAAAGACAGCAGGAAACGTGAGTGTGCTGAGAACAAAAGAACGGTGTTTCCTACACATAGGGACCATATCTAGTCCAACTCTGCTTCTGAAACTGATACAAAGCACTGGTCCTCTAACATCCAATGCTTGTCAGTTAAGATGAGAAACGTGTGAGCTTCGTGAACGATGTTGTTCCTTTGAGCAGAAAAGAGACTGCACTTACCTGAAACGAAGTCTTGCTTGTAGGGAGACACAGAGCATGGGATTTAACTCCATTTCTGAAGTGAAACACACAGCATAGTCTCATCCATGGATCACACTCTGTTTTAGAGCGAGAAGCACGCTCTTGCTTTCTAGAGTCTCTAAGACAGCAGGAAACGTGAGTGTGCTGAGAACAAATGAATGGTGTTTCCTACACATAAGGACCATATCTAGTCGAACTCTGCTTCTGAAACTGATACAAAGCACTGAACCTCGAACATCCAATGCTTGTCAGTTAAGATGAGAAACGTGTGAGCTTCATGAACGATGTAGTTCGTTTGAGCAGAAAAGTGACTGCCCTTACCTGAAACGAAATCTTGCTTGTAGGAAGACTCAGAGCCTGGGATTTAACTCCATTTCTGAAGTGAAACACACAGCATAGTTCGCTTCCATGGATCACACTCTGCTTTAGAGCAAGAAGCACACTCTTGCTTTCTAGAGTCTCTAAGACAGCAGGAAACGTGAGTGTGCCCAGAACAAAAGAATGGTGTTTCCTACACATACGGACTATATGTACTCCAAATCTGCTTCTGAAACTGATAGAATGCACTGGTCCTCGAACATCCAATGCTTGTCAGTTAAGATGAGAAACGTGTGAGCTTTGTGAATGATTTAGTTCCTTTGAACTGAAAAGTGACTGCCCTTACCTGAAACGAAGTCTTGCTTGTAGTAAGACACAGAGCCTGGGATTTAAGTCCATTTCTGAAGGGAAACACACAACATAGTTCTCATCCATGGATCACACTCTGCTTTAGAGTGAGAAGTACGCTCTTGCTTTCTAAAGTCTCTAACACAGCAGGAAACGTGAGTGTGCTGATAATAAAAGAACGGTGTTTCCTACACATACGGACCATATCTAGTCCAACTCTTCTTCTGAAACTGATACAAAGTACTGGTCCTCTAACATCCAATGCTTGTCAGTTAAGATGAGAAACGTGTGAGCTTCATGAACGATGTAGTTCGTTTGAGCAGAAAAGTGACTGCCCTTACCTGAAACGAAGTCTTGCTTGTAGGAAGACTCAGAGCCTGGGATTTAACTCCATTTCTGAAGTGAAACACACAGCATAGTTCTCATCCATTGATCACACTCTGCTTTAGAGCAAGAAGCACACTCTTGCTTTCTAGAGTCTCTAAGACAGCAGGAAACGTGAGTGTGCCCAGAACAAAAGAATGGTGTTTCCTACACATACGGACTATATGTAGTCCAAATCTGCTTCTGAAACTGATAGAATGCACTGGTCCTCGAACATCCAATGCTTGTCAGTTAAGATGAGAAACGTGTGAGCTTTGTGAATGATTTAGTTCCTTTGAACTGAAAAGTGACTGCCCTTACCTGAAACGAAGTCTTGCTTGTAGTAAGACACAGAGCCTGGGATTTAAGTCCATTTCTGAAGGGAAACACACAACATAGTTCTCATCCATGGATCACACTCTGCTTTAGAGCAAGAAGCACACTCTAGCTTTCTAGAGTCTCTAATACAGCAGGAAATCTGAGTGTGCCCAGGACAAAAGAACAGTGTTTCCTATACATATGGACCATATGTAGTCCAAATCTGCTTCTGAAACTGATACAAAGCACTACCCTCTAACATCCAATGCTTGTCAGTTAAGATGAGAAACGTGTGAGCTTCGTGAACGATGTTGTTCCTTTGAGCAGAAAAAGACTGCACTTACGTGAAACGAAGTCTTGCTTGTAGGGAGAGACAGAGCATGGGATTTAACTCCATTTCTGAAGTGAAACACACAGCATAGTCTCATCCATGGATCAAACTCTGTTTTAGAGCGAGAAGCACGCTCTTGCTTTCTTGAGTCTCTAAGGCAGCAGGAAACGTGAGTGTGCCCAGAACAAAAGATCGGTGTTTCCTACACATATGGACAATATGTAGTCCAAATCTGCTTCTGAAACTGATACAAAGCTCTGACCCTCTAACATCCAATGTTTGTCAGTTAAGATGAGAAACGTGTGAGCTTCGTGAACAATGTAGTTCGTTTGAGCAGAAAACTGACTGCCCTTACTTGAAACGAAGTCTTGCTTGTAGGAAGACTCAGAGCCTGGGATTTAACTCCATTTCTGAAGTGAAACACACAGCAGGGTTCTCATCCATAGATCAAACTCTGCGTTAGAACAAGAAGCACGCTCTTGCTTTCTAGACTCTCAAAGACAGCAGGAAACGTGAGTGTGCTGAGAACAAAAGAACGGTGTTTCCTACACATAGGGACCATATCTAGTCCAACTCTGCTTCTGAAACTGATACAAAGCACTGGTCCTCTAACATCCAATGCTTGTCAGTTAAGATGAGAAACGTGTGAGCTTCGTGAACGATGTTGTTCCTTTGAGCAGAAAAGAGACTGCACTTACGTGAAACGAAGTCTTGCTTGTAGGGAGACACAGAGCATGGGATTTAACTCCATTTCTGAAGTGAAACACACAGCATAGTCTCATCCATGGATCAAACTCTGTTTTAGAGCGAGAAGCACGCTCTTGCTTTCTTGAGTCTCTAAGGCAGCAGGAAACGTGAGTGTGCCCAGAACAAAAGATCGGTGTTTCCTACACATATGGACAATATGTAGTCCAAATCTGCTTCTGAAACTGATACAAAGCTCTTACCCTCTAACATCCAATATTTGTCAGTTAAGATGAGAAACGTGTGAGCTTCGTGAACAATGTAGTTCGTTTGAGCAGAAAACTGACTGCCCTTACTTGAAACGAAGTCTTGCTTGTAGGAAGACTCAGAGCCTGGGATTTAACTCCATTTCTGAAGTGAAACACACAGCAGGGTTCTCATCCATAGATCAAACTCTGCGTTAGAACAAGAAGCACGCTCTTGCTTTCTAGACTCTCAAAGACAGCAGGAAACGTGAGTGTGCTGAGAACAAAAGAACGGTGTTTCCTACACATAGGGACCATATCTAGTCCAACTCTGCTTCTGAAACTGATACAAAGCACTGGTCCTCTAACATCCAATGCTTGTCAGTTAAGATGAGAAACGTGTAAGCTTCGTGAACGATGTTGTTCCTTTGAGCAGAAAAGAGACTGCACTTACCTGAAACGAAGTCTTGCTTGTAGGGAGACACAGAGCATGGGATTTAACTCCATTTCTGAAGTGAAACACACAGCATAGTCTCATCCATGGATCACACTCTGTTTTAGAGCGAGAAGCACGCTCTTGCTTTCTAGAGTCTCTAAGACAGCAGGAAACGTGAGTGTGCTGAGAACAAAAGAATGGTGTTTCCTACACATAAGGACCATATCTAGTCGAACTCTGCTTCTGAAACTGATACAAAGCACTGAACCTCGAACATCCAATGCTTGTCAGTTAAGATGAGAAACGTGTGAGCTTCATGAACGATGTAGTTCGTTTGAGCAGAAAAGTGACTGCCCTTACCTGAAACGAAATCTTGCTTGTAGGAAGACTCAGAGCCTGGGATTTAACTCCATTTCTGAAGTGAAACACACAGCATAGTTCGCTTCCATGGATCACACTCTGCTTTAGAGCAAGAAGCACACTCTTGCTTTCTAGAGTCTCTAAGACAGCAGGAAACGTGAGTGTGCCCAGAACAAAAGAATGGTGTTTCCTACACATACGGACTATATGTACTCCAAATCTGCTTCTGAAACTGATAGAATGCACTGGTCCTCGAACATCCAATGCTTGTCAGTTAAGATGAGAAACGTGTGAGCTTTGTGAATGATTTAGTTCCTTTGAACTGAAAAGGGACTGCCCTTACCTGAAACGAAGTCTTGCTTGTAGTAAGACACAGAGCCTGGGATTTAAGTCCATTTCTGAAGGGAAACACACAACATAGTTCTCATCCATGGATCACACTCTGCTTTAGAGTGAGAAGTACGCTCTTGCTTTCTAGAGTCTCTAACACAGCAGGAAACGTGAGTGTGCTGATAATAAAAGAACGGTGTTTCCTACACATACGGACCATATCTAGTCCAACTCTTCTTCTGAAACTGATACAAAGTACTGGTCCTCTAACATCCAATGCTTGTCAGTTAAGATGAGAAACGTGTGAGCTTCATGAACGATGTAGTTCGTTTGAGCAGAAAAGTGACTGCCCTTACCTGAAACGAAGTCTTGCTTGTAGGAAGACTCAGAGCCTGGGATTTAACTCCATTTCTGAAGTGAAACACACAGCATAGTTCTCATCCATTGATCACACTCTGCTTTAGAGCAAGAAGCACACTCTTGCTTTCTAGAGTCTCTAAGACAGCAGGAAACGTGAGTGTGCCCAGAACAAAAGAATGGTGTTTCCTACACATACGGACTATATGTAGTCCAAATCTGCTTCTGAAACTGATAGAATGCACTGGTCCTCGAACATCCAATGCTTGTCAGTTAAGATGAGAAATGTGTGAGCTTTGTGAATGATTTAGTTCCTTTGAACTGAAAAGTGACTGCCCTTACCTGAAAAGAAGTCTTGCTTGTAGTAAGACACAGAGCCTGGGATTTAAGTCCATTTCTGAAGGGAAACACACAACATAGTTCTCATCCATGGATCACACTCTGCTTTAGAGCAAGAAGCACACTCTAGCTTTCTAGAGTCTCTAATACAGCAGGAAATCTGAGTGTGCCCAGGACAAAAGAACAGTGTTTCCTATACATATGGACCATATGTAGTCCAAATCTGCTTCTGAAACTGATACAAAGCACTGACCCTCTAACATCCAATGCTTGTCAGTTAAGATGAGAAACGTGTGAGCTTCGTGAACGATGTTGTTCCTTTGAGCAGAAAAGAGACTGCACTTACGTGAAACGAAGTCTTGCTTGTAGGGAGAGACAGAGCATGGGATTTAACTCCATTTCTGAAGTGAAACACACAGCATAGTCTCATCCATGGATCAAACTCTGTTTTAGAGCGAGAAGCACGCTCTTGCTTTCTTGAGTCTCTAAGGCAGCAGGAAACGTGAGTGTGCCCAGAACAAAAGATCGGTGTTTCCTACACATATGGACAATATGTAGTCCAAATCTGCTTCTGAAACTTATACAAAGCTCTGACCCTCTAACATCCAATGTTTGTCAGTTAAGATGAGAAACGTGTGAGCTTCGTGAACAATGTAGTTCGTTTGAGCAGAAAACTGACTGCCCTTACTTGAAACGAAGTCTTGCTTGTAGGAAGACTCAGAGCCTGGGATTTAACTCCATTTCTGAAGTGAAACACACAGCAGGGTTCTCATCCATAGATCAAACTCTGCGTTAGAACAAGAAGCACGCTCTTGCTTTCTAGACTCTCAAAGACAGCAGGAAACGTGAGTGTGCTGAGAACAAAAGAACGGTGTTTCCTACACATAGGGACCATATCTAGTCCAACTCTGCTTCTGAAACTGATACAAAGCACTGGTCCTCTAACATCCAATGCTTGTCAGTTAAGATGAGAAACGTGTGAGCTTCGTGAACGATGTTGTTCCTTTGAGCAGAAAAGAGACTGCACTTACCTGAAACGAAGTCTTGCTTGTAGTAAGACTCAGAGCTTGGGATTTAACTCCATTTCTGAAGTGAAACACACAGCATAGTCTCATCCATGGATCACACTCTGTTTTAGAGCGAGAAGCACGCTCTTGCTTTCTAGAGTCTCTAAGACAGCAGGAAACGTGAGTGTGCTGAGAACAAAAGAATGGTGTTTCCTACACATATGGACATTATATAGTCCAACTCTTCTTCTGAAATTGATACAAAGCACTGGTCCTCTAACATCCAATGCTTGTCAGTTAAGATGAGAAACGTGTGAGCAACGTGAACGATGTAGTTCGTTTGAGGAGAAAACTGACTGTCCTTACCTGAAACGAAGTCTTGCTTGTAGTAAGACTCAGAGCTTGGGATTTAACTCCATTTCTGAAGTGAAACACACAGCAGTGTTCTCATCCATTGATCACACTCTGCTTTAGAACAAGAAGCATGCTTTTGCTTTCTAGAGTCTTTAGGACAGCAGGAAACGTGAGTTTGCTGAGAAGAAAAGAACGGTGTTTCCTACACATTAGGACCATATCTAGTCCAACTCTGCTTCTGAAACTGATACAAAGCACTGAAGCTCGAACATCCAATGCTTGTCAGTTAAGATGAGAAATGTGTGAGCTTCGTGAACGATGTAGATACTTTTAGCAGAAATGTCACTGCCTTTATCTGAATGGAAGTCTTGCTTGTAGGAAGACTCAGAGCCTAGGATTTAACTCCATTTCTGAAGTAAAACACATAGCATAGTTCTCATCCATGGATCACTCTCTGCTTTAGAGTGAGAAGTACGCTCTTGTTTCTAGAGTCTCTAACACAGCAGGAAACGTCAGTGTGCTGAGAATAAAAGAACGGTGTTTCCTACACATACGGACCATATCTAGTCCAACTCTTCTTCTGAAACTGATACAAAGCACGGGTCCTCTAACATCCAATGCTTGTCAGTTAAGATGAGAAACGTGTGAGCTTCATGAACGATGTAGTTCGTTTGAGCAGAAAAGTGACTGCCCTTACCTGAAACGAAGTCTTGCTTGTAGGAAGACTCAGAGCCTGGGATTTAACTCCATTTCTGAAGTGAAACACACAGCATAGTTCTCATCCATGGATCACACTCTGCTTTAGAGCAAGAAGCACACTCTTGCTTTCTAGAGTCTCTAAGACTGCAGGAAACGTGAGTTTGCTGAGAACAAAAGAACGGTGTTTCCTACACATACGGACCATATCTAGTCCAACTCTGCTTCTGAAACTGATACAAAGCACTGGTCCTCTAACATCCAATGCTTGTCTGTTTACATGAGAAACATGTGGGCTCTGTGAAAGATGTAGTTCGTTTGAGCTGAAAAGTGACTGCCCTTAAGTGAAACGAAGTCTTGCTTGTAGGAAGACATAGAGCCTGGGATTTAACTACATTTATGAAGGGAAACACACAGCATAGTTTTCATCCATGGATCACACTCTGCTTTAGAGCGAGAAGCACGCCCTTGCTTTCTAGAATCTCTAATACAGCAGGAAATCTGAGTGTGCCCAGAACAAAAGAACGGTGTTTCCTACACATACGGACTATATGTAGTCCAAATCTTCATCTAAAACAGATAGAATGCACTGGTACTCTAACATCCAATGCTTGTCAGTTAAGATGAGAAACGTGTGAGCTTCGTGAAAGATGTAGTTCCTTTGAGCTGAAAAGTGACTGCCCTTACCAAAAACGAAGTCTTGCTTGTAGGAAGACACAGAGCATAGGATTTAAGTACATTTCTGAAGGGAAACACACAGCATAGTTCTCATCCATGGATCACACTCTGCTTTAGAGCGAGAAGCACACTCTTGCTTTCTAGAATCTCTAATACAGCAGGAAATCTGAGTGTGCCCAGAACAAAAGATCGATGTTTTCTACACATATGGACCACATGTAGTCCAAATCTGCTTCTGAAACTGATACAAAGTACTGACCATCTAACATCCAATGGTTGTCAGTTAAGATGAGAAACGTGTGAGCATCGTGAACGATGTAGTTCGTTTAGGCAGAAAAGTGACTGCCCATACCTGAATTGAAGTCTTGCTTGTAGGAAGACTCAGAGCCTGGGATTTATCTCCATTTCTGAAGTAAAACACACAGCAGTGTAATCATCCATTGATCACACTCTGCTTTAGAACAAGAAGCACACTCTTGCTTTCTAGAGTCTCTAAGACAGGACGAAACGAGAGTTTGCTGAGAACAAAAGAACGGTGTTTCCTACACATACAGACATTATATAGTCCAACTCTGCTTCTGAAACTGATACAAAGCACTGGTCCTCTAACATCCAATGCTTGTCTGTTAAGATGAGAAACGTGTGAGCTCAGTGAACGATGTAGTTCGTTTGAGCAGAAAAGTGACTGCTCTTACCTGAAACGAAGTCTTGCTTGTAGGAAGATACAAAGCTTGGGATTTAACACCATTTCTGAAGGGAAACACACAGCACAGTTCTGATCCATGGATCACACTCTGCTTTAGAGCGAGAAGCACGCTCTTGCTTTCTAGAGTCTCTAAGACAGCAGGAAACGTGAGTGTGCTGAGAACAAAAGAATGGAGTTTCCTACACATATGGACATTATATAGTCCAACTCTTCTTCTGAAATTGATACAAAGCACTGGTCCTCTAACCTCCAATGCTTGTCAGTTAAGATGAGAAACGTGTGAGCAACGTGAACGATGTAGTTCGTTTGAGGAGAAAACTGACTGCCCTTACCTGAAACGAAGTCTTGCTTGTAGTAAGACTCAGAGCCTGGGATTTAACTCCATTTCTGAAGTGAAACACACAGCAGTGTTCTCATCCATTTGTCACACTCTGCTTTAGAACAAGAAGCATGCTTTTTCTTTCTAGAGTCTTTAAGACAGCAAGAAACGTGAGTTTCCTGAGAACAAAAGAACGGTGTTTCCTACACATAAGGACCATATCTTGTCGAACTCTGCTTCTGAAACTGATACAAAGCACTGAACCTCGAACATCCGATGCTTGTCAGTTAAGATGAGAAACATGTGAGCTTCGTGAACGATGTAGTTAGTTTGAGCAGAAATGTCACTGCCTTTATCTGAATGGAAGTCTTGCTTGTAGGAAGACTCAGAGCCTGGGATTTAACTCCATTTCTGAAGTGAAACACACAGCATAGTTCTCATCCATGGATCACACTCTGCTTTAGAGCAAGAAGCACACTCTTGCTTTCTAGAGTCTCTAAGACAGCAGGAAACGTGAGTGTGCCCAGAACAAAAGAACGGTGTTTCCTACACATATGGACTATATGTAGTCCAAATCTTCTTCTGAAACTGATAGAATGCACTGGTCCTCTAACATCCAATGCTTGTCAGTTAAGATGAGAAACGTGTGAGCTTTGTGAATGATGTAGTTCCTTTGAACTGAAAAGTGACTGCCCTTACCTGAAACGAAGTCTTGCTTGTAGGAAGACACAGAGCCTGGGATTTAAGTCCAATTCTGAAGGGAAACACACAACATAGTTCTCATCCATGGATCACACTCTGCTTTAGAGCAAGAAGCACACTCTAGCTTTCTAGAGTCTCTAATACAGCAGGAAATCTGACTGTGCCCAGGACAAAAGAACGGTGTTTCCTATACATATGGACCATATGTAGTCCAAATCTGCTTCTGAAACTGATACAAAGCACTGACCCTCTAACATCCAATGCTTGTCAGTTAAGATGAGAAACGTGTGAGCTTCGTGAACGATGTAGTTCGTTTGAGCAGAAATGTCACTGCCTTTATCTGAATGGAAGTCTTGCTTGTAGGAAGACTCAGAGCCTGGGATTTAACTCCATTTCTGAAGTGAAACACACAGCATAGTCTCATCCATGGATCACACTCTGTTTTAGAGCGAGAAGCACGCTCTTGCTTTCTAGACTCTCAAAGACAGCAGGAAACGTGAGTGTGCTGAGAACAAAAGAACGGTGTTTCCTACACATAGGGACCATATCTAGTCCAACTCTGCTTCTGAAACTGATACAAAGCACTGGTCCTCTAACATCCAATGCTTGTCAGTTAAGATGAGAAACGTGTGAGCTTCGTGAACGATGTTGTTCCTTTGAGCAGAAAAGAGACTGCACTTACGTGAAACGAAGTCTTGCTTGTAGGGAGACACAGAGCATGGGATTTAACTCCATTTCTGAAGTGAAACACACAGCATAGTCTCATCCATGGATCAAACTCTGTTTTAGAGCGAGAAGCACGCTCTTGCTTTCTTGAGTCTCTAAGGCAGCAGGAAACGTGAGTGTGCCCAGAACAAAAGATCGGTGTTTCCTACACATATGGACAATATGTAGTCCAAATCTGCTTCTGAAACTGATACAAAGCTCTTACCCTCTAACATCCAATATTTGTCAGTTAAGATGAGAAACGTGTGAGCTTCGTGAACAATGTAGTTCGTTTGAGCAGAAAACTGACTGCCCTTACTTGAAACGAAGTCTTGCTTGTAGGAAGACTCAGAGCCTGGGATTTAACTCCATTTCTGAAGTGAAACACACAGCAGGGTTCTCATCCATAGATCAAACTCTGCGTTAGAACAAGAAGCACGCTCTTGCTTTCTAGACTCTCAAAGACAGCAGGAAACGTGAGTGTGCTGAGAACAAAAGAACGGTGTTTCCTACACATAGGGACCATATCTAGTCCAACTCTGCTTCTGAAACTGATACAAAGCACTGGTCCTCTAACATCCAATGCTTGTCAGTTAAGATGAGAAACGTGTAAGCTTCGTGAACGATGTTGTTCCTTTGAGCAGAAAAGAGACTGCACTTACCTGAAACGAAGTCTTGCTTGTAGGGAGACACAGAGCATGGGATTTAACTCCATTTCTGAAGTGAAACACACAGCATAGTCTCATCCATGGATCACACTCTGTTTTAGAGCGAGAAGCACGCTCTTGCTTTCTAGAGTCTCTAAGACAGCAGGAAACGTGAGTGTGCTGAGAACAAAAGAATGGTGTTTCCTACACATAAGGACCATATCTAGTCGAACTCTGCTTCTGAAACTGATACAAAGCACTGAACCTCGAACATCCAATGCTTGTCAGTTAAGATGAGAAACGTGTGAGCTTCATGAACGATGTAGTTCGTTTGAGCAGAAAAGTGACTGCCCTTACCTGAAACGAAATCTTGCTTGTAGGAAGACTCAGAGCCTGGGATTTAACTCCATTTCTGAAGTGAAACACACAGCATAGTTCGCTTCCATGGATCACACTCTGCTTTAGAGCAAGAAGCACACTCTTGCTTTCTAGAGTCTCTAAGACAGCAGGAAACGTGAGTGTGCCCAGAACAAAAGAATGGTGTTTCCTACACATACGGACTATATGTACTCCAAATCTGCTTCTGAAACTGATAGAATGCACTGGTCCTCGAACATCCAATGCTTGTCAGTTAAGATGAGAAACGTGTGAGCTTTGTGAATGATTTAGTTCCTTTGAACTGAAAAGTGACTGCCCTTACCTGAAACGAAGTCTTGCTTGTAGTAAGACACAGAGCCTGGGATTTAAGTCCATTTCTGAAGGGAAACACACAACATAGTTCTCATCCATGGATCACACTCTGCTTTAGAGTGAGAAGTACGCTCTTGCTTTCTAGAGTCTCTAACACAGCAGGAAACGTGAGTGTGCTGATAATAAAAGAACGGTGTTTCCTACACATACGGACCATATCTAGTCCAACTCTTCTTCTGAAACTGATACAAAGTACTGGTCCTCTAACATCCAATGCTTGTCAGTTAAGATGAGAAACGTGTGAGCTTCATGAACGATGTAGTTCGTTTGAGCAGAAAAGTGACTGCCCTTACCTGAAACGAAGTCTTGCTTGTAGGAAGACTCAGAGCCTGGGATTTAACTCCATTTCTGAAGTGAAACACACAGCATAGTTCTCATCCATTGATCACACTCTGCTTTAGAGCAAGAAGCACACTCTTGCTTTCTAGAGTCTCTAAGACAGCAGGAAACGTGAGTGTGCCCAGAACAAAAGAATGGTGTTTCCTACACATACGGACTATATGTAGTCCAAATCTGCTTCTGAAACTGATAGAATGCACTGGTCCTCGAACATCCAATGCTTGTCAGTTAAGATGAGAAATGTGTGAGCTTTGTGAATGATTTAGTTCCTTTGAACTGAAAAGTGACTGCCCTTACCTGAAAAGAAGTCTTGCTTGTAGTAAGACACAGAGCCTGGGATTTAAGTCCATTTCTGAAGGGAAACACACAACATAGTTCTCATCCATGGATCACACTCTGCTTTAGAGCAAGAAGCACACTCTAGCTTTCTAGAGTCTCTAATACAGCAGGAAATCTGAGTGTGCCCAGGACAAAAGAACAGTGTTTCCTATACATATGGACCATATGTAGTCCAAATCTGCTTCTGAAACTGATACAAAGCACTGACCCTCTAACATCCAATGCTTGTCAGTTAAGATGAGAAACGTGTGAGCTTCGTGAACGATGTTGTTCCTTTGAGCAGAAAAGAGACTGCACTTACGTGAAACGAAGTCTTGCTTGTAGGGAGAGACAGAGCATGGTATTTAACTCCATTTCTGAAGTGAAACACACAGCATAGTCTCATCCATGGATCAAACTCTGTTTTAGAGCGAGAAGCACGCTCTTGCTTTCTTGAGTCTCTAAGGCAGCAGGAAACGTGAGTGTGCCCAGAACAAAAGATCGGTGTTTCCTACACATATGGACAATATGTAGTCCAAATCTGCTTCTGAAACTTATACAAAGCTCTGACCCTCTAACATCCAATGTTTGTCAGTTAAGATGAGAAACGTGTGAGCTTCGTGAACAATGTAGTTCGTTTGAGCAGAAAACTGACTGCCCTTACTTGAAACGAAGTCTTGCTTGTAGGAAGACTCAGAGCCTGGGATTTAACTCCATTTCTGAAGTGAAACACACAGCAGGGTTCTCATCCATAGATCAAACTCTGCGTTAGAACAAGAAGCACGCTCTTGCTTTCTAGACTCTCAAAGACAGCAGGAAACGTGAGTGTGCTGAGAACAAAAGAACGGTGTTTCCTACACATAGGGACCATATCTAGTCCAACTCTGCTTCTGAAACTGATACAAAGCACTGGTCCTCTAACATCCAATGCTTGTCAGTTAAGATGAGAAACGTGTGAGCTTCGTGAACGATGTTGTTCCTTTGAGCAGAAAAGAGACTGCACTTACCTGAAACGAAGTCTTGCTTGTAGTAAGACTCAGAGCTTGGGATTTAACTCCATTTCTGAAGTGAAACACACAGCATAGTCTCATCCATGGATCACACTCTGTTTTAGAGCGAGAAGCACGCTCTTGCTTTCTAGAGTCTCTAAGACAGCAGGAAACGTGAGTGTGCTGAGAACAAAAGAATGGTGTTTCCTACACATATGGACATTATATAGTCCAACTCTTCTTCTGAAATTGATACAAAGCACTGGTCCTCTAACATCCAATGCTTGTCAGTTAAGATGAGAAACGTGTGAGCAACGTGAACGATGTAGTTCGTTTGAGGAGAAAACTGACTGTCCTTACCTGAAACGAAGTCTTGCTTGTAGTAAGACTCAGAGCTTGGGATTTAACTCCATTTCTGAAGTGAAACACACAGCAGTGTTCTCATCCATTGATCACACTCTGCTTTAGAACAAGAAGCATGCTTTTGCTTTCTAGAGTCTTTAGGACAGCAGGAAACGTGAGTTTGCTGAGAAGAAAAGAACGGTGTTTCCTACACATTAGGACCATATCTAGTCCAACTCTGCTTCTGAAACTGATACAAAGCACTGAAGCTCGAACATCCAATGCTTGTCAGTTAAGATGAGAAATGTGTGAGCTTCGTGAACGATGTAGATACTTTTAGCAGAAATGTCACTGCCTTTATCTGAATGGAAGTCTTGCTTGTAGGAAGACTCAGAGCCTAGGATTTAACTCCATTTCTGAAGTAAAACACATAGCATAGTTCTCATCCATGGATCACTCTCTGCTTTAGAGTGAGAAGTACGCTCTTGTTTCTAGAGTCTCTAACACAGCAGGAAACGTCAGTGTGCTGAGAATAAAAGAACGGTGTTTCCTACACATACGGACCATATCTAGTCCAACTCTTCTTCTGAAACTGATACAAAGCACGGGTCCTCTAACATCCAATGCTTGTCAGTTAAGATGAGAAACGTGTGAGCTTCATGAACGATGTAGTTCGTTTGAGCAGAAAAGTGACTGCCCTTACCTGAAACGAAGTCTTGCTTGTAGGAAGACTCAGAGCCTGGGATTTAACTCCATTTCTGAAGTGAAACACACAGCATAGTTCTCATCCATGGATCACACTCTGCTTTAGAGCAAGAAGCACACTCTTGCTTTCTAGAGTCTCTAAGACTGCAGGAAACGTGAGTTTGCTGAGAACAAAAGAACGGTGTTTCCTACACATACGGACCATATCTAGTCCAACTCTGCTTCTGAAACTGATACAAAGCACTGGTCCTCTAACATCCAATGCTTGTCTGTTTACATGAGAAACATGTGGGCTCTGTGAAAGATGTAGTTCGTTTGAGCTGAAAAGTGACTGCCCTTAAGTGAAACGAAGTCTTGCTTGTAGGAAGACATAGAGCCTGGGATTTAACTACATTTATGAAGGGAAACACACAGCATAGTTTTCATCCATGGATCACACTCTGCTTTAGAGCGAGAAGCACGCCCTTGCTTTCTAGAATCTCTAATACAGCAGGAAATCTGAGTGTGCCCAGAACAAAAGAACGGTGTTTCCTACACATACGGACTATATGTAGTCCAAATCTTCATCTAAAACAGATAGAATGCACTGGTACTCTAACATCCAATGCTTGTCAGTTAAGATGAGAAACGTGTGAGCTTCGTGAAAGATGTAGTTCCTTTGAGCTGAAAAGTGACTGCCCTTACCAAAAACGAAGTCTTGCTTGTAGGAAGACACAGAGCATAGGATTTAAGTACATTTCTGAAGGGAAACACACAGCATAGTTCTCATCCATGGATCACACTCTGCTTTAGAGCGAGAAGCACACTCTTGCTTTCTAGAATCTCTAATACAGCAGGAAATCTGAGTGTGCCCAGAACAAAAGATCGATGTTTTCTACACATATGGACCACATGTAGTCCAAATCTGCTTCTGAAACTGATACAAAGTACTGACCATCTAACATCCAATGGTTGTCAGTTAAGATGAGAAACGTGTGAGCATCGTGAACGATGTAGTTCGTTTAGGCAGAAAAGTGACTGCCCATACCTGAATTGAAGTCTTGCTTGTAGGAAGACTCAGAGCCTGGGATTTATCTCCATTTCTGAAGTAAAACACACAGCAGTGTAATCATCCATTGATCACACTCTGCTTTAGAACAAGAAGCACACTCTTGCTTTCTAGAGTCTCTAAGACAGGACGAAACGAGAGTTTGCTGAGAACAAAAGAACGGTGTTTCCTACACATACAGACATTATATAGTCCAACTCTGCTTCTGAAACTGATACAAAGCACTGGTCCTCTAACATCCAATGCTTGTCTGTTAAGATGAGAAACGTGTGAGCTCAGTGAACGATGTAGTTCGTTTGAGCAGAAAAGTGACTGCTCTTACCTGAAACGAAGTCTTGCTTGTAGGAAGATACAAAGCTTGGGATTTAACACCATTTCTGAAGGGAAACACACAGCACAGTTCTGATCCATGGATCACACTCTGCTTTAGAGCGAGAAGCACGCTCTTGCTTTCTAGAGTCTCTAAGACAGCAGGAAACGTGAGTGTGCTGAGAACAAAAGAATGGAGTTTCCTACACATATGGACATTATATAGTCCAACTCTTCTTCTGAAATTGATACAAAGCACTGGTCCTCTAACCTCCAATGCTTGTCAGTTAAGATGAGAAACGTGTGAGCAACGTGAACGATGTAGTTCGTTTGAGGAGAAAACTGACTGCCCTTACCTGAAACGAAGTCTTGCTTGTAGTAAGACTCAGAGCCTGGGATTTAACTCCATTTCTGAAGTGAAACACACAGCAGTGTTCTCATCCATTTGTCACACTCTGCTTTAGAACAAGAAGCATGCTTTTTCTTTCTAGAGTCTTTAAGACAGCAAGAAACGTGAGTTTCCTGAGAACAAAAGAACGGTGTTTCCTACACATAAGGACCATATCTTGTCGAACTCTGCTTCTGAAACTGATACAAAGCACTGAACCTCGAACATCCGATGCTTGTCAGTTAAGATGAGAAACATGTGAGCTTCGTGAACGATGTAGTTAGTTTGAGCAGAAATGTCACTGCCTTTATCTGAATGGAAGTCTTGCTTGTAGGAAGACTCAGAGCCTGGGATTTAACTCCATTTCTGAAGTGAAACACACAGCATAGTTCTCATCCATGGATCACACTCTGCTTTAGAGCAAGAAGCACACTCTTGCTTTCTAGAGTCTCTAAGACAGCAGGAAACGTGAGTGTGCCCAGAACAAAAGAACGGTGTTTCCTACACATATGGACTATATGTAGTCCAAATCTTCTTCTGAAACTGATAGAATGCACTGGTCCTCTAACATCCAATGCTTGTCAGTTAAGATGAGAAACGTGTGAGCTTTGTGAATGATGTAGTTCCTTTGAACTGAAAAGTGACTGCCCTTACCTGAAACGAAGTCTTGCTTGTAGGAAGACACAGAGCCTGGGATTTAAGTCCAATTCTGAAGGGAAACACACAACATAGTTCTCATCCATGGATCACACTCTGCTTTAGAGCAAGAAGCACACTCTAGCTTTCTAGAGTCTCTAATACAGCAGGAAATCTGACTGTGCCCAGGACAAAAGAACGGTGTTTCCTATACATATGGACCATATGTAGTCCAAATCTGCTTCTGAAACTGATACAAAGCACTGACCCTCTAACATCCAATGCTTGTCAGTTAAGATGAGAAACGTGTGAGCTTCGTGAACGATGTAGTTCGTTTGAGCAGAAATGTCACTGCCTTTATCTGAATGGAAGTCTTGCTTGTAGGAAGACTCAGAGCCTGGGATTTAACTCCATTTCTGAAGTGAAACACACAGCATAGTCTCATCCATGGATCACACTCTGTTTTAGAGCGAGAAGCACGCTCTTGCTTTCTAGAGTCTCTAAGGCAGCAGGAAACGTGAATGTGCCCAGAACAAAAGATCGGTGTTTCCTACACATATGGACAATATGTAGTCCAAATCTGCTTCTGAAATTGATACAAAGCACTGACCCTCTAACATCCAATGCTTGTCAGTTAAGATGAGAAACGTGTGAGCTACGTGAACAATGTATTTCGTTTGAGCAGAAAACTGACTGCCCTTACCTGAAACGAAGTCTTGCTTGTAGGAAGACTCAGAGCCTGGGATTTAACTCCATTTCTGAAGTGAAACACATAGCAGTGTTCTCATCCATTGATCATACTCTGCTTTAGAACAAGAAGCATGCTTTTGCTTTCTAGATTCTTTAAGACAGCAGGAAACGTGAGTTTGCTGAGAACAAAAGAACGGTGTTTCCTACACATAAGGACCATATCTAGTCGAACTCTGCTTCTGAAACTGATACAAAGCACTGAACCTCGAACATCCAATGCTTGTCAGTTAAGATGAGAAACGTGTGAGCTTCATGAACGATGTAGTTCGTTTGAGCAGAAAAGTGACTGCCCTTACCTGAAACGAAATCTTGCTTGTAGGAAGACTCAGAGCCTGGGATTTAACTCCATTTCTGAAGTGAAACACATAGCATAGTTCTCTTCCATGGATCACACTCTGCTTTAGAGCAAGAAGCACACTCTTGCTTTCTAGAGTCTCTAAGACAGCAGGAAACGTGAGTGTGCCCAGAAAAAAAAAATGGTGTTTCCTACACATACGGACTATATGTAGTCCAAATCTGCTTCTGAAACTGATAGAATGCACTGGTCCTCGAACATCCAATGCTTGTCAGTTAAGATGAGAAACGTGTGAGCTTTGTGAATGATTTAGTTCCTTTGAACTGAAAAGTGACTGCCCTTACCTGAAACGAAGTCTTGCTTGTAGTAAGACACAGAGCCTGGGATTTAAGTCCATTTCTGAAGGGAAACACACAACATAGTTCTCATCCATGGATCACACTCTGCTTTAGAGCAAGAAGCACACTCTAGCTTTCTAGAGTCTCTAATACAGCAGGAAATCTGAGTGTGCCCAGGACAAAAGAACAGTGTTTCCTATACATATGGACCATATGTAGTCCAAATCTGCTTCTGAAACTGATACAAAGCACTGACCCTCTAACATCCAATGCTTGTCAGTTGAGATAAGAAACGTGTGAGCTTCGTGAACGATGTAGTTAGTTTGAGCAGAAAAGTGACTGCCCTTACATGAATGGAATTCTTGCTTGTAGGAAGACTCAGAGCCTGGGATTTAACTCCATTTCTGAAGTAAAACACACAGCAGTGTAATCATCCATTGATCACACTATGCTTTAGAACAAGAAGCACGCTCCTGCTTTCTAGACTCTCAAAGACAGCAGGAAACGTGAGTGTGCTGAGAACAAAAGAACGGTGTTTCCTACACATATGGACCATATCTACTCCAACTCTTCTTCTGAAACTGATACAAAGCACTGGTCCTCTAACATCCAATGCTTGTCAGTTAAGATTAGAAACGTGTGAGCTTCGTGAACGATGTTGTTCCTTTGAGCAGAAAAGAGACTGCACTTACGTGAAACGAAGTCTTGCTTGTAGGGAGACACAGAGCATGGGATTTAACTCCATTTCTGAAGTGAAACACACAGCATAGTCTCATCCATGGATCAAACTCTGTTTTAGAGCGAGAAGCATGCTCTTGCTTTCTTGAGTCTCTAAGGCAGCAGGAAACGTGAGTGTGCCCAGAACAAAAGATCGGTGTTTCCTACACATATGGACAATATGTAGTCCAAATCTGCTTCTGAAACTGATACAAAGCTCTTACCCTCTAACATCCAATATTTGTCAGTTAAGATGAGAAACGTGTGAGCTTCGTGAACAATGTAGTTCGTTTGAGCAGAAAACTGACTACCCTTACTTGAAACGAAGTCTTGCTTGTAGGAAGACTCAGAGCCTGGGATTTAACTCCATTTCTGAAGTGAAACACACAGCAGGGTTCTCATCCATAGATCAAACTCTGCGTTAGAACAAGAAGCACGCTCTTGCTTTCTAGACTCTGAAAGACAGCAGGAAACGTGAGTGTGCTGAGAACAAAAGAACGGTGTTTCCTACACATAGGGACCATATCTAGTCCAACTCTGCTTCTGAAACTGATACAAAGCACTGGTCCTCTAACATCCAATGCTTGTCAGTTAAGATGAGAAAAGTGTGAGCTTCGTGAACGATGTTGTTCCTTTGAGCAGAAAAGAGACTGCACTTACCTGAAACGAAGTCTTGCTTGTAGGGAGACACAGAGCATGGGATTTAACTCCATTTCTGAAGTGAAACACACAGCATAGTCTCATCCATGGATCACACTCTGTTTTAGAGCGAGAAGCACGCTCTTGCTTTCTAGAGTCTCTAAGACAGCAGGAAACGTGAGTGTGCTGAGAACAAAAGAATGGTGTTTCCTACACATATGGACATTATATAGTCCAACTCTTCTTCTGAAATTGATACAAAGCACTGGTCCTCTAACATCCAATGCTTGTCAGTTAAGATGAGAAACGTGTGAGCAACGTGAACGATGTAGTTCGTTTGAGGAGAAAACTGACTGTCCTTACCTGAAACGAAGTCTTGCTTGTAGTAAGACTCAGAGCCTGGGATTTAACTCCATTTCTGAAGTGAAACACACAGCAGTGTTCTCATCCATTGATCACACTCTGCTTTAGAACAAGAAGCATGCTTTTGCTTTCTAGAGTCTTTAAGACAGCAGGAAACGTGAGTTTGCTGAGAACAAAAGAACGGTGTTTCCTACACATAAGGACCATATCTAGTCGAACTCTGCTTCTGAAACTGATACAAAGCACTGAACCTCGAACATCCAATGCTTGTCAGTTAAGATGAGAAACGTGTGAGCTTCGTGAACGATGTAGATACTTTTAGCAGAAATGTCACTGCCTTTATCTGAATGGAAGTCTTGCTTGTAGGAAGACTCAGAGCCTGGGATTTAACTCCATTTCTGAAGTAAAACACATAGCATAGTTCTCATCCATGGATCACACTCTGCTTTAGAGTGAGAAGTACGCTCTTGCTTTCTAGAGTCTCTAACACAGCAGGAAACGTGAGTGTGCTGAGAATAAAAGAACGGTGTTTCCTACACATACGGACCATATCTAGTCCAACTCTTCTTCTGAAACTGATACAAAGCACGGGTCCTCTAACATCCAATGCTTGTCAGTTAAGATGAGAAACGTGTGAGCTTCATGAACGATGTAGTTCGTTTGAGCAGAAAAGTGACTGCCCTTACCTGAAACGAAGTCTTGCTTGTAGGAAGACTCAGAGCCTGGGATTTAACTCCATTTCTGAAGTGAAACACACAGCATAGTTCTCATCCATGGATCACACTCTGCTTTAGAGCAAGAAGCACACTCTTGCTTTCTAGAGTCTCTAAGACAGCAGGAAACGTGAGTTTGCTGAGAACAAAAGAACGGTGTTTCCTACACATACGGACCATATCTAGTCCAACTCTGCTTCTGAAACTGATACAAAGCACTGGTCCTCTAACATCCAATGCTTGTCTGTTTACATGAGAAACATGTGAGCTCTGTGAAAGATGTAGTTCATTTGAGCTGAAAAGTGACTGCCCTTAAGTGAAACGAAGTCTTGCTTGTAGGAAGACATAGAGCCTGGGATTTAACTACATTTATGAAGGGAAACACACAGCATAGTTTTCATCCATGGATCACACTCTGCTTTAGAGCGAGAAGCACGCCCTTGCTTTCTAGAATCTCTAATACAGCAGGAAATCTGAGTGTGCCCAGAACAAAAGAAGGGTGTTTCCTACACATACGGACTATATGTAGTCCAAATCTTCATCTAAAACAGATAGAATGCACTGGTACTCTAACATCCAATGCTTGTCAGTTAAGATGAGAAACGTGTGAGCTTCGTGAAGGATGTAGTTCCTTTGAGCTGAAAAGTGACTGCCCTTACCAAAAACGAAGTCTTGCTTGTAGGAAGACACAGAGCATAGGATTTAAGTACATTTCTGAAGGGAAACACACAGCATAGTTCTCATCCATGGATCACACTCTGCTTTAGAGCGAGAAGCACACTCTTGCTTTCTAGAATCTCTAATACAGCAGGAAATCTGAGTGTGCCCAGAACAAAAGATCGATGTTTTCTACACATATGGACCACATGTAGTCCAAATCTGCTTCTGAAACTGATACAAAGTACTGACCATCTAACATCCAATGGTTGTCAGTTAAGATGAGAAACGTGTGAGCATCGTGAACGATGTAGTTCGTTTGAGCAGAAAAGTGACTGCCCATACCTGAATTGAAGTCTTGCTTGTAGGAAGACTCAGAGCCTGGGATTTATCTCCATTTCTGAAGTAAAACACACAGCAGTGTAATCATCCATTGAACACACTCTGCTTTAGAACAAGAAGCACACTCTTGCTTTCTAGAGTCTCTAAGACAGGACGAAACGAGAGTTTGCTGAGAACAAAAAAACGGTGTTTCCTACACATACAGACATTATATAGTCCAACTCTGCTTCTGAAACTGATACAAAGCACTGGTCCTCTAACATCCAATGCTTGTCTGTTAAGATGAGAAACGTGTGAGCTCAGTGAACGATGTAGTTCGTTTGAGCAGAAAAGTGACTGCTCTTACCTGAAACGAAGTCTTGCTTGTAGGAAGATACAGAGCTTGGGATTTAACACCATTTCTGAAGGGAAACACACAGCACAGTTCTGATCCATGGATCACACTCTGCTTTAGAGCGAGAAGCACGCTCTTGCTTTCTAGAGTCTCTAAGACAGCAGGAAACGTGAGTGTGCTGAGAACAAAAGAATGGAGTTTCCTACACATATGGACATTATATAGTCCAACTCTGCTTCTGAAACTGATACAAAGCACTGGTCCTCTAACATCCAATGCTTGTCTGTTAAGATGAGAAACGTGTGAGCTCAGTGAACGATGTAGTTCGTTTGAGCAGAAAAGTGACTGCTCTTACCTGAAACGAAGTCTTGCTTGTAGGAAGATACAGAGCTTGGGATTTAACACCATTTCTGAAGGGAAACACACAGCACAGTTCTGATCCATGGATCACACTCTGCTTTAGAGCGAGAAGCACGCTCTTGCTTTCTAGAGTCTCTAAGACAGCAGGAAACGTGAGTGTGCTGAGAACAAAAGAATGGAGTTTCCTACACATATGGACATTATATAGTCCAACTCTTCTTCTGAAATTGATACAAAGCACTGGTCCTCTAACCTCCAATGCTTGTCAGTTAAGATGAGAAACGTGTGAGCAACGTGAACGATGTAGTTCGTTTGAGGAGAAAACTGACTGCCCTTACCTGAAACGAAGTCTTGCTTGTAGTAAGACTCAGAGCCTGGGATTTAACTCCATTTCTGAAGTGAAACACACAGCAGTGTTCTCATCCATTTGTCACACTCTGCTTTAGAACAAGAAGCATGCTTTTTCTTTCTAGAGTCTTTAAGACAGCAGGAAACGTGAGTTTCCTGAGAACAAAAGAACGGTGTTTCCTACACATAAGGACCATATCTTGTCGACTCTGCTTCTGAAACTGATACAAAGCACTGAACCTCGAACATCCGATGCTTGTCAGTTAAGATGAGAAACGTGTGAGCTTTGTGAATGATTTAGTTCCTTTGAACTGAAAAGTGACTGCCCTTACCTGAAACGAAGTCTTGCTTGTAGTAAGACACAGAGCCTGGGATTTAAGTCCATTTCTGAAGGGAAACACACAACATAGTTCTCATCCATGGATCACACTCTGCTTTATAGTGAGAAGTACGCTCTTGCTTTCTAGAGTCTCTAACACAGCAGGAAACGTGAGTGTGCTGATAATAAAAGAACGGTGTTTCCTACACATACGGACCATATCTAGTCCAACTCTTCTTCTGAAACTGATACAAAGTACTGGTCCTCTAACATCCAATGCTTGTCAGTTAAGATGAGAAACGTGTGAGCTTCATGAACGATGTAGTTCGTTTGAGCAGAAAAGTGACTGCCCTTACCTGAAACGAAGTCTTGCTTGTAGGAAGACTCAGAGCCTGGGATTTAACTCCATTTCTGAAGTGAAACACACAGCATAGTTCTCATCCATTGATCACACTCTGCTTTAGAGCAAGAAGCACACTCTTGCTTTCTAGAGTCTCTAAGACAGCAGGAAACGTGAGTGTGCCCAGAACAAAAGAATGGTGTTTCCTACACATACGGACTATATGTAGTCCAAATCTGCTTCTGAAACTGATAGAATGCACTGGTCCTCGAACATCCAATGCTTGTCAGTTAAGATGAGAAACGTGTGAGCTTTGTGAATGATTTAGTTCCTTTGAACTGAAAAGTGACTGCCCTTACCTGAAACGAAGTCTTGCTTGTAGTAAGACACAGAGCCTGGGATTTAAGTCCATTTCTGAAGGGAAACACACAACATAGTTCTCATCCATGGATCACACTCTGCTTTAGAGCAAGAAGCACACTCTAGCTTTCTAGAGTCTCTAATACAGCAGGAAATCTGAGTGTGCCCAGGACAAAAGAACAGTGTTTCCTATACATATGGACCATATGTAGTCCAAATCTGCTTCTGAAACTGATACAAAGCACTGACCCTCTAACATCCAATGCTTGTCAGTTGAGATAAGAAACGTGTGAGCTTCGTGAACGATGTAGTTAGTTTGAGCAGAAAAGTGACTGCCCTTACATGAATGGAATTCTTGCTTGTAGGAAGACTCAGAGCCTGGGTTTTAACTCCATTTCTGAAGTAAAACACACAGCAGTGTAATCATCCATTGATCACACTATGCTTTAGAACAAGAAGCACGCTCCTGCTTTCTAGACTCTCAAAGACAGCAGGAAACGTGAGTGTGCTGAGAACAAATGAACGGTGTTTCCTACACATATGGACCATATCTACTCCAACTCTTCTTCTGAAACTGATACAAAGCACTGGTCCTCTAACATCCAATGCTTGTCAGTTAAGATGAGAAACGTGTGAGCTTCGTGAACGATGTTGTTCCTTTGAGCAGAAAAGAGACTGCACTTACGTGAAACGAAGTCTTGCTTGTAGGGAGAGACAGAGCATGGGATTTAACTCCATTTCTGAAGTGAAACACACAGCATAGTCTCATCCATGGATCAAACTCTGTTTTAGAGCGAGAAGCACGCTCTTGCTTTCTTGAGTCTCTAAGGCAGCAGGAAACGTGAGTGTGCCCAGAACAAAAGATCGGTGTTTCCTACATATATGGACAATATGTAGTCCAAATCTGCTTCTGAAACTGATACAAAGCTCTGACCCTCTAACATCCAATGTTTGTCAGTTAAGATGAGAAACGTGTGAGCTTCGTGAACAATGTAGTTCGTTTGAGCAGAAAACTGACTGCCCTTACTTGAAAGGAAGTCTTGCTTGTAGGAAGACTCAGAGCCTGGGATTTAACTCCATTTCTGAAGTGAAACACACAGCAGGGTTCTCATCCATAGATCAAACTCTGCGTTAGAACAAGAAGCACGCTCTTGCTTTCTAGACTCTCAAAGACAGCAGGAAACGTGAGTGTGCTGAGAACAAAAGAACGGTGTTTCCTACACATAGGGACCATATCTAGTCCAACTCTGCTTCTGAAACTGATACAAAGCACTGGTCCTCTAACATCCAATGCTTGTCAGTTAAGATGAGAAACGTGTGAGCTTCGTGAATGATGTTGTTCCTTTGAGCAGAAAAGAGACTGCACTTACCTGAAACGAAGTCTTGCTTGTAGGGAGACACAGAGCATGGGATTTAACTCCATTTCTGAAGTGAAACACACAGCATAGTCTCATCCATGGATCACACTCTGTTTTAGAGCGAGAAGCACGCTCTTGCTTTCTAGAGTCTCTAAGACAGCAGGAAACGTGAGTGTGCTGAGAACAAAAGAATGGTGTTTCCTACACATACGGACTATATGTAGTCCAAATCTGCTTCTGAACCTGATAGAATGCACTGGTCCTCTAACATGCAATGCTTGTCAGTTAAGATGAGAAACGTGTGAGCTTTGTGAATGATGTAGTTCCTTTGAACTGAAAAAGGACTGCCCTTACCTCAAACGACGTCTTGCTTGTAGGAAGACACAGAGCCTGGGATTTAAGTCCATTTCTGAAGGGAAACACACAGCCTAGTTCTCATCCATGGATCACACTCTGCTTTAGAGCAAGAAGCACACTCTAGCTTTCTAGAGTCTCTAATACAGCAGGAAATCTGAGTGTGCCCAGGACAAAAGAACGGTGTTTCCTATACATATGGACCATATGTAGTCCAAATCTGCTTCTGAAACTGATACAAAGCACTGACCCTCTAACATCCAATGCTTGTCAGTTGAGATAAGAAACGTGTGAGCTTCGTGAACGATGTAGTTAGTTTGAGCAGAAAAGTGACTGCCCTTACCTGAATGGAATTCTTGCTTGTAGGAAGACTCAGAGCCTGGGATTTAACTCCATTTCTGAAGTAAAACACACAGCAGTGTAATCATCCATTGATCACACTCTGCTTTAGAACAAGAAGCACGCTCTTGCTTTCTAGAGTCTCTAAGGCAGCAGGAAACGTGAGTGTGCCCAGAACAAAAGATCGGTGTTTCCTACATATATGGACAATATGTAGTCCAACTCTGCTTCTGAAACTGATACAAATCACTGGTCCTCTAACATCCAATGCTTGTCAGTTAAGATGAGAAACGTGTGAGCTTCGTGAACGATGTTGTTCCTTTGAGCAGAAAAGAGACTGCACTTATGTGAAACGAAGTCTTGCTTGTAGGGAGACACAGAGCATGGGATTTAACTCCATTTCTGAAGTGAAACACACAGCATAGTCTCATCCATGGATCAAACTCTGTTTTAGAGCGAGAAGCACGCTCTTGCTTTCTAGAGTCTCTAAGGCAGCAGGAAACGTGAGTGTGCCCAGAACAAAAGATCGGTGTTTCCTACACATATGGACAATATATAGTCCAAATCTGCTTCTGAAACTGATACAAAGCTCTGACCCTCTAACATCCAAAGTTTGTCAGTTAAGGTGAGAAACGTGTGAGCTTCGTGAACAATGTAGTTCGTTTGAGCAGAAAACTGACTGCCCTTACTTGAAACGAAGTCTTGCTTGTAGGAAGACTCAGAGCCTGGGATTTAACTCCATTTCTGAAGTGAAACACACAGCAGGGTTCTCATCCATAGATCAAACTCTGCGTTAGAACAAGAAGCACGCTCTTGCTTTCTAGACTCTCAAAGACAGCAGGAAACGTGAGTGTGCTGAGAACAAAAGAACGGTGTTTCCTACACATAGGGACCATATCTAATCCAACTCTGCTTCTGAAACTGATACAAAGCACTGGTCCTCTAACATCCAATGCTTGTCAGTTAAGATGAGAAACGTGTGAGCTTCGTGAACGATGTTGTTCCTTTGAGCAGAAAAGAGACTGCACTTACCTGAAACGAAGTCTTGCTTGTAGGGAGACACAGAGCATGGGATTTAACTCCATTTCTGAAGTGAAACACACAGCATAGTCTCATCCATGGATCACACTCTGTTTTAGAGCGAGAAGCACGCTCTTGCTTTCTAGAGTCTCTAAGACAGCAGGAAACGTGAGTGTGCTGAGAACAAAAGAATGGTGTTTCCTACACATATGGACATTATATAGTCCAACTCTTCTTCTGAAATTGATACAAAGCACTGGTCCTCTAACATCCAATGCTTGTCAGTTAAGATGAGAAAAGTGTGAGCAACGTGAACGATGTAGTTCGTTTGAGGAGAAAACTGACTGCCCTTACCTGAAATGAAGTCTTGCTTGTAGGAAGACTCAGAGCCTGGGATTTAACTCCATTTCTGAAGTGAAACACACAGCATAGTTCTCTTCCATGGATCACACTCTGCTTTAGAGCAAGAAGCACACTCTTGCTTTCTAGAGTCTCTAAGACAGCAGGAAACGTGAGTGTGCCCAGAACAAAAGAATGGTGTTTCCTACACATACGGACTATATGTAGTCCAAATCTGCTTCTGAAACTGATAGAATGCACTGGTCCTCGAACATCCAATGCTTGTCAGTTAAGATGAGAAACGTGTGAGCTTTGTGAATGATTTAGTTCCTTTGAACTGAAAAGTGACTGCCCTTACCTGAAACGAAGTCTTGCTTGTAGTAAGACACAGAGCCTGGGATTTAAGTCCATTTCTGAAGGGAAACACACAACATAGTTCTCATCCATGGATCACACTCTGCTTTAGAGCAAGAAGCACACTCTAGCTTTCTAGAGTCTCTAATACAGCAGGAAATCTGAGTGTGCCCAGGACAAAAGAACAGTGTTTCCTATACATATGGACCATATGTAGTCCAAATCTGCTTCTGAAACTGATACAAAGCACTGACCCTCTAACATCCAATGCTTGTCAGTTGAGATAAGAAACGTGTGAGCTTCGTGAACGATGTAGTTAGTTTGAGCAGAAAAGTGACTGCCCTTACATGAATGGAATTCTTGCTTGTAGGAAGACTCAGAGCCTGGGTTTTAACTCCATTTCTGAAGTAAAACACACAGCAGTGTAATCATCCATTGATCACACTATGCTTTAGAACAAGAAGCACGCTCCTGCTTTCTAGACTCTCAAAGACAGCAGGAAACGTGAGTGTGCTGAGAACAAATGAACGGTGTTTCCTACACATATGGACCATATCTACTCCAACTCTTCTTCTGAAACTGATACAAAGCACTGGTCCTCTAACATCCAATGCTTGTCAGTTAAGATGAGAAACGTGTGAGCTTCGTGAACGATGTTGTTCCTTTGAGCAGAAAAGAGACTGCACTTACGTGAAACGAAGTCTTGCTTGTAGGGAGAGACAGAGCATGGGATTTAACTCCATTTCTGAAGGGAAACACACAGCCTAGTTCTCATCCATGGATCACACTCTGCTTTAGAGCAAGAAGCACACTCTAGCTTTCTAGAGTCTCTAATACAGCAGGAAATCTGAGTGTGCCCAGGACAAAAGAACGGTGTTTCCTATACATATGGACCATATGTAGTCCAAATCTGCTTCTGAAACTGATACAAAGCACTGACCCTCTAACATCCAATGCTTGTCAGTTGAGATAAGAAACGTGTGAGCTTCGTGAACGATGTAGTTAGTTTGAGCAGAAAAGTGACTGCCCTTACCTGAATGGAATTCTTGCTTGTAGGAAGACTCAGAGCCTGGGATTTAACTCCATTTCTGAAGTAAAACACACAGCAGTGTAATCATCCATTGATCACACTCTGCTTTAGAACAAGAAGCACGCTCTTGCTTTCTAGAGTCTCTAAGGCAGCAGGAAACGTGAGTGTGCCCAGAACAAAAGATCGGTGTTTCCTACATATATGGACAATATGTAGTCCAACTCTGCTTCTGAAACTGATACAAATCACTGGTCCTCTAACATCCAATGCTTGTCAGTTAAGATGAGAAACGTGTGAGCTTCGTGAACGATGTTGTTCCTTTGAGCAGAAAAGAGACTGCACTTATGTGAAACGAAGTCTTGCTTGTAGGGAGACACAGAGCATGGGATTTAACTCCATTTCTGAAGTGAAACACACAGCATAGTCTCATCCATGGATCAAACTCTGTTTTAGAGCGAGAAGCACGCTCTTGCTTTCTAGAGTCTCTAAGGCAGCAGGAAACGTGAGTGTGCCCAGAACAAAAGATCGGTGTTTCCTACACATATGGACAATATATAGTCCAAATCTGCTTCTGAAACTGATACAAAGCTCTGACCCTCTAACATCCAAAGTTTGTCAGTTAAGGTGAGAAACGTGTGAGCTTCGTGAACAATGTAGTTCGTTTGAGCAGAAAACTGACTGCCCTTACTTGAAACGAAGTCTTGCTTGTAGGAAGACTCAGAGCCTGGGATTTAACTCCATTTCTGAAGTGAAACACACAGCAGGGTTCTCATCCATAGATCAAACTCTGCGTTAGAACAAGAAGCACGCTCTTGCTTTCTAGACTCTCAAAGACAGCAGGAAACGTGAGTGTGCTGAGAACAAAAGAACGGTGTTTCCTACACATAGGGACCATATCTAATCCAACTCTGCTTCTGAAACTGATACAAAGCACTGGTCCTCTAACATCCAATGCTTGTCAGTTAAGATGAGAAACGTGTGAGCTTCGTGAACGATGTTGTTCCTTTGAGCAGAAAAGAGACTGCACTTACCTGAAACGAAGTCTTGCTTGTAGGGAGACACAGAGCATGGGATTTAACTCCATTTCTGAAGTGAAACACACAGCATAGTCTCATCCATGGATCACACTCTGTTTTAGAGCGAGAAGCACGCTCTTGCTTTCTAGAGTCTCTAAGACAGCAGGAAACGTGAGTGTGCTGAGAACAAAAGAATGGTGTTTCCTACACATATGGACATTATATAGTCCAACTCTTCTTCTGAAATTGATACAAAGCACTGGTCCTCTAACATCCAATGCTTGTCAGTTAAGATGAGAAAAGTGTGAGCAACGTGAACGATGTAGTTCGTTTGAGGAGAAAACTGACTGCCCTTACCTGAAATGAAGTCTTGCTTGTAGGAAGACTCAGAGCCTGGGATTTAACTCCATTTCTGAAGTGAAACACACAGCATAGTTCTCTTCCATGGATCACACTCTGCTTTAGAGCAAGAAGCACACTCTTGCTTTCTAGAGTCTCTAAGACAGCAGGAAACGTGAGTGTGCCCAGAACAAAAGAATGGTGTTTCCTACACATACGGACTATATGTAGTCCAAATCTGCTTCTGAAACTGATAGAATGCACTGGTCCTCGAACATCCAATGCTTGTCAGTTAAGATGAGAAACGTGTGAGCTTTGTGAATGATTTAGTTCCTTTGAACTGAAAAGTGACTGCCCTTACCTGAAACGAAGTCTTGCTTGTAGTAAGACACAGAGCCTGGGATTTAAGTCCATTTCTGAAGGGAAACACACAACATAGTTCTCATCCATGGATCACACTCTGCTTTAGAGCAAGAAGCACACTCTAGCTTTCTAGAGTCTCTAATACAGCAGGAAATCTGAGTGTGCCCAGGACAAAAGAACAGTGTTTCCTATACATATGGACCATATGTAGTCCAAATCTGCTTCTGAAACTGATACAAAGCACTGACCCTCTAACATCCAATGCTTGTCAGTTGAGATAAGAAACGTGTGAGCTTCGTGAACGATGTAGTTAGTTTGAGCAGAAAAGTGACTGCCCTTACATGAATGGAATTCTTGCTTGTAGGAAGACTCAGAGCCTGGGTTTTAACTCCATTTCTGAAGTAAAACACACAGCAGTGTAATCATCCATTGATCACACTATGCTTTAGAACAAGAAGCACGCTCCTGCTTTCTAGACTCTCAAAGACAGCAGGAAACGTGAGTGTGCTGAGAACAAATGAACGGTGTTTCCTACACATATGGACCATATCTACTCCAACTCTTCTTCTGAAACTGATACAAAGCACTGGTCCTCTAACATCCAATGCTTGTCAGTTAAGATGAGAAACGTGTGAGCTTCGTGAACGATGTTGTTCCTTTGAGCAGAAAAGAGACTGCACTTACGTGAAACGAAGTCTTGCTTGTAGGGAGAGACAGAGCATGGGATTTAACTCCATTTCTGAAGTGAAACACACAGCATAGTCTCATCCATGGATCAAACTCTGTTTTAGAGCGAGAAGCACGCTCTTGCTTTCTTGAGTCTCTAAGGCAGCAGGAAACGTGAGTGTGCCCAGAACAAAAGATCGGTGTTTCCTACACATATGGACAATATGTAGTCCAAATCTGCTTCTGAAACTGATACAAAGCTCTGAACCTCTAATATCCAATGTTTGTCAGTTAAGATGAGAAACGTGTGAGCTTCGTGAACAATGTAGTTCGTTTGAGCAGAAAACTGACTGCCCTTACTTGAAACGAAGTCTTGCTTGTTGGAAGACTCAGAGCCTGGGATTTAACTCCATTTCTGAAGTGAAACACACAGCAGGGTTCTCATCCATAGATCAAACTCTGCGTTAGAACAAGAAGCACGCTCTTGCTTTCTAGACTCTCAAAGACAGCAGGAAACGTGAGTGTGCTGAGAACAAAAGAACGGTGTTTCCTACACATAGGGACCATATCTAGTCCAACTCTGCTTCTGAAACTGATACAAAGCACTGGTCCTCTAACATCCAATGCTTGTCAGTTAAGATGAGAAAAGTGTGAGCTTCGTGAACGATGTTGTTCCTTTGAGCAGAAAAGAGACTGCACTTACCTGAAACGAAGTCTTGCTTGTAGGGAGACACAGAGCATGGGATTTAACTCCATTTCTGAAGTGAAACACACAGCATAGTCTCATCCATGGATCACACTCTGTTTTAGAGCGAGAAGCACGCTCTTGCTTTCTAGAGTCTCTAAGACAGCAGGAAACGTGAGTGTGCTGAGAACAAAAGAATGGTGTTTCCTACACATACGGACTATATGTAGTCCAAATCTGCTTCTGAACCTGATAGAATGCACTGGTCCTCTAACATGCAATGCTTGTCAGTTAAGATGAGAAACGTGTGAGCTTTGTGAATGATGTAGTTCCTTTGAACTGAAAAAGGACTGCCCTTACCTGAAACGAAGTCTTGCTTGTAGGAAGACACAGAGCCTGGGATTTAAGTCCATTTCTGAAGGGAAACACACAGCCTAGTTCTCATCCATGGATCACACTCTGCTTTAGAGCAAGAAGCACACTCTAGCTTTCTAGAGTCTCTAATACAGCAGGAAATCTGAGTGTGCCCAGGACAAAAGAACGGTGTTTCCTATACATATGGACCATATGTAGTCCAAATCTGCTTCTGAAACTGATACAAAGCACTGACCCTCTAACATCCAATGCTTGTCAGTTGAGATAAGAAACGTGTGAGCTTCGTGAACGATGTAGTTAGTTTGAGCAGAAAAGTGACTGCCCTTACCTGAATGGAATTCTTGCTTGTAGGAAGACTCAGAGCCTGGGATTTAACTCCATTTCTGAAGTAAAACACACAGCAGTGTAATCATCCATTGATCACACTCTGCTTTAGAACAAGAAGCACGCTCTTGCTTTCTAGAGTCTCTAAGGCAGCAGGAAACGTGAGTGTGCCCAGAACAAAAGATCGGTGTTTCCTACATATATGGACAATATGTAGTCCAACTCTGCTTCTGAAACTGATACAAATCACTGGTCCTCTAACATCCAATGCTTGTCAGTTAAGATGAGAAACGTGTGAGCTTCGTGAACGATGTTGTTCCTTTGAGCAGAAAAGAGACTGCACTTATGTGAAACGAAGTCTTGCTTGTAGGGAGACACAGAGCATGGGATTTAACTCCATTTCTGAAGTGAAACACACAGCATAGTCTCATCCATGGATCAAACTCTGTTTTAGAGCGAGAAGCACGCTCTTGCTTTCTAGAGTCTCTAAGGCAGCAGGAAACGTGAGTGTGCCCAGAACAAAAGATCGGTGTTTCCTACACATATGGACAATATATAGTCCAAATCTGCTTCTGAAACTGATACAAAGCTCTGACCCTCTAACATCCAAAGTTTGTCAGTTAAGGTGAGAAACGTGTGAGCTTCGTGAACAATGTAGTTCGTTTGAGCAGAAAACTGACTGCCCTTACTTGAAACGAAGTCTTGCTTGTAGGAAGACTCAGAGCCTGGGATTTAACTCCATTTCTGAAGTGAAACACACAGCAGGGTTCTCATCCATAGATCAAACTCTGCGTTAGAACAAGAAGCACGCTCTTGCTTTCTAGACTCTCAAAGACAGCAGGAAACGTGAGTGTGCTGAGAACAAAAGAACGGTGTTTCCTACACATAGGGACCATATCTAATCCAACTCTGCTTCTGAAACTGATACAAAGCACTGGTCCTCTAACATCCAATGCTTGTCAGTTAAGATGAGAAACGTGTGAGCTTCGTGAACGATGTTGTTCCTTTGAGCAGAAAAGAGACTGCACTTACCTGAAACGAAGTCTTGCTTGTAGGGAGACACAGAGCATGGGATTTAACTCCATTTCTGAAGTGAAACACACAGCATAGTCTCATCCATGGATCACACTCTGTTTTAGAGCGAGAAGCACGCTCTTTCTTTCTAGAGTCTCTAAGGCAGCAGGAAACGTGAGTGTGCCCAGAACAAAAGATCGGTGTTTCCTACACATATGGACAATATGTAGTCCAAATCTGCTTCTGAAACTGATACAAAGCACTGACCCTCTAACATCCAATGCTTGTCAGTTAAGATGAGAAACGTGTGAGCTTCGTGAACAATGTAGTTCGTTTGAGCTGAAAAGTGACTGCCCTTACCTGAAAAGATGTCTTGCTTGTAGGAAGACACTGAGCCTGGGATTTAACTCCATTTCTGAAGTGAAACACACAGCAGTTTAATCGTCATTGATCACACTCTGCTTTAGAACAAGAAGCATACTCTTGCTTCCTAGAGTCTCTAAGACAGCAAGAAACGTGAGTTTGCTGAAAACAAAAGAACAGTGTTTCAACACATAAGGACCATATCTAGTCCAACTCTGCTTCTGAAACTGATACAAAGCACTGGTCCTCTAACATCCAATGCTTGTCTGTTTAGATGAGAAACATGTGAGCTCCGTGAAAAATGTAGTTCGTTTGAGCTGAAAAGTTACTGCCCTTACCTGAAACGAACTCTTGCTTGTAGGAAGACATAGAGCCTGGGATTTAACTACATTTATGAAGGGAAACACACAGCATAGTTTTCATCCATGGATCACACTCTGCTTTAGAGCGAGAAGCACAATCTTGCTTTCTAGAGTCTCTAAGACAGCAGGAAATCTGAGTGTGCCCAGAACAAAAGAAGGGTGTTTCCTACACATATGGACCATATCTAGTCCAAATCTTCTTCTGAAACTGATAGAATGCACTGGTCCTCTAACATCCAATGCTTGTCAGTTAAGATGAGAAACGTTTGAGCTTTGTGAAAGATGTAGTTCTTTTGAGCAGAAAAGTGACTGCCCTTACCTGAAACGAAGTCTTGCTTGTAGGAAGACTCAGAGCCTGGGATTTAACTCCATTTCTGAAGGCCACCACACAGCATAGTTCTCATCCATGGATCACACTCTGCTTTAGAGCGAGAAGCACGCTCTTGCTTTCTGAGTCTCTAAGAGAGCAGGAAACGTGAGTGTGCTGAGAACAAAAGAACGGTGTTTCCTACTCATACGGACCATATCTAGTCCAACTCTTCTTCTGAAACTGATACAAAGCACTGGTCCTCTAACATCCAATCCTTGTCAATTAAGATTAGAAACGTGTGAGCTTCGTGAACGATGTAGTTCGTTTGAGCAGAAAAGTGACTGCCCTTACCTGAATGGAAGTCTTGCTTGTAGGAAGACTCAGAGCCTGGGATTTAACTCCATTTCTGAAGTAAAACACACAGCAGTGTAATCATCCATTGATCACACTCTGCTTTAAAACAAGAAGCATGCTCTTGCTTTCTAGACTCTCAAAGACAGCAGGAAACGTGAGTGTGCTGAGAACAAAAGAACGGTGTTTCCTACACATAGGGACCATATCTAGTCCAACTCTGCTTCTGAAACTGATACAAAGCACTGGTCCTCTAACATGCAATGCTTGTCAGTTAAGATGAGAAACGTGTGAGCTTCGTGAACGATGTTGTTCCTTTGAGCAGAAAAGTGACTGCCCTTACCTGAAACGAAGTCTTGCTTGTAGGGAGACACAGAGCATGGGATTTAACTCCATTTCTGAAGTGAAACACACAGCATAGTCTCATCCATGGATCACACTCTGTTTTAGAGCGAGAAGCACGCTCTTGCTTTCTAGATTCTCTAAGGCAACAGGAAACATGAGTGTGCCCAGAACAAAAGATCGGTGTTTCCTACACATATGGACAATATGTAGTCCAAATCTGCTTCTGAAACTGATACAAAGCACTGACCCTCTAACATCCAATGCTTGTCAGTTAAGATGAGAACGTGTGCGCTCGGTGAAAGATGTAGTTCATTTGAGCTGAAAAGTGACTGCCCTTACCTGAAACGAAGTCTTGCTTGTAGGGAGACTCAGAGCCTGGGATTTAACTCCATTTCTGAATTGAAACACACAGCATAGTTCTCATCCATGGATCACACTCTGCTTTAGAGCAAGAAGCACACTCTTGCTTTCTAGAGTCTCTAAGACGGCAGGAAACGTGAGTGTGCCCAGAACAAAAGAACGGTGTTTCCTACACATACGGACTATATGTAGTCCAAATCTTCTTCTGAAACTGATAGAATGCACTGGTCCTCTAACATCCAATGCTTGTCAGTTAAGATGAGAAACGTGTGAGCTTTGTGAATGATGTAGTTCCTTTGAACTGAAAAGTGACTGCCCTTACCTGAAACGAAGTCTTGCTAGTAGTAAGACACAGAGCCTGGGATTTATCTCCATTTCTGATGTAAAACACATAGCAGTGTAATCATCCATTGATCACACTCTGCTTTAGAACAAGAAGCACACTCTTGCTTTCTAGAGTCTCTAAGACAGGACGAAACGAGAGTTTGCTGAGAACAAAAGAACGGTGTTTCCTACACATACAGACATTATATAGTCCAACTCTGCTTCTGAAACTGATACAAAGCACTGGTCCTCTAACATCCAATGCTTGTCTGTTAAGATGAGAAACGTGTGAGCTCAGTGAACAATGTAGTTCGTTTGAGCAGAAAAGTGACTGCTCTTACCTGAAACGAAGTCTTGCTTGTAGTAAGACTCAGAGCCTGGGATTTAACTCCATTTCTGAAGTGAAACACACAGCAGTGTTCTCATCCATTGATCACACTCTGCTTTAGAACAAGAAGCATGCTTTTTCTTTCTAGAGTCTTTAAGACAGCAGTAAACGTGAGTTTGCTGAGAACAAAAGAACGGTGTTTCCTACACATAAGGACCATATCTAGTCGAACTCTGCTTCTGAAACTGATACAAAGCACTGAACCTCGAACATCCAATGCTTGTCAGTTAAGATGAGAAACGTGTGAGCTTTGTGAACGATGTAGTTAGTTTGAGCAGAAATGTCACTGCCTTTATCTGAATGGAAGTCTTGCTTGTAGGAAGACTCAGAGCCTGGGATTTAACTCCATTTCTGAAGTAAAACACACAGCAGTGTAATCATCCATTGATCACACTCTGTTTTAGAGTGAGAAGCACGCTCTTGCTTTCTAGAGTCTCTAAGGCAGCAGGAAACGTGAGTGTGCCCAGAACAAAAGATCGGTGTTTTCTACACATATGGACAATATGTAGTCCAAATCTGCTTCTGAAACTGATACAAAGCACTGACCCTCTAACATCCAATGCTTGTCAGTTAAGATGAGAAACGTGTGAGCTTCATGAACAATGTAGTTCGTTTGAGCAGAAAACTGACTGCCCTTACCTGAAACGAATTCTTGCTTGTAGGAAGACTCAGAGCCTGGGATTTAACTGCATTTCTGAAGTGAAACACACAGCAGGGTTCTCATCCATTGATCACACTCTGCGTTAGAACAAGAAGCATACTCTTGCTTCCTAGAGTCTCTAAGACAGCAAGAAACGTGACTTTGCTGAAAACAAAAGAAGAGTGTTTCCTACCCATACGGACCATATCTAGTCCAACTCTGCTTCTGAAACTGATACAAAGCACTGGTCCTCTAACATCCAATGCTTGTCTGTTTAGATGAGAAACATGTGAGCTCCGTGAAAGATGTAGTTCGTTTGAGCTGAAAAGTGACTGCCCTTAACTGAAACGAAGTCTTGCTTGTAGGAAGACATAGAGCCTGGGATTTAACTACATTTATGAAGGGAAACACACAGCATAGTTTTCATCCATGGATCACACTCTGCTTTAGAGCGAGAAGCACACTCTTGCTTTCTAGAGTCTCTAAGACAGCAGGAAATCTGAGTGTACCCAGTACAAAAGAAGGGTGTTTCCTACACATATGGACCATACCTAGTCCAAATCTTCTTCTGAAACTGATACAATGCACTGGTCCTCTAACATCCAATGCTTGTCAGTTAAGATGAGAAACGTGTGAGCTTTGTGAATGATGTAGTTCCTTTGAACTGAAAAGTGACTGCCCTTACCTGAAACGAAGTCTTGCTTGTAGTAAGACATAGAGCCTGGGATTTAAGTCCATTTCTGAAGGGAAACACACAACATAGTTCTCATCCATGGATCACACTCTGCTTTAGAGCAAGAAGCACACTCTAGCTTTCTAGAGTCTCTAATCAGGAGGAAATCTGAGTTTGCTGAGAACAAAAGAACAGTGTTTCCTACACATATGGACCATATCTAGTCCAACTCTGCTTCTGAAACTGATACAAAGCACTGGTCCTCTAACATCCAATGCTTGTCTGTTATGATGAGAAACGTATGAGCTCCGTGAACGATGTAGTTCGTTTGAGCTGAAAAGTGACTGCCCTTACCTGAAACGAAGTGTTGCTTGTAGGAAGACACAGAGCCTAGGATTTAACTCCTTTTCTGAAGGGAAACACACAGCATAGTTCTCATTCATGGTTCAAACTCTGCTTTAGAGCGAGAAGCACGCTCTTGCTTTCAACAGTCCCTAAGACATCAGGAAACGTGAGTGTGCTGAGAACAAAAGAACGGTGTTTCCTACACATACTGACCATATCTAGTCCAACTCTTCTTCTGAAAATGATACAAAGCACTGGTCCTCTAACATCCAATGCTTGTCATTTAAGATGAGAAACGTGTGAGCTTAGTGAATGATGTAGTTCCTTTGAACTGAAAAGTGACTGCCCTTACCTGAAAGGAAGTCTTGCTTGTAGTAAGACACAGAGCCTGGGATTTAAGTCCATTTCTGAAGGGAAACACACAGCATAGTTCTCATCGATGGATCACACTCTGCTTTAGAGCGAGAAGCACACTCTTGCTTTCTAGAGTCTCTAATACAGCAGGAAATCTGAGTGTGCCCAGAATAAAAGAAGGGTGTTTCCTACACATATGGACCTTATGTAGTCCAAATCTGCTTCTGAAACTGAAAAAAAGCACTGACCATCTTACATCCAATGCTTGTCAGTTAAGCTGAGAAACGTGTGAGCTTCGTGAATGATGTAGTTCGTGTAAGCAGAAAAGTGACTGCCCTTACCTGAATTGAAGTCTTGCTTGTAGGAAGACTCAGAGCATGGGATTTAACTCCATTTCTGAAGTAAAACACACAGCAGTGTAATCATCCATTGATCACACTCTCCTTTAGAGCGAGAAGCACGCTCTTGCATTCTAAAGTCTCTAAGACAGCAGGAAACGTGAGTGTGCTGAGAACAAAAGAACGGTGTTTCCTACACATATGGACCATATCTAGTCCAACTCTTCTTCTGAAACTGATACAAAGCACTGGTGCTCTAACATCCAATGCTTGTCAGTTAAGATGAGAAACGTGTGAGCTTCGTGAACGATGTAGTTCGTTTGAGCAGAAAAGTGACTGCCCTTACCTGAAACGAAGTCTTGCATGTAGGAAGACTCAGAGCCTGGGATTTAACTCCATTTCTGAATTGAAACACACAGCATAGTTCTCATCCATGGATCACACTCTGCTTTAGAGCAAGAAGCACACTCTTGCTTTCTAGAGTCTCTAAGACAGCAGGAAACGTGAGTGTGCCCAGAACAAAAGAACGGTGTTTCCTACACATACAGACTATATGTAGTCCAAATCTTCTTCTGAAACTGATTGAATGCACTGGTCCTCTAACGTCCAATGCTTGTCAGTTAAGATGAGAAACGTGTGAGCTTTGTGAATGATGTAGTTCCTTTGAACTGAAAAGTGACTGCCATTACCTGAAACGAAGTCTTGCTTGTAGTAAGACACAGAGCCTGGAATTTAAGTCCATTTCTGAAGGGAAACACACAACATACTTCTCATCCATGGATCATACTCTGCTTTAGAGCAAGAAGCACACTCTTGCTTTCTAGAGTCTCTAATACAGCAGGAAATCTGAGTGTGCCCAGGACAAAAGAACGGTGTTTCCTATACATATGGACCATATGTAGTCCAAATCTGCTTCTGAAACTGATACAAAGCACTGACCCTCTAACATCCAATGCTTGTCAGTTAAGATGAGAAACGTGTGAGCTTCGTGAACTATTGTAGTTAGTTTGAGAAGAAAAGTGACTGCCCTTACCTGAATGGAAGTCTTGCTTGTAGGAAGACTCAGAGCCTGGGATTTAATTCCATTTCTGAAGAAAAACACACAGCAGTGTAATCATCCATTGACCACACTCTGTTTTAGAGTGAGAAGCACGCTCTTGCTTTCTAGAGTCTCTAAGGCAGCAGGAAACGTGAGTGTGCCCAGAACAAAAGATCGGTGTTTTCTACACATATGGACAATATGTAGTCCAAATCTGCTTCTGAAACTGATACAAAGCACTGACCCTCTAACATCCAATGCTTGTCAGTTAAGATGAGAAACGTGTGAGCTTCATGAACAATGTAGTTCGTTTGAGCAGAAAACTGACTGCCCTTACCTGAAACGAAGTCTTGCTTGTAGGAAGACTCAGAGCCTGGGATTTAACTGCATTTCTGAAGTGAAACACACAGCAGGGTTCTCATCCATTGATCACACTCTGCGTTAGAACAAGAAGCATACTCTTGCTTCCTAGAGTCTCTAAGACAGCAAGAAACGTGACTTTGCTGAAAACAAAAGAACAGTGTTTCCTACCCATACGGACCATATCTAGTCCAACTCTGCTTCTGAAACTGATACAAAGCACTGGTCCTCTAACATCCAATGCTTGTCTGTTTAGATGAGAAACATGTGAGCTCCGTGAAAGATGTAGTTCGTTTGAGCTGAAAAGTGACTGCCCTTAACTGAAACGAAGTCTTGCTTGTAGGAAGACATAGAGCCTGGGATTTAACTACATTTATGAAGGGAAACACACAGCATAGTTTTCATCCATGGATCACACTCTGCTTTAGAGCGAGAAGCACGCTCTTGCTTTCTAGAGTCTCTAAGGCAACAGGAAACGTGAGTGTGCCCAGAACAAAAGATCGGTGTTTCCTACACATATGGACAATATGTAGTCCAAATCTGCTTCTGAAACTGATACAAAGCACTGACCCTCTAACATCCAATGCTTGTCAGTTAAGATGAGAAACGTGTGAGCTCAGTGAACAATGTAGTTCGTTTGAGCAGAAAAGTGACTGCCCTTACCTGAAACGAAGTCTTGTTTGTAGGAAGACTCAGAGCCTGGGATTTAACTCCATTTCTGAAGGCCACCACACAGCATAGTTCTCATCCATGGATCACACTCTACTTTAGAGCGAGAAGCACGCTCTTGCTTTCTAGACTCTCAAAGAAAGCAGGAAACGTGAGTGTGCTGAGAACAAAAGAACGGTGTTTCCTACACATAGGGACCATATCTAGTCCAACTCTGCTTCTGAAACAGATACAAAGCACTGGTCCTCTAACATCCAATGCTTGTCAGTTAAGATGAGAAACGTGTGAGCTTCGTGAACGATGTTGTTCCTTTGAGCAGAAAAGTGACTGCCCTTTCCTGAAACGAAGTCTTGCTTGTAGGGAGACACTGAGCATGGGATTTAACTCCATTTCTGAAGTGAAACACACAGCATAGTCTCATCCATGGATCACACTCTGTTTTAGAGCGAGAAGCACGCTCTTGCTTTCTAGAGTCTCTAAGGCAACAGGAAACGTGAGTGTGCCCAGAACAAAAGATCGGTGTTTCCTACACATATGGACAATATGTAGTCCAAATCTGCTTCTGAAACTGATACAAAGCACTGACCCTCTAACATCCAATGCTTGTCAGTTAAGATGAGAAACGTGTGAGCTCAGTGAACAATGTAGTTCGTTTGAGCAGAAAAGTGACTGCCCTTACCTGAAACGAAGTCTTGTTTGTAGGAAGACTCAGAGCCTGGGATTTAACTCCATTTCTGAAGGCCACCACACAGCATAGTTCTCATCCATGGAACACACTCTGCTTTAGAGCGAGAAGCACGCTCTTGCTTTCTAGAGTCTCTAAGAGAGCAGGAAACGTGAGTGTGCTGAGAACAAAAGAACGGTGTTTCCTACTCATACGGACCATATCTAGTCCAACTCTTCTTCTGAAACTGATACAAAGCACTGGTCCTCTAACATCCAATCCTTGTCAATTAAGATTAGAAACGTGTGAGCTTCGTGAACGATGTAGTTCGTTTGAGCAGAAAAGTGACTGCCCTTACCTGAAACGAAGTCTTGCTTGTAGGAAGACTCAGAGCCTGGGATTTAACTCCATTTCTGAAGTGAAACACACAGCAGGGTTCTCATCCATTGATCACACTCTGCGTAAGAACAAGAAGCATACTCTTGCTTCCTAGAGTCTATAAGACAGCAAGAAACGTGACTTTGCTGAAAACAAAAGAACAGTGTTTCAACACATAAGGACCATATCTAGTCCAACTCTGCTTCTGAAACTGATACAAAGCACTGGTCCTCTAACATCCAATGCTTGTCAGTTAAGATGAGAAACGTGTGAGCTTCATGAACAATGTAGTTCGTTTGAGCAGAAAACTGACTGCCCTTACCTGAAACGAAGTCTTGCTTGTATTAAGACTCAGAGCCTGGGATTTAACTGCATTTCTGAAGTGAAACACACAGCAGGGTTCTCATCCATTGATCACACTCTGCGTTAGAACAAGAAGCATACTCTTGCTTCCTAGAGTCTCTAAGACAGCAAGAAACGTGACTTTGCTGAAAACAAAAGAACAGTGTTTCCTACCCATACGGACCATATCTAGTCCAACTCTGCTTCTGAAACTGATACAAAGCACTGGTCCTGTAACATCCAATGCTTGTCTGTTTAGATGAGAAACATGTGAGCTCCGTGAAAGATGTAGTTCGTTTGAGCTGAAAAGTGACTGCCCTTAACTGAAACGAAGTCTTGCTTGTAGGAAGACATAGAGCCTGGGATTTAACTACATTTATGAAGGGAAACACACAGCATAGTTTTCATCCATGGATCACACTCTGCTTTAGAGCGAGAAGCACGCTCTTGCTTTCTAGAGTCTCTAAGGCAACAGGAAACGTGAGTGTGCCCAGAACAAAAGATCGGTGTTTCCTACACATATGGACAATATGTAGTCCAAATCTGCTTCTGAAACTGATACAAAGCACTGACCCTCTAACATCCAATGCTTGTCAGTTAAGATGAGAAACGTGTGAGCTCAGTGAACAATGTAGTTCGTTTGAGCAGAAAAGTGACTGCCCTTACCTGAAACGAAGTCTTGTTTGTAGGAAGACTCAGAGCCTGGGATTTAACTCCATTTCTGAAGGCCACCACACAGCATAGTTCTCATCCATGGATCACACTCTGCTTTAGAGCGAGAAGCACGCTCTTGCTTTCTAGACTCTCAAAGAAAGCAGGAAACGTGAGTGTGCTGAGAACAAAAGAACGGTGTTTCCTACACATAGGGACCATATCTAGTCCAACTCTGCTTCTGAAACAGATACAAAGCACTGGTCCTCTAACATCCAATGCTTGTCAGTTAAGATGAGAAACGTGTGAGCTTCGTGAACGATGTTGTTCCTTTGAGCAGAAAAGTGACTGCCCTTTCCTGAAACGAAGTCTTGCTTGTAGGGAGACACTGAGCATGGGATTTAACTCCATTTCTGAAGTGAAACACACAGCATAGTCTCATCCATGGATCACACTCTGTTTTAGAGCGAGAAGCACGCTCTTGCTTTCTAGAGTCTCTAAGGCAACAGGAAACGTGAGTGTGCCCAGAACAAAAGATCGGTGTTTCCTACACATATGGACAATATGTAGTCCAAATCTGCTTCTGAAACTGATACAAAGCACTGACCCTCTAATATCCAATGCTTGCCAGTTAAGATGAGAACCAGTGAGCTCAGTGAACAATGTAGTTCGTTTGAGCAGAAAAGTGACTGCCCTTACCTGAAACGAAGTCCTGTTTGTAGGAAGACTCAGAGCCTGGGATTTAACTCCATTTCTGAAGGCCACCACACAGCATAGTTCTCATCCATGGATCACACTCTGCTTTAGAGCGAGAAGCACGCTCTTGCTTTCTAGAGTCTCTAAGAGAGCAGGAAACGTGAGTGTGCTGAGAACAAAAGAACGGTGTTTCCTACTCATACGGACCATATCTAGTCCAACTCTTCTTCTGAAACTGATACAAAGCACTGGTCCTCTAACATCCAATCCTTGTCAATTAAGATTAGAAACGTGTGAGCTTCGTGAACGATGTAGTTCGTTTGAGCAGAAAAGTGACTGCCCTTACCTGAAACGAAGTCTTGCTTGTAGGAAGACTCAGAGCCTGGGATTTAACTCCATTTCTGAAGTGAAACACACAGCAGGGTTCTCATCCATTGATCACACTCTGCGTAAGAACAAGAAGCATACTCTTGCTTCCTAGAGTCTATAAGACAGCAAGAAACGTGAGTTTGCTGAAAACAAAAGAACAGTGTTTCAACACATAAGGACCATATCTAGTCCAACTCTGCTTCTGAAACTGATACAAAGCACTGGTCCTCTAACATCCAATGCTTGTCTGTTTAGATGAGAAACATGTGAGCTCCGTGAAAGATGTAGTTCGTTTGAGCTGAAAAGTGACTGCCCTTACCTGAAACGAACTCTTGCTTGTAGGAAGACATAGAGCCTGGGATTTAAATACATTTATGAAGGGAAACACACAGCATAGTTTTCATCCATCGATCACACTCTGCTTTAGAGCGAGAAGCACACTCTTGCTTTCTAGAGTCTCTAAGACAGCAGGAAACGTGAGTGTGCCCAGAACAAAATTTCGGTGTTTCCTACACATATGGACCATATCTAGTCCAAATCTTCTTCTGAAACTGATACAATGCACTGGTCCTCTAACATCCAAAGCTTGTCAGTTAAGATGAGAAACGTGTGAGCTCAGTGAATGATGTAGTTTGTTTGAGCAGAAAAGTGACTGCCCTTACCTGAAACGAAGTCTTGCTTGTAGGAATACATAGAGCCTGGGAATTAACTACTTTTCTGAAGGGAAACACAAAGCATAGTTTTCATCCATGGATCACACTCTGCTTTAGAGCGAGAAGCACACTCTTGCTTTCTAGAGTCTCTAAGACAGCAGGAAACGTGAGTGTGCTGAGAACAAAAGAACGGTGTTTCCTACACATATAGACCATATCTAGTCCAAATCTTCTTCTGAAACTGATACAAAGCACTGGTCCTCTACCATCCAATGCTTGTCTGTTAAGATGAGAACGTGTGAGCTCGGTGAAAGATGTAGTTCGTTTGAGCTGAAAAGTGACTGCCCTTACCTGAAACGAAGTCTTGCTTGTAGGGAGACTCAGAGCCTGGGATTTAACTCCATTTCTGAATTGAAACACACAGCATAGTTCTCATCCATGGATCACACTCTGCTTTAGAGCAAGAAGCACACTCTTGCTTTCTAGAGTCTCTAAGACGGCAGGAAACGTGAGTGTGCCCAGAACAAAAGAACGGTGTTTCCTACACATACAGACTATATGTAGTCCAAATCTTCTTCTGAAACTGATAGAATGCACTGGTCCTCTAACATCCAATGCTTGTCAGTTAAGATGAGAAACGTGTGAGCTTTGTGAATGATGTAGTTCCTTTGAACTGAAAAGTGACTGCCCTTACATGAAACGAAGTCTTGCTTGTAGTAAGACACAGAGCCTGGGATTTAAGTCCATTTCTGAAGGGAAACACACAACATAGTTCTCATCCATGGATCACACTCTGTTTTAGAGCAAGAAGCACACTCTAGCTTTCTAGAGTCTCTAATACAGCAGGAAATCTGAGTGTGCCCAGGACAAAAGAACGGTGTTTCCTATACATATGGACCATATGTAGTCCAAATCTGCTTCTGAAACTGATACAAAGCACTGACCCTCTAACATCCAATGCTTGTCAGTTAAGATGAGAAACGTGTGAGCTTCGTGAACGATGTAGTTAGTTTGAGAAGAAAAGTGACTGCCCTTACCTGAATGGAAGTCTTGCTTGTAGGAAGACTCAGAGCCTGGGATTTAACTCCATTTCTGAAGTAAAACACACAGCAGTGTAATCATCCATTGATCACACTCTGTTTTAGTGTGAGAAGCACGCTCTTGCTTTCTAGAGTCTCTAAGGCAGCAGGAAACGTGAGTGTGCCCAGAACAAAAGATCGGTGTTTTCTACACATATGGACAATATGTAGTCCAAATCTGCTTCTGAAACTGATACAAAGCACTGACCCTCTAACATCCAATGCTGGTCAGTTAAGATGAGAAACGTGTGAGCTTCATGAACAATGTAGTTCGTTTGAGCAGAAAACTGACTGCCCTTACCTGAAACGAAGTCTTGCTTGTAGGAAGACTCAGAGCATGGGATTTAACTGCATTTCTGAAGTGAAACACACAGCAGGGTTCTCATCCATTGATCACACTCTGCGTTAGAACAAGAAGCATACTCTTGCTTCCTAGAGTCTCTAAGACAGCAAGAAACGTGACTTTGCTGAAAACAAAAGAACAGTGTTTCCTACCCATACGGACCATATCTAGTCCAACTCTGCTTCTGAAACTGATACAAAGCACTGGTCCTCTAACATCCAATGCTTGTCTGTTTAGATGAGAAACATGTGAGCTCCGTGAAAGATGTAGTTCGTTTGAGCTGAAAAGTGACTGCCCTTACCTGAAACGAAGTCTTGCTTGTAGGAAGACATAGAGCCTGGGATTTAACTACATTTATGAAGGGAAACACACAGCATAGTTTTCATCCATGGATCACACTCTGCTTTAGAGCAAGAAGCACACTCTTGCTTTCTAGAGTCTCTAAGACAGCAGGAAATCTGAGTGTGCCCAGAACAAAAGAAGCGTGTTTCCTACACATATGGACCATATCTAGTCCAACTCTTCTTCTGAAACTGATACAAAGCACTGGTCCTCTAACATCCAATCCTTGTCAATTAAGATTAGAAACGTGTGAGCTTCGTGAACGATGTAGTTCGTTTGAGCAGAAAGTGACTGCCCTTACCTGAATGGAAGTCTTGCTTGTAGAGAGACACAGAGCATGGGATTTAACTCCATTTCTGAAGTGAAACACACAGCATAGTCTCATCCATGAATCACACTCTGTTTTAGAGCGAGAAGCACGCTCTTGCCTTCTAGAGTCTCTAAGGCAACAGGAAACGTGAGTGTGCCCAGAACAAAAGATCGGTGTTTCCTACACATATGGACAATATGTAGTCCAAATCTGCTTCTGAAACTGATACAATGCACTGGTCCTCTAACATCCAAAGCTTGTCAGTTAAGATGAGAAACGTGTGAGCTCAGTGAATGATGTAGTTTGTTTGAGCAGAAAAGTGACTGCCCTTACCTGAAACGAAGTCTTGCTTGTAGGAATACATAGAGCCTGGGAATTAACTACTTTTCTGAAGGGAAACACAAAGCATAGTTTTCATCCATGGATCACACTCTGCTTTAGAGCGAGAAGCACACTCTTGCTTTCTAGAGTCTCTAAGACAGCAGGAAACGTGAGTGTGCTGAGAACAAAAGAACGGTGTTTCCTACACATATAGACCATATCTAGTCCAAATCTTCTTCTGAAACTGATACAAAGCACTGGTCCTCTACCATCCAATGTTTGTCTGTTAAGATGAGAACGTGTGAGCTCGGTGAAAGATGTAGTTCGTTTGAGCTGAAAAGTGACTGCCCTTACCTGAAACGAAGTCTTGCTTGTAGGGAGACTCGGAGCCTGGGATTTAACTCCATTTCTGAATTGAAACACACAGCATAGTTGTCATCCATGGATCACACTCTGCTTTAGAGCAAGAAGCACACTCTTGCTTTCTAGAGTCTCTAAGACGGCAGGAAACGTGAGTGTGCCCAGAACAAAAGAACGGTGTTTCCTACACATACGGACTATATGTAGTCCAAATCTTCTTCTGAAACTGATAGAATGCACTGGTCCTCTAACATCCAATGCTTGTCAGTTAAGATGAGAAACGTGTGAGCTTTGTGAATGATGTAGTTCCTTTGAACTGAAAAGTGACTGCCCTTACCTGAAACGAAGTCTTGCTTGTAGTAAGACACAGAGCCTGGGATTTAAGTCCATTTCTGAAGGGAAACACACAACATAGTTCTCATCCATGGATCACACTCTGTTTTAGACCAAGAAGCACACTCTAGCTTTCTAGAGTCTCTAATACAGCAGGAAATCTGAGTGTGCCCAGGACAAAAGAACGGTGTTTCCTATACATATGGACCATATGTAGTCCAAATCTGCTTCTGAAACTGATACAAAGCACTGACCCTCTAACATCCAATGCTTGTCAGTTAAGATGAGAAACGTGTGAGCTTCGTGAATGATGTAGTTCGTGTGAGCAGAAAAGTGACTGCCGTTACCTGAATTGAAGTCTTGCTTGTAGGAAGACTCAGAGCATGGGATTTAACTCCATTTCTGAAGTAAAACATACAGCAGTGTAATCATCCATTGATCACACTCTACTTTAGAGCGAGAAGCACGCTCTTGCTTTCTAAAATCTCTAAGACAGCAGGAAACGTGAGTGTGCTGAGAACAAAAGAACGGTGTTTCCTACACATATGGACCATATCTAGTCCAACTCTTCTTCTGAAACTGATACAAAGCACTGGTCCTCTAACATCCAATGCTTGTCAGTTAAGATGAGAAACGTGTGAGCTTCGTGAACGATGTAGTTCGTTTGAGCAGAAAAGTGACTGCCCTTACCTGAAACGAAGTCTTGCATGTAGGAAGACTCAGAGCCTGGGATTTAACTCCAATTCTGAATTGAAACACACAGCATAGTTCTCCTCCATGGATCACACTCTGCTTTAGAGCAAGAAGCACGCTCTTGCTTTCTAGAGTCTCTAAGACAGCAGGAAAAGTGAGTGTGCCCAGAACAAAAGAACGGTGTTTCCTACACATACGGACTATATGTAGTCCAAATCTTCTTCTGAAACTGATAGAATGCACTGGTCCTCTAACATCCAATGCTTGTCAGTTAAGATGAGAAACGTGTGAGCTTCGTGAACGATGTAGTTAGTTTGAGAAGAAAAGTGACTGCTCTTACCTGAATGGAAGTCTTGCTTGTAGGAAGACTCAGAGCCTGGGATTTAACTCCATTTCTGAAGTAAAACACACAGCAGTGTAATCATCAATTGATCACACTCTGTTTTAGAGTGAGAAGCACGCTCTTGCTTTCTAGAGTCTCTAAGGCAGCAGGAAACGTGAGTGTGCCCAGAACAAAAGATCGGTGTTTTCTACACATATGGACATTATGTAGTCCAAATCTGCTTCTGAAACTGATACAAAGCACTGACCCTCTAACATCCAATGCTGGTCAGTTAAGATGAGAAACGTGTGAGCTTCATGAACAATGTAGTTCGTTTGAGCAGAAAACTGACTGCCCTTACCTGAAACGAAGTCTTGCTTGTAGGAAGACTCAGAGCCTGGGATTTAACTGCATTTCTGAAGTGAAACACACAGCAGGGTTCTCATCCATTGATCACACTCTGCGTTAGAACAAGAAGCATACTCTTGCTTCCTAGATTCTCTAAGACAGCAAGAAACGTGACTTTGCTGAAAACAAAAGAACAGTGTTTCCTACCCATACGGACCATATCTAGTCCAACTCTGCTTCTGAAACTGATACAAAGCACTGGTCCTCTAACATCCAATGCTTGTCTGTTTAGATGAGAAACATGTGAGCTCCGTGAAAGATGTAGTTCGTTTGAGCTGAAAAGTGACTGCCCTTAACTGAAACGAAGTCTTGCTTGTAGGAAGACATAGAGCCTGGGATTTAACTACATTTATGAAGGGAAACACACAGCATAGTTTTCATCCATGGATCACACTCTGCTTTAGAGCGAGAAGAACACACTTGCTTTCTAGAGTCTCTAAGACAGCAGGAAATCTGAGTGTGCCCAGAACAAAAGAAGGGTGTTTCCTACACATATGGACCATATCTAGTCCAAATCTTCTTCTGAAACTGATACAATGCACTGGTCCTCTAACATCCAATGCTTGTCAGTTAAGATGAGAAACGTGTGAGCTCAGTGAACGATGTAGTTCGTTTGAGCAGAAAAGTGACTGCCCTTACCTGAAACGAAGTCTTGCTTGTAGGAAGACTCAGAGCCTGGGATTTAACTCCATTTCTGAAGGCCACCACACAGCATAGTTCTCATCCATGGATCACACTCTGCTTTAGAGTGAGAAGCACGCTCTTGCTTTCTAGAGTCTCTAAGAGAGCAGGAAACGTGAGTGTGCTGAGAACAAAAGAACGGTGTTTCCTACTCATACGGACCATATCTAGTCCAACTCTTCTTCTGAAACTGATACAAAGCACTGGTCCTCTAACATCCAATCCTTGTCAATTAAGATTAGAAACGTGTGAGCTTCGTGAACGATGTAGTTCGTTTGAGCAGAAAGTGACTGCCCTTACCTGAATGGAAGTCTTGCTTGTAGGAAGACTCAGAGCCTGGGATTTAACTCCATTTCTGAAGTAAAACACACAGCAGTGTAATCATCCATTGATCACACTCTGCTTTAAAACAAGAAGCACGCTCTTGCTTTCTAGACTCTCAAAGACAGCAGGAAACGTGAGTGTGCTGAGAACAAAAGAACGGTGTTTCCTACACATAGGGACCATATCTAGTCCAACTGTGCTTCTGAAACAGATACAAAGCACTGGTCCTCTAACATCCAATGCTTGTCAGTTAAGATGAGAAACGTGTGAGCTTCGTGAACGATGTTGTTCCTTTGAGCAGAAAAGTGACTGCCCTTTCCTGAAACGAAGTCTTGCTTGTAGGGAGACACAGAGCATGGGATTTAACTCCATTTCTGAAGTGAAACACACAGCATAGTCTCATCCATGGATCACACTCTGTTTTAGAGCGAGAAGCACGCTCTTGCCTTCTAGAGTCTCTAAGGCAACAGGAAACGTGAGTGTGCCCAGAACAAAAGATCGGTGTTTCCTACACATATGGACAATATGTAGTCCAAATCTGCTTCTGAAACTGATACAAAGCACTGACCCTCTAACATCCAATGCTTGTCTGTTAAGATGAGAAACGTGTGAGCTCAGTGAACGATGTAGTTCGTTTGAGCAGAAAAGTGACTGCCCTTACCTGAAACGAAGTCTTGCTTGTAGGAAGACTCAGAGCCTGGGATTTAACTCCATTTCTGAAGTAAAACACACAGCAGTGTAATCATCCATTGATCACACTCTGTTTTAGAGTGAGAAGCACGCTCTTGCTTTCTAGAGTCTCTAAGGCAGCAGGAAACGTGAGTGTGCCCAGAACAAAAGATCGGTGTTTCCTACACATATGGACAATATGTAGTCCAAATCTGCTTCTGAAACTGATACAAAGCACTGACCCTCTAACATCCAATGCTTGTCAGTTAAGATGAGAAACGTGTGAGCTTCATGAACCATGTAGTTCGTTTGAGCAGAAAACTGACTGCCCTTACCTGAAACGAAGTCTTGCTTGTAGGAAGACTCAGAGTCTGGGATTTAACTGCATTTCTGAAGTGAAACACACAGCAGGGTTCTCATCCATTGATCACACTCTGCGTTAGAACAAGAAGCATACTCTTGCTTCCTAGAGTCTCTAAGACAGCAAGAAACGTGACTTTGCTGAAAACAATAGAACAGTGTTTCCTACCCATACGGACCATATCTAGTCCAACTCTGCTTCTGAAACTGATACAAAGCACTGGTCCTCTAACATCCAATGCTTGTCTGTTTAGATGAGAAACATGTGAGCTCCGTGAAAGATGTAGTTCCTTTGAGCTGAAAAGTGACTGCCCTTAACTGAAACGAAGTCTTGCTTGTAGGAAGACATAGAGCCTGGGATTTAACTACATTTATGAAGGGAAACACACAGCATAGTTTTCTTCCATGGATCACACTCTGCTTTAGAGCGAGAAGCACGCTCTTGCTTTCTAGAGTCTCCAAGACAGCAGGAAACGTGAGTGTGCTGAGAACAAAAGAACGGTGTTTCCTGCACATACAGACCATACCTAGTCCAACTCTTCTTCTGAAACTGATACAAAGCACTGGTCCTCTAACATCCAATGCTTGTCAGTTAAGATGAGAAACGTGTGAGCTTAGTGAATGATGTAGTTCCTTTGAACTGAAAAGTGACTGCCCTTACCTGAAAGGAAGTCTTGCTTGTAGTAAGACACAGAGCCTGGGATTTAACTCCATTTCTGAAGTGAAACACACAGCAGTGTTCTCATCCATTGATCACACTCTGCTTTAGAACAAGAAGCACGATCTTGCTTTCTAGAGTCTCTAAGACAGCAGGAAATGTGAGTTTGTGAGAACAAAAGAACAGTGTTTCCTACACATATGGACCATATCTAGTCCAACTCTGCTTCTGAAACTGATACAAAGCACTGGTCCTCTAACATCCAATGCTTGTCTGTTAAGATGAGAAACGTATGAGCTCCGTGGACGATGTAGTTCGTTTGAGCTGAAAAGTGACTGCCCTTACCTGAAACGAAGTCTTGCTTGTAGGAAGACACAGAGCCTGGGATTTAACTCCTTTTCTGAAGGGAAACACACAGCATAGTTCTCATGCATGGTTCAAACTCTGCTTTAGAGCGAGAAGCACGCTCTTGCTTTCAACAGTCCCTAAGACATCAGGAAACGTGAGTGTGCTGAGAACAAAAGAACGGTGTTTCCTACACATACTGACCATATCTAGTCCAACTCTTCTTCTGAAAATGATACAAAGCACTGGTCCTCTAACATCCAATGCTTGTCATTTAAGATGAGAAACGTGTGAGCTTAGTGAATGATGTAGTTCCTTTGAACTGAAAAGTGACTGCCCTTACCTGAAACGAAGTCTTGCTTGTAGTAAGACACAGAGCCTGGGATTTAAGTCCATTTCTGAAGGGAAACACACAGCATAGTTCTCATCGATGGATCACACTCTGCTTTAGAGCGAGAAGCACACTCTTGCTTTCTAGAGTCTCTAATAAAGCAGGAAATCTGAGTGTGCCCAGAATAAAAGAAGGGTGTTTCCTACACATATGGACCATATGTAGTCCAAATCTGCTTCTGAAACTGAAAAAAAGCACTGACCATCTTACATCCAATGCTTGTCAGTTAAGCTGAGAAACGTGTGAGCTTCGTGAATGATGTAGTTCGTGTGAGCAGAAAAGTGACTGCCCTTACCTGAATTGAAGTCTTGCTTGTAGGAAGACTCAGAGCATGGGATTTAACTCCATTTCTGAAGTAAAACACACAGCAGTGTAATCATCCATTGATCACACTCTCCTTTAGAGTGAGAAGCACGCTCTTGCTTTCTAAAGTCTCTAAGACAGCAGGAAACGTGAGTGTGCTGAGAACAAAAGAACGGTGTTTCCTACACATATGGACCATATCTAGTCCAACTCTTCTTCTGAAACTGATACAAAGCACTGGTCCTCTAACATCCAATGCTTGTCAGTTAAGATGAGAAACGTGTGAGCTTCGTGAACGATGTAGTTCGTTTGAGCAGAAAAGTGACTGCCCTTACCTGAAACGAAGTCTTGCATGTAGGAAGACTCAGAGCCTGGGATTTAACTCCATTTCTGAATTGAAACACACAGCATAGTTCTCATCCATGGATCACACTCTGCTTTAGAGCAAGAAGCACGCTCTTGCTTTCTAGAGTCTCTAAGACAGCAGGAAACGTGAGTGTGACCAGAACAAAAGAATGGTGTTTCCTACACATACAGACTATAGGTAGTCCAAATCTTCTTCTGAAACTGATAGAATGCACTGGTCCTCTAACATCCAATGCTTGTCAGTTAAGATGAGAAACGTGTGAGCTTTGTGAATGATGTAGTTCCTTTGAACTGAAAAGTGACTGCCCTTACCTGAAACGAAGTCTTGCTTGTAGTAAGACACAGAGCCTGGGATTTAAGTCCATTTCTGAAGGGAAACACACAACATAGTTCTCATCCATGGATCACACTCTGCTTTAGAGCAAGAAGCACACTCTAGCTTTCTAGAGTCTCTAATACAGCAGGAAATCTGAGTGTGCCCAGGACAAAAGAACGGTGTTTCCTATACATATGGACCATATGTAGTCCAAATCTGCTTCTGAAACTGATACAAAGCACTGACCCTCTAACATCCAATGCTTGTCAGTTAAGATGAGAAACGTGTGAGCTTCGTGAACGATGTAGTTAGTTTGAGAAGAAAAGTGACTGCCCTTAGCTGAATGGAAGTCTTGCTTGTAGGAAGACTCAGAGCCTGGGATTTAACTCCATTTCTGAAGTAAAACACACAGCAGTGTAATCATCCATTGATCACACTCTGTTTTAGAGTGAGAAGCATGCTCTTGCTTTCTAGAGTCTCTAAGGCAGCAGGAAACGTGAGTGTGCCCAGAACAAAAGATCGGTGTTTTCTACACATATCGACAATATGTAGTCCAAATCTGCTTCTGAAACTGATACAAAGCACTGACCCTCTAACATCCAATGCTTGTCAGTTAAGATGAGAAACGTGTGAGCTTCATGAACAATGTAGTTTGTTTGAGCAGAAAACTGACTGCCCTTACCTGAAACGAAGTCTTGCTTGTAGGAAGACTCAGAGCCTGGGATTTAACGGCATTTCTGAAGTGAAACACACAGCAGGGTTCTCATCCATTGATCACACTCTGCGTTAGAACAAGAAGCATACTCTTGCTTCCTAGAGTCTCTAAGACAGCAAGAAACGTGACTTTGCTGAAAACAAAAGAAGAGTGTTTCCTACCCATACGGACCATATCTAGTCCAACTCTGCTTCTGAAACTGATACAAAGCACTGGTCCTCTAACATCCAATGCTTGTCTGTTTAGATGAGAAACATGTGAGCTCTGTGAAAGATGTAGTTCGTTTGAGCTGAAAAGTGACTGCCCTTAACTGAAACGAAGTCTTGCTTGTAGGAAGACATAGAGCCTGGGATTTAACTACATTTATGAAGGGAAACACACAGCATAGTTTTCATCTATGGATCACACTCTGCTTTAGAGCGAGAAGCACACTCTTGCTTTCTAGAGTCTCCAAGACAGCAGGAAACGTGAGTGTGCTGAGAACAAAAGAACGGTGTTTCCTGCACATACAGACCATACCTAGTCCAACTCTTCTTCTGAAACTGATACAAAGCACTGGTCCTCTAACATCCCATGCTTGTCAGTTAAGATGAGAAACGTGTGAGCTTAGTGAATGATGTAGTTCCTTTGAACTGAAAAGTGACTGCCCTTACCTGAAAGGAAGTCTTGCTTGTAGTAAGACACAGAGCCTGGGATTTAACTCCATTTCTGAAGTGAAACACACAGCAGTGTTCTCATCCATTGATCACACTCTGCTTTAGAACAAGAAGCACGATCTTGCTTTCTAGAGTCTCTAAGACAGCAGGAAATGTGAGTTTGCTGAGAACAAAAGAACAGTGTTTCCTACACATATGGACCATATCTAGTCCAACTCTGCTTCTGAAACTGATACAAAGCACTGGTCCTCTAACATCCAATGCTTGTCTGTTAAGATCAGAAACGTATGAGCTCCGTGAACGATGTAGTTCGTTTGAGCTGAAAAGTGACTGCCCTTACCTGAAACGAAGTCTTGCTTGTAGGAAGACACAGAGCCTGGGATTTAACTCCTTTTCTGAAGGGAAACACACAGCATAGTTCTCATGCATGGTTCAAACTCTGCTTTAGAGCGAGAAGCACGCTCTTGCTTTCAACAGTCCCTAAGACATCAGGAAACGTGAGTGTGCTGAGAACAAAAGAACGGTGTTTCCTAGACATACTGACCATATCTAGTGCAACTCTTCTTCTGAAAATGATACAAAGCACTGGTCCTCTAACATCCAATGCTTGTCATTTAACATGAGAAACGTGTGAGCTTAGTGAATGATGTAGTTCCTTTGAACTGAAAAGTGACTGCCCTTACCTGAAAGGAAGTCTTGCTTGTAGTAAGACACAAAGCCTGGGATTTAAGTCCATTTCTGAAGGGAAACACACAGCATAGTTCTCATCGATGGATCACACTCTGCTTTAGAGCGAGAAGCACACTCTTGCTTTCTAGAGTCTCTAATAAATCAGGAAATCTGAGTGTGCCCAGAATAAAAGAAGGGTGTTTCCTACACATATGGACCATATGTAGTCCAAATCTGCTTCTGAAACTGAAAAAAAGCACTGACCATCTTACATCCAATGCTTGTCAGTTAAGCTGAGAAACGTGTGAGCTTCGTGAATGATGTAGTTCGTGTGAGCAGAAAAGTGACTGCCCTTACCTGAATTGAAGTCTTGCTTGTAGGAAGACTCAGAGCATGGGATTTAACTCCATTTCTGAAGTAAAACACACAGCAGTGTAATCATCCATTGATCACACTCTCCTTTAGAGCGAGAAGCACGCTCTTGCTTTCTAAAGTCTCTAAGACAGCAGGAAACGTGAGTGTGCTGAGAACAAAAGAACGGTGTTTCCTACACATATGGACCATATCTAGTCCAACTCTTCTTCTGAAACTGATACAAAGCACTGGTCCTCTAACATCCAATGCTTGTCAGTTAAGATGAGAAACGTGTGAGCTTCGTGAACGATGTAGTTTGTTTGAGCAGAAAAGTGACTGCCCTTACCTGAAACGAAGTCTTGCATGTAGGAAGACTCAGAGCCTGGGATTTAACTCCATTTCCGAATTGAAACACATAGCATAGTTCTCATCCATGGATCACACTCTGCTTTAGAGCAAGAAGCACGCTCTTGCTTTCTACAGTCTCTAAGACAGCAGGAAACGTGAGTGTGCCCAGAACAAAAGAACGGTGTTTCCTACACATACAGACTATATGTAGTCCAAATCTTCTTCTGAAACTGATAGAATGCACTGGTCCTCTAACATCCAATGCTTGTCAGTTAAGATGAGAAACGTGTGAGCTTTGTGAATGATGTAGTTCCTTTGAACTGAAAAGTGACTGCCCTTACCTGAAACGAAGTCTTGCTTGTAGTAAGACACAGAGCCTGGGATTTAAGTCCATTTCTGAAGGGAAACACACAACATAGTTCTCATCCATGGATCACACTCTGCTTTAGAGCAAGAAGCACACTCTAGCTTTCTAGAGTCTCTAATACAGCAGGAAATCTGAGTGTGCCCAGGACAAAAGAACGGTGTTTCCTATACATATGGACCATATGTAGTCCAAATCTGCTTCTGAAACTGATAAAAAGCACTGACCCTCTAACATCCAATGCTTGTCAGTTAAGATGAGAAACGTGTGAGCTTCGTGAACAATGTAGTTAGTTTGAGAAGAAAAGTGACTGCCCTTACCTGAATGGAAGTCTTGCTTGTAGGAAGACTCAGAGCCTGGGATTTAACTCCATTTCTGAAGTAAAACACACAGCAGTGTAATCATCCATTGATCACACTCTGTTTTAGAGTGAGAAGCACGCTCTTGCGTTCTAGTGTCTCTAAGGCAGCAGGAAATGTGAGTGTGCCCAGAACAAAAGATCGGTGTTTTCTACACATATGGACAATATGGAGTCCAAATCTGCTTCTGAAACTGATACAAAGCACTGACCCTCTAACATCCAATGCTTGTCAGTTAAGATGAGAAACGTGTGAGCTTCATGAACAATGTAGTTCGTTTGAGCAGAAAACTGACTGCCCTTACCTGAAACGAAGTCTTGCTTGTAGGAAGACTCAGAGCCTGGGATTTAACTGCATTTCTGAAGTGAAACACACAGCAGGGTTCTCATCCATTGATCACACTCTGCGTTAGAACAAGAAGCATACTCTTGCTTCCTAGAGTCTCTAAGACAGCAAGAAACGTGACTTTGCTGAAAACAAAAGAACAGTGTTTCCTACCCATACGGACCATATCTAGTCCAACTCTGCTTCTGAAACTGATACAAAGCACTGGTCCTCTAACATCCAATGCTTGTCTCTTTAGATGAGAAACATGTGAGCTCCGTGAAAGATGTAGTTCATTTGAGCTGAAAAGTGACTGCCCTTAACTGAAACGAAGTCTTGCTTGTAGGAAGACATAGAGCCTGGGATTTAACTACATTTATGAAGGGAAACACACAGCATAGTTTTCATCCATGGATCACACTCTGCTTTAGAGCGAGAAGCACGCTCTTGCTTTCTAGAGTCTGCAAGACAGCAGGAAACGTGAGTGTGCTGAGAACAAAAGAACGGTGTTTCCTGCACATACAGACCATACCTAGTCCAACTCTTCTTCTGAAACTGATACAAAGCACTGGTCCTCTAACATCCAATGCTTGTCAGTTAAGATGAGAAACGTGTGAGCTTCGTGAACTTTGTAGTTCGTTTGTGCAGAAAAGTGACTGCCCTTACCTGAAACGAAGTCTTGCTGGTAGGAAGACTCAGAGCCTGGGATTTAACTCCATTTCTGAAGTGAAACACACAGCATAGTTCTCATCCACGGATCACACTCTGCTTTAGTGCGAGAAGCACGCTCTTGCTTTTTAGAGTCTCTAAGAAAGCAGGAAACGTGAGTGTGCTGAGAACAAAAGAACGGTGTTTCCTACACATATGGACCATATCTATTCCAACTCTTCTTCTGAAACTGATACAAAGCACTGGTCCTCTAACATCCAATGCTTGTCAGTTAAGAAGAGAAACGTATGAGCTTCGTGAACGATGTAGTTCGTTTGAGCAGAAAAGTGACTGCCCTTACCTGAAACGAAGTCTTCCTTGTAGGAAGACTCAGAGCCTGGGATTTACCTCCATTTCTGAAGGCAAACACACAGCATAGTTCCCATCCATGGATCACACTCTGCTTTAGAGCGAGAAGTACGCTCTTGCTTTCTAGAGTCTCTAAGACAGCAGGAAACGTGAGTGTGCTGAGAACAAAAGAACGGTGTAACCTACATATACGGACCATATCTAGTCCAACTCTTCTTCTGAAACTGATAGAAAGCACTGGTCCTCTAACATCCAATGCTTGTCAGTTAAGATGAGAAACGTGTGAGCTTCGTGAACGATTTAGTTCCTTTGAACTGAAAAGTGACTTCCCTTACCTGAAACGAAGTCTTGCATGTAGGAAGACTCAGAGCCTGGGATTTAACTCCATTTCTGAATTGAAACACACAGCATAGTTCTCATCCATGGATCACACTCTGCTTTAGAGCAAGAAGCACACTCTTGCTTTCAAGAGTCTCTAAGACAGCAGGAAACGTGAGTGTGCCCAGAACAAAAGAATGGTGTTTCCTACACATACGGACTATATGTAGTCCAAATCTTCTTCTGAAACTGATAGAATGCACTGGTCCTCTAACATCCAATGCTTGTCAGTTAAGATGAGAAACGTGTGAGCTTTGTGAATGATGTAGTTCCTTTGAACTGAAAAGTGACTTCCCTTACCTGAAACGAAGTCTTGCTTGTAGTAAGACACAGAGCCTGGGATTTAACTCCATTTCTGAAGGGAAACACACAACATAGTTCTCATCCATGGATCACACTCTGCTTTAGAGCAAGAAGCACACTCTAGCTTTCTAGAGTCTCTAATACAGCAGGAAATCTGAGTGTGCCCAGGACAAAAGAACGGTGTTTCCTATACATATGGACCATATGTAGTCCAAATCTACTTATGAAACTGATACAAGCACTAACACTCTAACATCCAATGCTTGTCAGTTAAGATGAGAAACGTGTGAGCTTCGTGAACGATGTAGTTAGTTTGAGCAGAAAAGTGACTGCCCTTACCTGAATGGAAGTCTTGCTTGTAGGAAGACTCAGAGCCTGGGATTTAACTCAATTTCTGAAGTAAAACACACAGCAGTGTAATCATCCATTGATCACATTCTGCTTTAGAACAAGAAGCACGCTCTTGCTTTCAAGACTCTCAAAGACAGCAGCAAACGTGAGTGTTCTGAGAACAAAAGAACGGTGTTTCCTACACATAGGGACCATATCTAGTCCAACTCTGCTTCTGAAACAGATACAAAGCACTGGTCCTCTAACATCCAATGCTTGTCAGTTAAGATGAGAAACGTGTGAGCTTCGTGAACGATGTAGTTAGTTTGAGCAGAAAAGTGACTGCCCTTACCTGAAACGAAGTCTTGCTTGTAGGAAGACTCAGAGCCTGGGATTTAACTCCATTTCTGAAGTAAAACACACAGCAGTGTAATCATCCATTGATCACACTCTGCGTTAGAACAAGAAGCATACTCTTGCTTCCTAGAGTCTCTAAGACAGCAAGAAACGTGAGTTTGCTGAAAACAAAAGAACAGTGTTTCCTACACATACGGACCATATCTAGTCCAACTCTGCTTCTGAAACTGATACAAAGCACTGGTCCTCTAACATCCAATGCTTGTCTGTTAGGATGAGAAACGTGTGAGCTCCGTGAAAGATGTAGTTTCTTTGAGCTGAAAAGTGACTGCCCTTAACTGAAATGAAGTCTTGCTTGTAGGAAGACATAGAGCCTGGGATTTAACTACATTTATGAAGGGAAACACACAGCATAGTTTTCATCCATGGATCACACTCTGCTTTAGAGCGAGAAGCACGCTCTTGCTTTCTAGAGTCTCCAAGACAGCAGGAAACGTGAGTGTGCTGAGAACAAAAGAACGGTGTTTCCTGCACATACAGACCATACCTAGTCCAACTCTTCTTCTGAAACTGATACAAAGCACTGGTCCTCTAACATCCAATGCTTGTCAGTTAAGATGAGAAACGTGTGAGCTTCGTGAACTTTGTAGTTCGTTTGTGCAGAAAAGTGACTGCCCTTACCTGAAACGAAGTCTTGCTTGTAGGAAGACTCAGAGCCTGGGATTTAACTCCATTTCTGAAGTGAAACACACAGCATAGTTCTCATCCACGGATCACACTCTGCTTTAGAGCGAGAAGCACGCTCTTGCTTTCTAAAGTCTCCAAGACAGCAGGAAACGTGAGTGTGCTGAGAACAAAAGAACGGTGTTTCCTGCACATACGGACCATATCTAGTCCAACTCTTCTTCTGAAACTGATACAAAGCACTGGTCCTCTAACATCCAATGCTTGTCAGTTAAGATGAGAAACGTGTGAGCTTCGTGAACGATGTAGTTCGTTTGAGCAGAAAAGTGACTGCCCTTACCTGAAACGAAGTCTTGCATGTAGAAAGACTCAGAGCCTGGGATTTAACTCCATTTCTGAATTGAAACACACAGCATAGTTCTCATCCATGGATCACACTCTGCTTTAGAGCAAGAAGCACACTCTTGCTTTCAAGAGTCTCTAAGACAGCAGGAAACGTGAGTGTGCCCAGAACAAAAGAATGGTGTTTCCTACACATACGGACTATATGTAGTCCAAATCTTCTTCTGAAACTGATAGAATGCACTGGTCCTCTAACATCCAATGCTTGTCAGTTAAGATGAGAAACGTGTGAGCTTTGTGAATGATGTAGTTCCTTTGAACTGAAAAGTGACTTCCCTTACCTGAAACGAAGTCTTGCTTGTAGTAAGACACAGAGCCTGGGATTTAACTCCATTTCTGAAGGGAAACACACAACATAGTTCTCATCCATGGATCACACTCTGCTTTAGAGCAAGAAGCACACTCTAGCTTTCTAGAGTCTCTAATACAGCAGGAAATCTGAGTGTGCCCAGGACAAAAGAACGGTGTTTCCTATACATATGGACCATATGTAGTCCAAATCTACTTATGAAACTGATACAAGCACTAACACTCTAATATCCAATGCTTGTCAGTTAAGATGAGAAACGTGTGAGCTTCGTGAACGATGTAGTTAGTTTGAGCAGAAAAGTGACTGCCCTTACCTGAATGGAAGTCTTGCTTGTAGGAAGACTCAGAGCCTGGGATTTAACTCAATTTCTGAAGTAAAACACACAGCAGTGTAATCATCCATTGATCACATTCTGCTTTAGAACAAGAAGCACGCTCTTGCTTTCAAGACTCTCAAAGACAGCAGCAAACGTGAGTGTTCTGAGAACAAAAGAACGGTGTTTCCTACACATAGGGACCATATCTAGTCCAACTCTGCTTCTGAAACAGATACAAAGCACTGGTCCTCTAACATCCAATGCTTGTCAGTTAAGATGAGAAACGTGTGAGCTTCGTGAACGATGTAGTTTGTTTGAGCAGAAAAGTGACTGCCCTTACCTGAAACGAAGTCTTGCTTGTAGGAAGACTCAGAGCCTGGGATTTAACTCCATTTCTGAAGGGAAACACACAGCAGGGTTCTCATCCATTGATCACACTCTGCGTTAGAACAAGAAGCATACTCTTGCTTCCTAGAGTCTCTAAGACAGCAAGAAACGTGAGTTTGCTGAAAACAAAAGAACAGTGTTTCCTACACATACGGACCATATCTAGTCCAACTCTGCTTCTGAAACTGATACAAAGCACTGGTCCTCTAACATCCAATGCTTGTCTGTTAGGATGAGAAACGTGTGAGCTCCGTGAAAGATGTAGTTCCTTTGAGCTGAAAAGTGACTGCCCTTAACTGAAATGAAGTCTTGCTTGTAGGAAGACATAGAGCCTGGGATTTAACTACATTTATGAAGGGAAACACACAGCATAGTTTTCATCCATGGATCACACTCTGCTTTAGAGCGAGAAGCACGCTCTTGCTTTCTAGAGTCTCCAAGACAGCAGGAAACGTGAGTGTGCTGAGAACAAAAGAACGGTGTTTCCTGCACATACAGACCATACCTAGTCCAACTCTTCTTCTGAAACTGATACAAAGCACTGGTCCTCTAACATCCAATGCTTGTCAGTTAAGATGAGAAACGTGTGAGCTTCGTGAACTTTGTAGTTCGTTTGTGCAGAAAAGTGACTGCCCTTACCTGAAACGAAGTCTTGCTTGTAGGAAGACTCAGAGCCTGGGATTTAACTCCATTTCTGAAGTGAAACACACAGCATAGTTCTCATCCACGGATCACACTCTGCTTTAGAGCGAGAAGCACGCTCTTGCTTTCTAGAGTCTCTAAGAAAGCAGGAAACGTGAGTGTGCTGAGAACAAAAGAACGGTGTTTCCTACACATACGGACCATATCTAGTCCAAGTCTTCTTCTGAAACTGATACAAAGCACTGGTCCTCTAACATCCAATGCTTGTCTCTTTAGATGAGAAACATGTGAGCTCCGTGAAAGATGTAGTTCATTTGAGCTGAAAAGTGACTGCCCTTAACTGAAACGAAGTCTTGCTTGTAGGAAGACATAGAGCCTGGGATTTAACTACATTTATGAAGGGAAACACACAGCATAGTTTTCATCCATGGATCACACTCTGCTTTAGAGCGAGAAGCACGCTCTTGCTTTCTAGAGTCTGCAAGACAGCAGGAAACGTGAGTGTGCTGAGAACAAAAGAACGGTGTTTCCTGCACATACAGACCATACCTAGTCCAACTCTTCTTCTGAAACTGATACAAAGCACTGGTCCTCTAACATCCAATGCTTGTCAGTTAAGATGAGAAACGTGTGAGCTTCGTGAACTTTGTAGTTCGTTTGTGCAGAAAAGTGACTGCCCTTACCTGAAACGAAGTCTTGCTGGTAGGAAGACTCAGAGCCTGGGATTTAACTCCATTTCTGAAGTGAAACACACAGCATAGTTCTCATCCACGGATCACACTCTGCTTTAGTGCGAGAAGCACGCTCTTGCTTTTTAGAGTCTCTAAGAAAGCAGGAAACGTGAGTGTGCTGAGAACAAAAGAACGGTGTTTCCTACACATATGGACCATATCTATTCCAACTCTTCTTCTGAAACTGATACAAAGCACTGGTCCTCTAACATCCAATGCTTGTCAGTTAAGAAGAGAAACGTATGAGCTTCGTGAACGATGTAGTTCGTTTGAGCAGAAAAGTGACTGCCCTTACCTGAAACGAAGTCTTCCTTGTAGGAAGACTCAGAGCCTGGGATTTACCTCCATTTCTGAAGGCAAACACACAGCATAGTTCCCATCCATGGATCACACTCTGCTTTAGAGCGAGAAGTACGCTCTTGCTTTCTAGAGTCTCTAAGACAGCAGGAAACGTGAGTGTGCTGAGAACAAAAGAACGGTGTAACCTACATATACGGACCATATCTAGTCCAACTCTTCTTCTGAAACTGATAGAAAGCACTGGTCCTCTAACATCCAATGCTTGTCAGTTAAGATGAGAAACGTGTGAGCTTCGTGAACGATTTAGTTCCTTTGAACTGAAAAGTGACTTCCCTTACCTGAAACGAAGTCTTGCATGTAGGAAGACTCAGAGCCTGGGATTTAACTCCATTTCTGAATTGAAACACACAGCATAGTTCTCATCCATGGATCACACTCTGCTTTAGAGCAAGAAGCACACTCTTGCTTTCAAGAGTCTCTAAGACAGCAGGAAACGTGAGTGTGCCCAGAACAAAAGAATGGTGTTTCCTACACATACGGACTATATGTAGTCCAAATCTTCTTCTGAAACTGATAGAATGCACTGGTCCTCTAACATCCAATGCTTGTCAGTTAAGATGAGAAACGTGTGAGCTTTGTGAATGATGTAGTTCCTTTGAACTGAAAAGTGACTTCCCTTACCTGAAACGAAGTCTTGCTTGTAGAAAGACACAGAGCCTGGGATTTAACTCCATTTCTGAAGGGAAACACACAACATAGTTCTCATCCATGGATCACACTCTGCTTTAGAGCAAGAAGCACACTCTAGCTTTCTAGAGTCTCTAATACAGCAGGAAATCTGAGTGTGCCCAGGACAAAAGAACGGTGTTTCCTATACATATGGACCATATGTAGTCCAAATCTACTTATGAAACTGATACAAGCACTAACACTCTAACATCCAATGCTTGTCAGTTAAGATGAGAAACGTGTGAGCTTCGTGAACGATGTAGTTAGTTTGAGCAGAAAAGTGACTGCCCTTACCTGAATGGAAGTCTTGCTTGTAGGAAGACTCAGAGCCTGGGATTTAACTCAATTTCTGAAGTAAAACACACAGCAGTGTAATCATCCATTGATCACATTCTGCTTTAGAACAAGAAGCACGCTCTTGCTTTCAAGACTCTCAAAGACAGCAGCAAACGTGAGTGTTCTGAGAACAAAAGAACGGTGTTTCCTACACATAGGGACCATATCTAGTCCAACTCTGCTTCTGAAACTGATACAAAGCACTGGTCCTCTAACATCCAATGCTTGTCAGTTAAGATGAGAAACGTGTGAGCTTCGTGAACTTTGTAGTTCGTTTGTGCAGAAAAGTGACTGCCCTTACCTGAAACGAAGTCTTGCTTGTAGGAAGACTCAGAGCCTGGGATTTAACTCCATTTCTGAAGTGAAACACACAGCATAGTTCTCATCCACGGATCACACTCTGCTTTAGAGCGAGAAGCACGCTCTTGCTTTCTAAAGTCTCCAAGACAGCAGGAAACGTGAGTGTGCTGAGAACAAAAGAACGGTGTTTCCTGCACATACGGACCATATCTAGTCCAACTCTTCTTCTGAAACTGATACAAAGCACTGGTCCTCTAACATCCAATGCTTGTCAGTTAAGATGAGAAACGTGTGAGCTTCGTGAACGATGTAGTTCGTTTGAGCAGAAAAGTGACTGCCCTTACCTGAAACGAAGTCTTGCATGTAGAAAGACTCAGAGCCTGGGATTTAACTCCATTTCTGAATTGAAACACACAGCATAGTTCTCATCCATGGATCACACTCTGCTTTAGAGCAAGAAGCACACTCTTGCTTTCAAGAGTCTCTAAGACAGCAGGAAACGTGAGTGTGCCCAGAACAAAAGAATGGTGTTTCCTACACATACGGACTATATGTAGTCCAAATCTTCTTCTGAAACTGATAGAATGCACTGGTCCTCTAACATCCAATGCTTGTCAGTTAAGATGAGAAACGTGTGAGCTTTGTGAATGATGTAGTTCCTTTGAACTGAAAAGTGACTTCCCTTACCTGAAACGAAGTCTTGCTTGTAGTAAGACACAGAGCCTGGGATTTAACTCCATTTCTGAAGGGAAACACACAACATAGTTCTCATCCATGGATCACACTCTGCTTTAGAGCAAGAAGCACACTCTAGCTTTCTAGAGTCTCTAATACAGCAGGAAATCTGAGTGTGCCCAGGACAAAAGAACGGTGTTTCCTATACATATGGACCATATGTAGTCCAAATCTACTTATGAAACTGATACAAGCACTAACACTCTAATATCCAATGCTTGTCAGTTAAGATGAGAAACGTGTGAGCTTCGTGAACGATGTAGTTAGTTTGAGCAGAAAAGTGACTGCCCTTACCTGAATGGAAGTCTTGCTTGTAGGAAGACTCAGAGCCTGGGATTTAACTCAATTTCTGAAGTAAAACACACAGCAGTGTAATCATCCATTGATCACATTCTGCTTTAGAACAAGAAGCACGCTCTTGCTTTCAAGACTCTCAAAGACAGCAGCAAACGTGAGTGTTCTGAGAACAAAAGAACGGTGTTTCCTACACATAGGGACCATATCTAGTCCAACTCTGCTTCTGAAACAGATACAAAGCACTGGTCCTCTAACATCCAATGCTTGTCAGTTAAGATGAGAAACGTGTGAGCTTCGTGAACGATGTAGTTTTTTTGAGCAGAAAAGTGACTGCCCTTACCTGAAACGAAGTCTTGCTTGTAGGAAGACTCAGAGCCTGGGATTTAACTCCATTTCTGAAGGGAAACACACAGCAGGGTTCTCATCCATTGATCACACTCTGCGTTAGAACAAGAAGCATACTCTTCCTTCCTAGAGTCTCTAAGACAGCAAGAAACGTGAGTTTGCTGAAAACAAAAGAACAGTGTTTCCTACACATACGGACCATATCTAGTCCAACTCTGCTTCTGAAACTGATACAAAGCACTGGTCCTCTAACATCCAATGCTTGTCTGTTAGGATGAGAAACGTGTGAGCTCCGTGAAAGATGTAGTTCCTTTGAGCTGAAAAGTGACTGCCCTTAACTGAAATGAAGTCTTGCTTGTAGGAAGACATAGAGCCTGGGATTTAACTACATTTATGAAGGGAAACACACAGCATAGTTTTCATCCATGGATCACACTCTGCTTTAGAGCGAGAAGCACGCTCTTGCTTTCTAGAGTCTCCAAGACAGCAGGAAACGTGAGTGTGCTGAGAACAAAAGAACGGTGTTTCCTGCACATACAGACCATACCTAGTCCAACTCTTCTTCTGAAACTGATACAAAGCACTGGTCCTCTAACATCCAATGCTTGTCAGTTAAGATGAGAAACGTGTGAGCTTCGTGAACTTTGTAGTTCGTTTGTGCAGAAAAGTGACTGCCCTTACCTGAAACGAAGTCTTGCTTGTAGGAAGAGTCAGAGCATGGGATTTAACTCCATTTCTGAAGTGAAACACACAGCATAGTTCTCATCCACGGATCACACTCTGCTTTAGAGCGAGAAGCACGCTCTTGCTTTCTAGAGTCTCTAAGAAAGCAGGAAACGTGAGTGTGCTGAGAACAAAAGAACGGTGTTTCCTACACATACGGACCATATCTAGTCCAAGTCTTCTTCTGAAACTGATACAAAGCACTGGTCCTCTAACATCCAATGCTTGTCAGTTAAGAAGAGAAAAGTGTGAGCTTCGTGAACGATGTAGTTCGTTTGAGCAGAAAAGTGACTGCCCTTACCTGAAACGAAGTCTTCCTTGTAGGAAGACTCAGAGCCTGGGATTTAACTCCATTTCTGAATTGAAACACACAGCATAGTTCTCATCCATGGATCACACTCTGCTTTAGAGCAAGAAGCACACTCTTGCTTTCAAGAGTCTCTAAGACAGCAGGAAACGTGAGTGTGCCCAGAACAAAAGAATGGTGTTTCCTACACATACGGACTATATGTAGTCCAAATCTTCTTCTGAAACTGATAGAATGCACTGGTCCTCTAACATCCAATGCTTGTCAGTTAAGATGAGAAACGTGTGAGCTTTGTGAATGATGTAGTTCCTTTGAACTGAAAAGTGACTTCCCTTACCTGAAACGAAGTCTTGCTTGTAGTAAGACACAGAGCCTGGGATTTAACTCCATTTCTGAAGGGAAACACACAACATAGTTCTCATCCATGGATCACACTCTGCTTTAGAGCAAGAAGCACACTCTTGCTTTCAAGAGTCTCTAAGACAGCAGGAAACGTGAGTGTGCCCAGAACAAAAGAATGGTGTTTCCTACACATACGGACTATATGTAGTCCAAATCTTCTTCTGAAACTGATAGAATGCACTGGTCCTCTAACATCCAATGCTTGTCAGTTAAGATGAGAAACGTGTGAGCTTTGTGAATGATGTAGTTCCTTTGAACTGAAAAGTGACTTCCCTTACCTGAAACGAAGTCTTGCTTGTAGTAAGACACAGAGCCTGGGATTTAACTCCATTTCTGAAGGGAAACACACAACATAGTTCTCATCCATGGATCACACTCTGCTTTAGAGCAAGAAGCACACTCTAGCTTTCTAGAGTCTCTAATACAGCAGGAAATCTGAGTGTGCCCAGGACAAAAGAACGGTGTTTCCTATACATATGGACCATATGTAGTCCAAATCTACTTATGAAACTGATACAAGCACTAACACTCTAATATCCAATGCTTGTCAGTTAAGATGAGAAACGTGTGAGCTTCGTGAACGATGTAGTTAGTTTGAGCAGAAAAGTGACTGCCCTTACCTGAATGGAAGTCTTGCTTGTAGGAAGACTCAGAGCCTGGGATTTAACTCAATTTCTGAAGTAAAACACACAGCAGTGTAATCATCCATTGATCACATTCTGCTTTAGAACAAGAAGCACGCTCTTGCTTTCAAGACTCTCAAAGACAGCAGCAAACGTGAGTGTTCTGAGAACAAAAGAACGGTGTTTCCTACACATAGGGACCATATCTAGTCCAACTCTGCTTCTGAAACAGATACAAAGCACTGGTCCTCTAACATCCAATGCTTGTCAGTTAAGATGAGAAACGTGTGAGCTTCGTGAACGATGTAGTTTGTTTGAGCAGAAAAGTGACTGCCCTTACCTGAAACGAAGTCTTGCTTGTAGGAAGACTCAGAGCCTGGGATTTAACTCCATTTCTGAAGGGAAACACACAGCAGGGTTCTCATCCATTGATCACACTCTGCGTTAGAACAAGAAGCATACTCTTGCTTCCTAGAGTCTCTAAGACAGCAAGAAACGTGAGTTTGCTGAAAACAAAAGAACAGTGTTTCCTACACATACGGACCATATCTAGTCCAACTCTGCTTCTGAAACTGATACAAAGCACTGGTCCTCTAACATCCAATGCTTGTCTGTTAGGATGAGAAACGTGTGAGCTCCGTGAAAGATGTAGTTCCTTTGAGCTGAAAAGTGACTGCCCTTAACTGAAATGAAGTCTTGCTTGTAGGAAGACATAGAGCCTGGGATTTAACTACATTTATGAAGGGAAACACACAGCATAGTTTTCATCCATGGATCACACTCTGCTTTAGAGCGAGAAGCACGCTCTTGCTTTCTAGAGTCTCCAAGACAGCAGGAAACGTGAGTGTGCTGAGAACAAAAGAACGGTGTTTCCTGCACATACAGACCATACCTAGTCCAACTCTTCTTCTGAAACTGATACAAAGCACTGGTCCTCTAACATCCAATGCTTGTCAGTTAAGATGAGAAACGTGTGAGCTTCGTGAACTTTGTAGTTCGTTTGTGCAGAAAAGTGACTGCCCTTACCTGAAACGAAGTCTTGCTTGTAGGAAGACTCAGAGCCTGGGATTTAACTCCATTTCTGAAGTGAAACACACAGCATAGTTCTCATCCACGGATCACACTCTGCTTTAGAGCGAGAAGCACGCTCTTGCTTTCTAGAGTCTCTAAGAAAGCAGGAAACGTGAGTGTGCTGAGAACAAAAGAACGGTGTTTCCTACACATACGGACCATATCTAGTCCAAGTCTTCTTCTGAAACTGATAGAAAGCACTGGTCCTCTAACATCCAATGCTTGTCAGTTAAGATGAGAAACGTGTGAGCTTCGTGAACGATGTAGTTCCTTTGAACTGAAAAGTGACTTCCCTTACCTGAAACGAAGTCTTGCATGTAGGAAGACTCAGAGCCTGGGATTTAACTCCATTTCTGAATTGAAACACACAGCATAGTTCTCATCCATGGATCACACTCTGCTTTAGAGCAAGAAGCACACTCTTGCTTTCAAGAGTCTCTAAGACAGCAGGAAACGTGAGTGTGCCCAGAACAAAAGAATGGTGTTTCCTACACATACGGACTATATGTAGTCCAAATCTTCTTCTGAAACTGATAGAATGCACTGGTCCTCTAACATCCAATGCTTGTCAGTTAAGATGAGAAACGTGTGAGCTTTGTGAATGATGTAGTTCCTTTGAACTGAAAAGTGACTTCCCTTACCTGAAACGAAGTCTTGCTTGTAGTAAGACACAGAGCCTGGGATTTAACTCCATTTCTGAAGGGAAACACACAACATAGTTCTCATCCATGGATCACACTCTGCTTTAGAGCAAGAAGCACACTCTAGCTTTCTAGAGTCTCTAATACAGCAGGAAATCTGAGTGTGCCCAGGACAAAAGAACGGTGTTTCCTATACATATGGACCATATGTAGTCCAAATCTACTTATGAAACTGATACAAGCACTAACACTCTAACATCCAATGCTTGTCAGTTAAGATGAGAAACGTGTGAGCTTCGTGAACGATGTAGTTAGTTTGAGCAGAAAAGTGACTGCCCTTACCTGAATGGAAGTCTTGCTTGTAGGAAGACTCAGAGCCTGGGATTTAACTCAATTTCTGAAGTAAAACACACAGCAGTGTAATCATCCATTGATCACATTCTGCTTTAGAACAAGAAGCACGCTCTTGCTTTCAAGACTCTCAAAGACAGCAGCAAACGTGAGTGTTCTGAGAACAAAAGAACGGTGTTTCCTACACATAGGGACCATATCTAGTCCAACTCTGCTTCTGAAACAGATACAAAGCACTGGTCCTCTAACATCCAATGCTTGTCAGTTAAGATGAGAAACGTGTGAGCTTCGTGAACGATGTAGTTAGTTTGAGCAGAAAAGTGACTGCCCTTACCTGAAACGAAGTCTTGCTTGTAGGAAGACTCAGAGCCTGGGATTTAACTCCATTTCTGAAGTAAAACACACAGCAGTGTAATCATCCATTGATCACACTCTGCGTTAGAACAAGAAGCATACTCTTGCTTCCTAGAGTCTCTAAGACAGCAAGAAACGTGAGTTTGCTGAAAACAAAAGAACAGTGTTTCCTACACATACGGACCATATCTAGTCCAACTCTGCTTCTGAAACTGATACAAAGCACTGGTCCTCTAACATCCAATGCTTGTCTGTTAGGATGAGAAACGTGTGAGCTCCGTGAAAGATGTAGTTTCTTTGAGCTGAAAAGTGACTGCCCTTAACTGAAATGAAGTCTTGCTTGTAGGAAGACATAGAGCCTGGGATTTAACTACATTTATGAAGGGAAACACACAGCATAGTTTTCATCCATGGATCACACTCTGCTTTAGAGCGAGAAGCACGCTCTTGCTTTCTAGAGTCTCCAAGACAGCAGGAAACGTGAGTGTGCTGAGAACAAAAGAACGGTGTTTCCTGCACATACAGACCATACCTAGTCCAACTCTTCTTCTGAAACTGATACAAAGCACTGGTCCTCTAACATCCAATGCTTGTCAGTTAAGATGAGAAACGTGTGAGCTTCGTGAACTTTGTAGTTCGTTTGTGCAGAAAAGTGACTGCCCTTACCTGAAACGAAGTCTTGCTTGTAGGAAGACTCAGAGCCTGGGATTTAACTCCATTTCTGAAGTGAAACACACAGCATAGTTCTCATCCACGGATCACACTCTGCTTTAGAGCGAGAAGCACGCTCTTGCTTTCTAAAGTCTCCAAGACAGCAGGAAACGTGAGTGTGCTGAGAACAAAAGAACGGTGTTTCCTGCACATACGGACCATATCTAGTCCAACTCTTCTTCTGAAACTGATACAAAGCACTGGTCCTCTAACATCCAATGCTTGTCAGTTAAGATGAGAAACGTGTGAGCTTCGTGAACGATGTAGTTCGTTTGAGCAGAAAAGTGACTGCCCTTACCTGAAACGAAGTCTTGCATGTAGAAAGACTCAGAGCCTGGGATTTAACTCCATTTCTGAATTGAAACACACAGCATAGTTCTCATCCATGGATCACACTCTGCTTTAGAGCAAGAAGCACACTCTTGCTTTCAAGAGTCTCTAAGACAGCAGGAAACGTGAGTGTGCCCAGAACAAAAGAATGGTGTTTCCTACACATACGGACTATATGTAGTCCAAATCTTCTTCTGAAACTGATAGAATGCACTGGTCCTCTAACATCCAATGCTTGTCAGTTAAGATGAGAAACGTGTGAGCTTTGTGAATGATGTAGTTCCTTTGAACTGAAAAGTGACTTCCCTTACCTGAAACGAAGTCTTGCTTGTAGTAAGACACAGAGCCTGGGATTTAACTCCATTTCTGAAGGGAAACACACAACATAGTTCTCATCCATGGATCACACTCTGCTTTAGAGCAAGAAGCACACTCTAGCTTTCTAGAGTCTCTAATACAGCAGGAAATCTGAGTGTGCCCAGGACAAAAGAACGGTGTTTCCTATACATATGGACCATATGTAGTCCAAATCTACTTATGAAACTGATACAAGCACTAACACTCTAATATCCAATGCTTGTCAGTTAAGATGAGAAACGTGTGAGCTTCGTGAACGATGTAGTTAGTTTGAGCAGAAAAGTGACTGCCCTTACCTGAATGGAAGTCTTGCTTGTAGGAAGACTCAGAGCCTGGGATTTAACTCAATTTCTGAAGTAAAACACACAGCAGTGTAATCATCCATTGATCACATTCTGCTTTAGAACAAGAAGCACGCTCTTGCTTTCAAGACTCTCAAAGACAGCAGCAAACGTGAGTGTTCTGAGAACAAAAGAACGGTGTTTCCTACACATAGGGACCATATCTAGTCCAACTCTGCTTCTGAAACAGATACAAAGCACTGGTCCTCTAACATCCAATGCTTGTCAGTTAAGATGAGAAACGTGTGAGCTTCGTGAACGATGTAGTTTTTTTGAGCAGAAAAGTGACTGCCCTTACCTGAAACGAAGTCTTGCTTGTAGGAAGACTCAGAGCCTGGGATTTAACTCCATTTCTGAAGGGAAACACACAGCAGGGTTCTCATCCATTGATCACACTCTGCGTTAGAACAAGAAGAATACTCTTCCTTCCTAGAGTCTCTAAGACAGCAAGAAACGTGAGTTTGCTGAAAACAAAAGAACAGTGTTTCCTACACATACGGACCATATCTAGTCCAACTCTGCTTCTGAAACTGATACAAAGCACTGGTCCTCTAACATCCAATGCTTGTCTGTTAGGATGAGAAACGTGTGAGCTCCGTGAAAGATGTAGTTCCTTTGAGCTGAAAAGTGACTGCCCTTAACTGAAATGAAGTCTTGCTTGTAGGAAGACATAGAGCCTGGGATTTAACTACATTTATGAAGGGAAACACACAGCATAGTTTTCATCCATGGATCACACTCTGCTTTAGAGCGAGAAGCACGCTCTTGCTTTCTAGAGTCTCCAAGACAGCAGGAAACGTGAGTGTGCTGAGAACAAAAGAACGGTGTTTCCTGCACATACAGACCATACCTAGTCCAACTCTTCTTCTGAAACTGATACAAAGCACTGGTCCTCTAACATCCAATGCTTGTCAGTTAAGATGAGAAACGTGTGAGCTTCGTGAACTTTGTAGTTCGTTTGTGCAGAAAAGTGACTGCCCTTACCTGAAACGAAGTCTTGCTTGTAGGAAGACTCAGAGCCTGGGATTTAACTCCATTTCTGAAGTGAAACACACAGCATAGTTCTCATCCACGGATCACACTCTGCTTTAGAGCGAGAAGCACGCTCTTGCTTTCTAGAGTCTCTAAGAAAGCAGGAAACGTGAGTGTGCTGAGAACAAAAGAACGGTGTTTCCTACACATACGGACCATATCTAGTCCAAGTCTTCTTCTGAAACTGATACAAAGCACTGGTCCTCTAACATCCAATGCTTGTCAGTTAAGAAGAGAAAAGTGTGAGCTTCGTGAACGATGTAGTTCGTTTGAGCAGAAAAGTGACTGCCCTTACCTGAAACGAAGTCTTCCTTGTAGGAAGACTCAGAGCCTGGGATTTAACTCCATTTCTGAATTGAAACACACAGCATAGTTCTCATCCATGGATCACACTCTGCTTTAGAGCAAGAAGCACACTCTTGCTTTCAAGAGTCTCTAAGACAGCAGGAAACGTGAGTGTGCCCAGAACAAAAGAATGGTGTTTCCTACACATACGGACTATATGTAGTCCAAATCTTCTTCTGAAACTGATAGAATGCACTGGTCCTCTAACATCCAATGCTTGTCAGTTAAGATGAGAAACGTGTGAGCTTTGTGAATGATGTAGTTCCTTTGAACTGAAAAGTGACTTCCCTTACCTGAAACGAAGTCTTGCTTGTAGTAAGACACAGAGCCTGGGATTTAACTCCATTTCTGAAGGGAAACACACAACATAGTTCTCATCCATGGATCACACTCTGCTTTAGAGCAAGAAGCACACTCTTGCTTTCAAGAGTCTCTAAGACAGCAGGAAACGTGAGTGTGCCCAGAACAAAAGAATGGTGTTTCCTACACATACGGACTATATGTAGTCCAAATCTTCTTCTGAAACTGATAGAATGCACTGGTCCTCTAACATCCAATGCTTGTCAGTTAAGATGAGAAACGTGTGAGCTTTGTGAATGATGTAGTTCCTTTGAACTGAAAAGTGACTTCCCTTACCTGAAACGAAGTCTTGCTTGTAGTAAGACACAGAGCCTGGGATTTAACTCCATTTCTGAAGGGAAACACACAACATAGTTCTCATCCATGGATCACACTCTGCTTTAGAGCAAGAAGCACACTCTAGCTTTCTAGAGTCTCTAATACAGCAGGAAATCTGAGTGTGCCCAGGACAAAAGAACGGTGTTTCCTATACATATGGACCATATGTAGTCCAAATCTACTTATGAAACTGATACAAGCACTAACACTCTAATATCCAATGCTTGTCAGTTAAGATGAGAAACGTGTGAGCTTCGTGAACGATGTAGTTAGTTTGAGCAGAAAAGTGACTGCCCTTACCTGAATGGAAGTCTTGCTTGTAGGAAGACTCAGAGCCTGGGATTTAACTCAATTTCTGAAGTAAAACACACAGCAGTGTAATCATCCATTGATCACATTCTGCTTTAGAACAAGAAGCACGCTCTTGCTTTCAAGACTCTCAAAGACAGCAGCAAACGTGAGTGTTCTGAGAACAAAAGAACGGTGTTTCCTACACATAGGGACCATATCTAGTCCAACTCTGCTTCTGAAACAGATACAAAGCACTGGTCCTCTAACATCCAATGCTTGTCAGTTAAGATGAGAAACGTGTGAGCTTCGTGAACGATGTAGTTTGTTTGAGCAGAAAAGTGACTGCCCTTACCTGAAACGAAGTCTTGCTTGTAGGAAGACTCAGAGCCTGGGATTTAACTCCATTTCTGAAGGGAAACACACAGCAGGGTTCTCATCCATTGATCACACTCTGCGTTAGAACAAGAAGCATACTCTTGCTTCCTAGAGTCTCTAAGACAGCAAGAAACGTGAGTTTGCTGAAAACAAAAGAACAGTGTTTCCTACACATACGGACCATATCTAGTCCAACTCTGCTTCTGAAACTGATACAAAGCACTGGTCCTCTAACATCCAATGCTTGTCTGTTAGGATGAGAAACGTGTGAGCTCCGTGAAAGATGTAGTTCCTTTGAGCTGAAAAGTGACTGCCCTTAACTGAAATGAAGTCTTGCTTGTAGGAAGACATAGAGCCTGGGATTTAACTACATTTATGAAGGGAAACACACAGCATAGTTTTCATCCATGGATCACACTCTGCTTTAGAGCGAGAAGCACGCTCTTGCTTTCTAGAGTCTCCAAGACAGCAGGAAACGTGAGTGTGCTGAGAACAAAAGAACGGTGTTTCCTGCACATACAGACCATACCTAGTCCAACTCTTCTTCTGAAACTGATACAAAGCACTGGTCCTCTAACATCCAATGCTTGTCAGTTAAGATGAGAAACGTGTGAGCTTCGTGAACTTTGTAGTTCGTTTGTGCAGAAAAGTGACTGCCCTTACCTGAAACGAAGTCTTGCTTGTAGGAAGACTCAGAGCCTGGGATTTAACTCCATTTCTGAAGTGAAACACACAGCATAGTTCTCATCCACGGATCACACTCTGCTTTAGAGCGAGAAGCACGCTCTTGCTTTCTAGAGTCTCTAAGAAAGCAGGAAACGTGAGTGTGCTGAGAACAAAAGAACGGTGTTTCCTACACATACGGACCATATCTAGTCCAAGTCTTCTTCTGAAACTGATACAAAGCACTGGTCCTCTAACATCCAATGCTTGTCAGTTAAGAAGAGAAAAGTGTGAGCTTCGTGAACGATGTAGTTCGTTTGAGCAGAAAAGTGACTGCCCTTACCTGAAACGAAGTCTTCCTTGTAGGAAGACTCAGAGCCTGGGATTTAACTCCATTTCTGAATTGAAACACACAGCATAGTTCTCATCCATGGATCACACTCTGCTTTAGAGCAAGAAGCACACTCTTGCTTTCAAGAGTCTCTAAGACAGCAGGAAACGTGAGTGTGCCCAGAACAAAAGAATGGTGTTTCCTACACATACGGACTATATGTAGTCCAAATCTTCTTCTGAAACTGATAGAATGCACTGGTCCTCTAACATCCAATGCTTGTCAGTTAAGATGAGAAACGTGTGAGCTTTGTGAATGATGTAGTTCCTTTGAACTGAAAAGTGACTTCCCTTACCTGAAACGAAGTCTTGCTTGTAGTAAGACACAGAGCCTGGGATTTAACTCCATTTCTGAAGGGAAACACACAACATAGTTCTCATCCATGGATCACACTCTGCTTTAGAGCAAGAAGCACACTCTAGCTTTCTAGAGTCTCTAATACAGCAGGAAATCTGAGTGTGCCCAGGACAAAAGAACGGTGTTTCCTATACATATGGACCATATGTAGTCCAAATCTACTTATGAAACTGATACAAGCACTAACACTCTAACATCCAATGCTTGTCAGTTAAGATGAGAAACGTGTGAGCTTCGTGAACGATGTAGTTAGTTTGAGCAGAAAAGTGACTGCCCTTACCTGAATGGAAGTCTTGCTTGTAGGAAGACTCAGAGCCTGGGATTTAACTCAATTTCTGAAGTAAAACACACAGCAGTGTAATCATCCATTGATCACATTCTGCTTTAGAACAAGAAGCACGCTCTTGCTTTCAAGACTCTCAAAGACAGCAGCAAACGTGAGTGTTCTGAGAACAAAAGAACGGTGTTTCCTACACATAGGGACCATATCTAGTCCAACTCTGCTTCTGAAACAGATACAAAGCACTGGTCCTCTAACATCCAATGCTTGTCAGTTAAGATGAGAAACGTGTGAGCTATGTGAACGATGTAGTTAGTTTGAGCAGAAAAGTGACTGCCCTTACCTGAAACGAAGTCTTGCTTGTAGGAAGACTCAGAGCCTGGGATTTAACTCCATTTCTGAAGTAAAACACACAGCAGTGTAATCATCCATTGATCACACTCTGCGTTAGAACAAGAAGCATACTCTTGCTTCCTAGAGTCTCTAAGACAGCAAGAAACGTGAGTTTGCTGAAAACAAAAGAACAGTGTTTCCTACACATACGGACCATATCTAGTCCAACTCTGCTTCTGAAACTGATACAAAGCACTGGTCCTCTAACATCCAATGCTTGTCTGTTAGGATGAGAAACGTGTGAGCTCCGTGAAAGATGTAGTTTCTTTGAGCTGAAAAGTGACTGCCCTTAACTGAAATGAAGTCTTGCTTGTAGGAAGACATAGAGCCTGGGATTTAACTACATTTATGAAGGGAAACACACAGCATAGTTTTCATCCATGGATCACACTCTGCTTTAGAGCGAGAAGCACGCTCTTGCTTTCTAGAGTCTCCAAGACAGCAGGAAACGTGAGTGTGCTGAGAACAAAAGAACGGTGTTTCCTGCACATACAGACCATACCTAGTCCAACTCTTCTTCTGAAACTGATACAAAGCACTGGTCCTCTAACATCCAATGCTTGTCAGTTAAGATGAGAAACGTGTGAGCTTCGTGAACTTTGTAGTTCGTTTGTGCAGAAAAGTGACTGCCCTTACCTGAAACGAAGTCTTGCTTGTAGGAAGACTCAGAGCCTGGGATTTAACTCCATTTCTGAAGTGAAACACACAGCATAGGTCTCATCCACGGATCACACTCTGCTTTAGAGCGAGAAGCACGCTCTTGCTTTCTAAAGTCTCCAAGACAGCAGGAAACGTGAGTGTGCTGAGAACAAAAGAACGGTGTTTCCTGCACATACGGACCATATCTAGTCCAACTCTACTTCTGAAACTGATACAAAGCACTGGTCCTCTAACATCCAATGCTTGTCAGTTAAGATGAGAAACGTGTGAGCTTCGTGAACGATGTAGTTCGTTTGAGCAGAAAAGTGACTGCCCTTACCTGAAACGAAGTCTTGCATGTAGGAAGACTCAGAGCCTGGGATTTAACTCCATTTCTGAATTGAAACACACAGCATAGTTCTCATCCATGGATCACACTCTGCTTTAGAGCAAGAAGCACACTCTTGCTTTCAAGAGTCTCTAAGACAGCAGGAAACGTGAGTGTGCCCAGAACAAAAGAATGGTGTTTCCTACACATACGGACTATATGTAGTCCAAATCTTCTTCTGAAACTGATAGAATGCACTGGTCCTCTAACATCCAATGCTTGTCAGTTAAGATGAGAAACGTGTGAGCTTTGTGAATGATGTAGTTCCTTTGAACTGAAAAGTGACTTCCCTTACCTGAAACGAAGTCTTGCTTGTAGTAAGACACAGAGCCTGGGATTTAACTCCATTTCTGAAGGGAAACACACAACATAGTTCTCATCCATGGATCACACTCTGCTTTAGAGCAAGAAGCACACTCTAGCTTTCTAGAGTCTCTAATACAGCAGGAAATCTGAGTGTGCCCAGGACAAAAGAACGGTGTTTCCTATACATATGGACCATATGTAGTCCAAATCTACTTATGAAACTGATACAAGCACTAACACTCTAACATCCAATGCTTGTCAGTTAAGATGAGAAACATGTTAGCTTCGTGAACGATGTAGTTAGTTTGAGCAGAAAAGTGACTGCCCTTACCTGAATGGAAGTCTTGCTTGTAGGAAGACTCAGAGCCTGGGATTTAACTCAATTTCTGAAGTAAAACACACAGCAGTGTAATCATCTATTGATCACATTCTGCTTTAGAACAAGAAGCACGCTCTTGCTTTCAAGACTCTCAAAGACAGCAGCAAACGTGAGTGTTCTGAGAACAAAAGAACGGTGTTTCCTACACATAGGGACCATATCTAGTCCAACTCTGCTTCTGAAACAGATACAAAGCACTGGTCCTCTAACATCCAATGCTTGTCAGTTAAGATGAGAAACGTGTGAGCTTCGTGAACGATGTAGTTTGTTTGAGCAGAAAAGTGGCTGCCCTTACCTGAAATGAAGTCTTGCTTGTAGGAAGACTCAGAGCCTGGGATTTAACTCCATTTCTGAAGGGAAACACACAGCAGGGTTCTCATCCATTGATCACACTCTGCGTTAGAACAAGAAGCATACTCTTGCTTCCTAGAGTCTCTAAGACAGCAAGAAACGTGAGTTTGCTGAAAACAAAAGAACAGTGTTTCCTACACATACGGACCATATCTAGTCCAACTCTGCTTCTGAAACTGATACAAAGCACTGGTCCTCTAACATCCAATGCTTGTCTGTTAGGATGAGAAACGTGTGAGCTCCGTGAAAGATGTAGTTTCTTTGAGCTGAAAAGTGACTGCCCTTAACTGAAATGAAGTCTTGCTTGTAGGAAGACATAGAGCCTGGGATTTAACTACATTTATGAAGGGAAACACACAGCATAGTTTTCATCCATGGATCACACTCTGCTTTAGAGCGAGAAGCACGCTCTTGCTTTCTAGAGTCTCCAAGACAGCAGGAAACGTGAGTGTGCTGAGAACAAAAGAACGGTGTTTCCTGCACATACAGACCATACCTAGTCCAACTCTTCTTCTGAAACTGATACAAAGCACTGGTCCTCTAACATCCAATGCTTGTCAGTTAAGATGAGAAACGTGTGAGCTTCGTGAACTTTGTAGTTCGTTTGTGCAGAAAAGTGACTGCCCTTACCTGAAACGAAGTCTTGCTTGTAGGAAGACTCAGAGCCTGGGATTTAACTCCATTTCTGAAGTGAAACACACAGCATAGTTCTCATCCACGGATCACACTCTGCTTTAGAGCGAGAAGCACGCTCTTGCTTTCTAGAGTCTCTAAGAAAGCAGGAAACGTGAGTGTGCTGAGAACAAAAGAACGGTGTTTCCTACACATACGGACCATATCTAGTCCAAGTCTTCTTCTGAAACTGATACAAAGCACTGGTCCTCTAACATCCAATGCTTGTCAGTTAAGAAGAGAAAAGTGTGAGCTTCGTGAACGATGTAGTTCGTTTGAGCAGAAAAGTGACTGCCCTTACCTGAAACGAAGTCTTCCTTGTAGGAAGACTCAGAGCCTGGGATTTAACTCCATTTCTGAAGGCAAACACACAGCATAGTTTCCATCCATGGATCACACTCTGCTTTAGAGCGAGAAGTACGCTCTTGCTTTCAAGAGTCTCTAAGACAGCAGGAAACGTGAGTGTGCCCAGAACAAAAGAACGGTGTTTCCTACACATACGGACTATATGTAGTCCAAATCTTCTTCTGAAACTGATAGAATGCACTGGTCCTCTAACATCCAATGCTTGTCAGTTAAGATGAGAAACGTGTGAGCTTTGTGAATGATGTAGTTCCTTTGAACTGAATAGTGACTTCCCTTACCTGAAACGAAGTCTTGCTTGTAGTAAGACACAGAGCCTGGGATTTAAGTCCATTTCTGAAGGGAAACACCCAACATAGTTCTCATCCATGGATCACACTCTGCTTTAGAGCAAGAAGCACACTCTAGCTTTCTAGAGTCTCTAATACAGCAGGAAATCTGAGTGTGCCCAAGACAAAAGAACGCTGTTTCCTACACATATGGACCATATCTAGTCCAACTCTGCTTCTGAAACTGATACAAAGCACTGGTCCTCTAACATCCAATGCTTGTCTGTTAAGATGAGAAACGTATGAGCTCCGTGAACGATGTAGTTCGTTTGAGCTGAAAAGTGACTGCCCTTACCTGAAACGAAGTCTTGCTTGTAGGAAGACTCAGAGCCTGGGATTTAACTCCTTTTCTGAAGGGAAACACACAGCATAGTTCTCATGCATGGTTCAAACTCTGCTTTAGAGCGAGAAGCACGCTCTTGCTTTCAACAGTCCCTAAGACATCAGGAAACGTGAGTGTGCTGAGAACAAAAGAACGGTGTTTCCTACACATATGGACCATATCTAGTCCAACTCTTCTTCTGAAACTGATACAAAGCACTGGTCCTCTAACATCCAATGCTTGTCAGTTAAGATGAGAAACATGTGAGCTTCGTGAACGATGTAGTTCGTTTGAGCAGAAAACTGACTGCCCTTACCTGAAACGAAGTCTTGCATGTAGGAAGACTCAGAGCCTGGGATTTAACTCCATTTCTGAATTGAAACACACAGCATAGTTCTCATCCATGGATCACACTCTGCTTTAGAGCAAGAAGCACGCTCTTGCTTTCTAGAGTCTCTAAGACAGCAGTAAACGTGAGTGTGCTGAGAACAAAAGAACGGTGTTTCCTACACATACAGACTATATGTAGTCCAAAACTTCTTCTGAAACTGATAGAATGCACTGGTCCTCTAACATCCAATGCTTGTCAGTTAAGATGAGAAACGTGTGAGCTTTGTGAATGATGTAGTTCCTTTGAACTGAAAAGTGACTGCCCTTACCTGAAACGAAGTCTTGCTTGTAGTAAGACACAGAGCCTGGGATTTAAGTCCATTTCTGAAGGGAAACACACAACATAGTTCTCATCCATGGATCACACTCTGCTTTAGAGCAAGAAGCACACTCTAGCTTTCTAGAGTCTCTAATACAGCAGGAAATCTGAGTGTGACCAGGACAAAAGAACGGTGTTTCCTATACATATGGACCATATGTAGTCCAAATCTGCTTCTGAAACTGATACAAAGCACTGACCCTCTAACATCCAATGCTTGTCAGTTAAGATGAGAAACGTGTGAGCTTCGTGAACGATGTAGTTAGTTTGAGAAGAAAAGTGACTGCCCTTACCTGAATGGAAGTCTTGCTTGTAGGAAGACTCAGAGCCTGGGATTTAACTCCATTTCTGAAGTAAAACACACAGCAGTGTAATCATCCATTGATCACACTCTGTTTTAGAGTGAGAAGCACGCTCTTGCTTTCTAGAGTCTCTAAGGCAGCAGGAAACGTGAGTTTGCCCAGAACAAAAGATCGGTGTTTTCTACACATATGGACAATATGTAGTCCAAATCTGCTTCTGAAACTGATACAAAGCACTGACCCTCTAACATCCAATGCTTGTCAGTTAAGATGAGAAACGTGTGAGCTTCATGAACAATGTAGTTCGTTTGAGCAGAAAACTGACTGCCCTTACCTGAAACGAAGTCTTGCTTGTAGGAAGACTCAGAGCCTGGGATTTAACTCCATTTCTGAAGTGAAACACACAGCAGGGTTCTCATCCATTGATCACACTCTGCGTTAGAACAAGAAGCATACTCTTGCTTCCTAGAGTCTCTAAGACAGCAAGAAACGTGACTTTGCTGAAAACAAAAGAACAGTGTTTCCTACCCATACGGACCATATCTAGTCCAACTCTGCTTCTGAAACTGATACAAAGCACTGGTCCTCTAACATCCAATGCTTGTCTCTTTAGATGAGAAACATGTGAGCTCCGTGAAAGATGTAGTTCGTTTGAGCTGAAAAGTGACTGCCCTTAACTGAAACGAAGTCTTGCTTGTAGGAAGACATAGAGCCTGGGATTTAACTACATTTATGAAGGGAAACACACAGCATAGTTTTCATCCATGGATCACACTCTGCTTTAGAGCGAGAAGCACGCTCTTGCTTTCTAGAGTCTCCAAGACAGCAGGAAACGTGAGTGTGCTGAGAACAAAAGAACGGTGTTTCCTGCACATACAGACCATACCTAGTCCAACTCTTCTTCTGAAACTGATACAAAGCACTGGTCCTCTAACATCCAATGCTTGTCAGTTAAGATGAGAAACGTGTGAGCTTCGTGAACTTTGTAGTTCGTTTGTGCAGAAAAGTGACTGCCCTTACCTGAAACGAAGTCTTGCTTGTAGGAAGACTCAGAGCCTGGGATTTAACTCCATTTCTGAAGTGAAACACACAGCATAGTTCTCATCCACGGATCACACTCTGCTTTAGAGCGAGAAGCACGCTCTTGCTTTCTAGAGTCTCTAAGAAAGCAGGAAACGTGAGTGTGCTGAGAACAAAAGAACGGTGTTTCCTACACATACGGACCATATCTATTCCAACTCTTCTTCTGAAACTGATACAAAGCACTGGTCCTCTAACATCCAATGCTTGTCAGTTAAGAAGAGAAACGTGTGAGCTTCGTGAACGATGTAGTTCGTTTGAGCAGAAAAGTGACTGCCCTTACCTGAAACGAAGTCTTCCTTGTAGGAAGACTCAGAGCCTGGGATTTAACTCCATTTCTGAATTGAAACACACAGCATAGTTCTCATCCATGGATCACACTCTGCTTTAGAGCAAGAAGCACACTCTTGCTTTCAAGAGTCTCTAAGACAGCAGGAAACGTGAGTGTGCCCAGAACAAAAGAATGGTGTTTCCTACACATACGGACTATATGTAGTCCAAATCTTCTTCTGAAACTGATAGAATGCACTGGTCCTCTAACATCCAATGCTTGTCAGTTAAGATGAGAAACGTGTGAGCTTTGTGAATGATGTAGTTCCTTTGAACTGAAAAGTGACTTCCCTTACCTGAAACGAAGTCTTGCTTGTAGTAAGACACAGAGCCTGGGATTTAACTCCATTTCTGAAGGGAAACACACAACATAGTTCTCATCCATGGATCACACTCTGCTTTAGAGCAAGAAGCACACTCTAGCTTTCTAGAGTCTCTAATACAGCAGGAAATCTGAGTGTGCCCAGGACAAAAGAACGGTGTTTCCTATACATATGGACCATATGTAGTCCAAATCTACTTATGAAACTGATACAAGCACTAACACTCTAACATCCAATGCTTGTCAGTTAAGATGAGAAACGTGTGAGCTTCGTGAACGATGTAGTTAGTTTGAGCAGAAAAGTGACTGCCCTTACCTGAATGGAAGTCTTGCTTGTAGGAAGACTCAGAGCCTGGGATTTAACTCAATTTCTGAAGTAAAACACACAGCAGTGTAATCATCCATTGATCACATTCTGCTTTAGAACAAGAAGCACGCTCTTGCTTTCAAGACTCTCAAAGACAGCAGCAAACGTGAGTGTTCTGAGAACAAAAGAACGGTGTTTCCTACACATAGGGACCATATCTAGTCCAACTCTGCTTCTGAAACAGATACAAAGCACTGGTCCTCTAACATCCAATGCTTGTCAGTTAAGATGAGAAACGTGTGAGCTTCGTGAACGATGTAGTTTGTTTGAGCAGAAAAGTGACTGCCCTTACCTGAAACGAAGTCTTGCTTGTAGGAAGACTCAGAGCCTGGGATTTAACTCCATTTCTGAAGGGAAACACACAGCAGGGTTCTCATGCATTGATCACACTCTGCGTTAGAACAAGAAGCATACTCTTGCTTCCTAGAGTCTCTAAGACAGCAAGAAACGTGAGTTTGCTGAAAACAAAAGAACAGTGTTTCCTACACATACGGACCATATCTAGTCCAACTCTGCTTCTGAAACTGATACAAAGCACTGGTCCTCTAACATCCAATGCTTGTCTGTTAGGATGAGAAACGTGTGAGCTCCGTGAAAGATGTAGTTCCTTTGAGCTGAAAAGTGACTGCCCTTAACTGAAATGAAGTCTTGCTTGTAGGAAGACATAGAGCCTGGGATTTAACTACATTTATGAAGGGAAACACACAGCATAGTTTTCATCCATGGATCACACTCTGCTTTAGAGCGAGAAGCACGCTCTTGCTTTCTAGAGTCTCCAAGACAGCAGGAAACGTGAGTGTGCTGAGAACAAAAGAACGGTGTTTCCTGCACATACAGACCATACCTAGTCCAACTCTTCTTCTGAAACTGATACAAAGCACTGGTCCTCTAACATCCAATGCTTGTCAGTTAAGATGAGAAACGTGTGAGCTTCGTGAACTTTGTAGTTCGTTTGTGCAGAAAAGTGACTGCCCTTACCTGAAACGAAGTCTTGCTTGTAGGAAGACTCAGAGCCTGGGATTTAACTCCATTTCTGAAGTGAAACACACAGCATAGTTCTCATCCACGGATCACACTCTGCTTTAGAGCGAGAAGCACGCTCTTGCTTTCTAGAGTCTCCAAGACAGCAGGAAACGTGAGTGTGCTGAGAACAAAAGAACGGTGTTTCCTACACATACGGACCATATCTAGTCCAAGTCTTCTTCTGAAACTGATACAAAGCACTGGTCCTCTAACATCCAATGCTTGTCAGTTAAGAAGAGAAAAGTGTGAGCTTCGTGAACGATGTAGTTCGTTTGAGCAGAAAAGTGACTGCCCTTACCTGAAACGAAGTCTTCCTTGTAGGAAGACTCAGAGCCTGGGATTTAACTCCATTTCTGAAGGCAAACACACAGCATAGTTTCCATCCATGGATCACACTCTGCTTTAGAGCGAGAAGTACGCTCTTGCTTTCAAGAGTCTCTAAGACAGCAGGAAACGTGAGTGTGCCCAGAACAAAAGAACGGTGTTTCCTACACATACGGACTATATGTAGTCCAAATCTTCTTCTGAAACTGATAGAATGCACTGGTCCTCTAACATCCAATGCTTGTCAGTTAAGATGAGAAACGTGTGAGCTTTGTGAATGATGTAGTTCCTTTGAACTGAAAAGTGACTTCCCTTACCTGAAACGAAGTCTTGCTTGTAGTAAGACACAGAGCCTGGGATTTAAGTCCATTTCTGAAGGGAAACACCCAACATAGTTCTCATCCATGGATCACACTCTGCTTTAGAGCAAGAAGCACACTCTAGCTTTCTAGAGTCTCTAATACAGCAGGAAATCTGAGTGTGCCCAAGACAAAAGAACGCTGTTTCCTACACATATGGACCATATCTAGTCCAACTCTGCTTCTGAAACTGATACAAAGCACTGGTCCTCTAACATCCAATGCTTGTCTGTTAAGATGAGAAACGTATGAGCTCCGTGAACGATGTAGTTCGTTTGAGCTGAAAAGTGACTGCCCTTACCTGAAACGAAGTCTTGCTTGTAGGAAGACTCAGAGCCTGGGATTTAACTCCTTTTCTGAAGGGAAACACACAGCATAGTTCTCATGCATGGTTCAAACTCTGCTTTAGAGCGAGAAGCACGCTCTTGCTTTCAACAGTCCCTAAGACATCAGGAAACGTGAGTGTGCTGAGAACAAAAGAACGGTGTTTCCTACACATATGGACCATATCTAGTCCAACTCTTCTTCTGAAACTGATACAAAGCACTGGTCCTCTAACATCCAATGCTTGTCAGTTAAGATGAGAAACATGTGAGCTTCGTGAACGATGTAGTTCGTTTGAGCAGAAAACTGACTGCCCTTACCTGAAACGAAGTCTTGCATGTAGGAAGACTCAGAGCCTGGGATTTAACTCCATTTCTGAATTGAAACACACAGCATAGTTCTCATCCATGGATCACACTCTGCTTTAGAGCAAGAAGCACGCTCTTGCTTTCTAGAGTCTCTAAGACAGCAGTAAACGTGAGTGTGCTGAGAACAAAAGAACGGTGTTTCCTACACATACAGACTATATGTAGTCCAAAACTTCTTCTGAAACTGATAGAATGCACTGGTCCTCTAACATCCAATGCTTGTCTGTTAGGATGAGAAACGTGTGAGCTCCGTGAAAGATGTAGTTCCTTTGAGCTGAAAAGTGACTGCCCTTAACTGAAATGAAGTCTTGCTTGTAGGAAGACATAGAGCCTGGGATTTAACTCCATTTCTGAAGGGAAACACACAGCATAGTTTTCATCCATGGATCACACTCTGCTTTAGAGCGAGAAGCACGCTCTTGCTTTCTAGAGTCTCCAAGACAGCAGGAAACGTGAGTGTGCTGAGAACAAAAGAACGGTGTTTCCTGCACATACAGACCATACCTAGTCCAACTCTTCTTCTGAAACTGATACAAAGCACTGGTCCTCTAACATCCAATGCTTGTCAGTTAAGATGAGAAACGTGTGAGCTTCGTGAACTTTGTAGTTCGTTTGTGCAGAAAAGTGACTGCCCTTACCTGAAACGAAGTCTTGCTTGTAGGAAGACTCAGAGCCTGGGATTTAACTCCATTTCTGAAGTGAAACACACAGCATAGTTCTCATCCACGGATCACACTCTGCTTTAGAGCGAGAAGCACGCTCTTGCTTTCTAGAGTCTCTAAGAAAGCAGGAAACGTGAGTGTGCTGAGAACAAAAGAACGGTGTTTCCTACACATACGGACCATATCTAGTCCAAGTCTTCTTCTGAAACTGATACAAAGCACAGGTCCTCTAACATCCAATGCTTGTCAGTTAAGAAGAGAAAAGTGTGAGCTTCGTGAACGATGTAGTTCGTTTGAGCAGAAAAGTGACTGCCCTTACCTGAAACGAAGTCTTCCTTGTAGGAAGACTCAGAGCCTGGGATTTAACTCCATTTCTGAAGGCAAACACACAGCATAGTTTCCATCCATGGATCACACTCTGCTTTAGAGCGAGAAGTACGCTCTTGCTTTCAAGAGTCTCTAAGACAGCAGGAAACGTGAGTGTGCCCAGAACAAAAGAACGGTGTTTCCTACACATACGGACTATATGTAGTCCAAATCTTCTTCTGAAACTGATAGAATGCACTGGTCCTCTAACATCCAATGCTTGTCAGTTAAGATGAGAAACGTGTGAGCTTTGTGAATGATGTAGTTCCTTTGAACTGAAAAGTGACTTCCCTTACCTGAAACGAAGTCTTGCTTGTAGTAAGACACAGAGCCTGGGATTTAAGTCCATTTCTGAAGGGAAACACCCAACATAGTTCTCATCCATGGATCACACTCTGCTTTAGAGCAAGAAGCACACTCTAGCTTTCTAGAGTCTCTAATACAGCAGGAAATCTGAGTGTGCCCAAGACAAAAGAACGCTGTTTCCTACACATATGGACCATATCTAGTCCAACTCTGCTTCTGAAACTGATACAAAGCACTGGTCCTCTAACATCCAATGCTTGTCTGTTAAGATGAGAAACGTATGAGCTCCGTGAACGATGTAGTTCGTTTGAGCTGAAAAGTGACTGCCCTTACCTGAAACGAAGTCTTGCTTGTAGGAAGACTCAGAGCCTGGGATTTAACTCCTTTTCTGAAGGGAAACACACAGCATAGTTCTCATGCATGGTTCAAACTCTGCTTTAGAGCGAGAAGCACGCTCTTGCTTTCAACAGTCCCTAAGACATCAGGAAACGTGAGTGTGCTGACAACAAAAGAACGGTGTTTCCTACACATATGGACCATATCTAGTCCAACTCTTCTTCTGAAACTGATACAAAGCACTGGTCCTCTAACATCCAATGCTTGTCAGTTAAGATGAGAAACGTGTGAGCTTCGTGAACGATGTAGTTAGTTTGAGAAGAAAAGTGACTGCCCTTACCTGAATGGAAGTCTTGCTTGTAGGAAGACTCAGAGCCTGGGATTTAACTCCATTTCTGAAGTAAAACACACAGCAGTGTAATCATCCATTGATCACACTCTGTTTTAGAGTGAGAAGCACGCTCTTGCTTTCTAGAGTCTCTAAGGCAGCAGGAAACGTGAGTTTGCCCAGAACAAAAGATCGGTGTTTTCTACACATATGGACAATATGTAGTCCAAATCTGCTTCTGAAACTGATACAAAGCACTGACCCTCTAACATCCAATGCTTGTCAGTTAAGATGAGAAACGTGTGAGCTTCATGAACAATGTAGTTCGTTTGAGCAGAAAACTGACTGCCCTTACCTGAAACGAAGTCTTGCTTGTAGGAAGACTCAGAGCCTGGGATTTAACTCCATTTCTGAAGTGAAACACACAGCAGGGTTCTCATCCATTGATCACACTCTGCGTTAGAACAAGAAGCATACTCTTGCTTCCTAGAGTCTCTAAGACAGCAAGAAACGTGACTTTGCTGAAAACAAAAGAACAGTGTTTCCTACCCATACGGACCATATCTAGTCCAACTCTGCTTCTGAAACTGATACAAAGCACTGGTCCTCTAACATCCAATGCTTGTCTCTTTAGATGAGAAACATGTGAGCTCCGTGAAAGATGTAGTTCGTTTGAGCTGAAAAGTGACTGCCCTTAACTGAAACGAAGTCTTGCTTGTAGGAAGACATAGAGCCTGGGATTTAACTACATTTATGAAGGGAAACACACAGCATAGTTTTCATCCATGGATCACACTCTGCTTTAGAGCGAGAAGCACGCTCTTGCTTTCTAGAGTCTCCAAGACAGCAGGAAACGTGAGTGTGCTGAGAACAAAAGAACGGTGTTTCCTGCACATACAGACCATACCTAGTCCAACTCTTCTTCTGAAACTGATACAAAGCACTGGTCCTCTAACATCCAATGCTTGTCAGTTAAGATGAGAAACGTGTGAGCTTCGTGAACTTTGTAGTTCGTTTGTGCAGAAAAGTGACTGCCCTTACCTGAAACGAAGTCTTGCTTGTAGGAAGACTCAGAGCCTGGGATTTAACTCCATTTCTGAAGTGAAACACACAGCATAGTTCTCATCCACGGATCACACTCTGCTTTAGAGCGAGAAGCACGCTCTTGCTTTCTAGAGTCTCTAAGAAAGCAGGAAACGTGAGTGTGCTGAGAACAAAAGAACGGTGTTTCCTACACATACGGACCATATCTATTCCAACTCTTCTTCTGAAACTGATACAAAGCACTGGTCCTCTAACATCCAATGCTTGTCAGTTAAGAAGAGAAACGTGTGAGCTTCGTGAACGATGTAGTTCGTTTGAGCAGAAAAGTGACTGCCCTTACCTGAAACGAAGTCTTCCTTGTAGGAAGACTCAGAGCCTGGGATTTAACTCCATTTCTGAAGGCAAACACACAGCATAGTTCCCATCCATGGATCACACTCTGCTTTAGAGCGAGAAGTACGCTCTTGCTTTCTAGAGTCTCTAAGACAGCAGGAAACGTGAGTGTGCTGAGAACAAAAGAACGGTGTAACCTACACATACGGACCATATCTAGTCCAACTCTTCTTCTGAAACTGATACAAAGCACTGGTCCTCTAACATCCAATGCTTGTCAGTTAAGACGAGAAACGTGTGAGATTTGTGAATTATGTAGTTCCTTTGAACTGAAAAGTGACTTCCCTTACCTGAAACGAAGTCTTGCTTGTAGTAAGACACAGAGCCTGGGATTTAAGTCCATTTCTGAAGGGAAACACACAACATAGTTCTCATCCATGGATCACACTCTGCTTTAGAGCAAGAAGCACACTCTAGCTTTCTAGAGTCTCTAATACAGCAGGAAATCTGAGTGTGCCCAGGACAAAAGAACGGTGTTTCCTATACATAAAGACCATATGTAGTCCAAATCTACTTATGAAACTGATACAAGCACTGCCACTCTAACATCCAATGATTGTCAGTTAAGATGAGAAACGTGTGAGCTTCGTGAACGATGTAGTTAGTTTGAGCAGAAAAGTGACTGCCCTTACCTGAATGGAAGTCTTGCTTGTAGGAAGACTCAGAGCCTGGGATTTAACTCAATTTCTGTAGTAAAACACACAGCAGTGTAATCATCCATTGATCACATTCTGCTTTAGAACAAGAAGCACGCTCTTGCTTTCAAGACTCTCAAAGACAGCAGCAAACGTGAGTGTTCTGAGAACAAAAGAACGGTGTTTCTTACACATAGGGACCATATATAGTCCAACTCTGCTTCTGAAACAGATACAAAGCACTGGTCCTCTAACATCCAATGCTTGTCAGTTAAGATGAGAAACGTGTGAGCTTCGTGATGGATGTTGTTCCTTTGAGCAGAAAAGTGACTGCCCTTACCTGAATGAAAGTCTTGCTTGTAGGAAGACTCAGAGCCTGGGATTTAACTCCATTTCTGAAGTAAAACACACAGCAGTGTAATCATCCATTGATCACACTCTGTTTTAGAGTGAGAAGCACGCTCTTGCTTTCTATAGTCTCTAAGGCAGCAGGAAACGTGAGTGTGCCCAGAACAAAAGATCGGTGTTTCCTACACATATGGACAATATGTAGTCCAAATCTGCTTCTGAAACTGATACAAAGCACTGACCCTCTAACATCCAATGCTTGTCAGTTAAGATGAGAAACGTGTGAGCTTCATGAACAATGTAGTTCATTTGAGCAGAAAACTGACTGCCCTTACCTGAAACGAAGTCTTGCTTGTAGGAAGACTCAGAGCCTGGGATTTAACTGCATTTCTGAAGTGAAACACACAGCAGGGTTCTCATCCATTGATCACACTCTGCGTTCGAACAAGAAGCATACTCTTGCTTCCTAGAGTCTCTAAGACAGCAAGAAACGTGACTTTGCTGAAAACAAAAGAACAGTGTTTCCTACCCATACGGACCATATCTAGTCCAACTCTGCTTCTGAAACTGATACAAAGCACTGGTCCTCTAACATCCAATGCTTGTCTGTTAGGATGAGAAACGTGTGAGCTCCGTCAAAGATGTAGTTCGTTTGAGCTGAAAAGTGACTGCCCTTAACTGAAATGAAGTCTTGCTTGTAGGAAGACATAGAGCCTGGGATTTAACTACATTTATGAAGGGAAACACACAACATAGTTTTCATCCATGGATCACACTCTGCTTTAGAGCGAGAAGCACGCTCTTGCTTTCTAGAGTCTCCAAGACAGCAGGAAAAGTGAGTGTGCTGAGAACAAAAGAACGGAGTTTCCTGCACATACAGACCATACCTAGTCCAACTCTTCTTCTGAAACTGATACAAAGCACTGGTCCTCTAACATCCAATGCTTGTCAGTTAAGATGAGAAACGTGTGAGCTTCGTGAACTTTGTAGTTCGTTTGTGCAGAAAAGTGACTGCCCTTACCTGAAACGAAGTCTTGCTTGTAGGAAGACTCAGAGCCTGGGATTTAACTCCATTTCTGAAGTGAAACACACAGCATAGTTCTCATCCACGGATCACACTCTGCTTTAGAGCGAGAAGCACGCTCTTGCTTTCTAGAGTCTCTAAGAAAGCAGGAAACGTGAGTGTGCTGAGAACAAAAGAACGGTGTTTCCTACACATACGGACCATATCTAGTCCAAGTCTTCTTCTGAAACTGATAGAATGCACTGGTCCTCTAACATCCAATGCTTGTCAGTTAAGATGAGAAACGTGTGAGCTTTGTGAATGATGTAGTTCCTTTGAACTGAAAAGTGACTGCCCTTACCTGAAACGAAGTCTTGATTGTAGTAAGACACAGAGCCTGGGATTTAACTACATTTATGAAGGGAAACACACAGCATAGTTTTCATCCATGGATCACACTCTGCTTTAGAGCGAGAAGAACGCTCTTGCTTTCTAGAGTCTCCAAGACAGCAGGAAACGTGAGTGTGCTGAGAACAAAAGAACGGTGTTTCCTGCACATACAGACCATACCTAGTCCAATTCTTCTTCTGAAACTGATACAAAGCATTTACCCTCTAACATCCAATGCTTGTCAGTTAAGAAGAGAAACGTGTGAGCTTCGTGAACGATGTAGTTCGTTTGAGCAGAAAAGTGACTGCCCTTACCTGAAACGAAGTCTTCCTTGTAGGAAGACTCAGAGCCTGGGATTTAACTCCATTTCTGAAGGCAAACACACAGCATAGTTCCCATCCATGGATCACACTCTGCTTTAGAGCGAGAAGTACGCTCTTGCTTTCTAGAGTCTCTAAGGCAGCAGGAAACGTGAGTGTGCCCAGAACAAAAGATCGGTGTTTCCTACACATAGGGACAATATGTAGTCCAAATCTGCTTCTGAAACTGATACAAAGCACTGACCCTCTAACATCCAATGCTTGTCAGTTAATATGAGAAACGTGTGAGCTTTGTGAATGATGTAGTTCCTTTGAACTGAAAAGTGACTTCCCTTACCTGAAACGAAGTCTTGCTTGTAGTAAGACACAGAGCCTGGGATTTAACTCCATTTCTGAAGGGAAACACACAACATAGTTCTCATCCATGGATCACACTCTGCTTTAGAGCAAGAAGCACACTCTTGCTTTCTAGAGTCTCTAAGACAGCAGGAAATCTGAGTGTGCCCAGGACAAAAGAACGGTGTTTCCTATACATATGGACCATATCTAGTCCAAATCATCTTCTGAAACTGATACAAAGCACTGGTCCTCTAACATCCAATGCTTGTCTGTTAAGATGAGAACGTGTGAGCTCGGTGAAAGATGTAGTTCTTTTGAGCTGAAAAGTGACTGCCCAAACCTGAAACGAAGTCTTGCTTGTAGGGAGACTCAGAGCCTGGGATTTAACTCCATTTCTGAAGGGAAACACACAGCATAGTTCTCATCCATTGATCACACTCTGCTTTAGAGCAAGAAGCACGCTCTTACTTTCTAGAGTCTCTAAGACAGCAGGTAACGTGAGTGTGCTTAGAACAAAAGAACGGTGTTTCCTACACATATGGACATTATATAGTCCAACTCTTCTTCTGAAATTGATACAAAGCACTGGTCCTCTAACATCCAATGATTGTCAGTTAAGATGAGAAACGTGTGAGCATCGTGAACGATGTAGTTTGTTTGAGCAGAAAACTGACTGCCCTTACCTGAAACGATGTCTTGCTTGTATTAAGACTCAGAGCCTGGCATTTAACTCCATTTCTGAAGTGAAACACACAGCAGTGTTCTCATCCATTGATCACACTCTGCTTTAATACAAGAAGCATGCTTTTGCTTTCTAGAGTCTCTAAGCCAGCAGGAAACGTGAGTTTGCTGAGAACAAAAGAACGGTGTTTCCTACACATGAGGACCCAATCCAGTCGAACTCTGCTTCTGAAACTGATACAAAGCACTGGTCCTCTAACTTTCAATGCTTGTCAGTTAAAATGAGAAACGTGTGAGCTCAGTGAACGATGTAGTTCGTTTGAGCAGAAAAGTGACTGCCCTTACCTGAAACGAAGTCTTGCTTGTAGGGAGACACAGAGCATGGTATTTAACTCCATTTCTGAAGTGAAACACACAGCATAGTCTCATCCATGGATCACACTCTGTTTTAGAGCGAGAAGCACGCTCTTGCATTCTAGAGTCTCTAAGGCAGCAGGAAACATGAGTGTGCCCAAACAAATGATCGGTGTTTCCTACACATATGGACAATATGTAGACCAAATCTGCTTCTGAAACTGATACAAAGCACTGACCCTCTAACATCCAATGCTTGTCAGTTAAGATGAGAAACGTGTGAGCTTCATGAACAATGTAGTTCGTTTGAGCAGAAAACTGACTGCCCTTACCTGAAACGAAGTCTTGCTTGTAGGAAGACTCAGAGCCTGGGATTTAACTCCATTTCTGAAGTGAAACACACAGCAGGGTTCTCACCCATTGATCACACTCTGCGTTAGAACAAGAAGCATACTCTTGCTTCCTAGAGTCTCTAAGACAGCAAGAAACGTGAGTTTGCTGAAAACAAAAGAACAGTGTTTCAACACATAAGGACCATATCTAGTCCAACTCTGCTTCTGAAACTGATACAAAGCACTGGTCCTCTAACATCCAATGCTTGTCTGTTTAGATGAGAAACGTGTGAGCTCAGTGAATGATGTAGTTTGTTTGAGCAGAAAAGTGACTGCCCTTACCTGAAACAAAGTCTTGCTGGTAGGAATACATAGAGCCTGGGATTTAACTACTTTTCTGAAGGGAAACACAAAGCATAGTTTTCATCCATGGATCACACTCTGCTTCAGAGCGAGAAGCACACTCTTGCTTTCTAGAGTCTCTAAGACAGCAGGAAATCTGAGTGTGCCCAGAACAAAAGATCGGTGTTTCCTACACATATGGACCATATCTAGTCCAAATCATCTTCTGAAACTGATACAAAGCACTGGTCCTCTAACATCCAATGCTTGTCTTTTAAGATGAGAAAGTGTGAGCTCGGTGAAAGATGTAGTTCTTTTGAGCTGAAAAGTGACTGCCCTTACCTGAAACGAAGTCTTGCTTGTAGGGAGACTCAGAGCCTGGGATTTAACTCCATTTCTGAAGGGAAACACACAACATAGTTCTCATCCATTGATCACACTCTGCTTTAGAGCAAGAAGCACGCTCTTGCTTTCTAGAGTCTCTAAGACAGCAGGTAACGTGAGTGTGCTGAGAACAAAAGAACGGTGTTTCCTACACATATGGAAATTATATAGTCCAACTCTTCTTCTGAAATTGATACAAAGCACTGGTCCTCTAACATCCAATGATTGTCAGTTAAGATTAGAAACGTGTGAGCATCGTGAACGATGTAGTTCGTTTGAGCAGAAAACTGACTGCCCTTACCAGAAAGATGTCTTGCTTGTAGGAAGACTCAGAGCCTGCCATTTAACTCCATTTCTGAAGTGAAACACACAGCAGTGTTCTCATCCATTGATCACACTCTGCTTTAGAACAAGAAGCATGCTTTTGCTTTCTAGAGTCTCTAAGACAGCAGGAAACGTGAGTTTGCTGAGAACAAAAGAACGGTGTTTCCTACACATAAGGACCCAATCCAGTCGAACTCTGCTTCTGAAACTTGTACAAAGCACTGGTCCTCTAACTTCCAATGCTTGTCTGTTTAGATGAGAAACATGTGAGCTCCGTGAAAGATGTAGTTCGTTTGAGCTGAAAAGTGACTGCCCTTACCTGAAACAAAGTCTTGCTTGTAGGAAGACATAGAGCCTGGGATTTAACTACTTTTATGAAGGGAAACACACAGCATAGTTTTCATCCATGGATCACACTCAGCTTTAGAGCGAGAAGCACACTCTTGCTTTCTAGAGTCTCTAAGACAGCAGGAAATCTGAGTGTGCCCAGAACAAAAGAAGGGTGTTTCCTACACATATGGACCATATCTAGTCCAAATCTTCTTCTGAAACTGATACAATGCACTGGTCCTCTAACATCCAATGCTTGTCAGTTAAGATGAGAAACGTGTGAGCTCAGTGAATGATGTAGTTTGTTTGAGCAGAAAAGTGACTGCCCTTACCTGAAACGAAGTCTTGCTTGTAGGAATACATAGAGCCTGGGATTTAACTACTTTTCTGAAGGGAAACACAAAGCATAGTTTCATCCATGGATCACACTCTGCTTTAGAGCGAGAAGCACACTCTTGCTTTCTAGAGTCTCTAAGACAGCAGGAAATCTGAGTGTGCCCAGAACAAAAGATCGGTGTTTCCTACACATATGGACCATATCTAGTCCAAATCATCTTCTGAAACTGATACAAAGCACTGGTCCTCTAACATCCAATGCTTGTCTGTTAAGATGAGAACGTGTGAGCTCGGTGAAAGATGTAGTTCTTTTGAGCTGAAAAGTGACTGCCCTTACCTGAAACGAAGTCTTGCTTGTAGGGAGACTCAGAGCCTGGGATTTAACTCCATTTCTGAAGGGAAACACACAGCATAGTTCTCATCCATTGATCACACTCTGCTTTAGAGCAAGAAGCACGCTCTTGCTTTCTAGAGTCTCTAAGACAGCAGGTAACGTGAGTGTGCTGAGAACATAAGAAAGGTGTTTCCTACACATATGGACATTATATAGTCCAACACTTCTTCTGAAATTGATACAAAGCACTGGTCCTCTAACATCCAATGATTGTCAGTTAAGATGAGAAACGTGTGAGCATCGTGAACGATGTAGTTCGTTTGAGCAGAAAACTGACTGCCCTTTCCTGAAACGATGTCTTGCTTGTAGGAAGACTCAGAGCCTGGCATTTAACTCCATTTCTGAAGCCAAACACACAGCATAGTTCCCATCCATGGATCACACTCTGCTTTAGAGCAAGAAGCACACTCTTGCTTTCTAGATTCTCTAAGACAGCAGGAAACGTGAGTGTGCCCAGAACAAAAGAACGGTGTTTCATACACATACGGACTATATGTAGTCCAAATCTTCTTCTGAAACTGATAGAATGCACTGGTCCTCTAACATCCAATGCTTGTCAGTTAAGATGAGAAACGTGTGAGCTTTGTGAATGATGTAGTACCTTTGAACTGAAATGTGACTTCCCTTACCTGAAACGAAGTCTTGCTTGTAGTAAGACACAGAGCCTGGGATTTAAGTCCATTTCTGAAGGGAAACACACAACATAGTTCTCATCCATGGATCACACTCTGCTTTAGAGCAAGAAGCACACTCTAGCTTTCTAGAGTCTCTAATACAGCAGGAAATCTGAGTGTGCCCAGGACAAAAGAACGGTGTTTCCTATACATATGGACCATATGTAGTCCAAATCTGCTTCTGAAACTGATACAAAGCACTGACCCTCTAACATCCAATGCTTGTCAGTTAAGATGAGAAACGTGTGAGCTTTGTGAACGATGTAGTTCCTTTGAGCAGAAAAGTGACTGCCCTTACCTTAAACGAAGTCTTTCTTGTAGGGAGACTCAGAGCCTGGGATTTAACTCCATTTCTGAAGTGAAACACACAGCAGGGTTCTCATCCATTGATCAAACTCTGTGTTAGAACAAGAAGCATACTCTTGCTTCCTAGAGTCTATAAGACGGCAAGAAACGTGAGTTTGCTGAAAACAAAAGAACAGTGTTTCCTACACATACGGACCATATCTAGTCCAACTCTGCTTCTGAAACTGATACAAAGCACTGGTACTCTAACATCCAATGCTTGTCTGTTTAGATGAGAAACATGTGAGCTCTGTGAAAGATGTAGTTCGTTTGAGCTGAAAAGTGACTGCCCTTAACTGAAACGAAGTCTTGCTTGTAGGAAGACATAGAGCCTGGGATTTAAGTACATTTATGAAGGGAAACACACAGCATAGTTTTCATCCATGGATCACACTCTGCTTTAGAGCGAGAAGCACGCTCTTGCTTTCTAAAGTCTCCAAGACAGCAGGAAACGTGAGTGTGCTGAGAACAAAAGAACGGTGTTTCCTGAACATACGGACCATATCAAGTCCAACTCTTCTTCTGAAACTGATACAAAGCACTGGTCCTCTAACATCCAATGCTTGTCAGTTAAGATGAGAAACGTGTGAGCTTCGTGAACTTTGTAGTTCCTTTGTGCAGAAAAGTGACTGCCTTTACCTGAAATGAAGTCTTGCTTTTAGGAAGACTCAAAGCCTGGGATTTAACTCCATTTCTGAAGTGAAACACACAGCATAGTTCTCATCCATGGATCACACTCTGCTTTAGAGCAAGAAGCACACTCTTGCTTTCTAGAGTCTCTAAGACAGCAGGAAACGTGAGTGTGCCCAGAACAAAAGAACGGTGTTTCCTACACATACGGACTATATGTAGTACAAATCTTCTTCTGAAACTGATAGAATGCACTGGTCCTCTAACATCCAATGCTTGTCAGTTAAGATGAGAAACGTGTGAGCTTTGTGAATGATGTAGTTCCTTTGAACTGAAAAGTGACTGCCCTTACCTGAAACGAAGTCTTGATTGTAGTAAGACACAGAACCTGGGATTTAAGTCCATTTCTGAAGGGAAACACACAACATTGTTTTCATCCATGGATCACACTCTGCTTTAGAGCGATAAGTACGCTCTTGCTTTCTAGAGTCTCCAAGACAGCAGGAAACGTGAGTGTGCTGAGAACAAAAGAACGGTATTTCCTGCACATACAGACCATACCTAGTCCAATTCTTCTTCTGAAACTGATACAAAGCACTGGTCCTCTAACATCCAATGCTTGTCAGTTAAGATGAGAAACGTGTGAGCTTCGTGAACTTTGTAGTTCGTTTGTGCAGAAAAGTGACTGCCCTTACCTGAAACGAAGTCTTGCTTGTAGGAAGACTCAGAGCCTGGGATTTAACTCCATTTCTGAAGTGAAACACACAGCATAGTTCTCATCCACGGATCACACTCTGCTTTAGAGCGAGAAGCACGCTCTTGCTTTCTAGAGTCTCTAAGAAAGCAGGAAACGTGAGTGTGCTGAGAACAAAAGAATGGTGTTTCCTACACATACGGACCATATCTAGTCCAACTCTTCTTCTGAAACTGATACAAAGCACTGGTCCACTAACATCCAATGCTTGTCAGTTAAGAAGAGAAACGTGTGAGCTTCGTGAACGATGTAGTTCGTTTGAGCTGAAAAGTGACTGCCCTTAACTGAAACGAAGTCTTGCTTGTAGGAAGACATAGAGCCTGGGATTTAACTACATTTATGAAGGGAAACACACAGCATAGTTTTCATCCATGGATCACACTCTGCTTTAGAGCGAGAAGCACGCTCTTGCTTTCTAGAGTCTCCAAGACAGCAGGAAACGTGAGTGTGCTGAGAACAAAAGAACTGTGTTTCCTGCACATACAGACCATACCTAGTCCAATTCTTCTTCTGAAACTGATACAAAGCACTTACCCTCTAACATCCAATGCTTGTCAGTTAAGATGAGAAACGTGTGAGCTTCGTGAACTTTGTAGTTCGTTTGTGCAGAAAAGTGACTGCCCTTACCTGAAACGAAGTCTTGCTTGTAGGAAGACTCAGAGCCTGGGATTTAACTGCATTTCTGAAGTGAAACACACAGCAGGGTTCTCATCCATTGATCACACTCTGTGTTAGAACAAGAAGCATACTCTTGCTTCCTAAGGTCTCTAAGACAGCAAGAAACGTGACTTTGCTGAAAACAAAAGAACAGTGCTTCCTACCCGTACGGACCATATCTAGTCCAACTCTGCTTCTGAAACTGATACAAAGCACTGGTCCTCTAACATCCAATGCTTGTCTGTTTAGATGAGAAACATGTGAGCTCCGTGAAAGATGTAGTTCGTTTCAGCTGAAAAGTGACTGCCCTTAACTGAAACGAAGTCTTGCTTGTAGGAAGACATAGAGCCTGGGATTTAACTACATTTATGAAGGGAAACACACAGCATAGTTTTCATCCATGGATCACACTCTGCTTTAGAGTGAGAAGCACGCTCTTGCTTTCTAGAGTCTCCAAGACAGCAGGAAACGTGAGTGTGCTGAGAACAAAAGAACGGTGTTTCCTGCACATACAAACCATACCTAGTCCAACTCTTCTTCTGAAACTGATACAAAGCACTGGTCCTCTAACATCCAATGCTTGTCAGTTAAGATGAGAAACGTGTGAGCTTCGTGAACTTTGTAGTTCGTTTGTGCAGAAAAGTGACTGCCCTTACCTGAAACGAAGTCTTGCTTGTAGGAAGACTCAAAGCCTGGGATTTAACTCCATTTCTGAAGTGAAACACACATCATAGTTCTCATCCACGGATCACACTCTGCTTTAGAGCGAGAAGCACGCTCTTGCTTTCTAGAGTCTCTAAGAAAGCAGGAAACGTGAGTGTGCTGAGAACAAAAGAACAGTGTTTCCTACACATACGGACCATATCTAGTCCAACTCTTCTTCTGAAACTGATACAAAGCACTGGTCCTCTAACATCCAATGCTTGTCAGTTAAGATGAGAAATGTGTGAGCTTCGTGAATGATGTAGTTCCTTTGAACTGAAAAGTGACTGCCCTTACCTGAATCGAAGTCTTGATTGTAGTAAGACACAGAGCCTGGTATTTAAGTCCATTTCTGAAGGGAAACACACAACATTGTTTTCATCCATGGATCACACTCTGCTTTAGAGCGAGAAGTACTCTCTTGCTTTCTAGAGTCTCCAAGACAGCAGGAAACGTGAGTGTGCTGAGAACAAAAGAACGGTGTTTCCTGCACATACAGACCATACCTAGTCCAATTCTTCTTCTGAAACTGATACAAAGCACTGGTAATCTAACATCCAATGCTTGTCAGTTAAGATGAGAAACGTGTGAGCTTCGTGAACGATGTAGTTCGTTGAGCAGAAAAGTGACTGCCCTTACCTGAAACGAAGTCTTGCATGTAGGAAATCTCAGAGCCTGGGATTTAACTCCATTTCTGAATTGAAACACACAGCATAGTTCTCATCCATGGATCACACTCTGCTTTAGAGCAAGAAGCACACTCTTGCTTTCTAGAGTCTTAAGAAAGCAAGAAACGTGAGTGTGCCCAGAACAAAAGAATGGTGTTTCCTACACATACGGACTATATGTAGTCCAAATCTTCTTCTGAAACTGATAGAATGCACTCGTCCTCTAACATCCAATGCTTGTCAGTTAAGATGAGAAACGTGTGAGCTTTGTGAATGATGTAGTTCCTTTGAACTGAAAAGTGACTTCCCTTACTGAAACGAAGTCTTGCTTGTAGTAAGACACAGAGCCTGGGATTTAACTCCATTTCTGAAGGGAAACACACAACATAGTTCTCATCCATGGATCACACTCTGCTTTAGAGCAAGAAGCACACTCTAGCTTTCTAGAGTCTCTAAAACAGCAGGAAATCTGAGTGTGCCCAGGACAAAAGAACGGTGTTTCCTATACATATTGACCATATGTAAGCCAAATCTACTTATGAAACTGATACAAGCACTGACACTCTAACATCCAATGCTTGTCAGTTAAGATGAGAAACGTGTGAGCTTCGTGAACGATGTAGTTCGTTTGAGCAGAAAAGTGACTGCCCTTACCTGAATGGAAGTCTTGCTTGTAGGAAGACTCAGAGCCTGGGATTTAACTCCATTTCTGAAGTAAAACACACAGCAGTGTAATCATCCATTGATCACATTCTGCTTTAGAACAAGAAGCACGCTCTTGCTTTCAAGACTCTCAAAGACAGCAGCAAACGTGAGTGTTCTGAGAACAAAAGAACGGTGTTTCCTACACATACGGACCATATCTAGTCCAACTCTGCTTCTGAAACTGATACAAAGCACAGGTCCTCTAACATCCAAGCTTGTCTGTTTAGATGAGAAACATGTGAGCTCTGTGAAAGATGTAGTTCTTTTGAGCTGAAAAGTGACTGCCCTTAACTGAAACGAAGTCTTGCTTGTAGGAAGACATAGAGCCTGGGATTTAACTACATTTATGAAGGGAAACACACAGCATAGTTTTCATCCATGGATCACACTCTGCTTTAGAGCGAGAAGCACGCTCTTGCTTTCTAAAGTCTCCAAGACAGCAGGAAACGTGAGTGTGCTGAGAACAAAAGAACGGTGTTTCCTGAACATACGGACCATATCTAGTCCAACTCTTCTTCTGAAACTGATAAAAAGCACTGGTCCTCTAACATCCAATGCTTGTCAGTTAAGATGAGAAACGTGTGAGCTTCGTGAACTTTGTAGTTCCTTTGTGCAGAAAAGTGACTGCGTTTACCTGAAATGAAGTCTTGCTTGTAGGAAGACTCAAAGCCTGGGATTTAACTCCATTTCTGAAGTGAAATACACAGCATAGTTCTCATCCATGGATCACACTCTGCTTTAGAGCAAGAAGCACACTCTTGCTTTCTAGAGTCTCTAAGACAGCAGGAAACGTGAGTGTGCCCAGAACAAAAGAACGGTGTTTCCTACACATACGGACTATATGTAGTCCAAAATTTCTTCTGAAACTGATAGAATGCACTGGTCCTCTAACATCCAATGCTTGTCAGTTAAGATGAGAAACGTGTGAGCTTTGTGAATGATGTAGTTCCTTTGAACTGAAAAGTGACTGCCCTTACCTGAAACGAAGTCTTGCTTGTAGTAAGACACAGAGCCTGGGATTTAAGTCCATTTCTGAAGGGAAACACACAACATTGTTTTCATCCATGGATCACACTCTGCTTTAGAGCGAGAAGTATGCTCTTGCTTTCTAGAGTCTCTAAGACAGCAGGAAATCTGAGTGTGCCCAGGACAAAAGAACGGTGTTTCCTATACATATGGACCATATGTAGTCCAAATCTGCTTCTGAAACTGATACAAAGCTCTGACACTCTAACATCCAATGGTTGTCAGTTAAGATGAGAAACGTGTGAGCATTGTGAACGATGTAGTTCGTTTGAGCAGAAAAGTGACTGCCCATACCTGAATTGAAGTCTTGCTTGTAGGAAGACTCAGAGCCTGGGATTTAACTCAATTTCTGAAGTAAAACACACAGCAGTGTAATCATCCATTGATCACATTCTGCTTTAGGACAAGAAGCACGCACTTGCTTTCAAGACTCTCAAAGACAGCAGCAAACGTGAGTGTTCTGAGAACAAAAGAACGGTGTTTCCTAAACATAGGGACCATATCTAGTCCAACTCTGCTTCTGAAGCAGATACAAAGCACTGGTCCTCTAACATCCAATGCTTGTCAGTTAAGATGAGAAACGTGTGAGCTTCGTGAACGATGTTGTTCCTTTGAGCAGAAAAGTGACTGCCCTTACCTGAAACGAAGTCTTGCTTGTAGGAAAACTCAGAGCCTGGTATTTAACTCCATTTCTGAAGTGAAACACACAGCAGGGTTCTTATCCATTGATCAAAGTCTGTGTTAGAACAAGAAGCATACTCTTGCTTCCTAGAGTCTCTAAGACAGCGAGAAACGTGAGTTTGCTGAAAACAAAAGAAGAGTGTTTCCTACACATACGGACCATACCTAGTCCAACTCTGCTTCTGAAACTGATACAAAGCACTGGTCCTCTAACTTCCAAGCTTGTCTGTTTAGATGAGAAACATGTGAGCTCTGTGAAAGATGTAGTTCGTTTGAGCTGAAAAGTGACTGCCCTTAACTGAAACGAAGTCTTGCTTGTAGGAAGACATAGAGCCTGGGATTTAACTACATTTATGAAGGGAAACACACAGCATAGTTTTCATCCATGGATCACACTCTGCTTTAGAGCGAGAAGCACGCTCTTGCTTTCTAAAGTCTCCAAGACAGCAGGAAACGTGAGTGTGCTGAGAACAAAAGAACGGTGTTTCCTGAACATACGGACCATATCTAGTCCAACTCTTCTTCTGAAACTGATAAAAAGCACTGGTCCTCTAACATCCAATGCTTGTCAGTTAAGATGAGAAACGTGTGAGCTTCGTGAACTTTGTAGTTCCTTTGTGCAGAAAAGTGACTGCGTTTACCTGAAATGAAGTCTTGCTTGTAGGAAGACTCAAAGCCTGGGATTTAACTCCATTTCTGAAGTGAAACACACAGCATAGTTCTCATCCATGCATCACACTCTGCTTTAGAGCAAGAAGCACACTCTTGCTTTCTAGAGTCTCTAAGACAGCAGGAAACGTGAGTGTGCCCAGAACAAAAGAACGGTGTTTCCTACACATACGGACTATATGTAGTCCAAAATTTCTTCTGAAACTGATAGAATGCACTGGTCCTCTAACATCCAATGCTTGTCAGTTAAGATGAGAAACGTGTGAGCTTTGTGAATGATGTAGTTCCTTTAAACTGAAAAGTGACTGCCCTTACCTGAAACGAAGTCTTGCTTGTAGTAAGACACAGAGCCTGGGATTTAAGTCCATTTCTGAAGGGAAACACACAACATTGTTTTCATCCATGGATCACACTCTGCTTTAGAGCGAGAAGTATGCTCTTGCTTTCTAGAGTCTCTAAGACAGCAGGAAATCTGAGTGTGCCCAGGACAAAAGAACGGTGTTTCCTATACATATGGACCATATGTAGTCCAAATCTGCTTCTGAAACTGATACAAAGCTCTGACACTCTAACATCCAATGGTTGTCAGTTAAGATGAGAAACGTGTGAGCATTGTGAACGATGTAGTTCGTTTGAGCAGAAAAGTGACTGCAAATACCTGAATTGAAGTCTTGCTTGTAGGAAGACTAAGAGCCTGGGATTTATCTCCATTTGTGAAGTAAAGCACACAGCAGTGTAATCATGCATTGATCAAACTCTGCTTTAGAACAAGAAGCACGCTCTTGCTTTCTAGAGTCTCTAAGACAGCAGGAAACGAGAGTTTGCTGAGAACAAAAGAACGGTGTTTCCTACACATACAGACATTATATAGTCCAACTCTGCTTCTGAAACTGATACAAAGCACTGGTCCTCTAACATCCAATGCTTGTCAGTTAAGATGAGAAACGTGTGAGCTTCGTGAACGATGTTGTTCCTTTGAGCAGAAAAGTGACTGCCCTTACCTGAAACGAAGTCTTGCTTGTAGGGAGACACAGAGCACGGGATTTAACTCCATTTCTGAAGTGAAACACACAGCATAGTCTCATCCATGGATCACACTCTGTTTTAGAGCGAGAAGCACGCTCTTGCTTTCTAGAGTCTCTAAGGCAGCAGGAAACGTGAGTGTGCCCAGAACAAAAGATCGGTGTTTCCTACACGTATGGAGAATATGTAGTCCAAATCTGCTTCTGAAACTGATACAAAGCACTGACCCTCTAACATCCAATGCTTGTCAGTTAAGATGAGAAACATATGAGCTTCATGAACAATGTAGTTCGTTTGAGCAGAAAACTGACTGCCCTTACCTGAAACGAAGTCTTGCTTGTAGGAAGACTCAGAGCCTGGGATTTAACTCCATTTCTGAAGTGAAACACACAGCAGGGTTCTCATCCATTGATCACACTCTGCGTTAGAACAAGAAGCATACTCTTGCATCCAAGAGTCTCTAAGACAGCAAGAAACATGAGTTTGCTGAAAACAAAAGAACAGTGTTTAAACACATAAGGATCATATCTAGTCCAACTCTGCTTCTGAAACTGATACAAAGCACTGGTCCTCTAACATCCAATGCTTGTCTGTTTAGATGAGAAACATGTGAGCTCCGTGAAAGATGTAGTTCGTTTGAGCTGAAAAGTGACTGCCCTTACCTGAAACGAACTCTTGCTTGTAGGAAGACATAGAGCCTGGGATTTAACTACATTTATGAAGGGAAACACACAGCATAGTTTTCATCCATGGATCACACTCTGCTTTAGAGCGATAAGCACACTCTTGCTCTCTAGAGTCTCTAAGACAGCAGGAAATCTGAGTGTGCCCAGGACAAAAGAAGGGTGTTTCCTACACATATGGACCATATCTAGTCCAAATCTTCTTCTGAAACTGATACAATGCACTGGTCCTCTAACATCCAATGCTTGTCAGTTAAGATGAGAAACGTGTGAGCTCAGTGAACGATGTAGTTCGTTTGAGCAGAAAAGTGACTGCCCTTAACTGAAACGAAGTCTTGCTTGTAGGAAGACTCAGAGACTGGGATTTAACTCCATTTCTGAAGGGAAACACACAGCATAGTTCTCATCCATTGATCACACTCTGCTTTAGAGCAAGAAGCACGCTCTTGCTTTCTAGAGTCTCTAAGACAGCAGGAAACGTGAGTGTGCTGAGAACAAAAGAGCGGTGTAACCTACACATACGGACCATATCTAGTCCAACTCTTCTTCTGAAACTGATACAAAGCACTGGTCCTCTAACATCCAATGCTTGTCAGTTAAGATGAGAAACGTGTGAGCTTCGTGAATGATGTAGTTCGTTTGAGCAGAAAAGTGACTGCCCTTACCTGAAACGAAGTCTTGCATGTAGGAAATCTCAGAGCCTGGGATTTAACTCCATTTCTAAAGTGAAACACACAGCATAGTTCTCATCCATGGATCACACTCTGCTTTAGAGCAAGAAGCACACTCTTGCTTTCTAGAGTCTCTTAGACAGCAGGTAACGTGAGTGTGCCCAGAACAAAAGAATGGTGTTTCCTACACATACGGACTATATGTAGTCCAAATCATCTTCTGAAACTGATACAAAGCACTGGTCCTCTAACTTCCAATGCTTGTCAGTTAAAATGAGAAACGTGTGAGCTCAGTGAACGATGTAGTTCGTTTGAGCAGAAAAGTGACTGCCCTTACCTGAAACTAAGTCTTGCTTGTAGGAAGATTCAGAGCCTGGGATTTAACTCCATTTCTGAAGGCCACCACACAGCATAGTTCTCATCCATGGATAACAGTCTGCTTTAGAACGAGAAGTAGGCTCTTGCTTTCTAGAGTCTCTAAGAAAGCAGGAAACGTGAGTGTGCTGAGAACAAAAGAACGGTGTTTCCTACACATAGGGACCATATCTAGTCCAACTCTGCTTCTGAAACAGATACAAAGCACTGGTCCTCTAACATCCAATGCTTGTCAGTTAAGATGAGAAACGTGTGAGCTTCGTGAACGATGTTGTTCCTTTGAGCAGAAAAGTGACTGCCCTTACCTGAAACGAAATCTTGCTTGTAGGGAGACACAGAACATGGGATTTAACTCCATTTCTGAAGTGAAACACACAGCATAGTCTCCTCCATGGATCACACTCTGTTTTAGAGGGAGAAGCACGCTCTTGCTTTCTAGAGTCTCTAAGGCAGCAGGAAACGTGAGTGTGCCCAGAACAAATGATCGGTGTTTCCTACACATATGGACAATATGTAGTCCAAATATGCTTCTGAAACTGATACAAAGCACTGACCCTCTAACATCCAATGCTTGTCAGTTAAGATGAGAAACGTGTGAGCTTCATGAACAATGTAGTTCGTTTGAGCAGAAAACTGACTGCCCTTACCTGAAACGAAGTCTTGCTTGTAGGAAGACTCAGAGCCTGGGATTTAACTCCATTTCTGAAATGAAACACACAGCAGGGTTCTCATCCATTGATCACACTCTGCGTTAGAACAAGAAGCATACTCTTGCTTCCTAGAGTCTCTAATACAGCAAGAAACGTGAGTTTGCTGAAAACAAAAGAACAGTGTTTCAACACATAAGGACCATATCTAGTCCAACTCTGCTTCTGAAACTGATACAAAGCACTGGTCCTCTAACATCCAATGCTTGTCAGTTAAGATGAGAAACATGTGAGCTCCGTGAAAGGTGTAGTTCGTTTGAGCTGAAAAGTGACTGCCCTTACATGAAACGAACTCTTGCTTGTAGGAAGACATAGAGCCTGGGATTTAACTACATTTATGAAGGGAAACACACAGCATAGTTTTCATCCATGGATCACACTCTGCTTTAGAGCGAGAAGCACACTCTTGCTTTCTAGAGTCTCTAAGACAGCAGGAAATCTGAGTGTGCCCAGAACAAAAGAAGGGTGTTTCCTACACATATGGACCATATCTAGTCCAAATCATCTTCTGAAACTGATACAAAGCACTGGTCCTGTAACATCCAATGCTTGTCTGTTAAGATGAGAACGTGTGAGCTCGGTGAAAGATGTAGTTCTTTCGAGCTGAAAAGTGACTGCCCTTACCTGAAACGAAGTCTTGCTTGTAGGGAGACTCAGAGCCTGGGATTTAACTCCATTTCTGAAGGCAAACACACAGCATAGTTCTCATCCATTGATCACACTCTGCTTTAGAGCAAGAAGCACGCTCTTGCTTTCTAGAGTCTCTAAGACAGCAGGAAACGTGAGTGTGCTGAGAACAAAAGAGCGGTGTAACCTACACATACGGACCATATCTAGTCCAACTCTTCTTCTGAAACTGATACAAAGCACTGGTCCTCTAACATCCAATGCTTGTCAGTTAAGATGAGAAACGCGTGAGCTTCGTGAACGATGTAGTTCGTTTGAGCAGAAAAGTGACTGCCCTTACCTGAAACGAAGTCTTGCATGTAGGAAGACTCAGAGCCTGGGATTTAACTCCATTTCGGAATTGAAACACACAGCATAGTTCTCATCCATGGATCACACTCTGCTTTAGAGCAAGAAGCACACTCTTGCTTTCTAGAGTCTCTAAGACAGCAGGAAACGTGAGTGTGCCCAGAACAAAAGAACGGTGTTTCCTACACATACAGACTATATGTAGTCCAAATCTTCTTCTGAAACTGATAGAATGCACTGGTCCTCTAACATCCAATGCTTGTCAGTTAAGATGAGAAACGTGTGAGCTTTGTGAATGATGTAGTTCCTTTGAACTGAAATGTGACTTCCCTTACCTGAAACGAAGTCTTGCTTGTAGTAAGACACAGAGCCTGGGATTTAAGTCCATTTCTGAAGGGAAACACACAACATAGTTCTCATCCATGGATCACACTCTGCTTTAGAGCAAGAAGCACACTCTAGCTTTCTAGAGTCTCTAATACAGCAGGAAATCTGAGTGTGCCCAGAACAAAAGAACGGTGTTTCCTACACATATGGACCATATGTAGTCCAAATCTGCTTCTGAAACTGATACAAAGCACTGACCCTCTAACATCCAATGCTTGTCAGTTAAGATGAGAAACGTGTGAGCTTCGTGAACGATGTAGTTCCTTTGAGCAGAAAAGTGACTGCCCTTACCTTAAACGAAGTCTTTCTTGTAGGGAGACTCAGAGCCTGGGATTTAACTCCATTTCTGAAGTGAAACACACAGCAGTGTTCTCATCCATTGATCAAACTCTGTGTTAGAACAAGAAGCATACTCTTGCTTCCTAGAGTCTATAAGACAGCAGGAAACGTGAGTGTGCTGAGAACAAAAGAACGGAGATTCCTACTCATACGGGCCATATCTAGTCCAACACTTCTTCTGTAACTGATACAAAGCACTGGTACTCTAACATCCAATCCTTGTCAATTAAGATGAGAAACGTGTGAGCTTCGTGAACGATGTAGTTCGTTTGAGCAGAAAAGTGACTGCCCTTACCTGAATGGAATTCTTGCTTGTAGGAAGACTCAGAGCCTGGGATTTAACTCCATTTCTGAAGTAAAACACACAGCAGTGTAATCATCCATTGATCACACTCTGCTTTAGAACAAGAAGCACGCTCTTGCTTTCTAGACTCTCAAAGACAGCAGGAACCGTGAGTGTGCTGAGAACAAAAGAACTGTGTTTCCTACACATACGGACCATATCTAGTCCAACTCTCCTTCTGAAACAGATACAAAGCACTGGTCCTCTAACATCCAATGCTTGTCAGTTAAGATGAGAAACGTGTGAGCTTCGTGAACGATGTTGTTCCTTTGAGCAGAAAAGTGACTGCCCTTACCTGAAACGAAGTCTTGCTTGTAGGGAGACACAGAGCATGGGATTTAACTCCATTTCTGAAGTGAAACACACAGCATAGTCTCATCCATGGATCACACTCTGTTTTAGAGCGAGAAGCACGCTCTTGCTTTCTAGAGTCTCTAAGGCAGCAGGAAACGTGAGTGTGCCCAGAACAAAAGATTGGTGTTTCCTACACATATGGACATTATATAGTCCAACTCTTCTTCTGAAATTGATACAAAGCACTGGTCCTCTAACATCCAATGATTGTCAGTTAAGATGAGAAACGTGTGAGCATCGTGAACGATGTAGTTTGTTTGAGCAGAAAACTGACTGCCCTTACCTGAAACAATGTCTTGCTTGTATTAAGACTCAGAGCCTGGCATTTAACTCCATTTCTGAAGTGAAACACACAGCAGTGTTCTCATCCATTGATCACACTCTGCTTTCGAACAAGAAGCATGCTTTTGCTTTCTAGAGTCTCTAAGCCAGCAGGAAACGTGAGTTTGCTGAGAACAAAAGAACGGTGTTTCCTACACATAAGGACCCAATCCAGTCGAACTCTGCTTCTGAAACTGATACAAAGCACTGGTCCTCTAACTTCCAATGCTTGTCAGTTAAAATGAGAAACGTGTGAGCTCAGTGAACGATGTAGTTCGTTTGAGCAGAAAAGTGACTGCCCTTACCTGAAACGAAGTCTTGCTTGTAGGGAGACACAGAGCATGGTATTTAACTCCATTTCTGAAGTGAAACACACAGCATAGTCTCATCCATGGATCACACTCTGTTTTAGAGCGAGAAGCACGCTCTTGCATTCTAGAGTCTCTAAGGCAGCAGGAAACATGAGTGTGCCCAAACAAATGATCGGTGTTTCCTACACATATGGACAATATGTAGTCCAAATCTGCTTCTGAAACTGATACAAAGCACTGACCCTCTAACATCCAATGCTTGTCAGTTAAGATGAGAAACGTGTGAGCTTCATGAACAATGTAGTTCGTTTGAGCAGAAAACTGACTGCCCTTACCTGAAACGAAGTCTTGCTTGTAGGAAGACTCAGAGCCTGGGATTTAACTCCATTTCTGAAGTGAAACACACAGCAGGGTTCTCATCCATTGATCACACTCTGCGTTAGAACAAGAAGCATACTCTTGCTTCCTAGAGTCTCTAAGACAGCAAGAAACGTGAGTTTGCTGAAAACAAAAGAACAGTGTTTCAACACATAAGGACCATATCTAGTCCAACTCTGCTTCTGAAACTGATACAAAGCACTGGTCCTCTAACATCCAATGCTTGTCTGTTTAGATGAGAAACATGTGAGCTCCGTGAAAGATGTAGTTCGTTTGAGCTGAAAAGTGACTGCCCTTACCTGAAACGAAGTCTTGCTTGTAGGAAGACATAGAGCCTGGGATTTAACTACTTTTATGAAGGGAAACACACAGCATAGTTTTCATCCATGGATCACACTCTGCTTTAGAGCGAGAAGCACACTCTTGCTTTCTAGAGTCTCTAAGACAGCAGGAAATCTGAGTGTGCCCAGAACAAAAGAAGGGTGTTTCCTACACATATGGACCATATCTAGTCCAAATCTTCTTCTGAAACTGATACAATGCACTGGTCCTCTAACATCCAATGCTTGTTAGTTAAGATGAGAAACGTGTGAGCTCAGTGAATGATGTAGTTTGTTTGAGCAGAAAAGTGACTGCCCTTACCTGAAACGAAGTCTTGCTTGTAGGAATACATAGAGCCTGGGATTTAATTATTTTCTGAAGGGAAACACAAAGCATAGTTTTCATCCATGGATCACACTCTGCTTTAGAGCGAGAAGCACACTCTTGCTTTCTAGAGTCTCTAAGACAGCAGGAAATCTGAGTGTGCCCAGAACAAAAGATCGGTGTTTCCTACACATATGGACCATATCTAGTCCAAATCATCTTCTGAAACTGATACAAAGCACTGGTCCTCTAACATCCAATGCTTGTCTGTTAAGATGAGAACGTGTGAGCTCGGTGAAAGATGTAGTTCTTTTGAGCTGAAAAGTGACTGCCCTTACCTGAAACGAAGTCTTGCTTGTAGGGAGACTCAGAGCCTGGGATTTAACTCCATTTCTGAAGGGAAACACACAGCATAGTTCTCATCCATTGATCACACTCTGCTTTAGAGCAAGAAGCACGCTCTTGCTTTCTAGAGTCTCTAAGACAGCAGGTAACGTGAGTGTGCTGAGAACATAAGAACGGTGTTTCCTACACATATGGACATTATATAGTCCAACTCTTCTTCTGAAATTGATACAAAGCACTGGTCCTCTAACATCCAATGATTGTCAGTTAAGATGAGAAACGTGTGAGCATCGTGAACGATGTAGTTCGTTTGAGCAGAAAACTGACTGCCCTTTCCTGAAACGATGTCTTGCTTGTAGGAAGACTCAGAGCCTGGCATTTAACTCCATTTCTGAAGCCAAACACACAGCATAGTTCCCATCCATGGATCACACTCTGCTTTAGAGCAAGAAGCACACTCTTGCTTTCTATATTCTCTAAGACAGCAGGAAACGTGAGTGTGCCCAGAACAAAAGAACGGTGTTTCATACACATACGGACTATATGTAGTCCAAATCTTCTTCTGAAACTGATAGAATGCAGTGGTCCTCTAACATCCAATGCTTGTCAGTTAAGATGAGAAACGTGTGAGCTTTGTGAATGATGTAGTTCCTTTGAACTGAAATGTGACTTCCCTTACCTGAAACGAAGTCTTGCTTGTAGTAAGACACAGAGCCTGGGATTTAAGTCCATTTCTGAAGGGAAACACACAACATAGTTCTCATCCATGGATCACACTCTGCTTTAGAGCAAGAAGCACACTCTAGCTTTCTAGAGTCTCTAATACAGCAGGAAATCTGAGTGTGCCCAGGACAAAAGAACGGTGTTTCCTATACATATGGACCATATGTAGTGCAAATCTGCTTCTGAAACTGATACAAAGCACTGACCCTCTAACATCCAATGCTTGTCAGTTAAGATGAGAAACGTGTGAGCTTTGTGAACGATGTAGTTCCTTTGAGCAGAAAAGTGACTGCCCTTACCTTAAACGAAGTGTTTCTTGTAGGGAGACTCAGAACCTGGGATTTAACTCCATTTCTGAAGTGAAACACACAGCAGGGTTCTCATCCATTGATCAAACTCTGTGTTAGAACAAGAAGCATACTCTTGCTTCCTAGAGTCTATAAGACGGCAAGAAACGTGAGTTGGCTGAAAACAAAAGAACAGTGTTTCCTACACATACGGACCATATCTAGTCCAACTCTGCTTCTGAAACTGATACAAAGCACTGGTCCTCTAACATCCAATGCTTGTCTGTTTAGATGAGAAACATGTGAGCTCTGTGAAAGATGTAGTTCGTTTGAGCTGAAAAGTGACTGCCCTTAACTGAAACGAAGTCTTGCTTGTAGGAAGACATAGAGCCTGGGATTTAACTATATTTATGAAGGGAAACACACAGCATAGTTTTCATCCATGGATCACACTCTGCTTTAGAGTGAGAAGCACGCTCTTGCTTTCTAAATTCTCCAAGACAGCAGGAAACGTGAGTGTGCTGAGAACAAAAGAACGGTGTTTCCTGCACATACGGACCATATCTAGTCCAACTCTTCTTCTGAAACTGATACAAAGCACTGGTCCTCTAACATCCAATGCTTGTCAGTTAAGATGAGAAACGTGTGAGCTTCATGAACTTTGTAGTTCCTTTGTGCAGAAAAGTGACTGCCCTTACCTGAAACGAAGTCTTGCTTGTAGGAAGACTCAAAGCCTGGGATTTAACTCCATTTCTGAAGTGAAACACACAGCATAGTTCTCATCCATGGATCACACTCTGCTTTAGAGCAAGAGGTACACTCTTGCTTTCTGGAGTCTCTAAGACAGCAGGAAACGTGAGTGTGCCCAGAACAAAAGAACGGTGTTTCCCATACATACGGACTATATGTAGTACAAATCTTCTTCTGAAACTGATAGAATGCACTGGTCCTCTAACATTCAATGCTTGTCAGTTAAGATGAGAAATGTGTGAGCTTTGTGAATGATGTAGTTCCTTTGAACTGAAAAGTGACTGCCCTTACCTGAAACGAAGTCTTGCTTGTAGTAAGACACAGAGCCTGGGATTTAAGTCCATTTCTGAAGGGAAACACACAACATAGTTCTCATCCATGGATCACACTCTGCTTTAGAGCGAGAAGTACGCTCTTGCTTTCTAGAGTCTCTAAGACAGCAGGAAATCTGAGTGTGCCCAGGACAAAAGAACGGTGTTTCCTATACATATGGACCATATGTAGTCCAAATCTGCTACTGAAACTGATACAAAGCACTGACACTCTAACATCCAATGCTTGTCAGTTAAGATGAGAAACGTGTGAGCTTCGTGAACGATGTAGTTCGTTTGAGCAGAAAAGTGACTGCCCATACCTGAATTGAAGTCTTGCTTGTAGGAAGACTCAGAGCCTGGGATTTATCTCCATTTCTGAAGTAAAACACACAGCAGTGTAATCATGCATTGATCAAACTCTGCTTTAGAACAAGAAGCACGCTCTTGCTTTCTAGAGTCTCTAAGACAACAGGAAACGTGAGTTTGCTGAGAACAAAAGAACGGTGTTTCCTACACATACAGACATTATATAGTCCAACTCTGCTTCTGAAACTGATACAAAGCACTGGTCCTCTAACATCCAATGCTTGTCTGTTAAGATGAGAAACGTGTGAGCTCAGTGAACGATGTAGTTCGTTTGAGCAGAAAAGTGACTGCTCTTACCTGAAACGAAGTCTTGCTTGTAGGAAGATACAGAGCCTGGGATTTAACTCCATTTCTGAAGGGAAACACACAGCATAGTTCTGATCCATAGATCACACTCTGCTTTAGAGCGAGAAGCACGCTCTTGCTTTCTAGAGTCTCTAAGACAGCAGGAAACGTGAGTGTGCTGAGAACAAAAGAGCGGTGTTTCCTATTCATACGGACCATATCTAGTCCAACTCCTCTTCTGAAACTGATACAAAGCACTGGTCCTCTAACATCCAATCCTTGTCAATTAAGATGAGAAACGTGTCAGCTTCGTGAACGATGTAGTTCGTTTGAGCAGAAAAGTGACTGCCCTTACCTGAATGGAAGTCTTCCTTGTAGGAAGACTCAGAGCCTGGGATTTAACTCCATTTCTGAAGTAAAACACACAGCAGTGTAATCATCCATTGATCACACTCTGCTTTAGAACAAGAAGCACGCTCTTGCTTTCTAGACTCTCAAAGACAGCAGGAAACGTGAGTGTGCTGAGAACAAAAGAACGGTGTTTCCTACACATAGGGACCATATCTAGTCCAACTCTGCTTCTGAAACAGATACAAAGCACTGGTCCTCTAACATCCAATGCTTGTCAGTTAAGATGAGAAACGTGTGAGCTTCGTGAACGATGTTGTTCCTTTGAGCAGAAAAGTGACTGCCCTTACCTGAAAAGAAGTCTTGCTTGTAGGGAGACACAGAGCATGGGATTTAACTCCATTTCTGAAGTGAAACACACAGCATAGTCTCATCCATGTATCAAACTCTGTTTTAGAGCAAGAAGCACGCTCTTGCTTTCTAGATTCTCTAAGGCAGCAGGAAACGTGAGTGTGCCAAGAACAAAAGATCGGTGTTTCCTACACATATGGACAATATGTAGTCCAAATCTGCTTCTGAAACTGATACAAAGCACTGACCCTCTAACATCCAATGCTTGTCAGTTAAGATGAGAAACGTGTGAGCTTCATGAACAATGTAGTTCGTTTGAGCAGAAAACTGACTGCCCTTACCTGAAACGAAGTCTTGCTTGTAGGAAGACTCAGAGCCTGGGATTTAAATCCATTTCTGAAGTGAAACACACAGCAGTGTTCTCATCCATTGATCACACTCTGCTTTAGAACAAGAAGCATGCTTTTGCATTCTAGAGTCTCTAAGACAGCAGGAAACGTGAGTTTGCTGAGAACAAAAGAACGGTGTTTCCTACACATAAGGACCCAATCCAGTCGAACTCTGCTTCTGAAACTGATACAAAGCGCTGGTCCTCTAAATTCCAATGCTTGTCAGTTAAAATGAGAAACGTGTGAGCTCAGTGAACGATGTAGTTCGTTTGAGCTGAAAGGTGACTGCCCTTACCTGAAACTAAGTCTTGCCTGTAGGAAGACTCAGAGCCTGGGATTTAACTCCATTTCTGAAGGGAAACACACAGCATAGTTTTCATCCATGGATCACACTCTGCTTTAGAGCGAGAAGCACACTCTTGCTTTCTAGAGTCTCTAAGACAGCAGGAAATCTGAGTGTGCCCAGAACAAAAGAAGGGTGTTTCCTACACATATGGACCATATCTAGTCCAAATCTTCTTCTGAAACTGATACAATGCACTGGTCCTCTAACATCCAATGCTTGTCAGTTAAGATGAGAAACGTGTGAGCTCAGTGAATGATGTAGTTTGTTTGAGCAGAAAAGTGACTGCCCTTACCTGAAACGAAGTCTTGCTTGTAGGAATACATAGAGCCTGGGATTTAACTACTTTTCTGAAGGGAAACACAAAGCATAGTTTTCATCCATGGATCACACTCTTCTTTAGAGCAAGAAGCACACTCTTGCTTTCTAGAGTCTCTAAGACAGCAGGAAATCTGAGCGTGCCCAGAACAAAAGATCGGTGTTTCCTACACATATGGACCATATCTAGTCCAAATCATCTTCTGAAACTGATAGAAAGCACTGGTCCTCTAACATCCAATGCTTGTCAGTTAAGATGAGAAACGTGTGAGCTTCGTGAACGATGTTGTTCCTTTGAGCAGAAAAGTGACTGCCCTTACCTGAAACGAAGTCTTGCTTGTAGGGAGACACAGAGCATGGGATTTATCTCCATTTCTGAAGTGAAACACACAGCATAGTCTCATCCATGGATCACACTCTGTTTTAGAGCGAGAAGCACGCTCTTGCTTTCTAGAGTCTCTAAGACAGCAGGAAACGTGAGTGTGCCCAGAACAAAAGAACGGTGTTTCCTACACATACGGACTATATGTAGTCCAAATCTTCTTCTGAAACTGATAGAATGCACTGGTCCTCTAACATCCAATGCTTGTCAGTTAAGATGAGAAACGTGTGAGCTTTGTGAATGATGTATTTCCTTTGAACTGAAATGTGACTTCCCTTACCTCAAACGAAGTCTTGCTTGTAGTAAGACACAGAGCCTGGGATTTAAGTCCATTTCTGAAGGGAAACACACAACATAGTTCTCATCCATGGATCACACTCTGCTTTAGAGCAAGAAGCACACTCTAGCTTTCTAGAGTCTCTAATACAGCAGGAAATCTGAGTGTGCCCAGGACAAAAGAACGGTGTTTCCTATACATATGGACCATATGTAGTCCAAATCTGCTTCTGAAACTGATACAAAGCACTGACCCTCTAACATCCAATGCTTGTCAGTTAAGATGAGAAACGTGTGAGCTTTGTGAACGATGTAGTTCCTTTGAGCAGAAAAGTGACTGCCCTTACCTTAAAGGAAGTCTTGCTTGTAGGGAGACTCAGAGCCTGGGATTTAACTCCATTTCTGAAGTGAAACACACAGCAGGGTTCTCATCCATTGATCAAACTCTGTGTTAGAACAAGAAGCATACTCTTGCTTCCTAGAGTCTATAAAACGGCAAGAAACGTGAGTTTGCTGAAAACAAAAGAACAGTGTTTCCTACACATACGGACCATATCTAGTCCAACTCTGCTTCTGAAACTGATACAAAGCACTGGTCCTCTAACACCCAATGCTTGTCTGTTTAGATGAGAAACATGTGAGCTCTGTGAAAGATGTAGTTCGTTTGAGCTGAAAAGTGACTGCCCTTAACTGAAACGAAGTCTTGCTTGTAGGAAGACATAGAGCCTGGGATTTAACTATATTTATGAAGGGAAACAGACAGCATAGTTTTCATCCATGGATCACACTCTGCTTTAGAGCGAGAAGCACGCTCTTGCTTTCTAAATTCTCCAAGACAGCAGGAAACGTGAGTGTGCTGAGAACAAAAGAACGGTGTTTCCTGCACATACGGACCATATCTAATCCAACTCTTCTTCTGAAACTGATACAAAGCACTGGTCCTCTAACATCCAATGCTTGTCAGTTAAGATGAGAAACGTGTGAGCTTCATGAACTTTGTAGTTCCTTTGTGCAGAAAAGTGACTGCCCTTACCTGAAACGAAGTCTTGCTTGTAGGAAGACTCAAGGCCTGGGATTTAACTCCATTTCTGAAGTGAAACACACAGCATAGTTCTCATCCATGGATCACACTCTGCTTTAGAGCAAGAAGCACACTCTTGCTTTCTAGAGTCTCTAAGACAGCAGGAAACGTGAGTGTGCCCAGAAAAAAGAACGGTGTTTCCTACACATATGGACTATATGTAGTACAAATCTTCTTCTGAAACTGATAGAATGCACTGGTCCTCTAACATTCAATGCTTGTCAGTTAAGATGAGAAATGTGTGAGCTTTGTGAATGATGTAGTTCCTTTGAACTGAAAAGTGACTGCCCTTACCTGAAACGAAGTCTTGCTTGTAGTAAGACACAGAGCCTGGGATTTAAGTCCATTTCTGAAGGGAAACACACAACATAGTTCTCATCCATGGATCACACTCTGCTTTAGAACCAGAAGTACGCTCTTGCTTTCTAGAGTCTCTAAGACAGCAGGAAATCTGAGTGTGCCCAGGACAAAAGAACGGTGTTTCCTATACATATGGACCATATGTAGTCCAAATCTGCTTCTGAAACTGATACGAAGCACTGACACTCTAACATCCAATGCATGTCAGTTAAGATGAGAAACGTGTGAGCTTCGTGAACGATGTAGTTCGTTTGAGCAGAAAAGTGACTGCCCATACCTGAATTGAAGTCTTGCTTGTAGGAAGACTCAGAGCCTGGGATTTATCTCCATTTCTGAATTAAAACACACAGCAGTGTAATCATCCATTGATCAAACTCTGCTTTAGAACAAGAAGCACGCTCTTGCTTTCTAGAGTCTCTAAGACAGCAGGAAACGTGAGTTTGCTGAGAAGAAAAGAACTGTGTTTCCTACACATATAGACATTATATAGTCCAACTCTGCTTCTGAAACTGATACAAAGCACTGGTCCTCTAACATCCAATGCTTGTCTGTTAAGATGAGAAACGTGTGAGCTCAGTGAACGATGTAGTTCGTTTGAGCAGAAAAGTGACTGCTCTTACCTGAAACGAAGTCTTGCTTGTAGGAAGATACAGAGCCTGGGATTTAACTCCATTTCTGAAGGGAAACACACAGCATAGTTCTGATCCATAGATCACACTCTGCTTTAGAGCGAGAAGCACGCTCTTGCTTTCTAGAGTCTCTAAGACAGCAGGAAACGTGAGTGTGCTGAGAACAAAAGAACGGTGTTTCCTACTCATACGGACCATATCTAGTCCAACTCTTCTTCTGAAACTGATACAAAGCACTGGTCCTCTAACATCCAATCCTTGTCAATTAAGATGAGAAACGTGTGAGCTTCGTGAACGATGTAGTTCGTTTGAGCAGAAAAGTGACTGCCCTTACCTGAATGGAAGTCTTGCTTGTAGGAAGACTCAGAGCCTGGGATTTAACTCCATTTCTGAAGTAAAACACACAGCAGTGTAATCATCCATTGATCACACTCTGCTTTAGAACAAGAAGCACGCTCTTGCTTTCTAGACTCTCAAAGACAGCAGGAAACGTGAGTGTGCTGAGAACAAAACAACGGTGTTTCCTACACATAGGGACCATATCTAGTCCAACTCTGCTTCTGAAACTGATACAAAGCACTGGTCCTCTAACATCCAATGCTTGTCAGTTAAGATGAGAAACGTGTGAGCTTCGTGAACGATGTTGTTCCTTTGAGCAGAAAAGTGACTGCCCTTACCTGAAACGAAGTCTTGCTTGTAGGGAGACACAGAGCATGGGATTTAACTCCATTTCTGAAGTGAAACAGACAGCATAGTCTCATCCATGTATCACACTCTGTTTTAGAGCAAGAAGCACGCTCTTGCTTTCTAGAGTCTCTAAGGCAGCAGGAAACGTGAGTGTGCCCAGAACAAAAGATCGGTGTTTCCTACACATATGGACAATATGTAGTCCAAATCTGCTTCTGAAACTGATACAAAGCACTGACCCTCTAACATCCAATGCTTGTCAGTTAAGATGAGCAACGTGTGAGCTTCATGAACAATGTAGTTCGTTTGAGCAGAAAACTGACTGCCCTTACCTGAAACGAAGTCTTGCTTGTAGGAAGACTCAGAGCCTGGGATTTAACTCCATTTCTGAAGTGAAACACACAACAGGGTTCTCATCCATTGATCACACTCTGCGTTAGAACAAGAAGCATACTCTTGCTTTCTAAACTCTCAAAGACAGCAGGAAACGTGAGTGTGCTGAGAACAAAAGAACGGTGTTTCCTACACATAGGGACCATATCTAGTCCAACTCTGCTTCTGAAACAGATTCAAAGCACTGGTCCTCTAACATCCAATGCTTGTCAGTTAAGATGAGAAACGTGTGAGCTTCGTGAACGATGTTGTTCCTTTGAGCAGAAAAGTGACTGCCCTTACCTGAAACGAAGTCTTGCTTGTAGGGAGACACAGAGCATGGGATTTATCTCCATTTCTGAAGTGAAACACACAGCATAGTCTCACCCATGGATCACACTCTGTTTTAGAGCGAGAAGCACGCTCTTGCTTTCTAGAGTCTCTAAGGCAGCAGGAAACTTGAGTGTGCCCAAAACAAAAGATCGGTGTTTCCTACACATATGGACAATATGTAGTCCAAACCTGCTTCTGAAACTGATACAAAGCACTGACCCTCTAACATCCAATGCTTGTCAGTTAAGATGAGAAACGTGTGAGCTTTGTGAACGATGTAGTTCCTTTGAGCAGAAAAGTGACTGCCCTTACCTTAAACGAAGTCTTGCTTGTAGGGAGACTCAGAGCCTGGGATTTAACTCCATTTCTGAAGTGAAACACACAGCAGGGTTCTCATCCATTGATCAAACTCTGTGTTAGAACAAGAAGCATACTCTTGCTTCCTAGAGTCTATAAGACAGCAAGAAACGTGAGTTTGCTGAAAACAAAAGAACAGTGTTTCCTACGCATACGGACCATATCTAGTCCAACTCTGCTTCTGAAACTGATACAAAGCACTGGTCCTCTAACAACCAATGCTTGTCAGTTAAGATGAGAAACGTGTGAGCTTCATGAACTTTGTAGTTCGTTTGTGCAGAAAAGTGACTGCCCTTACCTGAAACGAAGTCTTGCTTCTAGGAAGACTCAAAGCCTGGGATTTAACTCCATTTCTGAAGTGAAACACACAGCATAGTTCTCATCCATGGATCACACTCTGCTTAGAGCAAGAAGCACACTCTTGCTTTCTAGAGTCTCTAAGACAGCAGGAAACGTGAGTGTGCCCAGAACAAAAGAACGGTGTTTCCTACACATACGGACTATATGTAGTACAAATCTTCTTCTGAAACTGATAGAATGCACTGGTGCTCTAACATTCAATGCTTGTCAGTTAAGATGAGAAATGTGTGAGCTTTGTGAATGATGTAGTTCCTTTGAACTGAAAAGTGACTGCCCTTACCTGAAACGAAGTCTTGCTTGTAGTAAGACACAGACCCTGGGATTTAAGTCCATTTCTGAAGGGAAACACACAACATAGTTCTCATCCATGGATCACACTCTGCTTTAGAGCGAGAAGTACGCTCTTGCTTTCTAGAGTCTCTAAGACAGCAGGAAATATGAGTGTGCCCAGGACAAAAGAACGGTGTTTCCTATACATATGGACCATATGTAGTCCAAATCTGCTTCTGAAACTGATACAAAGCACTGACACTCTAACATCCAATGCTTGTCAGTTAAGATGAGAAACGTGTGAGCTTCGTGAACGATGTAGTTCGTTTGAGCAGAAAAGTGACTGCCCATACCTGAATTGAAGTCTTGCTCATAGGAAGACTCAGAGCCTGGGATTTATCTCCATTTCTGAAGTAAAACACACAGCAGTGTAATCATGCATTGATCAAACTCTGCTTTAGAACAAGAAGCACGCTCTTGCTTTCTAGAGTCTCTAAGACAGCAGGAAACGTGAGTTTGCTGAGAACAAAAGAACAGTGTTTCCTACACATACAGACATTATATAGTCCAACTCTGCTTCTGAAACTGATACAAAGCACTGGTCCTCTAACATCCAATGCTTGTCTGTTAAGATGAGAAACGTGTGAGCTCAGTGAACGATGTAGTTCGTTTGAGCAGAAAAGTGACTGCTCTTACCTGAAACGAAGTCTTGCTTGTAGGAAGATACAGAGCCTGGGATTTAACTCCATTTCTGAAGGGAAACACACAGCATAGTTCTGATCCATAGATCACACTCTGCTTTAGAGCGAGAAGCACGCTCTTGCTTTCTAGAGTCTCTAAGACAGCAGGAAACGTGACTGTGCTGAGAAAAAAAGAACGGTATTTCCTACCCATACGGACCATATCTAGTCCAACTCTTCTTCTGAAACTGATACAAAGCACTGGTCCTCTAACATCCAATCCTTGTCAATTAAGATGAGAAACGTGTGAGGTTCGTGAACGATGTAGTTCGTTTGAGCAGAAAAGTGACTGCCCTTACCTGAATGGAAGTCTTGCTTGTAGGAAGACTCAGAGCCTGGGATTTAACTCCATTTCTGAAGTAAAACACACAGCAGTGTAATCATCCATTGATCACACTCTGCTTTAGAACAAGAAGCACGCTCTTGCTTTCTAGACTCTCAAAGACAGCAGGAAACGTGAGTGTGCTGAGAACAAAAGAACGGTGTTTCCTACACATAGGGACCATATCTAGTCCAACTCTGCTTCTGAACCAGATACAAAGCACTGGTCCCCTAACATCCAATGCTTGTCAGTTAAGATGAGAAACGTGTGAGCTTCGTGAACGATGTTGTTCCTTTGAGCAGAAAAGTGACTGCCCTTACCTGAAACGAAGTCTTGCTTGTAGGGAGACACAGAGCATGGGATTTAACTCCATTTCTGAAGTGAAACAGACAGCATAGTCTCATCCACGGATCACACTCTGTTTTAGAGCAAGAATCACGCTCTTGCTTTCTAGAGTCTCTAAGGCAGCAGGAAACGTGAGGGTGCCCAGACCAAAAGATCTGTGTTTCCTACACATATGGACAATATGTAGTCCAAATCTGCTTCTGAAACTGATACAAAGCACTGACCCTCTAACATCCAATGCTTGTCAGTTAAGATGAGAAACGTGTGAGCTTCATGAACAATGTAGTTCGTTTGAGCAGAAAAGTGACTGCCCTTACCTGAAACGAAGTCTTGCTTGTAGGAAGACTCAGAGCCTGGGATTTAACTCCATTTCTGAAGGCCACCACACAGCATAGTTCTCATCCATGGATCACACTCTGCTTTAGAGCGAGAAGTACGCTCTTGCTTTCTAGAGTCTCTAAGAGAGCAGGAAACGTGAGTGTGCTGAGAACAAAAGAACGGTGTTTCCTACTCATACGGACCATATCTAGTCCAACTCTTCTTCTGAAACTGATACAAAGCACTGGTCCTCTAACATCCAATCCTTGTCAATTAAGATGAGAAACGTGTGAGCTTCGTGAACGATGTAGTTCGTTTGAGCAGAAAAGTGAATGCCCTTACCTGAATGGAAGTCTTGCTTGTAGGAAGACTCAGAGCCTGGGATTTAACTCCATTTCTGAAGTAAAACACACAGCAGTGTAATCATCCATTGATCACACTCTGCTTTAGAACAAGAAGCACGCTCTTGCTTTCTAGACTCTCAAAGACAGCAGGAAACGTGAGTGTGCTGAGAACAAAAGAACGGTGTTTCCTACACATAGGGACCATATCTAGTCCAACTCTGCTTCTGATACAGATACAAAGCACTGGTCCTCTAACATCCAATGCTTGTCAGTTAAGATGAGAAACGTGTGAGCTTCGTGAACGATGTTGTTCCTTTGAGCAGAAAAGTGACTGCCCTTACCTGAAACGAAGTCTTGCTTGTAGGGAGACACAGAGCATGGGATTTAACTCCATTTCTGAAGTAAAACACACAACAGTGTAATCATCCATTGATCACACACTGTTTTAGAGTGAGAAGCACGCTCTTGCTACTAGAGTCTCTAAGGCAGCAGGAAACGTGAGTGTGCCCAGAACAAAAGATCGGTGTTTCCTACACATATGGACAATATGTAGTCCAAATCTGCTTCTGAAACTGATACAAAGCACTGACCCTCTAACATCCAATGCTTGTCAGTTAAGATGAGAAACGTGTGAGCTTCATGAACAATGTATTTCGTTTGAGCAGAAAACTGACTGCCCTTACCTGAAATGAAGTCTTGCTTGTAGGAAGACTCAGAGCCTGGGATTTAACTCCATTTCTGAAGTGAAACACACAGCAGGGTTCTCATCCATTGATCACACTCTGCATTAGAACAAGAAGCATACTCTTGCTTCCTAGAGTCTCTAAGACAGCAAGAAACGTGACTTTGCTGAAAACAAAAGAACAGTGTTTCCTACCCATACGGACCATATCTAGTCCAACTCTGCTTCTGAAACTGATACAAAGCACTGGTCCTCTAACATACAATGATTGTCAGTTAAGATGAGAAACGTGTGAGCATCGTGAACGATGTAGTTTCTTTGAGCAGAAAACTGACTGCCCTTACCTGAAACGATGTCTTGCTTGTAGGAAGACTCAGAGCCTGGCATTTAACTCCATTTCTGAAGCCAAACACACAGCATAGTTCCCATCCAGGGATCACACTCTGCTTTAGAGCGAGAAGTACGCTCTTGCATTCTAGAGTCTCTAAGACAGCAGGAAACGTGAGTGTGCCCAGAACAAAAGAACGGTGTTTCCTACACATACGGACTATATGTAGTCCAAATCTTCTTCTGAAACTGATAGAATGCACTGGTCCTCTAACATCCAATGCTTGTCAGTTAAGATGAGAAACGTGTGAGCTTTGTGAATGATGTAGTTCCTTTGAACTGAAATGTGACTTCCCTTACCTGAAACGAAGTCTTTCTTGTAGTAAGACACAGAGCCTGGGATTTAAGTGCATTTCTGAAGGGAAACACACAACATAGTTCTCATCCATGGATCATACTCTGCTTTAGAGCAAGAAGCACACTCTAGCTTTCTAGAGTCTCTAATACAGCAGGAAATCTGAGTGTGCCCAGGACAAAAGAACGGTGTTTCCTATAAATATGGACCATATGTAGTCCAAATCTGCTTCTGAAACTGATACAAAGCACTGACCCTCTAACATCCAATGCTTGTCAGTTAAGATGAGAAACGTGTGTGCTTTGTGAACGATGTAGTTCGTTTGAGCAGAAAAGTGACTGCCCTTACCTTAAACGAAGTCTTGCTTGTAGGGAGACTCAGAGCCTGGGATTTAACTCCATTTCTGAAGTGAAACACACAGCAGGGTTCTCATCCATTGATCAAACTCTGTGTTATAACAAGAAGCATACTCTTGCTTCCTAGAGTTTATAAGACAGCAAGAAACGTGAGTTTGCTGAAAACAAAAGAACAGTGTTTCCTACACATACGGACCATATCTAGTCCAACTCTGCTTCTGAAACTGATACAAAGCACTGGTCCTCTAACATCCAATGCTTGTCTGTTTAGATGAGAAACATGTGAGCTCTGTGAAAGATGTAGTTCGTTTGAGCTGAAAAGTGACTGCCCTTAACTGAAACGAAGTCTTGCTTGTAGGAAGACATAGAGCCTGGGATTTAACTATATTTATGAAGGGAAACACACAGCATAGTTTTCATCCATGGATCACACTCTGCTTTAGAGCGAGAAGCACGCTCTTGCTTTCTAAAGTCTCCAAGACAGCAGGAAACGTGAGTGTGCTGAGAACAAAAGAACGGTGTTTCCTGCACATAGGGACCATATCTAGTCCAACTCATCTTCTGAAACTGATACAAAGCACTGGTCCTCTAACATCCAATGCTTGTCAGTTAAGATGAGAAACGTGTGAGCTTCATGAACTTTGTAGTTCGTTTGTGCAGAAAAGTGACTGCCCTTACCTGAAACGAAGTCTTGCTTGTAGGAAGACTCAAAGCCTGGGATTAAACTCCATTTCTGAAGTGAAACACACAGCATAGTTCTCATCCATGGATCACAATCTGCTTTAGAGCAAGAAGCACACTCTTGCTTTCTAGAGTCTCTAAGACAGCAGGAAACGTGAGTGTGCTGAGAACAAAAGAACGGTGTTTCCTACACATAGGGACCATATCTAGTCCAACTCTGCTTCTGAAACAGATACAAAGCACTGGTCCCCTAACATCCAATGCTTGTCAGTTAAGATGAGAAACGTGTGAGCTTCGTGAACGATGTTGTTCCTTTGAGCAGAAAAGTGACTGCCCTTACCTGAAACGAAGTCTTGCTTGTAGGGAGACACAGAGCATGGGATTTAACTCCATTTCTGAAGTGAAACAGACAGCATAGTCTCATCCATGGATCACACTCTGTTTTAGAGCAAGAAGCACGCTCTTGCTTTCTAGAGTCTCTAAGGCAGCAGGAAACGTGAGGGTGCCCAGACCAAAAGATCGGTGTTTCCTACACATATGGACAATATGTAGTCCAAATCTGCTTCTGAAACTGATACAAAGCACTGACCCTCTAACATCCAATGCTTGTCAGTTAAGATGAGAAACGTGTGAGCTTCATGAACAATGTAGTTCGTTTGAGCAGAAAAGTGACTGCCCTTACCTGAAACGAAGTCTTGCTTGTAGGAAGACTCAGAGCCTGGGATTTAACTCCATTTCTGAAGGCCACCACACAGCATAGTTCTCATCCATGGATCACACTCTGCTTTAGAGCGAGAAGTACGCTCTTGCTTTCTAGAGTCTCTAAGAGAGCAGGAAACGTGAGTGTGCTGAGAACAAAAGAACGGTGTTTCCTACTCATACGGACCATATCTAGTCCAACTCTTCTTCTGAAACTGATACAAAGCACTGGTCCTCTAACATCCAATCCTTGTCAATTAAAATTAGAAACGTGTGAGCTTCGTGAACGATGTAGTTCGTTTGAGCAGAAAAGTGACTGCCCTTACCTGAATGGAAGTCTTGCTTGTAGGAAGACTCAGAGCCTGGGATTTAACTCCATTTCTGAAGTAAAACACACAGCAGTGTAATCATCCATTGATCACACTCTGCTTAAGAACAAGAAGCACGATCTTGCTTTCTAGACTCTCAAAGACAGCAGGAAACGTGAGTGTGCTGAGAACAAAAGAACGGTGTTTCCTACACATAGGGACCATATCTAGTCCAACTCTGCTTCTGATACAGATACAAAGCACTGGTCCTCTAACATCCAATGCTTGTCAGTTAAGATGAGAAACGTGTGAGCTTCGTGAACGATGTTGTTCCTTTGAGCAGAAAAGTGACTGCCCTTACCTGAAACGAAGTCTTGCTTGTAGGGAGACACAGAGCATGGGATTTAACTCCATTTCTGAAGTAAAACACACAACAGTGTAATCATCCATTGATCACACACTGTTTTAGAGTGAGAAGCACGCTCTTGCTACTAGAGTCTCTAAGGCAGCAGGAAACGTGAGTGTGCCCAGAACAAAAGATCGGTGTTTCCTACACATATGGACAATATGTAGTCCAAATCTGCTTCTGAAACTGATACAAAGCACTGACCCTCTAACATCCAATGCTTGTCAGTTAAGATGAGAAACGTGTGAGCTTCATGAACAATGTATTTCGTTTGAGCAGAAAACTGACTGCCCTTACCTGAAATGAAGTCTTGCTTGTAGGAAGACTCAGAGCCTGGGATTTAACTCCATTTCTGAAGTGAAACACACAGCAGGGTTCTCATCCATTGATCACACTCTGCGTTAGAACAAGAAGCATACTCTTGCTTCCTAGAGTCTCTAAGACAGCAAGAAACGTGACTTTGCTGAAAACAAAAGAACAGTGTTTCCTACCCATACGGACCATATCTAGTCCAACTCTGCTTCTGAAACTGATACAAAGCACTGGTCCTCTAACATACAATGATTGTCAGTTAAGATGAGAAACGTGTGAGCATCGTGAACGATGTAGTTTCTTTGAGCAGAAAACTGACTGCCCTTACCTGAAACGATGTCTTGCTTGTAGGAAGACTCAGAGCCTGGCATTTAACTCCATTTCTGAAGCCAAACACACAGCATAGTTCCCATCCAGGGATCACACTCTGCTTTAGAGCGAGAAGTACGCTCTTGCATTCTAGAGTCTCTAAGACAGCAGGAAACGTGAGTGTGCCCAGAACAAAAGAACGGTGTTTCCTACACATACGGACTATATGTAGTCCAAATCTTCTTCTGAAACTGATAGAATGCACTGGTCCTCTAACATCCAATGCTTGTCAGTTAAGATGAGAAACGTGTGAGCTTTGTGAATGATGTAGTTCCTTTGAACTGAAATGTGACTTCCCTTACCTGAAACGAAGTCTTTCTTGTAGTAAGACACAGAGCCTGGGATTTAAGTGCATTTCTGAAGGGAAACACACAACATAGTTCTCATCCATGGATCATACTCTGCTTTAGAGCAAGAAGCACACTCTAGCTTTCTAGAGTCTCTAATACAGCAGGAAATCTGAGTGTGCCCAGGACAAAAGAACGGTGTTTCCTATAAATATGGACCATATGTAGTCCAAATCTGCTTCTGAAACTGATACAAAGCACTGACCCTCTAACATCCAATGCTTGTCAGTTAAGATGAGAAACGTGTGTGCTTTGTGAACGATGTAGTTCGTTTGAGCAGAAAAGTGACTGCCCTTACCTTAAACGAAGTCTTGCTTGTAGGGAGACTCAGAGCCTGGGATTTAACTCCATTTCTGAAGTGAAACACACAGCAGGGTTCTCATCCATTGATCAAACTCTGTGTTATAACAAGAAGCATACTCTTGCTTCCTAGAGTTTATAAGACAGCAAGAAACGTGAGTTTGCTGAAAACAAAAGAACAGTGTTTCCTACACATACGGACCATATCTAGTCCAACTCTGCTTCTGAAACTGATACAAAGCACTGGTCCTCTAACATCCAATGCTTGTCTGTTTAGATGAGAAACATGTGAGCTCTGTGAAAGATGTAGTTCGTTTGAGCTGAAAAGTGACTGCCCTTAACTGAAACGAAGTCTTGCTTGTAGGAAGACATAGAGCCTGGGATTTAACTATATTTATGAAGGGAAACACACAGCATAGTTTTCATCCATGGATCACACTCTGCTTTAGAGCGAGAAGCACGCTCTTGCTTTCTAAAGTCTCCAAGACAGCAGGAAACGTGAGTGTGCTGAGAACAAAAGAACGGTGTTTCCTGCACATAGGGACCATATCTAGTCCAACTCTTCTTCTGAAACTGATACAAAGCACTGGTCCTCTAACATCCAATGCTTGTCAGTTAAGATGAGAAACGTGTGAGCTTCATGAACTTTGTAGTTCGTTTGTGCAGAAAAGTGACTGCCCTTACCTGAAACGAAGTCTTGCTTGTAGGAAGACTCAAAGCCTGGGATTAAACTCCATTTCTGAAGTGAAACACACAGCATAGTTCTCATCCATGGATCACAATCTGCTTTAGAGCAAGAAGCACACTCTTGCTTTCTAGAGTCTCTAAGACAGCAGGAAACGTGAGTGTGCTGAGAACAAAAGAACGGTGTTTCCTACACATAGGGACCATATCTAGTCCAACTCTGCTTCTGAAACAGATACAAAGCACTGGTCCCCTAACATCCAATGCTTGTCAGTTAAGATGAGAAACGTGTGAGCTTCGTGAACGATGTTGTTCCTTTGAGCAGAAAAGTGACTGCCCTTACCTGAAACGAAGTCTTGCTTGTAGGGAGACACAGAGCATGGGATTTAACTCCATTTCTGAAGTGAAACAGACAGCATAGTCTCATCCATGGATCACACTCTGTTTTAGAGCAAGAAGCACGCTCTTGCTTTCTAGAGTCTCTAAGGCAGCAGGAAACGTGAGGGTGCCCAGACCAAAAGATCGGTGTTTCCTACACATATGGACAATATGTAGTCCAAATCTGCTTCTGAAACTGATACAAAGCACTGACCCTCTAACATCCAATGCTTGTCAGTTAAGATGAGAAACGTGTGAGCTTCATGAACAATGTAGTTCGTTTGAGCAGAAAAGTGACTGCCCTTACCTGAAACGAAGTCTTGCTTGTAGGAAGACTCAGAGCCTGGGATTTAACTCCATTGCTGAAGGCCACCACACAGCATAGTTCTCATCCATGGATCACACTCTGCTTTAGAGCGAGAAGTACGCTCTTGCTTTCTAGAGTCTCTAAGAGAGCAGGAAACGTGAGTGTGCTGAGAACAAAAGAACGGTGTTTCCTACTCATACGGACCATATCTAGTCCAACTCTTCTTCTGAAACTGATACAAAGCACTGGTCCTCTAACATCCAATCCTTGTCAATTAAAATTAGAAACGTGTGAGCTTCGTGAACGATGTAGTTCGTTTGAGCAGAAAAGTGACTGCCCTTACCTGAATGGAAGTCTTGCTTGTAGGAAGACTCAGAGCCTGGGATTTAACTCCATTTCTGAAGTAAAACACACAGCAGTGTAATCATCCATTGATCACACTCTGCTTAAGAACAAGAAGCACGATCTTGCTTTCTAGACTCTCAAAGACAGCAGGAAACGTGAGTGTGCTGAGAACAAAAGAACGGTGTTTCCTACACATAGGGACCATATCTAGTCCAACTCTGCTTCTGATACAGATACAAAGCACTGGTCCTCTAACATCCAATGCTTGTCAGTTAAGATGAGAAACGTGTGAGCTTCGTGAACGATGTTGTTCCTTTGAGCAGAAAAGTGACTGCCCTTACCTGAAACGAAGTCTTGCTTGTAGGGAGACACAGAGCATGGGATTTAACTCCATTTCTGAAGTAAAACACACAACAGTGTAATCATCCATTGATCACACACTGTTTTAGAGTGAGAAGCACGCTCTTGCTACTAGAGTCTCTAAGGCAGCAGGAAACGTGAGTGTGCCCAGAACAAAAGATCGGTGTTTCCTACACATATGGACAATATGTAGTCCAAATCTGCTTCTGAAACTGATACAAAGCACTGACCCTCTAACATCCAATGCTTGTCAGTTAAGATGAGAAACGTGTGAGCTTCATGAACAATGTATTTCGTTTGAGCAGAAAACTGACTGCCCTTACCTGAAATGAAGTCTTGCTTGTAGGAAGACTCAGAGCCTGGGATTTAACTCCATTTCTGAAGTGAAACACACAGCAGGGTTCTCATCCATTGATCACACTCTGCGTTAGAACAAGAAGCATACTCTTGCTTCCTAGAGTCTCTAAGACAGCAAGAAACGTGACTTTGCTGAAAACAAAAGAACAGTGTTTCCTACCCATACGGACCATATCTAGTCCAACTCTGCTTCTGAAACTGATACAAAGCACTGGTCCTCTAACATACAATGATTGTCAGTTAAGATGAGAAACGTGTGAGCATCGTGAACGATGTAGTTTCTTTGAGCAGAAAACTGACTGCCCTTACCTGAAACGATGTCTTGCTTGTAGGAAGACTCAGAGCCTGGCATTTAACTCCATTTCTGAAGCCAAACACACAGCATAGTTCCCATCCAGGGATCACACTCTGCTTTAGAGCGAGAAGTACGCTCTTGCATTCTAGAGTCTCTAAGACAGCAGGAAACGTGAGTGTGCCCAGAACAAAAGAACGGTGTTTCCTACACATACGGACTATATGTAGTCCAAATCTTCTTCTGAAACTGATAGAATGCACTGGTCCTCTAACATCCAATGCTTGTCAGTTAAGATGAGAAACGTGTGAGCTTTGTGAATGATGTAGTTCCTTTGAACTGAAATGTGACTTCCCTTACCTGAAACGAAGTCTTTCTTGTAGTAAGACACAGAGCCTGGGATTTAAGTGCATTTCTGAAGGGAAACACACAACATAGTTCTCATCCATGGATCATACTCTGCTTTAGAGCAAGAAGCACACTCTAGCTTTCTAGAGTCTCTAATACAGCAGGAAATCTGAGTGTGCCCAGGACAAAAGAACGGTGTTTCCTATAAATATGGACCATATGTAGTCCAAATCTGCTTCTGAAACTGATACAAAGCACTGACCCTCTAACATCCAATGCTTGTCAGTTAAGATGAGAAACGTGTGTGCTTTGTGAACGATGTAGTTCGTTTGAGCAGAAAAGTGACTGCCCTTACCTTAAACGAAGTCTTGCTTGTAGGGAGACTCAGAGCCTGGGATTTAACTCCATTTCTGAAGTGAAACACACAGCAGGGTTCTCATCCATTGATCAAACTCTGTGTTATAACAAGAAGCATACTCTTGCTTCCTAGAGTTTATAAGACAGCAAGAAACGTGAGTTTGCTGAAAACAAAAGAACAGTGTTTCCTACACATACGGACCATATCTAGTCCAACTCTGCTTCTGAAACTGATACAAAGCACTGGTCCTCTAACATCCAATGCTTGTCTGTTTAGATGAGAAACATGTGAGCTCTGTGAAAGATGTAGTTCGTTTGAGCTGAAAAGTGACTGCCCTTAACTGAAACGAAGTCTTGCTTGTAGGAAGACATAGAGCCTGGGATTTAACTATATTTATGAAGGGAAACACACAGCATAGTTTTCATCCATGGATCACACTCTGCTTTAGAGCGAGAAGCACGCTCTTGCTTTCTAAAGTCTCCAAGACAGCAGGAAACGTGAGTGTGCTGAGAACAAAAGAACGGTGTTTCCTGCACATAGGGACCATATCTAGTCCAACTCTTCTTCTGAAACTGATACAAAGCACTGGTCCTCTAACATCCAATGCTTGTCAGTTAAGATGAGAAACGTGTGAGCTTCATGAACTTTGTAGTTCGTTTGTGCAGAAAAGTGACTGCCCTTACCTGAAACGAAGTCTTGCTTGTAGGAAGACTCAAAGCCTGGGATTAAACTCCATTTCTGAAGTGAAACACACAGCATAGTTCTCATCCATGGATCACAATCTGCTTTAGAGCAAGAAGCACACTCTTGCTTTCTAGAGTCTCTAAGACAGCAGGAAACGTGAGTGTGCCCAGAACAAAAGAACGGTGTTTCCTACACATACGGACTATATGTAGTACAAATCTTCTTCTGAAACTGATAGAATGCACTGGTCCTCTAACATTCAATGCTTGTCAGTTAAGATGAGAAACGTGTGAGCTTTGTGATTGATGTAGTTCCTTTGAACTGAAAAGTGACTGCCCTTACCTGAAACGAAGTCTTGCTTGTAGTAAGACACAGAGCCTGGGATTTAAGTCCATTTCTGAAGGGAAACACACAACATAGTTCTCATCCATGGATCACACTCTGCTTTACTGCGAGAAGTACGCTCTTGCTTTCTAGAGTCTCTAAGACAGCAGGAAATCTGAGTGTGCCCAGGACAAAAGAACAGTGTTTCCTATACATATGGACCATATGTAGTCCAAATCTGCTTCTGAAACTGATACAAAGCACTGACACTCTAACATCCAATGGTTGTCAGTTAAGATGAGAAACGTGTGAGCATCGTGAACGATGTAGTTCGTTTGAGCAGAAAAGTGACTGCCCATACCTGAATTGAAGTCTTGCTTGAAGGAAGACTCAAAGCCTGGGATTTATCTCCATTTCTGAAGTAAAACACACAGCAGTGTAATCATGCATTGATCAAACTCTGCTTTAGAACAAGAAGCACGCTCTTGCTTTCTAGAGTCTCTAAGACAGCAGGAAACGTGAGTTTGCTGAGAACAAAAGAACGGTGTTTCCTACACATACAGACATTATATAGTCCAACTCTGCTTCTGAAACAGATACAAAGCACTGGTCCTCTAACATCCAATGCTTGTCTGTTAAGATGAGAAACGTGTGAGCACAGTGAACGATGTAGTTCGTTTGAGCAGAAAAGTGACTGCTCTTACCTGAAACGAAGTCTTGCTTGTAGGAAGAAACAGAGCCTGGGATTTAACTCCATTTCTGAAGGGAAACACACAGCATAGTTCTGATCCATGGATCACACTCTGCTTTAGAGCGAGAAGCACGCTCTTGCTTTCTAGAGTCTCTAAGACAGCAGGAAACGTGAGTGTGCTGAGAAGAAAAGAACGGTGTTTCCTACTCATACGGACCATATCTAGTCCAACTCTTCTTCTGAAACTGATACAAAGCACTGGTCCTCTAATATCCAATCCTTGTCAATTAAGATGAGAAACGTGTGAGCTTCGTGAACGATGTAGTTCGTTTGAGCAGAAAAGTGACTGCCCTTACCTGAATGCAAGTCTTGTTTGTAGGAAGACTCAGAGCCTGGGATTTAACTCCATTTCTGAAGTAAAACACACAGCAGTGTAATCATCCATTGATCACACTCTGCTTTAGAACAAGAAGCACGCTCTTGCTTTCTAGACTCTCAAAGACAGCAGGAAACGTGAGTGTGCTGAGAACAAAAGAACGGTGTTTCCTACACATAGGGACCATATCTAGTCCAACTCTGCTTCTGAAACAGATACAAAGCACTGGTCCTCTAACATCCAATGCTTGTCAGTTAAGATGAGAAACGTGTGAGCTTCGTGAACGATGTTGTTCCTTTGAGCAGAAAAGTGACTGCCCTTACCTGAAACGAAGTCTTGCTTGTAGGGAGACACAGAGCATGGGATTTAACTCCATTTCTGAAGTGAAACACACAGCATAGTCTCATCCATGGATCACACTCTGTTTTAGAGCAAGAAGCACGCTCTTGCTTTCTAGAGTCTCTAAGGCAGCAGGAAACGTGAGTGTGCCCAGAACAAAAGATCGGTGTTTCCTGCACATATGGACAATATGTAGTCCAAATCTGCTTCTGAAACTGATACAAAGCACTGACCCTCTAACATCCAATGCTTGTCAGTTAATATGAGAAACGTGTGAGCTTCATGAACAATGTAGTTCGTTTGAGCAGAAAACTGACTGCCCTTACCTGAAACGAAGTCTTGCTTGTAGGAAGACTCAGAGCCTGGGATTTAACTCCATTTCTGAAGTGAAACACACAGCAGGGTTCTCATCCATTGATCACACTCTGCGTTAGAACAAGAAGCATACTCTTGCTTCCTAGAGTCTCTAAGACAGCAAGAAACGTGACTTTGCTGAAAACAAAAGAACAGTGTTTCCTACCCATACGGACCATATCTAGTCCAACTCTGCTTCTGAAACTGATACAAAGCACTGGTCCTCTAACATACAATGATTGTCAGTTAAGATGAGAAACGTGTGAGCATCGTGAACGATGTAGTTTCTTTGAGCAGAAAACTGACTGCCCTTACCTGAAACGATGTCTTGCTTGTAGGAAGACTCAGAGCCTGGCATTTAACTCCATTTCTGAAGCCAAACACACAGCATAGTTCCCATCCAGGGATCACACTCTGCTTTAGAGCGAGAAGTACGCTCTTGCATTATAGAGTCTCTAAGACAGCAGGAAACGTGAGTGTGCCCAGAACAAAAGAACGGTGTTTCCTACACATACGGACTATATGTAGTCCAAATCTTCTTCTGAAACTGATAGAATGCACTGGTCCTCTAACATCCAATGCTTGTCAGTTAAGATGAGAAACGTGTGAGCTTTGTGAATGATGTAGTTCCTTTGAACTGAAATGTGACTTCCCTTACCTGAAACGAAGTCTTTCTTGTAGTAAGACACAGAGCCTGGGATTTAAGTGCATTTCTGAAGGGAAACACACAACATAGTTCTCATCCATGGATCATACTCTGCTTTAGAGCAAGAAGCACACTCTAGCTTTCTAGAGTCTCTAATACAGCAGGAAATCTGAGTGTGCCCAGGACAAAAGAACGGTGTTTCCTATAAATATGGACCATATGTAGTCCAAATCTGCTTCTGAAACTGATACAAAGCACTGACCCTCTAACATCCAATGCTTGTCAGTTAAGATGAGAAACGTGTGTGCTTTGTGAACGATGTAGTTCGTTTGAGCAGAAAAGTGACTGCCCTTACCTTAAACGAAGTCTTGCTTGTAGGGAGACTCAGAGCCTGGGATTTAACTCCATTTCTGAAGTGAAACACACAGCAGGGTTCTCATCCATTGATCAAACTCTGTGTTATAACAAGAAGCATACTCTTGCTTCCTAGAGTTTATAAGACAGCAAGAAACGTGAGTTTGCTGAAAACAAAAGAACAGTGTTTCCTACACATACGGACCATATCTAGTCCAACTCTGCTTCTGAAACTGATACAAAGCACTGGTCCTCTAACATCCAATGCTTGTCTGTTTAGATGAGAAACATGTGAGCTCTGTGAAAGATGTAGTTCGTTTGAGCTGAAAAGTGACTGCCCTTAACTGAAACGAAGTCTTGCTTGTAGGAAGACATAGAGCCTGGGATTTAACTATATTTATGAAGGGAAACACACAGCATAGTTTTCATCCATGGATCACACTCTGCTTTAGAGCGAGAAGCACGCTCTTGCTTTCTAAAGTCTCCAAGACAGCAGGAAACGTGAGTGTGCTGAGAACAAAAGAACGGTGTTTCCTGCACATAGGGACCATATCTAGTCCAACTCTTCTTCTGAAACTGATACAAAGCACTGGTCCTCTAACATCCAATGCTTGTCAGTTAAGATGAGAAACGTGTGAGCTTCATGAACTTTGTAGTTCGTTTGTGCAGAAAAGTGACTGCCCTTACCTGAAACGAAGTCTTGCTTGTAGGAAGACTCAAAGCCTGGGATTAAACTCCATTTCTGAAGTGAAACACACAGCATAGTTCTCATCCATGGATCACAATCTGCTTTAGAGCAAGAAGCACACTCTTGCTTTCTAGAGTCTCTAAGACAGCAGGAAACGTGAGTGTGCCCAGAACAAAAGAACGGTGTTTCCTACACATACGGACTATATGTAGTACAAATCTTCTTCTGAAACTGATAGAATGCACTGGTCCTCTAACATTCAATGCTTGTCAGTTAAGATGAGAAACGTGTGAGCTTTGTGATTGATGTAGTTCCTTTGAACTGAAAAGTGACTGCCCTTACCTGAAACGAAGTCTTGCTTGTAGTAAGACACAGAGCCTGGGATTTAAGTCCATTTCTGAAGGGAAACACACAACATAGTTCTCATCCATGGATCACACTCTGCTTTACTGCGAGAAGTACGCTCTTGCGTTCTAGAGTCTCTAAGACAGCAGGAAATCTGAGTGTGCCCAGGACAAAAGAACAGTGTTTCCTATACATATGGACCATATGTAGTCCAAATCTGCTTCTGAAACTGATACAAAGCACTGACACTCTAACATCCAATGGTTGTCAGTTAAGATGAGAAACGTGTGAGCATCGTGAACGATGTAGTTCGTTTGAGCAGAAAAGTGACTGCCCATACCTGAATTGAAGTCTTGCTTGAAGGAAGACTCAAAGCCTGGGATTTATCTCCATTTCTGAAGTAAAACACACAGCAGTGTAATCATGCATTGATCAAACTCTGCTTTAGAACAAGAAGCACGCTCTTGCTTTCTAGAGTCTCTAAGACAGCAGGAAACGTGAGTTTGCTGAGAACAAAAGAACGGTGTTTCCTACACATACAGACATTATATAGTCCAACTCTGCTTCTGAAACAGATACAAAGCACTGGTCCTCTAACATCCAATGCTTGTCTGTTAAGATGAGAAACGTGTGAGCACAGTGAACGATGTAGTTCGTTTGAGCAGAAAAGTGACTGCTCTTACCTGAAACGAAGTCTTGCTTGTAGGAAGAAACAGAGCCTGGGATTTAACTCCATTTCTGAAGGGAAACACACAGCATAGTTCTGATCCATGGATCACACTCTGCTTTAGAGCGAGAAGCACGCTCTTGCTTTCTAGAGTCTCTAAGACAGCAGGAAACGTGAGTGTGCTGAGAAGAAAAGAACGGTGTTTCCTACTCATACGGACCATATCTAGTCCAACTCTTCTTCTGAAACTGATACAAAGCACTGGTCCTCTAATATCCAATCCTTGTCAATTAAGATGAGAAACGTGTGAGCTTCGTGAACGATGTAGTTCGTTTGAGCAGAAAAGTGACTGCCCTTACCTGAATGCAAGTCTTGTTTGTAGGAAGACTCAGAGCCTGGGATTTAACTCCATTTCTGAAGTAAAACACACAGCAGTGTAATCATCCATTGATCACACTCTGCTTTAGAACAAGAAGCACGCTCTTGCTTTCTAGACTCTCAAAGACAGCAGGAAACGTGAGTGTGCTGAGAACAACAGAACGGTGTTTCCTACACATAGGGACCATATCTAGTCCAACTCTGCTTCTGAAACAGATACAAAGCACTGGTCCTCTAACATCCAATGCTTGTCAGTTAAGATGAGAAACGTGTGAGCTTCGTGAACGATGTTGTTCCTTTGAGCAGAAAAGTGACTGCCCTTACCTGAAACGAAGTCTTGCTTGTAGGGAGACACAGAGCATGGGATTTAACTCCATTTCTGAAGTGAAACACACAGCATAGTCTCATCCATGGATCACACTCTGTTTTAGAGCAAGAAGCACGCTCTTGCTTTCTAGAGTCTCTAAGGCAGCAGGAAACGTGAGTGTGCCCAGAACAAAAGATCGGTGTTTCCTGCACATATGGACAATATGTAGTCCAAATCTGCTTCTGAAACTGATACAAAGCACTGACCCTCTAACATCCAATGCTTGTCAGTTAATATGAGAAACGTGTGAGCTTCATGAACAATGTAGTTCGTTTGAGCAGAAAACTGACTGCCCTTACCTGAAACGAAGTCTTGCTTGTAGGAAGACTCAGAGCCTGGGATTTAACTCCATTTCTGAAGTGAAACACACAGCAGGGTTCTCATCCATTGATCACACTCTGCGTTAGAACAAGAAGCATACTCTTGCTTCCTAGAGTCTCTAAGACAGCAAGAAACGTGACTTTGCTGAAAACAAAAGAACAGTGTTTCCTACCCATACGGACCATATCTAGTCCAACTCTGCTTCTGAAACTGATACAAAGCACTGGTCCTCTAACATACAATGATTGTCAGTTAAGATGAGAAACGTGTGAGCATCGTGAACGATGTAGTTTCTTTGAGCAGAAAACTGACTGCCCTTACCTGAAACGATGTCTTGCTTGTAGGAAGACTCAGAGCCTGGCATTTAACTCCATTTCTGAAGCCAAACACACAGCATAGTTCCCATCCAGGGATCACACTCTGCTTTAGAGCGAGAAGTACGCTCTTGCATTCTAGAGTCTCTAAGACAGCAGGAAACGTGAGTGTGCCCAGAACAAAAGAACGGTGTTTCCTACACATACGGACTATATGTAGTCCAAATCTTCTTCTGAAACTGATAGAATGCACTGGTCCTCTAACATCCAATGCTTGTCAGTTAAGATGAGAAACGTGTGAGCTTTGTGAATGATGTAGTTCCTTTGAACTGAAATGTGACTTCCCTTACCTGAAACGAAGTCTTTCTTGTAGTAAGACACAGAGCCTGGGATTTAAGTGCATTTCTGAAGGGAAACACACAACATAGTTCTCATCCATGGATCATACTCTGCTTTAGAGCAAGAAGCACACTCTAGCTTTCTAGAGTCTCTAATACAGCAGGAAATCTGAGTGTGCCCAGGACAAAAGAACGGTGTTTCCTATAAATATGGACCATATGTAGTCCAAATCTGCTTCTGAAACTGATACAAAGCACTGACCCTCTAACATCCAATGCTTGTCAGTTAAGATGAGAAACGTGTGTGCTTTGTGAACGATGTAGTTCGTTTGAGCAGAAAAGTGACTGCCCTTACCTTAAACGAAGTCTTGCTTGTAGGGAGACTCAGAGCCTGGGATTTAACTCCATTTCTGAAGTGAAACACACAGCAGGGTTCTCATCCATTGATCAAACTCTGTGTTATAACAAGAAGCATACTCTTGCTTCCTAGAGTTTATAAGACAGCAAGAAACGTGAGTTTGCTGAAAACAAAAGAACAGTGTTTCCTACACATACGGACCATATCTAGTCCAACTCTGCTTCTGAAACTGATACAAAGCACTGGTCCTCTAACATCCAATGCTTGTCTGTTTAGATGAGAAACATGTGAGCTCTGTGAAAGATGTAGTTCGTTTGAGCTGAAAAGTGACTGCCCTTAACTGAAACGAAGTCTTGCTTGTAGGAAGACATAGAGCCTGGGATTTAACTATATTTATGAAGGGAAACACACAGCATAGTTTTCATCCATGGATCACACTCTGCTTTAGAGCGAGAAGCACGCTCTTGCTTTCTAAAGTCTCCAAGACAGCAGGAAACGTGAGTGTGCTGAGAACAAAAGAACGGTGTTTCCTGCACATAGGGACCATATCTAGTCCAACTCTTCTTCTGAAACTGATACAAAGCACTGGTCCTCTAACATCCAATGCTTGTCAGTTAAGATGAGAAACGTGTGAGCTTCATGAACTTTGTAGTTCGTTTGTGCAGAAAAGTGACTGCCCTTACCTGAAACGAAGTCTTGCTTGTAGGAAGACTCAAAGCCTGGGATTAAACTCCATTTCTGAAGTGAAACACACAGCATAGTTCTCATCCATGGATCACAATCTGCTTTAGAGCAAGAAGCACACTCTTGCTTTCTAGAGTCTCTAAGACAGCAGGAAACGTGAGTGTGCCCAGAACAAAAGAACGGTGTTTCCTACACATACGGACTATATGTAGTACAAATCTTCTTCTGAAACTGATAGAATGCACTGGTCCTCTAACATTCAATGCTTGTCAGTTAAGATGAGAAACGTGTGAGCTTTGTGATTGATGTAGTTCCTTTGAACTGAAAAGTGACTGCCCTTACCTGAAACGAAGTCTTGCTTGTAGTAAGACACAGAGCCTGGGATTTAAGTCCATTTCTGAAGGGAAACACACAACATAGTTCTCATCCATGGATCACACTCTGCTTTACTGCGAGAAGTACGCTCTTGCGTTCTAGAGTCTCTAAGACAGCAGGAAATCTGAGTGTGCCCAGGACAAAAGAACAGTGTTTCCTATACATATGGACCATATGTAGTCCAAATCTGCTTCTGAAACTGATACAAAGCACTGACACTCTAACATCCAATGGTTGTCAGTTAAGATGAGAAACGTGTGAGCATCGTGAACGATGTAGTTCGTTTGAGCAGAAAAGTGACTGCCCATACCTGAATTGAAGTCTTGCTTGAAGGAAGACTCAAAGCCTGGGATTTATCTCCATTTCTGAAGTAAAACACACAGCAGTGTAATCATGCATTGATCAAACTCTGCTTTAGAACAAGAAGCACGCTCTTGCTTTCTAGAGTCTCTAAGACAGCAGGAAACGTGAGTTTGCTGAGAACAAAAGAACGGTGTTTCCTACACATACAGACATTATATAGTCCAACTCTGCTTCTGAAACAGATACAAAGCACTGGTCCTCTAACATCCAATGCTTGTCTGTTAAGATGAGAAACGTGTGAGCACAGTGAACGATGTAGTTCGTTTGAGCAGAAAAGTGACTGCTCTTACCTGAAACGAAGTCTTGCTTGTAGGAAGAAACAGAGCCTGGGATTTAACTCCATTTCTGAAGGGAAACACACAGCATAGTTCTGATCCATGGATCACACTCTGCTTTAGAGCGAGAAGCACGCTCTTGCTTTCTAGAGTCTCTAAGACAGCAGGAAACGTGAGTGTGCTGAGAACAAAAGAACGGTGTTTCCTACACATAGGGACCATATCTAGTCCAACTCTGCTTCTGAAACAGATACAAAGCACTGGTCCTCTAACATCCAATGCTTGTCAGTTAAGATGAGAAACGTGTGAGCTTCGTGAACGATGTTGTTCCTTTGAGCAGAAAAGTGACTGCCCTTACCTGAAACGAAGTCTTGCTTGTAGGGAGACACAGAGCATGGGATTTAACTCCATTTCTGAAGTGAAACACACAGCATAGTCTCATCCATGGATCACACTCTGTTTTAGAGCAAGAAGCACGCTCTTGCTTTCTAGAGTCTCTAAGGCAGCAGGAAACGTGAGTGTGCCCAGAACAAAAGATCGGTGTTTCCTGCACATATGGACAATATGTAGTCCAAATCTGCTTCTGAAACTGATACAAAGCACTGACCCTCTAACATCCAATGCTTGTCAGTTAATATGAGAAACGTGTGAGCTTCATGAACAATGTAGTTCGTTTGAGCAGAAAACTGACTGCCCTTACCTGAAACGAAGTCTTGCTTGTAGGAAGACTCAGAGCCTGGGATTTAACTCCATTTCTGAAGTGAAACACACAGCAGGGTTCTCATCCATTGATCACACTCTGCGTTAGAACAAGAAGCATACTCTTGCTTCCTAGAGTCTCTAAGACAGCAAGAAACGTGAGTTTGCTGAAAACAAAAGAACAGTGTTTCAACACATAAGGACCATATCTAGTCCAACTCTGCTTCTGAAACTGATACAAAGCACTGGTCCTCTAACATCCAATGCTTGTCTGTTTAGATGAGAAACATGTGAGCTCCGTGAAAGATGTAGTTCGTTTGAGCTGAAAAGTGACTGCCCTTACCTGAAACGAACTCTTGCTTGTAGGAAGACATAGAGCCTGGGATTTAACTACATTTATGAAGGGAAACACACAGCATAGTTTTCATTCATGGATCACACTCTGCTTTAGAGCAAGAAGCACGCTCTTGCTTTCTAGAGTCTCTAAGACAGCAGGAAATCTGAGTGTGCCCAGAACAAAAGAAGGGTGTTTCCTACACATATGGACCATATCTAGTCCAAATCTTCTTCTGAAACTGATACAATGCACTGGTCCTCTAACATCCAATGCTTGTCAGTTAAGATGAGAAACGTGTGAGCTCAGTGAACGATGTAGTTCGTTTGAGCAGAAAAGTGACTGCCCTTACCTGAAACGAAGTCTTGCTTGTAGGAAGACTCAGAGCCTGGGATTTAACTCCATTTCTGAAGGCCACCACACAGCATAGTTCTGATCCATGGATCACACTCTGCTTTAGAGCGAGAAGCACGCTCTTGCTTTCTAGAGTCTCTAAGGCAGCAGGAAACGTGAGTGTGCTGAGAACAAAAGAACGGTGTTTCCTACTCATACGGACCATATCTAGTCCAACTCTTCTTCTGAAACTGATACAAAGCACTGGTCCTCTAACATCCAATCCTTGTCAATTAAGATGAGAAACGTGTGAGGTTCGTGAACGATGTAGTTCGTTTGAGCAGAAAAGTGACTGCCCTTACCTGAATGGAAGTCTTGCTTGTAGGAAGACTCAGAGCCTGGGATTTAACTCCATTTCTGAAGTAAAACACACAGCAGTGTAATCATCCATTGATCACACTCTGCTTTAGAACAAGAAGCACGCTCTTGCTTTCTAGACTCTCAAAGACAGCAGGAAACGTGAGTTTGCTGAAAACAAAAGAACAGTGTTTCAACACATAAGGACCATATCTAGTCCAACTCTGCTTCTGAAACTGATACAAAGCACTGGTCCTCTAACATCCAATGCTTGTCTGTTTAGATGAGAATCATGTGAGCACCGTGAAAGATGTAGTTCGTTTGAGCTGAAAAGTGACTGCCCTTACCTGAAACGAAATCTTGCTTGTAGGAAGACATAGAGCTTGGGATTTAACTACATTTATGAAGGGAAACACACAGCATAGTTTTCATCCATGGATCACACTCTGCTTTAGAGCGAGAAGCACTCTCTTGCTTTCTAGAGTATCTAAGACAGCAGGAAATCTGAGTGTGCCCAGAACAAAAGAAGGGTGTTTCCTACACATATGGACCATATCTAGTTCAAATCTTCTTCTGAAACAGGTACAAAGCACTGGTACTCTAATATCTAATGCTTGTCAGTTAAGATGAGAAACGTGTGAGCTCAGTTTTCGATGTAGTTCGTTTGAGCTGAAAAGTGACTGCCCTTACCTGAAACGAAGTCTTGCTTGTAGGGAGACTCAGAGCCTGGGATTTAACTCCATTTTTGAAGGGAAACACACAGCATAGTTCTCATCCATTGATCACACTCTGCTTTAGAGCAAGAAGCACGCTCTTGCTTTCTAGAGTCTCTAAGAGAGCAGGTAACGTGAGTGTGCTGAGAACAAAAGAACGGTGTTTCCTACACATATGGACATTATATAGTCCAACTCTTCTTCTGAAATTGATACAAAGCACTGGTCCTCTAACATCCAATGATTGTCAGTTAAGATGAGAAACGTGTGAGCATCGTGAACGATGTAGTTCGTTTGAGCAGAAAACTGACTGCCCTTACCTGAAATGATGTCTTGCTTGTAGGAAGACTCAGAGCCTGGCATTTAACTCCATTTCTGAAGTGAAACACACAGCAGTGTTCTCATCCTTTGATCACACTCTGCTTTAGAACAAGAAGCATGCTTTTGCTTTCTAGAGTCTCTAAGACAGCAGGAAACGTGAGTTTGCTGAGAACAAAAGAACGGTGTTTCCTACACATAAGGACCCAATCCAGTCGAACTCTGCTTCTGAAACTGATACAAAGCACTGGTCCTCTAACTTCCAATGCTTGTCAGTTAAAATGAGAAATGTGTGAGCTCAGTGAACGATGTAGTTCGTTTGAGCAGAAAAGTGACTGCCCTTACCTGAAACGAAGTCTTGCTTGTAGGAAGACTCAGAGCCTGGGATTTAACTCCATTTCTGAAGGCAAACACACAGCATAGTTCTGATCCATGGATCACACTCTGCTTTAGAGCGAGAAGCACGCTCTTGCTTTCTAGAGTCTCTAAGGCAGCAGGAAACGTGAGTGTGCTGAGAACAAAAGAACGGTGTTTCCTACTCATACGGACCATATCTAGTCCAACTCTTCTTCTGAAACTGATACAAAGCACTGGTCCTCTAATATCCAATCCTTGTCAATTAAGATGAGAAACGTGTGAGCTTCGTGAACGATGTAGTTCGTTTGAGCAGAAAAGTGACTGCCCTTACCTGAATGGAAGTCTTGCTTGTAGGAAGACTTAGAGCCTGGGATTTAACTCCATTTCTGAGGTAAAACACACAGCAGTGTAATCATCCATTGATCACACTCTGCTTTAGAACAAGAAGCACGCTCTTGCTTTCTAGACTCTCAAAGACAGCAGGAAACGTGAGTGTGCTGAGAACAAAAGAACGGTGTTTCCTACACATAGGGACCATATCTAGTCCAACTCTGCTTCTGAAACAGATACAAAGCACTGGTCCTCTAACATCCAATGCTTGTCAGTTAAGATGAGAAACGTGTGAGCTTCGTGAATGATGTTGTTCCTTTGAGCAGAAAAGTGACTGCCCTTACCTGAAACGAAGTGTTGCTTGTAGGGAGACACAGAGCATGGGATTTAACTCCATTTCTGAAGTGAAACACACAGCATAGTCTCATCCATGGATCACACTCTGTTTTAGAGCAAGAAGCACGCTCTTGCTTTCTAGAGTCTCTAAGGCAGCAGGAAACGTGAGTGTGCCCAGAACAAAAGATCGGTGTTTCCTACACATATGGACAATATGTAGTCCAAATCTGCTTCTGAAACTGATACAAAGCACTGACCCTCTAACATCCAATGCTTGTCAGTTAATATGAGAAACGTGTGAGCTTCATGAACAATGTAGTTCCTTTGAGCAGAAAACTGACTGCCCTTACCTGAAACGAAGTCTTGCTTGTAGGAAGACTCAGAGCCTGGGATTTAACTCCATTTCTGAAGTGAAACACACAGCAGGGTTCTCATCCATTGATCACACTCTGCGTTAGAACAAGAAGCATACTCTTGCTTCCTAGAGTCTCTAAGACAGCAAGAAACGTGAGTTTGCTGAAAACAAAAGAACAGTGTTTCAACACATAAGGACCATATCTAGTCCAACTCTGCTTCTGAAACTGATACAAAGCACTGGTCCTCTAACATCCAATGCTTGTCTGTTTAGATGAGAAACATGTGAGCTCCGTGAAAGATGTAGTTCGTTTGAGCTGAAAAGTGACTGCCCTTACCTGAAACGAACTCTTGCTTGTAGGAAGACATAGAGCCTGGGATTTAACTACATTTATGAAGGGAAACACACAGCATAGTTTTCATTCATGGATCACACTCTGCTTTAGAGCAAGAAGCACGCTCTTGCTTTCTAGAGTCTCTAAGACAGCAGGAAATCTGAGTGTGCCCAGAACAAAAGAAGGGTGTTTCCTACACATATGGACCATATCTAGTCCAAATCTTCTTCTGAAACTGATACAATGCACTGGTCCTCTAACATCCAATGCTTGTCAGTTAAGATGAGAAACGTGTGAGCTCAGTGAACGATGTAGTTCGTTTGAGCAGAAAAGTGACTGCCCTTACCTGAAACGAAGTCTTGCTTGTAGGAAGACTCAGAGCCTGGGATTTAACTCCATTTCTGAAGGCCACCACACAGCATAGTTCTGATCCATGGATCACACTCTGCTTTAGAGCGAGAAGCACGCTCTTGCTTTCTAGAGTCTCTAAGGCAGCAGGAAACGTGAGTGTGCCCAGAACAAAAGATCGGTGTTTCCTACACATATGGACAATATGTAGTCCAAATCTGCTTCTGAAACTGATACAAAGCACTGGTCCTCTAACATCCAATGCTTGTCTGTTTAGATGAGAAACATGTGAGCTCCGTGAAAGATGTAGTTCGTTTGAGCTGAAAAGTGACCGCACTTACCTGAAACGAACTCTTGCTTGTAGGAAGACATAGAGCCTGGGATTTAACTACATTTATAAAGGGAAACACACAGCATAGTTTTCATCCATGGATCACACTCTGCTTTAGAGCAAGAAGCACGCTCTTGCTTTCTAGAGTCTCTAAGACAGCAGGAAATCTGAGTGTGCCCAGAACAAAGAAGGGTGTTTCCTACACATATGGACCATATCTAGTCCAAATCTTCTTCTGAAACTGATACAATGCACTGGTCCTCTAACATCCAATGCTTGTCAGTTAAGATGAGAAACGTGTGAGCTCAGTGAACGATGTAGTTCGTTTGAGCAGAAAAGTGACTGCCCTTACCTGAAACGAAGTCTTGCTTGTAGGAAGACTCAGAGCCTGGGATTTAACTCCATTTCTGAAGTAAAACACACAGCAGTGTAATCATCCATTGATCACACTCTGCTTTAGAACAAGAAGCACGCTCTTGCTTTCTAGACTCTCAAAGACAGCAGGAAACGTGAGTGTGCTGAGAACAAAAGAACGGTGTTTCCTACACATAGGGACCATATCTAGTCCAACTCTGCTTCTGAAACAGATACAAAGCACTGGTCCTCTAACATCCAATGCTTGTCTGTTAAGATGAGAAACGTGTGAGCTCAGTGAACGATGTAGTTCGTTTGAGCAGAAAAGTGACTGCCCTTACCTTAAACGAAGTCATGCTTGTAGGGAGACACAGAGCATGGAAAATAACCCCATTTCTGAAGTGAAACACACAGCATTATCTCATCCATTGATCACACTCTGCTTTAGAACAAGAAGCACGCTCTTGCTTTCTAGAGTCTCTAAGACAGCAGGAAACGTGAGTGTGCTGAGAACAAAAGAACGGTGTTTCCTACACATACAGACCATATCTAGTCCAACTCTGCTTCTGAAACTGATACAAAGCACTGGTCCTCTAACATCCAATGCTTGTCTGTTAAGATGAGAAACGTGTGAGCTCAGTGAACGATGTAGTTCCTTTGAGCTGAAAAGTGACTGCCCTTACCTGAAACGAAGTCTTGCTTGTAGGAAGACTCAGAGCCTGGGATTTAACTCCATTTCTGAAGGGAAACACACAGCAGTGTTCTCAACCATGCATCACACTCTGCTTTAGAGCGAGAAGCACGCTCTTGATTTCTAGAGTCTCTAATACAGCAGGAAACGTGAGTGTGCTGAGAACAAAAGAACGGTGTTTCCAACCCATACGGACATTATATAGTCCAACTCTTCTTCTGAAACTGATACAAAGCACTGGTCCTCTAACATCCAATGCTTGTCAGGTAAGATGAGAAACGTGTCAGCATCGTGAACAATGTAGTTCGTTTGAGCAGAAAACTGACTGCCCTTACCTGAAACGAAGTCTTGCTTGTAGGAAGACTCTGAGCCTGGGATTTAATTCCATTTCTGAAGTAAAACACACAGCAGTGTAATCATCCGTTGATGAGTCTCTGCTTTAGAAGAAGAAGCACGCTCTTGCTTTCTAGAGTCTCTAAGACAGCAGGAAACGTCAGTGTGCTGAGAACAAAAGAACGGTGTTTCCTACACATACGGACATTATATAGTCCAACTCTGCTTCTGAAACTGATACAAAGCTAGGGTCCTCTAAAATCCAATGATTGTCTGTTAAGATGAGAAACGAGTGAGCTTCGTGAATGATGTAGTTCGATTGAGCTGAAAAGTGACTGCCCTTACCTGAAACGAATTCTTGCATGTAGGAAGACACAGAGCCTGGGATTTAACTCCATTTCTGAAGGGAAACATACAGCTTGTTCTCATTCATGGATCACACTCTGCTTTAGAGCAAGAAGCACGCTCTTGCTTTCTAGATTCTCTAATACAGAAGGAAATCTGAGTGTGCCCAGAACAAAAGAAAGGTGTTTCCTACACATAAGGACCCAATCCAGTAGAACTCTGCTTCTGAAACTGATACAAAGCACTGGTCCACTAACTTCCAATGCTTGTCAGTTAAAATGAGAAATGTGTGAGCTCAGTGAACGATGTAGTTCGTTTGAGCAGAAAAGTGACTGCCCTTACCTGAAACGAAGTCTTGCTTGTAGGAAGACTCAGAGCCTGGGATTTAACTCCATTTCTGAAGGGAAACACAAAGCATAGTTCTGATCCATGGATCACACTCTGCTTTAGAGCGAGAAGCACGCTCTTGCTTTCTAGAGTCTCTAAGGCAGCAGGAAACGTGAGTGTGCTGAGAACAAAAGAACGGTGTTTCCTACTCATACGGACCATATCTAGTCCAACTCTTCTTCTGAAACTGATAGAAAGCACTGGTCCTCTAACATCCAATCCTTGTCAATTAAGATGAGAAACGTGTGAGCTTCGTGAACGATGTAGTTCGTTTGAGCAGAAAAGTGACTGCCCTTACCTGAAACGAAGTCTTGCTTGTAGGGAGACACAGAGCATGGGATTTAACTCCATTTCTGAAGTGAAACACACAGCATAGTCTCATCCATGGATCACACTCTGTTTTAGAGCAAGAAGCACGCTCTTGCTTTCTAGAGTCTCTAAGGCAGCAGGAAACGTGAGTGTGCCCAGAACAAAAGATCGGTGTTTCCTACACATATGGACAATATGTAGTCCAAATCTGCTTCTGAAACTGATACAAAGCACTGACCCTCTAACATCCAATGCTTGGCAGTTAATATGAGAAACGTGTGAGCTTCATGAACAATGTAGTTCGTTTGAGCAGAAAACTGACTGCCCTTACCTGAAACGAAGTCTTGCTTGTAGGAAGACTCAGAGCCTGGGATTTAACTCCATTTCTAAAGTGAAACACACAGCAGGGTTCTCATCCATTGATCACACTCTGCGTTAGAACAAGAAGCATACTCTTGCTTCCTAGAGTCTCTAAGACAGCAAGAAACGTGAGTTTGCTGAAAACAAAAGAACAGTGTTTCAACACATAAGGACCATATCTAGTCCAACTCTGCTTCTGAAACTGATACAAAGCACTGGTCCTCTAACATCCAATGCTTGTCTGTTTAGATGAGAAACATGTGAGCTCCGTGAAAGATGTAGTTCGTTTGAGCTGAAAAGTGACCGCCCTTACCTGAAACGAACTCTTGCTTGTAGGAAGACATAGAGCCTGGGATTTAACTACATTTATGAAGGGAAACACACAGCATAGTTTTCATCCATGGATCACACTCTGCTTTAGAGCAAGAAGCACGCTCTTGCTTTCTAGAATCTCTAAGACAGCAGGAAATCTGAGTGTGCCCAGAACAAAAGAAGGGTGTTTCCTACACATATGGACCATATCTAGTCCAAATCTTCTTCTGAAACTGATACAATGCACTGGTCCTCTAACATCCAATGCTTGTCAGTTAAGATGAGAAACGTGTGAGCTCAGTGAACGATGTAGTTCGTTTGAGCAGAAAAGTGACTGCCCTTACCTGAAACGAAGTCTTGCTTGTAGGAAGACTCAGAGCCTGGGATTTAACTCCATTTCTGAAGGCCACCACACAGCATAGTTCTCATCCATGGATCACACTCTGCTTTAGAGCGAGAAGCACGCTCTTGCTTTCTAGAGTCTCTAAGAGAGCAGGAAACGTGAGTGTGCTGAGAACAAAAGAACGGTGTTTCCTACTCATATGGACCATATCTAGTCCAACTCTTCTTCTGAAACTGATACAAAGCACTGGTCCTCTAACATCCAATCCTTGTCAATTAAGATGAGAAACGTGTGAGGTTCGTGAACGATGTAGTTCGTTTGAGCAGAAAAGTGACTGCCCTTACCTGAATGGAAGTCTTGCTTGTAGGAAGACTCAGAGCCTGGGATTTAACTCCATTTCTGAAGTAAAACACACAGCAGTGTAATCATCCATTGATCACACTCTGCTTTAGAACAAGAAGCACGCTCTTGCTTTCTAGACTCTCAAAGACAGCAGGAAACGTGAGTGTGCTGAGAACAACAGAACGGTGTTTCCTACACATAGGGACCATATCTAGTCCAACTCTGCTTCTGAAACAGATACAAAGCACTGGTCCTCTAACATCCAATGCTTGTGTGTTAAGATGAGAAACGTGTGAGCTCAGTGAACGATGTAGTTCCTTTGAGCTGAAAAGTGACTGCCCATACCTGAAACGAAGTCTTGCTTGTAGGAAGACTCAGAGCCTGGGATTTAACTCCATTTCTGAAGGGAAACACACAGCAGTGTTCTCAACCATGCATCACACTCTGCTTTAGAGCGAGAAGCACGCTCTTGCTTTCTCTAGTCTCTTAGACAGCAGGAAACGTGAGTGTGCAGAGAACAAAAGAACGGTGTTTCCAACCCATACGGACATTATATACTCCAACTCTACTTCTGAAACTGATACAAAGCACTGGTCCTCTAACATCCAATGCTTGTCAGTTAAGATGAGAAACGTGTGAGCATCGTGAAGGATGTAGTTCGTTTGAGCAGAAAACTGACTGCCCTTACCTGAAACGAAGTCTTGCTTGTACGAAGACATAGAGCCTGGGATTTAACTACTTTTCTGAAGGGAAACAAACAGCATAGTTTTCATCCATGGATCACACTCTGCTTTAGAGCGAGAAGCACGCTCTTGATTTCTAGTGTCTCTAATACAGCAGGAAACGTGAGTGTGCTGAGAACAAAAGAACGGTGTTTCCAACCCATACGGACATTATATAGTCCAACTCTTCTTCTGAAACTGATACAAAGCACTGGTCCTCTAACATCCAATGCTTGTAAGGTAAGATGAGAAACGTGTCAGCATCGTGAACAATGTAGTTCGTTTGAGCAGAAAACTGACTGCCCTTACCTGAAACGAAGTCTTGCTTGTAGGAAGACTCTGAGCCTGGGATTTAATTCCATTTCTGAAGTAAAACACACAGCAGTGTAATCATCCGTTGATGAGTCTCTGCTTTAGAAGAAGAAGCACGCTCTTGCTTTCTAGAGTCTCTAAGACAGCAGGAAACGTCAGTGTGCTGAGAACAAAAGAACGGTGTTTCCTACACATACGGACATTATATAGTCCAACTCTGCTTCTGAAACTGATACAAAGCTCGGGTCCTCTAAAATCCAATGATTGTCTGTTAAGATGAGAAACGAGTGAGCTTCGTGAATGATGTAGTTCGATTGAGCTGAAAAGTGACTGCCCTTACCTGAAACGAATTCTTGCATGTAGGAAGACACAGAGCCTGGGATTTAACTCCATTTCTGAAGGGAAACATACAGCTTGTTCTCATTCATGGATCACACTCTGCTTTAGAGCAAGAAGCACGCTCTTGCTTTCTAGATTCTCTAATACAGAAGGAAATCTGAGTGTGCCCAGAACAAAAGAAATGTGTTTCCTACACATAAGGACCCAATCCAGTCGAACTCTGCTTCTGAAACTGATACAAAGCACTGGTCCTCTAACTTCCAATGCTTGTCAGTTAAAATGAGAAATGTGTGAGCTCAGTGAACGATGTAGTTCGTTTGAGCAGAAAAGTGACTGCCCTTACCTGAAACGAAGTCTTGCTTGTAGGAAGACTCAGAGCCTGGGATTTAACTCCATTTCTGAAGGCAAACACACAGCATAGTTCTGATCCATGGATCACACTCTGCTTTAGAGCGAGAAGCTCGCTCTTGCTTTCTAGAGTCTCTAAGGCAGCAGGAAACGTGAGTGTGCTGAGAACAAAAGAACGGTGTTTCCTACACATACGGACCATATCTAGTCCAACTCTTCTTCTGAAACTGATACAAAGCACTGGTCCTCTAACTTCCAATCCTTGTCAATTAAGATGAGAAACGTGTGAGCTTCGTGAACAATGTAGTTCGTTTGAGCAGAAAAGTGACTGCCCTTACCTGAATGGAAGTCTTGCTTGTAGGAAGACTCAGAGCCTGGGATTTAACTCCATTTCTGAAGTAAAACACACAGCAGTATAATCATCCATTGATCACACTCTGCTTTAGAACAAGAAGCACGCTCTTGCTTTCTAGACTCTCAAAGACAGCAGGAAACGTGAGTGTGCTGGGAACAAAAGAACGGTGTTTCCTACACATAGGGACCATATCTAGTGCAACTCTGCTTCTGAAACAGATACAAAGCACTGGTCCTCTAACATCCAATGCTTGTCAGTTAAGATGAGAAACGTGTGAGCTTCGTGAACGATGTTGTTCCTTTGAGCAGAAAAGTGACTGCCCTTACCTGAAACGAAGTCTTGCTTGTAGGGAGACACAGAGCATGGGATTTAACTCCATTTCTGAAGTGAAACACACAGCATAGTCTCATCCATGGATCACACTCTGTTTTAGAGTGAGAAGCACGGTCTTGCTTTCTAGAGTCTCTAAGGCAGCAGGAATCGTGAGTGTGCCCAGAACAAAAGATCGGTGTTTCCTACACATATGGACAATATGTAGTCCAAATCTGCTTCTGAAACTGATACAAAGCACTGACCCTCTAACATCCAATGCTTGTCAGTTAATATGAGAAACGTGTGAGCTTCATGAACAATGTAGTTCGTTTAAGCAGAAAACTGACTGCCCTTACCTGAAACTAAGTCTTGCTTGTAGGAAGACTCAGAGCCTGGGATTTAACTCCATTTCTGAAGTGAAACACACAGCAGGGTTCTCATCCATTGATCACACTCTGCGTTAGAACAAGAAGCATACTCTTGCTTCCTAGAGTCTCTAAGACAGCAAGAAACGTGAGTTGGCTGAAAACAAAAGAACAGTGTTTCAACACATTAGGACCATATCTAGTCCAACTCTGCTTCTGAAACTGATACAAAGCACTGGTCCTCTAACATCCAATGCTTGTCTGTTTAGATGAGAAACATGTGAGCTCAGTGAAAGTTGTAGTTCGTTTGAGCTGAATAGTGACCGCCCTTACCTGAAACGAACTCTTGCTTGTAGGAAGACATAGAGCCTGGGATTTAACTACATTTATGAAGGGAAACACACAGCATAGTTTTCATCCATGGATCACACTCTGCTTTAGAGCAAGAAGCACGCTCTTGCTTTCTAGAGTCTCTAAGACAGCAGGAAATCTGAGTGTGCCCAGAACAAAAGAAGGGTGTTTCCTACACATATGGACCATATCTAGTCCAAATCTTCTTCTGAAACTGATCCAATGCACTGGTCCTCTAACATCCAATGCTTGTCAGTTAAGATGAGAAACGTGTGAGCTCAGTGAATGATGTAGTTCGTTTGAGCAGAAAAGTGACTGCCCTTACCTGAAACGAAGTCTTGCTTGTAGGAAGACTCAGAGCCTGGGATTTAACTCCATTTCTGAAGGCCACCACACAGCATAGTTCTCATCCATTGATCACACTCTGCTTTAGAGCAAGAAGCACGCTCTTGCTTTCTAGAGTCTCTAAGAGAGCAGGTAACGTGAGTGTGCTGAGAACAAAAGAACGGTGTTTCCTACACATATGGACATTATATAGTCCAACTCTTCTTCTGAAATTGATACAAAGCACTGGTCCTCTAACATCCAATGATTGTCAGTTAAGATGAGAAACATGTGAGCATCGTGAACGATGTAGTTCGTTTGAGCAGAAAACTGACTGCCCTTACCTGAAACGATGTCTTGCTTGTAGGAAGACTCAGAGCCTGGCATTTAACTCCATTTCTGAAGTGAAACACACAGCAGTGTAATCATCCATTGATCACACTCTGCTTTAGAACAAGAAGCACGCTCTTGCTTTCTAGACTCTCAAAGACAGCAGGAAACGTGAGTGTGCTGAGAACAAAAGAACGGTGTTTCCTACACATAGGGACCATATCTAGTCCAACTCTGCTTCTGAAACAGATACAAAGCACTGGTCCTCTAACATCCAATGCTTGTCAGTTAAGATGAGAAACGTGTGAGCTTCGTGAACGATGTTGTTCCATTGAGCAGAAAAGTGACTGCCCTTACCTGAAACGAAGTCTTGCTTGTAGGGAGACACAGAGAATGGGATTTAACTCCATTTCTGAAGTGAAACGCACAGCATAGTCTCATCCATGGATCACACTCTGTTTTAGAGCAAGAAGCACGCTCTTGCTTTCTAGAGTCCCTAAGGCAGCAGGAAACGTGAGTGTGCCCAGAACAAAAGAGCGGTGTTTCCTACACATATGGACAATATGTAGTCCAAATTTGCTTCTGAAACTGATACAAAGCACTGACCCTCTAACATCCAATGCTTGTCAGTTAATATGAGAAATGTGTGAGCTTCATGAACAATGTAGTTCGTTTGAGCAGAAAACTGACTACCCTTACCTGAAACGAAGTCTTGCTTGTAGGAAGACTCAGAGCCTGGGATTTAACTCCATTTCTGAAGTGAAACACACAGCAGGGT